>CM055124.1:14980737-15580737 GCA_029206835.1 Rana muscosa | reverse complement strand
AAGCACCCATCCCTCATGTTGAGGGCATGCGGCCTGGTATGGTTCAGGAGGGGGGGCACCCACTCGTCCCCTCCCTTTCCTGACCTGCCGGGCTGCATGCTCGAATAAGGGTCTGGTATGGATTTTGGGGGGACCCCCACGCCATACTTTTTTATTTTGGTGTGTGGGGTCCCCTCTGAATCCATACTAGACCCAAGGGCCTGGTATGGACCTGGGGGGGACCCCACGCTGTTTTTTTCTAAAAAATTTTTTATAGCCGGCAATGTTTATTTTTTTACATTTCCTCAACCAGCTATAAACAGGTTAAAAAAAAACGCAAAACGCGGCAAAATCGCTGTAAAAACGTGGCAAAATCGCGGTACTTGAATTTTGGATGCGGGTCCATTGAATTCTATTACATGCAAAACGCTGCTTTTTGTGGGAAAGAAGTCCCTGACCCTTTCCAAAAACGCAGAGGCACAAAAATGCATTGATGTGAACATGTTCCATAGGAACCCATGTTAAATTTCCCTGCATTTCTGTAAAATGCACCAAAAAACGCATTAGTGTGAATCGAGCCTCAAGCTAGTACAGACGCCAGGAAAAAAGAGAAGTTTTTAACGTGATTTTTTCTGCATTTTGCATTGAATTCAATGCACGTTTCCCCGCGCTAGCTTTCAGCCGCGTTTTTCTTTCTCTCTTCAAAATGAATGGTTCCCTATGGGAGCCCATTGATTTGAATAGAGGTCGCACCAGAAGTCGGATAGAGATGATCCGACTTGCGGGGTGACTCGTGTGCAGAGAACCTTGAAGGGGAACCCTGCTAAAATGTAAAAAAAAAATTGCGTGAGGTTCCCCCCAGGACGATACCAGACCCTTCGGTCTGGTATGGATTTTGAGGGGAAGCCCCCACACCAAAAAAAAATGGTGTGGGGGTTCCCCCCAGGATCCATACCAGACCCTTATCCGAGCACCCAGCCCGGCCGGTCAGGAAAGGGGGTGGGGATGAGTGGGCGCCCCCCCCTCCTGAACTGTACCAGGCCGCATGCCCTCAACATGGGGGGGTGGGTGCTTTGGGGCAGGGGGCGCCCTGCGGCCCCCCCACCCCAAAGCACCCTGCCCCCATGTGGATTTTGGGGGGACCCCCACGCCGTTTTTTCGGCGTAGGGGGTTCCCCTTAAAACCCATACCAGACCTAAGGGCCTAGTATGCTCTTGGAGGAGAACCCATGCAGTTTTTTTATTTTTTTATTTGGCGTGGCGTTGAGTGTGTGGTTCACGCTCAAGTCATGTCCAAGTTGCCTCGCAAAGTCTGTCTCGCTTCCCCTGTGTGAACCGGAACACGAGTCGCCCCGCAAGTCGGATCATCTTGATCCGACTTCTGGTGCGACCTCTATTCAAATCAATGGGCTCCCATAGGGAACCATTCATTTTGAATAGAGACAGAAGCGCCACTTATATTTTTATTTACTATCACAGTGCGCCCCCGGTTCATGCGCCCAATTAATAATTTATCTGGCGCACCAATTAAAGTATGAACCGGCACAGCGCAGTGTTGTTAGTAAATCCCCCCCATTGTTTCATATTGCTGGCAAATTAACAATACTATATTCCCGCCCTTATCTGAGGCTTTTATCACTGTGTCCTCTCCGTTTTGTAAACATTTAAGCGCTTGTTGTTGTTTAATACTCAAGTTAGAAAAATTCGAAGATACTGGCATTTTTTTGATTTCGCTTACCATAGCAATAAGGAAAGCTGATACTTGTGGATTGGTACCTAAATCAGGAAATTGGTTGGATTTATTTTTAAAGGAGACAGTACTTTTGGGCTTAATTGTGGGCACTTGACTGAGTTCACTCTGTTGAGTGCTATCGAGGTCCTGATTTTCTTCTAGCAAGAGCATGAGGTCTCTTAATGCTCGAAATTCTTTCATAGTGAATTTTTTAATTCAATCTTATTTTATTCAATAGAGAAACAAAGAAAGACAGATACTTTCTTAAACATTACAAGCAGTGATGGACCTTATACAAATGCTTTCAATCCTTTTATATGTAACCTAGACATGTTTTTGGTGGTACCCAGGGTTGGGTTAGTGCTATGGAACCATCTGTTGAAATATCTGTTGGAACAGGAAGGAGTAGAGGCAGAGTGAAAATGTGTCTCTTGTAAAAGAAGCACATTAACTTGGCGTTTGTGCATTTGATAAAGGATTTGTCCTCTTTTGGTGGCAGCATTGAGGCCATTAACATTGTAGGAACAAAATTGTAGCCTGGGGTGAGAAATCACCGTGTGGGCCATGATAGAGTGACAAAGAGAGAAGAGAATTAAAAAAAAATAATAAAGAAAAAAAAATAAAAATTAAGAGATAGTGGGACTGGAGTAAAGGGAGAGGGGTAAAAAAACAAAACAAAAACAGTTGGGGAGGGAGAAAGGTGATGGGAGAGCACCTGGGGAAGGTGGCTCAAAAATTACTAAAGTGTCCGTGAAAACGTAACACTTCGTGAAATATCACGTGGTAGGCACAAACTGTGCCAATCCTATTTAGGGAGAGAGAACGAGGTTAGAATAGCTCAGTTGTGATCCCGACAACTTAGCAGGCATATATAACATAAATGTAATACACCCAATGACCATGGCATCTAATGCTCAACTTCTTATACCGCATACACACGAGCGTTTTTCATGATGGGAAAAATGCAATTTTTAAATTAGTAATTAAAAACGATCGTGTGTAGGCTCCAGAGCATTTTTCTCGACGAGAAAAATGGGCATTAAAAATTTAGAACATGCTCTATTTTTTCTCGTTGTTTTTCACGTTGTAGTTTTTCTCGCCGTGAAAAACGGCCGTGTGTACACTTTAATGACGGGAAAAAAACGTGCATGCTCAGAAGCAAGTTATGAGACGGGAGCGCTCGTTCTGGTAAAACTAGCGTTCAGAATGGAGATAGCACATTCGTTACGCTGTAACGGACTGAAGAGCACGAGGCTGAAAAGCGTGAATCGGCTCTCACCAAACTTTACTAACACGAGGGTGGCGCCATACGAATGGAACTTCCCCTTTATAGTGCAGTCGTACGTGTTGTCGAACTTATTGTATGTCACTGCGCTTTACTCAAGCATTTTTTTTCACAATAGTGTGTAGGCAAGGAAGGCTTGAGAAGAATCACGTCGAGAAAAACGTTGTTTTTTTCAATGACATTAAAAACGGCCGTGTGTACGCGGCATTAGTCACTAAAGAGCAGAGTGTATAACTAATACCATTAGTACCCTTGGGCATAATAAGTAATATAGAAGTATATGAAAAATAACATCAGTGAAGAACAGGGTATGAACAGGCTGGGGACAAAATAAAGGCACAAGTATTCCCATGTGGTCATGCGGAGATTGGACACACCAATTACTACATTTATAGTAGCATTATCTATGATCGTCGTCACAGCTTAACTCAGATAACAGTGTAATTGCACATTAGTTGCCATTGATAAGGTCTACTAGTCCCAATCTACAGGGACATATGGCTGCATGGTCTTCTTGGGTGGTAGTCATAGCAGAAACTGCGACCTCCGATGCCGAAACCCAGTGCTTGAAGGCATTCTGTTCAACGTGGAGAGAAGTTTCCATTTTGGAAGCCCAGGAATCAAAGTCAGCCCGGAAGGCAGAGAGTAAGGCAGTGGATGTGGAGCCTGGAGCACCACTCGAGGCTGAGGAAAGCATCTCTGCTGGGACAGTGTCTATGTTTGTGGTAGGGGACAATGCGAATCCGGTTAGTGGATCTGGAGGGTCCATCAGAGGTGCTGGGTGTGCACCTGAGTTCCCGCTGGTAGAGGAAGCAGCTGCAGTCGGGGAAGGAGGCTTTGGTTTGCCAGGAGTTCGGCTTGTCAAAAGTTTGTCTTTCCCTGTACGGGAGTCCTGTGAGGTTGTACGTAGCAGGTATCGTTGGATAGTGCCTTGTTGTAGTTCAGCAGAGTCAGCAGAGTTAGAGCTGGAAACAGCCATCAGCAGGTCGGGTTGTATTGATTTGAACCAGGAAGGGCTTGTTCCCTGTGCTAGGATTGGTCCCCCATGGGGAAGCACTATCATGATTTGGTCATGTGATTGTTGTTTGTCCAATCAGAATGCCCGCCTTTATGAAATGTTGTTCCATTGGTGGGTCATTGATTATGACTCCCATAACTTTTACTATATATATATGGCAATTTGGGGGAGCAGGTTAATGCCCCTGTAGACGTCCTGTTAGGAACGAAACGCGTCGGGCTATGCATTTTGCTTCCCATGTTGTTTTTTAATATATGAACTGTGATCACTTTTTATCTTTGTATGTTGGTGTTTTTCTGATTAAAAACCCAATTTTTTTTGACCTACACCATTGGAGCCCCCTATTTTTTTCTTCTCTTTGCATGAAATCGGTGAGGAAAAGTTTTTTCAGTTTTCTCCTGTTGGTCCTTCTACAATACCCTTGTCGGGGTATTTTCCATTTAAGTTTGATCGTATTCCATCGTCCGGTTGAATACCGGGATCCAGAGTGCCAGTCTTCTGGTGGGATCTCCAGCCTTGGGGGTATTGGAGACCCGAGAAGTACTGCATCCATCAGTTCCACCCAGGATTGAAGACATTCGATCGTCTAGCCGGTATACCTCTACATCCATCAGAGATCCGGGGACGTTCCTGTGGAGCAGCCGTTGGAGATACTCTCAAGCTTGATTGATCCGCTGTCGTATGACATTCGGGTCCAACGTTTCTGGTAAGCACACATGAATGTCACCATCCACGTGAAGAATTGTGCCAGAAGTTTTACATCCATTCCTTGTTATTTACCCACTGTTTTGGAAACTCATAATTTTTTTGTTTTTGTTTATCATTGTGGACATTTTATATATATTGGGTAGGGCGTTCAGCCTGCCCCTTCTCACTTTTTTGTGTGTTTCCATTTATGGTCACATTTGAGTTACAGTCCAGTTTTTACTGGCCTATATGTAGCGTTGTACTATTACCTTCCGTGATTAGTTGGGAACACAGCCTGCAGTTGTCGGGAGAGCACAGAGCTCAGCGGTACATGTCGTCAGCCATCCATAGTCAGCCACGCGCACCCATAGGTGAAATAGTAAAGCAGCTAATGCGACCTGTGCTGCAGGTAGAAATGAACGCTTGTTGCAGTGCTAATGTCTGGGTGGAGCAAGATGGCCGCCACTCCCAGGACTGGAGTTGGGGGAAATCCTCCTTCCAGGCGCCTGTAAGAGCAGGGGGTGCCGGTGTATGTATTGCAGGGCAGCGAGATGGCAGTCTAGGCAGCTCCAGTGGCCGAAGGAGGGGATGGACTGTGGCTAGGGGTGAGTGTCAGCACTGAGCCCGGGGGGAGCAAGATGGCCGCTATAACTCATGCTAGTAAGTAAGTGTCCAGGTGGAGCAAGATGGCCGCCGCTCCTAGGCCTTGAGCCGTTCTCTGTCTTTCCAAGCACTTTAAGGACAGAGGAGTGCCTGTACACACACTTCAAGCAGTGGTGTGGCAGCCTGGGCAGCTCCAGCGGTCGAGGAAGGGGTGCGCTGTGGCTAGGGGTGAGTGTCAGCTCTGAGCCTGGGTGGAGCAAGATGGTCGCTGTACCTTGTGCTGGAGCCACGGCCCATCTGTCAGGCGGCTCTGAGGGCAGAGAGCACCGCGATGCTGTGGTCGGGTGGTGCGCTGACAGACTGAGAGGCTCTGGGGATCGCGTGGAGAACGAGGAAGGCGAGGTGGATGAGGTAGGAGCTTTACATTTAGCTGGATGGCGGGAGCTCTCCCCTCACATGTCCGTCCAGGCTAACGTCCGGTCCCGCCTCCCATAGTGAATTTTTTAATTTGTTCTGATAAGTCCTTTTCTTCCCTAAAGGCCCGTACACACGGTCGGACTTTTGCCCAACAAACTTCGTTTTAAGCAAGTTGGACCAACAATCCGACCGTGTGTACGCTCCATCGGACAAACTTTTTTGAGTTTGCTTTTGTTTTCATCGGACAAAAGTTGGGTCTGCGAACGGACAAACTTTTGCCCAACAAAAGTCCTATGGAGCAAAGTCCTGCCGTGTGTACAGAAAACCATAGTACTTTAGTCCGATGGACAAAACAACCAATGTTAAAATCAACCAACAATAGCAGAAGTTGACCAAAGGGTGGCAGTAAAGATCAGAAAAGAGCAGAAAAAACAAGTGATGTTGTAAGAAGTTTTAAGAAAGTTTGCAGAAAAGTCCTGGGGTGTGTATGCTATGGGTGTTCCCGACCAACTCCGTTCGGACAAAAAACCACGGAAAAGTCCGATGGAAGTCCGACCGTGTGTACAGGGCTTAAGTTGTTTTTTGTCCGGGTCAAAAATGTGTTTATATGTACGTTTTCTGGCAAAGAGATAGAGGTTCTTGATAACCTCGTATTTGTCAATATTATCGCTAGGACAGAAGCTTAAGCCCAATTTTAAAACTGTAATTTCATCTTCAGATAGAGGGTAGGGGGTTAAATTGATAACACTTAATTCCTCATCATTGGTGTGGTAGAAGATGTTTCCCCTAAAGGGATATCCTGGCGTGCTGTATAAGTGCTTGATGTTTTTTGTAGTTTTTGTGTCTCATTTGTTAAGGTTTAAGTAGATCGAGATTGATGTATGGGGATACCGGAGGAACCCGCTCTTCCTGCATCAATTCCTCTTGATTCTAGTGACGGTGTATCGGTGGACTGAGCTATTTGTGAAACATTTTGTGTATGCAATTGTTGGGCCGCTATAGGTCCCATATAGGCATATTGTGAAAGATCAAAGCTTTGTAGTTTCCCTTCACCTCTATTCTGTCCACCATGTGTCTGTCCCTGTAGGGGTGTAAAACCAGATACATTTGTTGGTTTCTTTGGTTTCTTTTTAGTACTGGGTGTGACTGAATACCCACCACCATGATGACCCCGCTTACGTGATTGGGAGTGCGCAGCTGTCGTAGGATGTAATTGCTGGCCCTGTGAAAAAGATGAAGAAATAGATGAATCAGACTCAAAGTCATCCTCCGATGCATTTACATTTCTATAGTTAGTTTGGGGTCGATTTTTATGACCAAAACCTCTCCCTCTACTCTGATTGTCCCATCTGTAGGCATAACCCTCCGTGAAGGCCTATTGCTATATATTTTGTCAAATCATTTTAGATGCATCAATGTTTTTATTTGTGTGATTATTAAAATTTTGATAAACTTTTGCCTGCAAAGTCCATTTTTCTGAAATCTTTTCCAATCCCATATTGTTGAAGGAAAGCCATAAGAAGTCCAGTTTGCAGTTTGCAAGAATTCATGCGGGGGACACAGCAAACATGTGGAACAAGGTGCTCTTGTCAGATGAGACCAAAAGTGAACTTTTTGGCCTAAAAGCAAAACGCTATGGGGGTGATTTACTAAAGACCCGCGTCTGTGGTGCAGTGGAGAAATTGGAGCAATTGCACAAAAAATGGGACTCAAAACATTTATCAAAAATTATGGTGCACTTATATGCACCAAACCATATTTACATAGGAAGCGCTGTTGCGCACTTGCGCAATCTTTCGCGCCTACCATTAGCAAGCGCAGCCAATGTAATCTTCAAAATTTTTGTCTGAATACTGTAGATAACTTTACTAGTTTACCATCTTCTGTTACCAGGCTAAAAAGTATGTATATAATATTGTTTAAATGCACAAATTCTGTCCAGAACATATAGATCTGTCTTACAACTAATACAGCCTTTTTACACCCTTCTTTCAGCTTACTCAACTGCACTTGTGCATTGACAAAGCACACCATTTTATGCTCGCCTGACAAGGCACACATGCTTTAGCTTGTTAAATATGTGTGTTGCACACGGGCGCATCGGCGTTCTCCAGAGTGCACAACTGCTTATACATTGAGCTTGTGCTCATTGTAATGCTGATCATGTTAATGAGCTTTTCCTTATCACATGGAGAATATTGCTTCCACTTTTATTCCTTTCATTCACTTCTTTTTGAAACAACTCAATAATCATTCTAGAGATCTTCCTCCTATCAACAACTGTGCAGATGTTTACTGGACTTGTAATTGTGCATTTTATGGTGATAGTCTATAATCATTGGTGGAGCCAAAACTTCCATGAAAACATCTTCTCAACACATGTCTGTGTATTGTGCATTCTGGACAGTTCTTTCCCCATACACTGTGCAATCTGATTGCACAGTGTATGGGGAAATGAATTGCTCAGAGAAATGAGTGGATGTAAATGTCATCCAATCAGATTGGACAGTGTATGGGGAAAGAATTGTTCAGAATGCACAATACACAGACATGTGCTGAGAAGATGTTTTCATGGAAGTTTTGGCTCCACCAATGATTATAGACTATCACCATAAAATGCACAATTACAAGTCCAGTAAACATCTGCATAGTTGTTGATAGGAGGAAGATCTCTAGAATGAATATTGAGTTGTTTCAAAAAGAAATG
Organism: Rana muscosa; assembly: GCA_029206835.1. Taxonomy (NCBI): domain Eukaryota; kingdom Metazoa; phylum Chordata; class Amphibia; order Anura; family Ranidae; genus Rana; species Rana muscosa. The sequence continues at coordinate 15,572,310 of CM055124.1, read as the reverse complement.
AATGAAAGGAATAAAAGTGGAAGCAATATTCTCCATCTGATAAGGAAAAGCTCATTAACATGATCAGCATTACAATGAGCAAGTGCCCGAAGTCTGTTTCATATTTAAGAATGTGTATGCACCCCTACGCGCAACGATTCCGCAAATCCGGCGCAAGTCGCCAGCATGCGCCATGTCGCAATAATTATTCCTGCCCACGCAAATGCGCCAACATTTTCTTAAATCAGCCCCTATGTGTGGCATAAAACTAATACTGCACATTACCCTGAACACACTATCCCCACCATGAAACATGGTGGTGGCAGCATCATGTTGTGGGGATGCTTTTCTTCAGCAGGGAAAGGGAAGCTGGTCAGAGTTGATGGGAAGATGAATGGAGCCAAATACCGGGCAATCTTAGAAGAAAACCTGTTAGAGTGTGCAAAAAACTTGAGACTCAGGTGGAGGTTCACCTTCCAGCAGGACAACGACCATAAACATACAGCCAGAGCTACAATAGAATGGTTTAGATCAAATCATATTCATGTGTAGGGATGAGCCGAACACCCCCCCCCCTTCAGTTCGGTTCGCACCAGAACCTGCGAACGGACCGAAAGTTCACGCAAACTTTAGAACCCTATTAAAGTCTATGGGACTCGAACGTTTGAAATCAAAAGTGCTAATTATGAAGGCTAATATGTAAGTTATTGTCCTAAAAAGGGTTTAGGGACCCGGGTCCTGTCCCAAGGTACATGTATCAATGCAACGTTTTTTCGGGAGCAGTGATTTTAATGATGCATAAAGTGAAAAAAAAAGGGAAATATTCCTTTAAATATCGTACCTGGGGGTGTCTATAGTATGCCTGTGAAGTGGCACGTGTTTCCCGTATTTAGAACTGTCCCTGCACAAAATTACATTTCTAAAGGAAAAAAAGTCATTTAAAACTGCTTGCGGCTTTAATGTAATGTCTGGTCCCGGCAATATGGATGAAAATCATTGAGAAAAATGGCATGGGTACCCCCCCCCCCAGCCCACTACCAGCCCCTTTGGGTCTTGTATGGATATTAAGGGGAACCCCGCACCCAAATTAAATAAAGGCCCCATATACTCGGAACAGCAGTATACAGGCAGTGAAAACAAGACAGGGACGGTAGGTTTGTTCTTAAGTAGAATCTGTTTGTAATTTGGAACAGGTAAATTTTTTAAAATGTAGCTCCAGCCCAAAAATCTATTTTTAAGCTTTTTGGAAAACATAGGGAAGGGTTATCACCCCTGTAACATTTGTTTTGCTGTCTGTGCACCTGTTCAGAACATTTCACCTCACTTTCCGTCCCAATGACAAATGTTTTTTGAAAATTTGGGGGTTTTATTGAAACAAGGATTGGTGATAAAGCATCAGTGGAGAGGAGACACCTTTTTCCCATATTAACTCTTACAGGAGAGAATTTCCCTTCCTAGGGGTAGATTTCCTCTCACTTCCTGTTGTCTCCTTCCGTTTGCAAGTAGGAGTTGTTTGTAAGTTGGATGTTTGAAAGTAGGGGCCTGCCATATATACTCTGCAGAAATTTGGCCCTTAGGTGTTGGTCTTGCCACAACACTGTAAGCCCTCACATTTACTCTTGGTGGGCGCTGGAACGCCCTGCTGTGAACTATGATATCAAGAATTGTAATTACATGCCATTGTTGAACAGTGGTAGGAAAAATTGGGCCTTTGGTGGTGGTGGTGGTGGTGGCGTTGCCACAACACTGTAAGTCCTCACACTTACTCTTGGTGGGTGCAGGAATGGGCCCAGCTGTGAAATATTAGATCAAGAATTGTAATTACATGCCCCTGTTGAACAGGGGCAGAAAAATTTGGCCTTTGGCACTGGTGCCACAACACTGCAACCCCTCACAAATACTGTACTTGGAGAGCAGCAATGAGCCCTGCTGCAAAGTATTGCATCAAAAATTGTAATTACACACCCCTGTTAAACAGGGGCAGAAAAATTGGGCCTTAGGCACTGGTGCTGGAGTCACAACACTGCAACCCCTCACAGATACTCTATTAGGAGCGCAGGAATGAGGCCTGCTGCAAAGTATTGCATCAAAAATTGTATTTACACGCCCCTGTTAAACAGGGGCAGAAAAATTGGGCCTTAGGCACTGGTGCTGGTGCCACAACACTGCAACCCCTCACAGATACTCTAGTTGGAGCGCAGGAATGAGCCCTGCTGCAAAGTATTGCATCAAATTTTTTATTTTCACGCCCCTGTTAAACAGGGGCTGAAAAATTGGGCCTTAGGTACTGGTGCTGGTGCCACAACACTGCAACCCCTCACAGATACTGTAGTTGGAGCGCAGCAATAAGCCCTGCTGCAAAGTATTAGATCAAAAAATTTAATTACATGCCCCTGTTAAACAGGTGCAGAAAAATTGGGCCTTAGGCACTGGTGCTGGTGCCACAACACTGCAACCCCTCACAGATACTCTAGTTGGAGCGCAGGAATGAGCCCTGCTGCAAAGTATTGCATCAAAATTTTTATTTTCACGCCCCTGTTAAACAGGGGCAGAAACATTGGGCCTTAGGCACTGGTGCTGGAGTCACAACACTGCAACCCCTCACAGATACTCTATTAGGAGCGCAGGAATGAGGCCTGCTGCAAAGTATTGCATCAAAAATTGTATTTACACGCCCCTGTTAAACAGGGGCAGAAAAATTGGGCCTTAAGCACTGGTGCTGGTGCCACAACACTGAAACCCCTCACAGATACTCTAGTTGGAGCGCAGGAATGAGCCCTGCTGCAAAGTATTGCATTAAAAATTGTAATTACGGGGGCGTGGCCTGGACCGGCATGTGAGAGGACACAGCTCTCACAGCTCCTGAACTTGATCCGTGATCGATCCTCCCTCAGCCCAGTAAATGACTTTCTGCCACTATATGCTGCAAGCACCCGATCCCGGGACCTCAGGGGAACCTCCGCCAGCCCTCTGTACTAGGGGAATGACCCGAAAATCACATTTAGACATGGGTCCCGATTTCCAAGATGGCGCCGCCGCCCTCTCAGTGAAGGGGACTCCACGAGGAGCTGACAAGCTGAAGGAACATGGACCTATGGGGCAGAAGCAGCTAAAGGCACAGGGTAAGGAGACACCCAAGGACATGATTTACTATACCCAGAAAATGAATGGGCTCATGGGGACTGATGCAGCTGGGCACTCGCAGCATATAGATCCTGTTGTGCCTGGGATACAAGCAGGGGCGGCCATCTTAGCTGCACAGAGTGAGAGTGATGAGACGGATCAGAATGACTCTGGGGCCCTGAACTCTAATGATCCGGAAGCATCTGGGGCTGCACATCTTCAGGGCAGTAAATATTGGTAATGCCTCTGTAGCAACCATGCAAGAAGAATTGTCACTGTTGAGACAGGATATGCAGAAAATGAGGGAGCGCACTACTGCTGTGGAGAGCAGGGTGAGTGAAATCGAGGATCATTTACCCCCCATTGAAAGGGACACTAAAGCTGCTTACCAACTCACGAGAGAGGCTATAGACAGAGCAGAGGATTTCGAGAACCGCCTCAGGAGAAATAACGTCCGTATTGTGGGGCTTCCTGAGAAGGTGGAGGGCAGGGACACGGCATATGTGAAGGGGTGGCTGCTGGACATATTTGGGGGAAAGAATGCTTTCTCTCCCATGTTCGCGGTGGAGCGTGGCCATAGAGTACCGTCTCGCCCTCCCCAGCCTAGAGGGCCACCCAGGCCAATACTGGCTAGATTACTACATTATAGGGACAGAGAAACTGTGCTCCGGCTGGCGAGGGAGAGGGCCAACATACAACATAACGGGGCCAGAGTGTCTTTTTATCCTGACTTCTCTGCTGAGGTGCAGAGAAGAAGAGCAAAGTTATTTGATGTGAAATGCAGGCTCCGACAGCTACAGTTATCATACGCCATGCTATGCCCGGCTAAGCTGCGAGTGATCGTGAATGGTCATAAGGTGCCATAGTCTGAAGTGGAGACTTTGTACTAAGTATACCCGGATGAACCCTGGCTTCAGACATCGTTAGAGTGGATTTACAATTTCTGAACTTGAGTGGCCTCCTGGGTTTGCCTCCAGGGGTCAGTGTTTGCCCTGCCCTGTTGGCGGGGAAAGGCACTTAACGGTTGGCGGGGACTGCTGGTTGCGTCCTCCCCTTTTTTCTTTTTCATTTTCTTTGTTGGTGGTTTTTCAGCACTGATTTTACTGCAGGTATTATGATCAGCCAATGTGCATTTTTCAAGGACCTGTGCAAATGTCCAGAGACCAACAGACTTTGGGGATTGATGGGGCTACACTTGCTTATTATGTTGTTATACTTAAGAGAACTATGATTCGCATGTGCCTTAAAAAATTTCACTCGGGGGTATTTTGCTTCCAAGAAACTGTGAAATGTATGCAATACAACTGGGTGAACAAAGCTTACCACTCCACTCACACCTCCTATTCCAGGGGGGCGAGTGTCTTGGTTCACAGCTCTTTGGACTATCAGGAATTGGACAGTCTCATTGACCCTGATGGGCGATTTGTGTTTCTTCATTGCAGATTGAGTGCATTAACGTGTATTATCGCATGTATATATTCCCCCCCCCTCTCACAGTGGTGGTGCTGAGGGCCTTAATCTCCTATGTGGATAGTAGGCCTGAGGTGCCGCTGCTGGTGATAGGGGACTTTAATTGTTGTTTGGACCCCTCGCTGGATAGACACCCGGCCATAGGAGCCTCTGCCCTCTCCAGGGGAACCCCCCTGGCGCAGTTGTTGCAAGAGGTGGGCTGGTTGGATATCTGTCGGCATCGTAACCCGGGGGCTAGACAGTATTCTTGTTTTTCTAAATCGCATGGTAGTCTGTCTAGAATAGACCTGGGGTTGGGTAATATGCGCATGCTGCAATATGTATCCGCAATGGAATATAGGCCCCGAAGTGTGTCTGACCATTCCCCACTGATAGTACACCTGCTGGTCTCCCCGCCCCCGGCGCCCCCCAAAGCCCCATGGTAATTTAATGCATTTTGGTTGAAATTGTTTAAGTCCCCTGAAGCTATAGAGGAGAGCATGCGTGGGTTTTTCAATACTCAGAACCCAGATGGTACTTATATGCAGCAGTGGGAGGCATTCAAGGTATTACTGAGAGAAGTTCTAATTGCAGAAATGACAAAAGTGAAAAAGGAATCATCGGCTTTTGTGGTGGAACTGGAAGTAAGGGTGAAGGAACTTGAGCAGCGATATGTAGTAGATCCTTTTGACTCAAATATCTAAAAGAGTGCAGCGCAAAGAAACAAACAAATAATAAAAGTCCATAAAAAAGGAAAGGTCCATACAGGGTGAATGGTGCACTAATATGAAGCATGCGATGTGGATCACAACAAGTTGACCAGAAAGAGATCCCTCCACCACACACAGAGTGGCCTCTCACCTCAGTAATTAAACCTTCAAGAGGTCATAGGGCACAGAATAATAATGCAGATGACATCATTCAGCCTCCAACCTCCAAATGACAGATATCAGCTTGGCATATAAAGCAGTCACCTCCATACACTTGCTCCACCGAGTTCCAGTTTATGCAAATAGACTTTCTAGTGCTCTGACATAAGTCGTTTATTAATTACATTAAAAATAAGAGTATACTACAAACATTTAAAAGCACTTTGTGCGAGTGCAAGCAAAACAGCATGTATCCATGGATAGTGAGAGACGATCGCAGCGGCATCCGGCGTAGCTCCTCCCCCGTACGCGTTACGTCAATGGGCGTGACTTCTTCAGCGTGGGCAGGGGCTAAGCTCGGACACGCCGCGACTGCTTTAATAAGAGAACAAGGAAGCAGAGGACCAATCCCGAATCCCGGACTAGACAGCCAATCATGGCTAGTCTAACAAAAAGACCAGCTTATTTGTATACACAGGGAAAGGGGAAGGTGTCATGTGAATACATACACAGATAGGTCTGCTGACTACAACCGGTCAAGGATTGCAGCAGAAATATTAATCTATAAAACAAACCTTCTTGCTAATTATAATTTCCAATTGGAAATAATAATAAAGGCACACAGTTACCTCAATAAAATTAAAATAAATTAATATATGCCGAACGCCAACCACGATCGTCTCAAAAGATCCATACAAATTCCATTAAAAATACATAAAATTTACAAAAAACAGTAAATATACAAATATATGGAAAAAATAAAAAATCAATAAACACAAACCAATATATAAAAACTATCTATTAGAAATGAAACAATTTAAATCAAAATCAACGTTAAGGCCTGCAGGAGAAAGAACTTTGGTTTCGAAAATCCAAAAAGATTCTCGCCGACTCAATTGGCGAATATAGTGTCTGCCCCTCCAATGCCTTGGCACTTTTTCTATCCCCCAGAATTGTAGGCCCTTGGGGTCACGCTGATGACATCTTCTGAAGTGACGGGAAACACTATGGGTTTTTACCCCCCTTTTGATATTACTCACATGTTCCCCAACACGTACATGCAATGCTCTAAATGTACGCCCTACATATTGAAGACCACAGTCACATTCCAACATGTAGACCACTCCTTCAGTCGCACATGTGATGAGTTGCTTAATCTTGTATTCCATCTGTGTGACTGTGGAACTAAATGTCTTGCGCTTTTTTATATTGTTTTTAGCATGTTTACATGTCGCACAGCAACCGCATGCATAAAACCCAGACAAAAATTCAAAAAGTTTTGGTTGTGCAAAAGTGGGCGGATCAATGACACCAGGAGCTATGCTGTCGCAAAGACATGGTGCTTTATGGTATATGAATTGAGGACGTTCGGGCAGAACAGGGCCCAAGATGCGATCATATTTGAGGATAGGCCAATGTTTGGCAATTATCCTTTCAAATTTTTTGTGTTGGATACTGTAATCCATAATGATCTTGTAACCACTTCCGTCATCCTGGGTAGCAGAAATAGCTGGTTTATCCGCCACAATAGCCCCCTATCAATAACCCTTACTCGTTCAATCTCCTTATCTATAACATCAGGAGTATAACCATTCTGCTTAAACCTAGTCGCTAAAATTTGAGATTGGGCAAGAAAGTCAGACTCCAATGTACAATTACGACGGAGTCTGACAAATTGCCCCCTTGGTATGTTACAAAACCATAACCTATGATGACAGATAGATAACGGTATGTAACCATTACGATCCGTAGTCTTAAAATAATTTCTGGTGTGAAAACTACCATCTTGCTTAAAAATCTCAAGGTCTAAGAAAGTTACTTGATTGTAGTCAACAGTCCAAGTTAACAAAATGTTTTTGTTATTACCGTTCAACTTGTCCATGAACAGCTGGAGACTAGGCATATCACCCTCCCATACCATGACAAGATCGTCTATGTAACACTTGTAACAACGTAGCTGCGATGGGTGATCTCAAAAAACCGCCTCTTCCTCCCAGTGGGCCATAAAAAAATTGGCTACACTGGGAGCAAAACGAGCGCCCATCGCAACTCTGCATAACTGTAAATAATAGTCCTTGTCAAACCAAAAATAATTCTTGGAGAGACAGAACTTCAAACTATCCACCATAAACTGTACATGGTCAGGAGCGAAATCAGTTCCCGCCAATGCCCACCTAACAGAAGCAATAGCTGCATCATGATCTATAATCGTATAAAGGGATCCAACATCAGCAGTGCAAAGAATAGAATCAGATGTACAAGGCAGGGTATTCAATATCTGAATAATTTGTTTTCTGTCACAAAGGTAGGCCTCCATTCCACGCACCAAAGGCTGTAAAAAGAAATCCAGACACTGACCTAACCTTGAAGTTACCGAATCGATGCCGTTAACAATCGGACGGCCGGGTGGCCGTTCAGAATCTTTATGGAGCTTGGGCAAAAAATAAATAATAGGAGTACGGCAATAAAAGGGGTCAAGATAAGAAGCTTCTTTAGCATTCAAAACCCCCCACACTCTTACCACTCTCAATTATAGAATGTAGTTCATTCTTGAGTGAATAAGTGCTATGATCATTTAGTAGTCGTTTCATCTCTTCCTGTTAATAGGTTTTGCTAAGTACCACCAAGCCCCCACCTTTATCCGCTGGCCGGATTATAATATCATTTCTCTGCTCAAGAGATAGAATACCACGCTTAATGTGTTGGGGATCCTTCTGACTCGGCTAGGGAGGAGTGGCAGGCCGCTCAGTCAGCGTATGAGCGGGTGCTCTCCTCAACGGCCGAGAAAAAACGTTTTTTTGCCAACAAGCATTCTTTGAGGAGGGAGAGAAAACTGGGCGTATGCTGGCGCGAATAGCAAATTCACAACAGAAGTCCCCAACCATAGGTGCAATAAAATCCAAAGCTGGACCCATTGTCAGTTCCCCTGAACCTATTATGAAGGAGTTGGCGGGGTTCTATGTGGAACTGTACTGCCCCGGCACTGCTTATGATTGGGTGGATCTGGAGCAGTACTTGCAGTGCTTGACATTCCCTAGGCTGACTGCAGGGCAGAGGGAGGGACTGGATGCTCCCCTTACGGTCGAGGAACTTCAGGAGGCAGTGTGTCTATTTCCCAATTGCAAGGCGCCCGGGGAGGAGGGGATCCCCATGGAAGTTTATAAGCAACATGCGGACATTTTGCTGCCCTGTCTGCTTCGGAACTTCCACCCTCTATGGCAAAAGCGAACATTATTTTACTCCTCAAACAGGGTAAGGATCCGGTGGACCCAGGATCTTACAGGCCAATTTCGTTGCTACAATGTGATATTAAAATATTAGCGAAAGTGCTAGCTATGCGACTTAACACTGTAATAGCCTCCCTTATACACAAGGACCAGGCGGGCTTTATGCCAAATAAATCCACTGCCATTAATCTGCGACGGTTATTCCTGAATATGCAGTCAGATGTGGATAATGCAGGACGCAGAGCTCTGCTGTCCCTAGACGCCACTAAGGCGTTTGACAGTATTGATTGGAATTACTTGTGGGCAGTACTGGAGCGCTTCGGGTTCGGTCACACATATATAGCATGGGTGCGCTTACTGTACAGTAAACCGGAGGCGGCTATTAGGGCCTTTGGTTGTCTGTCACATGACTTTGCGTTAATGAGGGGGACGAGGCAAGGTTGCCCGTTGTCCCCTCTGCTCTTCGCATTGGCCATTGAACCCTGGCCATCGAGATTAGGGTGAATGAGCATATTGTGGGATTTTGTTATGGCCCCCTGCAGGAGAAGGTCATGCTCTATGCGGATGACACCTTGCTTATGCTGGGAGATACTGACGGGTCCCTGCGGGAGGCCATGGCAACTATCACAAGATTTGGGGTGTACTCTGGACTGCAGATTAATTGGTCAAAGTGCACCCTATTGCTGTTAGACGGCGATGACACGCAAACAGTGGCCTCATCCTGTCCTATCCCAGTCACGTCCTCCTTTAAAATACCTGGGGATTCACGTTACCTCTAACCCGAGGGACTTTATACACTTGAACATTTCCCCCCTGCTTCAGAGGTTTAGAGAGAGTGTTAAAACCTGGAATGGCCTCCACATCTCGGTGGCTGGCAAAGCAAACCTAGTGAAGATGATTCTCATGCCACAGCTCCTCTACTGTCTCCACAATGCCCCGGTGGTGATCCCCTTAAATTTTTTTAGAATTGTAAACTCCATCTTCCATACCTTGATCTGGAAGAATAAACCCCCGAGGATTAAACTAGAACACCTTCAAAGGCCTAAGGATGATGGCGGGCTGGCGCTGCCCAACCCGTGGTTATACTACCTGGCAGCTCAGTTACAGCACTTGGTGGGGTGTTTCGGGACTGAGCCAGCTGGCTCCTCCCAGGCACTCATGCTCCGCACGGTGGGTATAGGTCCCATTCCCATGGCGCTGGAAGCCTTAGCCTTTGCTAAACCGAATAAGAAATACCGTACGTACAATCCTATACAGAAAGTGTGGAACAAATGCAAATACATACAACAGGCTGATGGGTACACTGAATATAGCCCCTTATGGCATAATGATACTTACACTGAACTGGCCAAACTGCAGGGCGGGACTAGATGGAAAACATACGGGATTACGCACATTAAACACATTTTTTAAAATGGCATTCTTAGGCTGTTCGCAGATCTGCGGACACAGTTTGGTCTGCCGCCATCAATGCTCTTCAAGTATGTACCACTTCAACATGCAGTTAGGGCTCAGAGCAGGTCCTCGGAGTGGCATTTGTCACCGACCCCGGTATTTAGCCTCATTAGAGATGCTGTGACCTTGAAGGGATTTATTTCTCAAAGCTATGCCATTCTCTTACAAAACTTCTTGGGACAACATCCCATACAGGTGAGAGATAGATGGGAGAGGGACGTGAGCCAGATGGATGCTGAGCAGTGGGAGGAGATTTTTCAAGGGGTGAGCGTTTGCTCACTGAATGTGGCCCAGCGGCTCACTCAATTATACATTATCCTGAGGGTGTACTATACACCACATAGATTAGATTAAAATTGATGGGGGTGCAGTCTGAGGATACTTGTACCAGATGTAAGCGTGATCATGGGGACCTTATACACCTTCTATGGCAATGCCCCAAACTACATAAGTATTGGACCGAGGTGGTAAACACGGTCAACTTGGTGTTCAAGGTGTCAATACCGGTGGATCCTAAAGTTTGCCTCTTGGGGGTGCTAGAGGAATATGAGATGGAGGGGCACACCAGGGAGGCAGTTCACAGGGTACTGTTTCAAGCCAGAAGGTTGATTATGGTCTATTGGAAGTCAGAAACGCCCCCAACTTCCAGGGAATGGATATGTAAGATAGGGGATGCGATACGTATGGAGAAACTTATTTACCAGCACAGGGGAAGTACACGGAAATACGAAAATCTCTGGGCACCGTGGCTGGACACACCGGGGCTTGCCCTGGTGGATCTGGTCGCGGACAGATTGTTGGGACTGAATATGGGGTAGTGTATCCACATATGGGTTGAAATGGTGTAGAATAAGTGATAATATGGCAATGCTGAATTTCGTATAACATGTTTTAATTGGTTGTGTATGGACATGTTGGTTATTGTGCTGATGTAAATGACTGTGTACCACCTTTGAATCAATAAAAACACTTTTGTTGGATATAAAAAAAAATTGTAATTACATGCCCCTGTTAAACAGGGGCTGAAAAATTGGGCCATAGCCACTGGTGGTGGTGCCCAGAAACAAAAATGTTCTTACATGCTATCAGCATGATCATTGAGGAGGAAGAGGATAGTCACTCAGCATAACAGGATAGTCACTCTGCATCAGCATAGGCAGTCTTGAAGGGATGTGACATTTCAAAGAAAATTATTCTGTTACATCAGCATCAGGTGCTTGGTAGCTGGTGGTGATCCAAGACTGATTCATTTTTATGAAGGTCAGTCGATCAACCGAGTCGGTGGACTGGCACACCCTGTGATCGGTTACAAAGCCTCCAGCAGCACTGAATGTGTGTTCCGAAAGAACGCTGGATGTAGGACAGGCCAGTAGCTCAATTGCATATTGTGCAAGCTCTGGCCAGTAATCCATCCTCAAGATCCAGTAACCCAGAGGATTTTCGGTGGGAAAGGTGTCCAAGTCTGATCTTGCCCCTAGGTATTCCTGCACCATGTAAACCAGACGCTGGCGATGGTTGCTGGAACCGATCATACCTTGGGGCTGCGGACTAAAAAATTGTCTGAACGCATCGGTCAGACGGCCACCTTCTCCACCGCTCCTTCTTTGACTGACCAAAGCCTCAGCAACACGTTGTCCAGGACCAGGAATTTGTAACCTCCCAGTCTCTGGGAGAGACCTTTCTGCAAGGCCTCCCAAAGATGCTTCATCTTCTGCTCCCTCTACGACGGCAAAATAAGGTCCGCAACCTTACCCTTGTAAAGTGGATCAAGGAGAGTTGCCAGCCAGTAAAGATCCCTCTCCTTGATAGCACGAATACAAGGATCCTTCTGCAGGCGTTGCAAGATCAGGGAGGCCATGCAGCGTAGGTTTGCTGAGGCATTCGGTCCAGAGTCCTCTGAGTCACTCAGGACGACATGATCCGCAGCCACCTCCTCCCAGCCACGTACAAGTCCATGGGTGTCTTGGGACTGTAATTGATCCCTTGAAGACTGCTGCTGATGCTGAGTGCTAGGCCCCACCTCAATGCTGACACAATCCTCCTCCTCCTCTTCCTGTGTGATAGGCGGGCTAGCAGGAACACTGTCTGGATAAAGTGGGCCTTGAGAGGTAAGGAAGTCCTCCTCTTCCTCCCTCTGTTCTGCTAGAAGTGCCCTGTCCATTAGTCGATGCAGCGTGTTCTCCAACAGGTGGACAAGAGGGACAGTGTCATTGATGCATGCACTGTCACTGCTCACCATCATCGTGGCCTCCTCAAATGGTGACAGGACAGTGCATGCATCCCTGATCATGGCCCACTGGTGTGGGGAAAAAAATCCAAGCTCCCCTGACCCTGTCCTGGTGCCATATTGCAACAGATACTTATTGATGGCCCTCTGCTGCTTGTGAAGCCACTGCAGCATGGCCAACGTAGAGTTCCACCTGGTGGGCATGTCACAGATTAGGCGGTTCTTGGGCAGGTTGTATTCCTTTTGGAGGTCAGCCAGCCGAGCACTGGCATTATATGACCGGCGGAAATGCACACAGAGTTTCCTGGCCTGCTTCAGGACCTCCTGTAAGCCCGGGTACCTGCCCAAGAACCGATGCACCACCAAGTTAAGAACGTGAGCAAAACAGGGCACATGGGTCAGTTGTCCCTGTCGGAGGGCGGAGAGGAGGTTGCTGCTATTGTCGCAAACCACATTTTCTGGCTTAAGCTTGTATGGCGTCAACCACCTCTGAGCCTGTCCCTGCAGAGCTGACAGAATCTCTGCCCCAGTGTGGCTCCTGTCCCCCAAGCACACCAGCTCAAGCACAGCATGGCATCTTTTTGCCTGCGTACTTGCGTAGTACTGGAACGCCTACGGAGCACCGCTGGTTCAGAGGACAAAGCACAGGAAGAGGCCATGGCGGAAGAAGAGGAGGGGCTGGAGGAGAGAGGTGTGTCAGAATCACCAGCAGTAGCATTTTGGAAGCGTGGTGGCGGAACAACCTCCAACACTACTGAACCTTGTCCTGCATCCTTCCCAGCTGCCAGCAGAGCCACCAAATGCGCTGTGAAAGATAGGTAACGTCCATGTCCATGCCTGCTGGACCATGAGTATGCAGTAATATGCACCTTACCGCTGACCGCTCTGTCCAGCAAGGCCAAGAGATTGCCTTCCACATGCCGGTAGAGAGCCGGAATCACCTTCCGTGAGAAAAAGTGGCATTTGGGAACCTGCCACTGAGGAACCGCACATTCCACAAACTCACGGAAGGGGGCAGAGTCTACCAGCTGAAAAGTCAGCAGTTGAAGTGCTAACAATTTAGCCAAGCTAGCATTCAACCGCTGGGCATGTGGATGGCTGGGAGCGAACTTCCTTTGGCGGTGCAGCAACTGGGGCACGGAAATTTGCCTGGTACAATCTGACGTTGGTGTACCAATAGCAGATTGCCCGCAAGTACTTGGCTGCGACACACCTAATTCTACACCTTCATTCCTCTCAGTGCAGGTTTCAGAGAGGACTGAAGGTATAGTGGGGTTGGAGATCCCAGCTGATGATTTAAGGGCAAGGAGAGGTCCGCTTTGTTCTTTGGTGTGCGTCTTCTTTGTATGCTTGCCAATGGACTGCATGGCAGGTCGACATATGTCTGGTCAAGCACGTGGTGCCCAAGCGGCTCATGTTTTGGCCACGCGAGATACGCTTCAGACATATGTTGCAAATAGCAACGGTGCGATCTGCTGCACACGTCTCAAAAAAGGCCCACACCAAAAAACTTTTGGAAAAACGCGCAGAGACAGCAGCACCCTGAACATGCGGAACACTGCGGTTGGATGCAGTCGGTTGGCTGCCCTATAAGCTGGCCCTTGGGGGGCATCCTGCCTCATTGGAGAAGTCCCTTCTCCTCCTCTCTCCTATCAGGCACCCACGTGGAGTCAGTGACCTCATTATCCCCTCACTCCTCATCACTGGAGCAAATCTGGCAGTATGCTGCAGCTGGAGGAACATGACTGCCAGATTGCTGTCCTTCTTGGGCACCCCCTCTCTCTGGGCTCACGTTACTGCCTTCCTCCAGCTGGGTACCATCATCAGAGCCTTCAAAACGCTGGACATCCTCCTGGAGCATGTACCCAACACTGTGGTCAAACAGTTCGGGGGACTCCTCAGGAGGACATGGTGGGGCTAGGGAAGGAGTGACTGATGCCATTGAGCCGAGGGTAGAGGTCACTTTGGCAGCTGCTTTGCCAAACAACATGGCCAGCTGCCGAAAAGAAGGACAAGCGTGTCCCACGGCCACGTGCTGATGAGGATGCACCGTGTCCATGACCAGCACTGTTGCCTCTAGACACAGAGCCTGCTTGCCCTCTTTTATTGGCTCGTGACTGTCTGCCTCTCCTTGTTTGCCTTCCAGACATACTAATGGCCTGCAGTGAGATATAGCTGCACAAAGGTGGGATGTATATATATAGATCTATAGTGATTATACTGCAGCTAGCACAATCAACTGCCTGCTGTGGTATTAGCATGAGAAAAGCAGCAATTATCTTCTGTTAGTTTTAGGTGCACACTGTGCAGAGGACACAGTACACTAACTGAAAATACTTGCAGCTGCCTGCCTGTGGTTTTAGTATGAGAACACCACTAATTGTATTGAGGTACCTTTAGGTGAACGCTGTGCAACGGACACAGTACACTAAATGAAATTAATGCAGCTCCCTGCCTGTGGTTTTAGTATGAGAACACCACTAATTGTATTGACGTGCCTTTAGGTGCACACTGTGCAAAGGACAGAAGTACACTAAATGAAATTAATGCAGCTCCCTGCCTGTGGTTTTAGTATGAGAACACCACCAATTGTATTGAGGTACCTTTAGGTGAACGCTGTGCAAAGGACACTGTAAACTAAATGAAATCAATGCAGCTCCCTGCCTGTGGTTTTAGTATGAGAACACCACTAATTGTATTGAGGTACCTTTAGGTGAACGCTGTGCAAAGGACAGAAGTACACTAAATTAAATTAATGAAAACACCACTAATTGTATTCAGGTACACGCTGTGCAAAGGACACAGTACACTAAGTGAAACACTGCAGCTAGCACAATCACCTGCCTGCCTGTCAGTATAGAGAATAACAGGAACGGATCTAGCTAAACTGAATACAGTGTGTAAATATATGTACAACACCTAGGATGCATATATATCCTCTACACACTGTAACTGCAGCTAACTGACTCGCCTGCCTGCTCTATCTAACTCAAAATAAATGACACTGTCTCTCTCTCTCGTTAACCTCTCTCTTTAACCACCTCAACACACTACACAAGGCCGCCTTATATAGTGTGGGGCGTGTACTAAACGCCCTGAGACATAATTTTGCCAAAGCCACCCTGGCTTTGGCCAATTATGGCTCTCTGTTTTTTGCGTGCTGTGATTGGCCAAAGCATGCGGGTCATAGTGCATGCTTGACCAATCATCAGCCAGCAATGCACTGCAATGCCACAGTGAATTATGGGCCGTGACGCGCCACTCGAATTTGTCACGAACGGCCCATAATGTTAGAAATTTCGGCGAACAGCCGAACAGGTGATGTTCGAGTCGAACATGGGTTCGACTCGAACTCGAAGCTCATCCCTATTCATGTGTTAGAATGGCCCAGTCAAAGTCCAGACCTAAATCCAATTGAGAATCTGTGGCAAGACTTAAAAATTGCTGTTCACAGACGCTCTCCATCCAATCTGACAGAACTTGAGCTATTTTGCAAAAAAAGAATGGGCAAACATGTTACTCTAGATGGGCAAAGCTGGTAGAGACATCCCCAAAAAGACTTGCAGCTGTAATTTCAGCAAAAGGTGGTTCTACAAAGTATTGACTCAGGGCTGAATACAAATGCACGCCACACTTCTCACATATTTATTTGTACAAAAATTTGAAAACCATTTATTATTTTCCTTCCACTTCACAATTATGTGTCACTTTACATTTTTGGTTGTAACATGACAAAATGTGGAATATTTCAAAGGGTAGGATTACTTTTTCCGGGCACTGTATATAGTATTGTAATCAGTAAAATTGCATGCAAAGCATTACAGGTTTCAGGGATTATATTTTTTCAAACAGTATATCACTCCTAACGGGTATAACAAATATTTGTGTAGATTGTTGCTGTGCTAATCTATACATCTTCCTATATAAATGATTAATGGTTTCCTCCATCTATTTCCATTCCTAGAATAGCCAAATATTTTTGCTGTAGTTCATTGTGGGTGTTTTTAGGATAAGATAAATATCATAAGTAGAAATTTGTAAGTCAAAATGCTGAGTGTGGGAGATGGAGGAAATGTATGAGGAATTTTTAAAATGTGCCTTTGTGTAGGATCAGAATGACTTTAGCTATCTTAAAGGCCAAGAGTTTTACAGTGCTTCTCCAGGGTCTTGCAGATTTGTAAATTTTTGGCAGAGTTCAAGATAATTTCTGAGATTAGAAAACAAGTTCATATACAGTAAAATAATATTTTATATAACATTTGCTGGGTAATTTGGGCATATAGCCAAAGGTTCTTTTGGTGGTATTTGATCACCTCTGCGGTTTTTGTTTTTTTCGCTATAAACAAAAGAAGACTTTCTGCTATATATCATACCCAATAAAAAAATAAATAAAATCAAATTAATTAAATTTAGGCTAATATGTATTCTGCTACATATTTTTGGTAAAAAAAAACAAAAAAACAATAAGCTTAAATTGATTGGTTTGCACAAAAGTTATAGCGTCTACAAAATAGAGGAAAGGTTTATGGCATTTTTATTATTATTTTTTTTTACTAGTAATGGCGGCGATCAGTGATTTTTAGCGGAAATTCAACATGCGGGTCTTCGACATGCGGTGGACAGATCGGACACCTAGCTTACATTTTTGACACTTTTTTGGGAACCAGTGACATTATTACAGTAATCAGTGCTAAAGATATGAAAAAAAGGAAAAGATGGCGCAAGAATCAACTAAATAATGCCTGTAAAAAAGATTTTTAGTCCCAAAAATGGTTAAAAAAGAGAGGGGAAGGTAAATATAGTCAATTTCAGTATACACAGGCGGCAGCAGCCTTGGGAGTGGAAGCACAACTCTAAAAGACAAAATAGAAAAGGAACAAGGTGCGCCAAACTAAGTGTAGTATTTAAGAGTCCATTTAATACAATAGACAAGCCAAATGGCTACTCACAGAGAGATAGAAATATTCAGGTTTACCTAATATGTAGGTAATAAATAGGGATAAGCCGAACCCACCACCCCGGTTCAGTTCGCACCAGAACCTGCGAACGGACCGAAAGTTCGCGCAAACTCTAGAACCCTATTAAATACAATGGACTCGAACGTTCGAAATTAAAAGTGCTAATTATAACGGCTAATATGCAAGTTATTGTCCAAAAAAGGGTTTGGTGACCCGGGTCCTGCCCCAGAGGACATGTATCAATGCAAAAAAACAGTTTTAAAAACTGCAGTTTTTTCGGGAGCAGTGATTTTAATGATGCTTAAAGTAAAAAAAAAAAGTGAAATATTCCTTTAAATATCGTACCTGGGGAGTGTCTAAAGTATGCCTGTGAAGTGGCACGTGTTTCCCGTGTTTAGAACTGTCCCTGCACAAAATTAAATTTCTAAAAGGAAAAAAAGTCATTTAAAACTACTTGCGACTACTTGAAAGCTGGGCCATATACAAATGACAGCCTCAAGGTGGCTCTACAAATCCGGGAGGCCGTCAATAGACGGCCTCGGCTATTCCGGCCACTGGGGGGCGCGTGAGTCACTGAGATGCCAATGTGCGTGCCTGGCGGCCGCGATGTCCGCCAGGTACCCGCGATCGGCCGGTACACAGACAAGGATGTGGATCTCTGTGTGTAAACACAGAGATCCACATTCTGTCAGGGAGAGGAGACCGATGCTGTGTCCCTTGTACATAGGGACACAGATCGGTCACCATTTTTACAGTAACCAGTGCATTTTTATAGCACTGATCACTGTAAAAATGACAATGGTCCCAAAATGGTGTCAAAAGTGTCCGATGTGTCCGCCATAATGTCGCAGTCACAATAAAAATCGCTGATCGCCGCCATTACTAGTAATAAAAAAATTATTAATAAAAATGCTATAAAACTATGCCCTATTTTGTAGATGCTATAACTTTTGCGCAAACCAATCAATAAACGCTTATTGCGGTTTTTTTTACCAAAAATATGTAGAACAATACGTATCGGCCTAAACTGAGGGAAAAAAAAAATTGGAATATTTATTATAGCAAAAAGTAAAAAATATTGTGTTTTTTTCAAAATCGTCGCTCTTTTTTTGTTTATAGCGCAAAAAATAAAAACCGCAGAGATGATCAAATACCACCAAAAGAAAGCTCTATTTGTGGGAAAAAAAGGACATCAATTTTGTTTGGGAGCCACGTCGCATGACCGCGCAAAAGACCCTTTGGGTCTTGTATGGATATTAAGGGGAACCCCGCACCCAAATTAAATAAAGGCCCTATATACTCTGAACAGCAGTATACAGGCAGTGCAAACAAGACAGGGACTGTAGGTTTGTTCTTAAGTAGAATCTGTTTGTAATTTGGAACAGGTAAATTTTTTAAATGTAGCTCCAGCCCAAAAAATCTATTTTTAAGCTTTTTGGAAAACATAGGGAAGGGTTATCACCCCTGTTACATTTTTGTTGCTGTCTGTGTACCTGTTCAGAACATTTCACCTCACTTTCCATCCCAATGACAAATGTTTTTTGAAAACTTGGGTTTTTTATTGAAACAAGGATTGGTGATAAAGCATCAGTGGAGAGGAGACACCCTTTTCCCCATATTAACTCTTACAGGAGAGAATTTCCCTTCCATGGGGTAGATTTCCTCTCACTTCCTGTTGTCTCCTTCCATTTGCAAGTAGGAGTCGTTTGTAAGTTGGATGTTTGAAAGTAGGGGCCTGCCGTATATACTCTGCAGAAATTTGGCCCTTAGGTGTTGGTGTTGCCACAACACTGTAAGCCCTCACAGTTACTCTTGGTGGGCGCTGGAACGCCCTGCTGTGAACTATTACATCAAGAATTGTAATTACATGCCCCTGTTGAACAGTGGTAGGAATAATTGGGTCTTTGGTGGTGGTGGTGGTGGTGGTGCCACAACACTGTAAGTCCTCACAGTTACTCTTGGTGGACGCAGAAATGGGCCCTGCTGTGAATTATTAGATCAAGAATTGTAATTACATGCCTCTGTTGAACAGGGGCAGAAAAATTGGGCCTTTGGTGGTGGTAGTGTTGCCACAACACTGTAAGCCCTCACAGTTACTCTTGGTGGGCGCAGGAATGGGCCCTGCTGTGAATTATTAGATCAAGAATTGTAATTACATGCCCCCGTTGAACAGGGGCAGAAAAATTGGGCCTTTGGTGGTGGTGGTGGTGGTGTTGCCACAACACTGTAAGCCCTCACAGTTACTCTTGGTGGGCGCAGGAATGGGCCCTGCTGTGAATTATTAGATCAAGAATTGTAATTACATACCCCTGTTGAACAGGGGCAGAAAAATTGGGCCTTAGGCACTGGTGCTGGTGTCAAAACACTGCAACCCCTCACAGATACTCTATTAGGAGCGCAGGAATGAGGCCTGCTGCAAAGTATTGCATCAAAAATTGTATTTACACGCCCGTGTTAAACAGGGGCTGAAAAATTGGGCCTTAGGCAATGGTGCTGGTGCCACAACACTGCAACCACTCACAGATACTGTACTTGGAGCGCAGCAATGAGCCCTGCTGCAAAGCATTGCATCAAATGTGTAAATACATGCCCCTGTTAAACAGGGGCTGAAAAATTGGGCCTTAGCCACTGGTGGCGGTGCCCAGAACCAAAAATGTTCTTTTAAGCTATCAGCATGATCATTGAGGAGGAAGAGGATAGTCACTCAGCATAACAGGATAGTCACTCAGCATCAGCATAGGCAGTCTTGAAGGGAACTGACATTTCCAAAGAAATTATTCAGTTACATCAGCTTGGTGCTTGGTAGCTGGTGGTGATCCAAGACTGATTCATTTTTATGAAGGTCAGTCGATCGACCGAGTAGGTGGACAGGCGCACCCTGTGATCGGTTACAAAGCCTCCAGCAGCACTGAATGTGCGTTCCGAAAGAACGCTGGATGCAGGACAGGCCAGTACCTCAATTGCATACTGTGCAAGCTCTGGCCAGTGATCCATCCTCAAGACTCAGTAACCCAGAGGATTTTCGGTGGGAAAGGTGTCCAAGTCTGATCTTGCCCCTAGGTATTCCTGCACCATGTAAACCAGACGCTGGCGATGGTTGCTGGAACCAATCATACCTTGGGGCTGCGTACTAAAAAATTGTCTGAATGCATCGGTCAGATGGCCACCTTCTCCACCGCTCCTTCTTTGACTGACCGAAGCCTCTGCAACACGTTGTCCAGGACCAGGAGTTTGTAACCTCCCAGTCTCTGGGAACACGTTGCACAGACCTTTCTGCAAGGCCTCCCGAAGATGCTTCATCCTCCCAGCCACGTACAAGTCCATGGGTGTCTTGGGACTGTAATTGATCCCTTGAAGACTGCTGCTGATGCTGAGTGCTAGGCTCCACCTCCACCTCCACGCTGACACAATAATCCTCCTCCTCCTCCTCGTCCTCTTCCTGTGTGATAGCCGGGCCAGCAGGAACACTGTCTGGATAAAGGAGGCCTTGAGAGGTAAGGAAGTCCTCCTCTTCCTACCTCTGTTCTGCCTCAAGTGCCCTGTCCATTATTCTACGCAGCGTGTGCTTCAACAGGTGGACAAGAGGGACAGGGTCACTGATGCATGCACTATCACTGCTCACTATCCTCGTGGCCTCCTCAAATGGTCCCAGGACAGTGCATGCATCCCTGATCATGGCCCACTGGTGTGGGGAAAAAATCCAAGCTCCCCTGACACTGTCCTGGTGCCATATTGCAACAGATACTCATTGATGGCCCTCTGCTGCTTGTGAAGCCGCTGCTGCATGGCCAACGTAGAGTTCCACCTGGTGGGCATGTCACAGACTAGGCGGTTCTTGGGCAGGTTGTAATCCTTTTGCAGCTCAGCCAGCCGAACACTGGCATTATATGACCAGCGGAAATGCCCACAGAGTTTCCTGGCCTGCTTCAGGACCTCCTGTAAGGCCGGGTACCTGCTTAAGAACCACTGCACCACCAAGTTAAGGACGTGAGCCAAACAGGGCACATGGGTCAGTTGTCCCTGTTGGAGGGCGGAGAGGAGGTTGGTGCCATTGTCGGAAATCACCTTTCCTGGCTTAAGCTGGCATGGCGTCAACCACCTCTGAGCCTGCCCCTGCATAGCTGACAGAATCTCTTCCCCAGTGTGGCTCCTGTCTCCCAAGCACACCAGCTCAAGCACCGCATGGCATCTTTTTGCCTGCGTACTTGCGTAGCCCCTTGAATGCCTACGGAGCACCGCTGGTTCCGAGGACAAAGCACAGGTAGAGGCCATGGAGGAAGAAGAAGAGGAGGGGGTGGAGGAGAGAGGTGTGTCAGAATCACCAGTAGTAACATTTTGGAGGGCGGAACAACCTCCAACACTACTGCACCTTGTCCAGCATCCTTCCCAGCTGCCAGCAGAGTCACCCAATGCGCCGTGAAAGATAGGTAACGTCCCTGTCCATGCCTGCTGGACCATGAGTCAGCGGTAATATGCACCTTACCGCTGACCTCCTTGTCCAGCGAGGCCAAGATATTGCCTTCCACATGCCGGTAGAGAGCCGGAATCGCCTTCCGTGAGAAAAAGTGGCATTTGGGAACCTGCCACTGAGGAACCGCACATTCCACAAGCTCACGGAAGGGGGCAGAGTCTACCAACTGAAAAGGCAGCAGTTGAAGTTCTAGCAATTTAGCTAAGCTAGCATTCAACTGCTGGGCATGTGGATGGCTGGGAGTGAACTTCTTTCGGCGGTGCAGCAGCTGGGGCAGGGAAATTTGCCTGGTACAATCAGACGTCGGTGTACCGATAGCAGATTGCCCGCAAGTACTTGGCTGTGACACACCTAATTCTACACCTTCATTCCTCTCAGTGCAGGTTTTAGAGAGGACTGAAGGTATAGTGGGGTTGGAGATCCCAGCTGATGGGGAGCAAGGAGAGGTCCGCTTTGTTCTTTGGTGTGGGTCTTTTAGGTAAGCTTGCCAACGAACTGCATGGCAGGTCGACATATGTCTGGTCAAGCACGTGGTGCCCAAGCGGCTGATGTTTTGGCCACGCGAAATACGCTTTAGACATATGTTGCAAATGGCAATGGTGCGATCTGCTGCACACGTCTGAAAAAAGGCCCACACCAAAGAACTTTTGGAATAACGCGCAGAGACAGCAGCGCCCTGCACATGTGGAGCTCTGCGGTGTGATGCAGTCCATGTGCTGCCCTTAAGCTGGCCCCTGGACCTCCTCCACCTCCTCTCTCCTATCAGACACCCACATGGAGTCAGTGACCTCATCATCCCCTGCCTCCTCATCACTGGAGCAAATCTGGCAGTATGCTGCAGCTGGGGGAACATGACTGCCAGATAGCTGTCCTTGTTGGGCACCCCCTCTCTCTGGGCTCACGTTACTACTCCCTCTCTCTGGGCTCACTTACTGCCTTCTTCCAGCTGGGTTCCATCATTGGAGCCTTCAAAATGCTGGGCATCCTCTTGGAGCATGTACCCAACACTGTGGTGAAACAGTTCGGGGGACTCCTCAGGAGGACATGGTGGGGCTAGGGAAGGAGTGACTGATGCCATTGAGCCGAGGGAAGAGGCCGCTTTGGCAGCTGCTTTGCCAGACAAAGTACCCTGAGTCTGGGTGAGAGAGGATGAGGATGAGGAGGACGGCTTGGTCATCCACTCTACCAAGTCTTGGGCATGTTCCATAGTGGAGAAGGATCTGGGGGTTTTGGTAGATCATAAGCTCAATAATGGCATGCAATGCCAAGCTGCGGTTTCCAAAGCGAGCAAAGTCCTTTCTTGTATTAAGAGAGGTATGGACTCCAGAGAGAGATATCATTTTGCCCCTGTACAAATCTTGAGAAGAGGAGAATAAGGGGGGATATGATTAACATGTACAAATATATAAGGGGTCCATATAGTGAACTTGGTGTTGAGTTATTCACTTTACGGTCAACACAAAAGACAAGGGGGCACTCTTTACGTCTAGAGGAAAAAAGATTTCATCTCCAAATACGGAAAGGTTTCTTCACAGTAAGAGCTGTGAAAATGTGGAACAGACTCCCTCCAGAGGTGGTTCTGGCCAGCTCAGTAGATTGCTTTAAGAAAGGCCTGGATTCTTTCTTAAATGTACATAATATAACTGGGTACTAACATTTATAGGTTAAGTTGATACAGGGTAAATCCGATTGCCTCTCGGGGGATCAGGAAGGAATTTTTTCCCTTGCTGTAGCAAATTGGATCATGCTCGGCTGGGGTTTTTTGCCTTCCTCTGGATCAACTGTGGGTATAGAATTGGGTATATGGGATTGTACGATATTTTTTATTTTATTTATTTATTTTTTATGGTTGAACTGGATGGACTTTGTGTCTTTTTTCAACCTGACAAACTATGTAACTATGTAACTCAACTTTGTAGCTCAACATGGCCAGCTGCCGAAAAGAAGGACAAGCGTGTCCACGACCAGCACTGTTGCCTCTAGACACAGAGCCTGCTTGCCCTCTTTTATTGCCTCGTGACTGTCTGCCTCTCCTTGTTTGCCTTCCAGACATACTAATGGCCTGCAGTGAGATGTAGCTGCACAAAGGTGGGATGTATATATATTGTGAGGGGGTTAACTCGGTAGCGGGTGTGTGTGACCCCCTGGTTGGGCTCCCCACACAAAAACAGGGCCAGCAGACGGAGGTTGTGGTTTTCAAAATCAAAAGGTGCGGTTTATTTCTCTATGTACAGTGACAAAACACAGCAAAGCCAAAAAGAAACAAACAAAATAAATCCTGGTCAGTTTGACCTCTGACTAAACATGCAGGTTTCCTAAACTAACAACTGGGATCAGCCTGGTGCTGTCCTAGTCCCTAAGTCCCTGGTTTAGTAAAAGTCCAAACAAATAGCCACACAGGCTTTGCCTCACCGCACAGGGGTTCACTCTCCCTAGACAGTCCACACAGGTCTGGTTCCAGGCATGAGCTAACATCTAATGAATCTGGGAGTTTTTATAGAGGCCTTAAACGAACTGACAGGCTTCAGCTGGTCTCATCAACTCCCTGCCTCACGACGCCCAGCACTCTCCCTAGAGGTATGAGTCATTCATGAGCCCACTAGCCTCAGCTGGGCTTCATCAACTCCCTAGTTGTATAAGTCGGCATAAAGCCTGAATCTGGGAGAAATATATCTACCCCCCTGGATGCAACCAGGTGACTTTACCTTCCTGCTGTCACATACCCCCCCCTCTTGTTTTAACCTTGGGGTTGGAACACCAGCAATCAGGCATTCATGTACTCGAGACAAAGCATCCACATTCCCCATTTGAACGCCAGGGCGATGCTTTACTGTGAAGTTGAATTCCTGTAGGGCCAGGAACCACCTATTCACTCTTCTATTTGTCTCCTTGTTTTGAGCCATCCACTTTAACGGAGCGTGATCCGTAACCATGTCAAAGTGCCTACCTAGCAGATAGTACCGAAGGGAATCTAGAGCCCACTTCACCGCTAAACACTCCTTTTCAACCGTGGCGTAATTTACCTCATGGGACTTCAACTTCCTGCTGAGGTAAATGACTGGGTGCTCTTCCCCGTTCCAGACCTGGGACAATACTGCTCCTAACCCCACATCTGACGCATCACTTTGTACGACAAAGTCTTTAGAGAAGTCGGGTGAGTACAACACTGGCTGGCTACATAAGGCTTGTTTCAAGAATTGGAATGCTGCCTCAGCCTCGGGGGTCCATTTAATCATGACCGACCCTTTCCCTTTCGTCAGGTTGGTTAGGGGCACAGCCTTAGAAGCAAAGTGGGGAATGAAGCGCCGATAATAACCCGCGATTCCCAGAAAGGCTTGTACCTGCTTCTTGCTGTTGGGACGTGGCCAACTCTGGATGGCCTCGACTTTGTTGAGTTGGGGTTTTATTACTCCCCTGCCAATGGTGTACCCAAGATATTTGGCCTCCTCCTGCCCAATGGTACACTTCTTGGGGTTAGCCGTAAACCCCGCTTCCCGAACAGAGTCCAGGACTGCTTGCACTTTTGGCAGATGTGAGGCCCAATCTGTGCTATGGACAATTACGTCATCCAGGTAAGCCGCAGCATACTTCCGATGGGGCCTCAGCATCTGGTCCATTTTCCGCTGGAATGTGGCCGGCGCATTCTGTAACCCGAACGGCATTCTCTTATATTGGAACGCCCCGTCTGGGGTTACAAATGCGGTTTTCTCTTTGGCCGACTTGGCCAGGGGAATTTGCCAATACCCTTTTGTGAGGTCAAGAGTCGTCATGTATCGGGCTGTTCCCAGCCGGTCGATCAACTCATCTATACGTGGCATGGGGTAGGTGTCAAATTTTGTAACTTTGTTCAACTGACGAAAATCGTTACAAAATCGCCAGCTCCCATCCGGTTTAGGCACCAACACAATGGGACTAGACCAATCACTTTGGGACTCCTCTATCACCCCTAAGTTCAGCATTTTCTGTACTTCCTCCCGTATTGCCTCCCGTCGGGCCTCTGGGATCCGATAGGGTTTTAACTTCACCCTTTCACCGGGCGGGGTAATAATATCATGCTCTACCCCAGATGTTTGTCCCGGCAGCTCAGAGAACACCTCCTTGTTGCGAAGCACAAACTCCTTAACCTCCTGTTGTTGGGGTTGTGACAAGGTGGCTGCTATTCCAACCTCCGGAATCACGCAACCAGTTTGAGCTGGTGACCAAGTTTCTGCGACTAGGGACTCTCTATCCCTCCAGGCTTTCAACAGATTAACGTGATATATCTGTTCGGGCTTTCGCCTTCCTGGTTGTCTGACCTTGTAATTCACTTCGCTCACTTTTTCCATTATCTCGTAGGGGCCTTGCCATTTGGCAAGGAATTTACTTTCAACCGTAGGGACAAGTACCAATATCCTATCCCCCGGGGAAAAGGTACGGGTCTTTGCTCCACGGTTGTACACTCTCTGCTGTGCCAACTGCGCTTGGGCCAAATGTTCCTTCACGATGGGCATTACCTGTGCAATTCGATCTTGCATCAGGGCGACATGCTCAATCACACTCCTGTGGGGAGAACTCTCACTTTCCCAAGTTTCCTTGGCAATATCCAACAGCCCTCTTGGGTGTCTCCCATACAGTAACTCAAAGGGGGAGAATCCCGTAGAGGATTGGGGCACCTCCCTAATAGCAAACATCAAATAAGGAAGTAGACAGTCCCAATCCTTTCCATCTCTATCCACCACTTTCTTCAACATTTGTTTTAGGGTTTTGTTGAATCTTTCAACCAGCCCATCGGTTTGGGGGTGATACACAGATGTACGCAATTGCGTCACTTTGAACAATTTACACAGCTCTTTCATAACCCGGGACATAAAGGGTGTACCTTGGTCCGTAAGCAGTTCTTTACAAATACCCACCCGGCTAAAAACAAGAGATAGCTCTTTGGCTATGGTTTTGGCCGAGGTATTTCTGAGAGGGATCGCTTCTGGATAACGGGTGGCATAGTCCATTATAACCAATATGTACTGGTGCCCCCTAGCGGACTTGATTATAGGACCTACCAAATCCATTGCGATTCTCTCAAACGGGACCTCAATGATGGGTAGAGGGACCAGCGGGCTACGGAAATGTGGCATCGGGGCCGACCTCTGACACACAGGGCAGGAGGAACAATAATTTTCTATGTCCTTCATCACCCCAGGCCAATAGAATCTCTGTAATACCCTCTCTCGGGTTTTCTCTGTCCCCAGATGACCTCCAAGAATGTGCCCATGGGCCAACTCCAACACCAACTTCCTGTAAGGTTTGGGCACCACCAGCTGCTCAACGGTTTCTTCTGCCCTTTTTGCCACCCGATACAGTAGGTCCTTCTCTACGCTGAAGTATGGGTAAGTGCAGGTATTATCTGGGTTCACTAACTCGCCATCTATTTCCACTACGTTTTCCCGTGCCTTTATTAGGGCGGGGTCTTTTAACTGTTCTGTGGCAAAATTTTCCCTGTGAACCTCCAGATCAGAAAACTCCACAGACGGTAGGTTTTCGTCTGAGGAGGTGGGCTCCTCTCCAGTTTCTTGAGTCTCCCCTGCCAATACTGACAAGGGAAATTCTGGAGAGTCCTCACCACTCTCAGAGGAGTTCTGGCTATCACATTCCTGGTACATAGGGGCACCAGTGGGGGGCTCAGGATCATCCCACAGTTCCCAGAACTTCGGAAAATCCCTTCCCACAATGGCATCATGCGGTAATTGAGATACTAACCCCACTGGATGAGAGAGGGTACCTTTGGGGGTCTCGAAACACACTGTAGTCACTGGATACTCTCGGGTGTCCCCATGCACACAAATAACAGCTACCTTGCTATTCCCAGAGACCTCTGTTTTAACTAATTCAGCCTTTATCAGGGTCACAAGGCTACCTGAATCCAGTAATACCACAACATTTCTACCATTAATACACATTTTGCATAAATGTTTCTCAGTTCCCCGAATGGCAGTGCATGCGACTGTCGCACACAGCGACTGACGTCTGTCCATCAGAAAGTCACATTGCATGGGTTCCTCCACAACCGGGCAATTTGCTGCAATATGTCCCGCTTGCCGGCAGCGGTAGCAAACGATCCTTCTTGCGGCCTCTTGAGCCGCTGATTTCCCAGGCTGTTCTCACCAAACTTGGGGTAGAGCTCCCACCCTCTCACTCTCTCCACCCTCACCCCTTGGAATCCTCTTATCCGCCCCTGGGGATGGTCTGGTCTTAGGGTGGAAAGTCCGAGAGTCTCTGGAAGAGGCCGTCAGGTTCTCTGCAGCCAAGTATCTCTCTACACAATCCACAAGTTTACCGGCCGTTTCTGGGTCTCCATGGCTTACCCACTTTTGAATGGCGGTAGGAAGAGCTCTCAAGAAACGATCCATCACAACACGTTCCACAATCTCCGGTGCGGACAAAGTCTCTGGCTGTAGCCACTTCCTGCTCAGGTGAATGAGATCATACATTTGAGACCTGGGGGGTTTTCCAAGCTGGAAAGTCCAGTTTTGCACACGCTGAGCCCGGACAGCCAGGGTGACACCCAGCCTTGCCAATATTTCAGCTTTTAGCATCACATAGTCTTTTGCTTGGTCAGGCTCTAGGTCATAGTAAGCCTTCTGCGATTCACCAGTTAACAGAGGAGCCACCAGTCCAGCCCACTGCTCCTCAGGCCACTTTTCTCTTTCAGCAGTCCTTTCAAATGTGGTCAAAAATACCTCTGGATCATCCTCTCCAGTCATTTTTGTCAATAAACGACTCACCCCAAAGGACGCGGTATTAGTGGGACGGCTTTCCTCACTGGTCTGCGGACGTTGCTGCATTACTGCTTCCATTTGTTGTAGTCTCTGCTCTTGCTTCTGTAACAGGTCTATGAAGCGGGCCTCAGATTGCTGCTGGGCTTGTTGATGAGCTTGCTGCTGGGCTGCAAGGCTCCTTTGCAAACCTGCATTTGTCTGCTGTTGATTGGCATTTGCTAGAGCCAGCTGTTTCAGTATCTCCTCCATGCTGGCTTAAAAAAAACTGCCACTGGTTCTCCACCAACTGTGAGGGGGTTAACTCGGTAGCGGGTGTGTGTGACCCCCTGGTTGGGCTCCCCACACAAAAACAGGGCCAGCAGACGGAGGTTGTGGTTTTCAAAATCAAAAGGTGCGGTTTATTTCTCTATGTACAGTGACAAAACACAGCAAAGCCAAAAAGAAACAAACAAAATAAATCCTGGTCAGTTTGACCTCTGACTAAACATGCAGGTTTCCTAAACTAACAACTGGGATCAGCCTGGTGCTGTCCTAGTCCCTAAGTCCCTGGTTTAGTAAAAGTCCAAACAAATAGCCACACAGGCTTTGCCTCACCGCACAGGGGTTCACTCTCCCTAGACAGTCCACACAGGTCTGGTTCCAGGCATGAGCTAACATCTAATGAATCTGGGAGTTTTTATAGAGGCCTTAAACGAACTGACAGGCTTCAGCTGGTCTCATCAACTCCCTGCCTCACGACGCCCAGCACTCTCCCTAGAGGTATGAGTCATTCATGAGCCCACTAGCCTCAGCTGGGCTTCATCAACTCCCTAGTTGTATAAGTCGGCATAAAGCCTGAATCTGGGAGAAATATATCTACCCCCCTGGATGCAACCAGGTGACTTTACCTTCCTGCTGTCACAATATATATATATATATATATATATATATGTACTGATAATGCAGCTATCAGAATCAACTGCCTGCTGTGGTATTAGTATGGGAAAAGCAGCAATTGTCTTCAGTTAGTTTTAGGTGAAAACTGTGCATAGGACACAGTACACTAACTGAAAATACTTGCAGCTCCCTGCCTGTGGTTTTATTATGAGAGCACCACTAGGGCAGTTCGATCGTTCGACGAAGATCGGAAGTTATGGGCTGTTCGCGCCAAATTCGAGTGACGCGAACAGCCCACAATACACTGCGCCATTGCAGTGCAATCCCGGCGCTGTGATTTGCCAAGCATGCACTGTGACCCCACATGCTTGGCCAATCACAGCGCCGGCAGCGAGGAGAGCCATAATTGGCAACAGGCAGGATGCCTGTGGCCAATCATAGCTCAGGGGGGTTTAGTACACGCCCCACACTATAAAAGGCCGCCAGCGCGGCGGCCTTGTGCAGTGTGTTCCGGCGTGCAGGGAAAGAGCTACATAGGCAGGGACAGTGTGTTCTCGTTGTGTTCTTTTCTCAGGCATCTGCTGGAGTTGCTGTTCATTGCTGTTCTCTAAGATAGCTAGGCAGGCAGGAACAGTGTGTTCTTTTCTCAGGCATCTGCAGGAGTTGCTGTTCATTGCTGTTCTCTAAGCTAGATAGGCAGGCAAGGACAGTGTGTTCTTTTCTCAGGCATCTGCAGGAGTTGCTGTTCTCTAAGCTAGATAGGCAGGCAGGGACGGTGTGTTCTTTTCTCAGGCATCTGCAGCAGTTAGTGGGTGTTGTGTGCCCCAGCACAGTATACACCTGTATATACCCGTCATTGCTGTTCTCTCAGCTAGATAGGCAGGTAGGGACAGTGTGTTATTTTCTCAGGCATTTGCAGCAGTTAGTGGGTGTTGTGTGCCCCAGCACAGTATACACCTGTATATACCCGTCATTGCTGTTCTCTTATACAGGCATCTGCAGGAGTTAGTGGGTGTTTTGTGCCCTAGCACAGTATACACCTGTATATACCCGTCATTGCTGTTCTCTAATACAGGCATCTGCAGGAGTTAGTGGGTGTTGTGTGCCCTAGCACAGTATACACCTGTATATACCCGTCATTGCTGTTCTCTAATAAAGGCATCTGCTGGAGTTAGTGGGTGTTGTGTGCCCCAGTATAGTATACACCTGTATGTACCCGTCATTGCTGTTCTCTAATAAAGGCATCTGCTGGAGTTAGTGGGTGTTGTGTGCCCTAGTACAGTATACACCTGTATATACCCGTCATTGCTGTTCTCTAATACAGGCATCTGCAGGAGTTAGTGGGTGTTGTGTGCCCTAGCACAGTATACACCTGTATATACCCGTCATTGCTGTTCTCTAATAAAGGCATCTGCTGAAGTTAGTGGGTGTTGTGTGCCCTAGTACAGTATACACCTGTATATACCCGTCATTGCTGTTCTCTAATAAAGGCATCTGCTGGAGTTAGTGGGTGTTGTGTGCGCTAGTACAGTATACACCTGTATATACCCGTCATTGCTGTTATCTAATAAAGGCATCTGCTGGAGTTAGTGGGTGTTGTGTGCCCTAGTACAGTATACACCTGTATATACCCGTCATTGCTGTTCTCTAATAAAGGCATCTGCTGGAGTTAGTGGGTGTTGTGTGCCCTAGCACAGTATACACCTGTATATACCCGTCATTGCTGTTCTCTAATACAGGCATCTGCAGGAGTTAGTGGGTGTTGTGTGCCCTAGCACAGTATACACCTGTATATACCCGTCATTGCTGTTCTCTAATAAAGGCATCTGCAGGAGCTAGTGGGTGTTTTGTGCCCTAGCACAGTATACACCTGTATATACCCGTCATTGCTGTTCTCTAATACAGGCATCTGCAGGAGTTAGTGGGTGTTGTGTGCCCTAGCACAGTATACACCTGTATATACCCGTCATTGCTGTTGTCTAATAAAGGCATCTGCTGGAGTTAGTGGGTGTTGTGTGCCCCAGTATAGTATACACCTGTATATACCCGTCATTGCTGTTCTCTAATAAAGGCATCTGCTGGAGTTAGTGGGTGTTGTGTGCCCTAGTACAGTATACACCTGTATATACCCATCATTGCTGTTCTCTAATAAAGGCATCTGCTGGAGTTAGTGGGTGTTGTGTTCCCTAGTACAGTAGACACCTGTATATACCCGTCATTGCTGTTCTCTAATACAGGCATCTGCAGGAGTTAGTGGGTGTTGTGTGCCCTAGCACAGTAGACACCTGTATATACCCGTCATTGCTGTTCTCTAATAAAGGCATCTGCTGGAGTTAGTGGGTGTTGTGTGCCCTAGTACAGTATACTGCTGTATATACCCGTCATTGCTGTTCTCTAATAAAGGCATCTGCAGGAGCTAGTGGGTGTTTTGTGCCCTAGCACAGTATACACCTGTATATACCCGTCATTGCTGTTCTCTAATACAGGCATCTGCAGGAGTTAGTGGGTGTTGTGTGCCCTAGCACAGTATACACCTGTATATACCCGTCATTGCTGTTCTCTAATAAAGGCATCTGCTGGAGTTAGTGGGTGTTGTGTGCCCCAGTATAGTATACACCTGTATATACCCGTCATTGCTGTTCTCTAATAAAGGCATCTGCTGGAGTTAGTGGGTGTTGTGTGCCCTAGTACAGTATACACCTGTATATACCCATCATTGCTTGTCAGGGTCACCTGTGGCCAGGTGACAGATGCACACCGTAGGGGGACAGGAGTGCACCGCGAGGTAGTGAACCCTATGGCTGGCTTCTGTGGATAGGAAACTGGGTGGTTGTGGAAAGCGGGACCAGAGGAGCACAACCGGGATCCCAACGGAAGCGAGAGCCAAGATTCCCCAGGGCGCGGAGTCTAAGACCCAGCTGGTCTTCTCCAGGGCCTCTAGTGGTGAGGATGTTACGCTGCAGGCTGGGACCAGGTCGCGGCCCCTGGAGTTTCCTAGCTCACGCCCCGTAGGATAAGGGGAAGCAGCAGCACACGATAGAGAGAACCGAATAACAAGCCGAAGGTCAGGGGCCACAAGCAGACAAGGATAACGAAGAACGAGCCGAAGGTCAAGGGTCACGAGCAGACAGGGATGGTCGGGGACAAGCCAATAACGTAACAGAGAGACAGACGTAGCACACGGCAGGCAGGAACCCAAACACACAATGCCTAACAAACACGTTGATCAGCAAAGCAGGCTTGCAGTGCACAGGTTAATATAGTGTTCAGTGATAGGGCCTGGGGTGGAGTCAGGCTGGGAGGAGATTATAAAGGAAGCCAGGTGAAGGAGGTCTGGTCTCTAGATGAACACATGAGGAGGAAGGTAAGATGGCAGACAGACATTAATGCATATCCATGACAGTACCCTCCCTCTTACGAGGCCTCCCCCTTCCCCGCCTGGGCCCAGGTTTAGAGGGAAACTTCAGATGAAACTCCTTTAACAGACGAGGTGCAAAGACCTCAGATGCAGTGATCCAAGACCTCTCCTCAGGACCAAACCCTTTCCAATGAACGAGGTACTGAAGAACGCCTTTACAGAGTCGGGAGTCCAGAATTTGACTGATCTCGTACTCCTGATTATCCTCAGAGACAGGCGCCACGGTAGGAAGAGGACGAGAGAATTTATTGAGGACTAAAGGCTTTAGAAGAGCAACATGAAAGGAGTTAGTGATTTTAAGGCTCTTAGGAATCTGGAGTTTGAAACAAACCGGATTCAGTTTAGCAGTTACCGTGTATGGACCGATGAATCGTGGAGCAAACTTCAGAGAAGGAACTCGGAGCTTGATGTTCCTGGTAGAGAGCCAGACTTTGTCCCCTGGCTGAAGAGAAGGCGGTTTACGCCTGCGGCGGTCGGCAAAGCCTTTGAAATTTTCAGCAGCTGCCCGGAGGGAATCATGAACGTGACCCCAAACGGAATTGAGAGACTCCTGAACCGAAGCCAAAGCTGGAATGTCTGGAGAACAGATCATAGGAAGAGGAAGTTGAGGGTGTTTTCCATAAACTGTGAAAAAGGGTGTCTTCTGCGAACTGGTATTCACATGATTGTTATGGGAGAATTCTGCCCACGGGAGTAGAGAGGACCAATCGTCATGGTGAGAAGACACAAAGGTGCGAAGAAAGACCTCTAACTCCTGATTAACCCTCTCAGTCTGTCCATTGGATTGGGGATGGTAAGAAGAAGAAAAATCCAAGACAATATTGAGGGATTTGCAAAAGGCTCTCCAAAAACGAGACGTGAATTGGACTCCCCTGTCGGAAACAATATGAGAAGGGACCCCATGTAGGCGGAGAATTTCTCGAATGAAAATGGGAACCAAGGCAGGGGCAGAAGGAAGACCAGGAAGAGGAACAAAATGAGCCATCTTGGAGAATCGATCGATTACCACCCAAATGACTGTATTATTCTCAGACAGTGGGAGATCGGTGATAAAATCCATGGCAATATGGGCCCAGGGTTCCTTAGGAATAGGCAAGGGCATGAGGAGACCAGCAGGAGCTTGTGTGGAGGATTTGGACTGAGCACAGACATGACAAGCTTTAACGTAGTCTTTGACGTCTGAGCGGAGATTAGGCCACCAGTAGTGACGACTGATGAGTAGGAAGGATCGGAGGAATCCAGAATGCCCTGCCACCTTGGAATCATGTCCCCAACGAAGGATCTTAGCTCTTAGCTCAGTGGGGACAAAGGTCTTACCAGGCGGAATTTTAGACTTCAGGGTGGTAGAGTGGGCAACAATGCATGAGGTGGGAATGATCGGCTCAGGTTCAGGGGCGGACTCCTCGTCCAAAGTGTCAAATGACCTAGAGAGCGCATCAGCCCGACCGTTGCAGGAACCAGGTTTGTAGGTAATCGTGAAATTAAAACGGGCAAAGAAGAGACTCCACCTGGCCTGTCTAGGATTCAGACGTTTAGCATTCTGTAGATACTGTAAATTCTTGTGATCGGTAAAGATCGTTATGGAGTGAGGGGAACCCTCCAAGAGATGACGCCACTCCTCTAACGCCAATTTAATTGCGAGAAGTTCCCGATCACCGATGGCATAATTCCTCTCTGCCTGAGAAAATTTTTTGGAGAAGAACGCACATGGTTGGCGTCTCTTCTCAAAGATTTGAAGAAGCACAGCTCCCACCCCCATTGAGGAAGCGTCCACTTCAATAAAAAATGCATTCCCAGGATTTGGTCTCCTCAAGAGGGGGCCAGAAACAAAGGCCTGTTTCAGGTTGTGAAATGCAGAGACAGCTTCGGGAGGCCAGTCTCTGGCATTCACACCCTTCTTGGTCAAAGCGATAATAGGCGCGGCAATGGAAGAGTAATTCCTTATGAACTGCCTATAATAATTAGTGAAGCCAAGAAAGCGCTGTGTGGCCTTGAGGCTAGCAGGAAGAGGCCAGTTGGTGATAGCCAAGACCTTCCCAGGGTCCATACGAAGCCCCGAACATGAGACAAAGCACCCCAAAAACAGGACCTCAGAACATTCAAAGGAACATTTCTCCAGCTTGGCATAGAGATTGTTCTCTCTAAGACGTTGAAGTACAGTGCGGACATGGTTTCTGTGGACGAGCAGATTTTCAGAAAAGATCAGAATGTCATCCAGATAGATGACAACAAACTGGTACAGCAGATCTCTGAAGATTTCATTGACAAAGTTTTGAAACACGGCTGGAGCATTACACAGACCAAAAGGCATCACCAGATATTCGTAATGCCCGTCTCTAGTGTTAAATGCAGTCTTCCATTCGTCACCCTCCCGTATTCGAATGAGATTGTACGCGCCTCTGAGATCCAACTTGGTGAAAATGGAGGCACCCTTCAACCTATCGAATAGCTCAGATATTAAGGGTAAGGGGTATCGATTTTTAATAGTAACCGCATTTAAACCCCGATAATCGATGCAGGGTCTTAAGGTACCATCCTTTTTGGCAACAAAAAAGAACCCTGCCCCTGCAGGCGATGAGGATTTCCGGATGAACCCTCTCTCCAGATTCTCTGCTACATACTCCGACATGGCCTGGGTCTCTGGGATGGACAGAGGGTAGGTACGACCCCTGGGTAGAGTTACTCCGGGGACAAGATCAATAGCACAGTCAAAAGACCTGTGGGGAGGAAGCACCTCAGCTGATTTTTTACAGAACACATCCCGGTAATCGCTGTATGCGGCGGGAAGATCAGAAGAAACAGAAGTGGCAGCAACCGGAAGACTCTCCTTGGGGGTCACCTTGAGAAGACACGACGAGAAACATGAGGAACCCCAGGCCAGGATCTGCCCAGAGACCCAGTCCACATGTGGAGAGTGGAGCTGTAGCCAAGGGAGGCCCAATACAACTGGGGTAGAGGCCTTGGGTAGAATAAGAAAGGATATCCACTCCTGGTGGAGAATCCCTACCGACATCCTAATGGGTAGCGTCTGGAAGCGAATAGGGCCCCCTGGGAGAACAGTGCCATCAATTGCCGAGACTACCAATGGGGTAGTGAGAGGTGAAAGGGTAAGCTTCATAGAAGAAGCAGTTCTCCAATCCATGAAATTGCCGGCAGCCCCGGAATCCAGGTATGCAAGGGTTGACTGAGGAGAAGTGCCTACATGAAGGGACACCGGCAAGAGCAGGCGAGAAGGTGATGTTTCTGGGTCCAATACTCCACCTTCCAAATGTATTAGACCCGAGCGTTTCCCGGACGAAGCGAGCAGGAGTCACGAAAATGACCCTTGCCCCCACAATAGAGGCACAAGCCCAGAGTTCTGCGCCTAGCACGTTCTTCGAGGGTTAGTCTGGTCCGGCCCAGCTGCATAGGTTCTTCAGCAGGTAGAGGATGCTCCACGGAATGAAGGGAGGGGAGCTCAGACTGGCTAGGACCCAGAGAGTGCTGGCGTTTTTTTTCTAAGGACCTCTCTTGAAAACGAATGTCGATCTGGTTGCATAATGAAATTACATCGTCCAGACCGACGGGAATGGCTCTTCCCGCTAATTCGTCTTTCACTCGGTCAGAGAGGCCATGTAAAAAGGTAGCGACCAGGGCCTCATTATTCCAGCTCAATTCAGCTGTGTGGATACGGAACTGAAGAGCATATTGCCCCACTGAACTAGATTCTTGGCGAAGACGTAAGACAGCACTAGCCGCTGAAGAAGCCCGAGCCGGCTCTTCGAAGATATTACGAAAGAGCTTCAAGAATTCGGACAGACTGGAAACCACCGGATCGTTCCTCTCCCACAGGGGGGCAGCCCAGGCCAAAGCTTCACCGGAGAGGAGGGAAATGATATAGGCTACCTTAGCCCGGTCAGATAGGAAGCTTTGAGGCTGAAGCTCAAAATGAATAGTGCATTGGCTGAGAAACCCCCTGCAGGCCTTGGAGTCCCCAGAGAAACGGAACGGAGCTGGCAATCTTAGTGAGTGTGAGGCTGCGACTGGTGCGATAGGTACAGCCGCTGGTTGTACTTGGGGTTGCGGATTCGGGGTTCCCAAGGAGACCTGAAGCTGCTCGAATCGAGAAGCCAGATCCTGGAGGAATCGCATCACCTGGGTCTGATTTGATTCCTGGGTCTCAAGTCTGCGAACTATGCCCTGCAATGGATCATCCGCGGGAAGCGGGATGTCAGCCGGGTTCATGGCTGATCAAACTGTCAGGGTCACCTGTGGCCAGGTGACAGATGCACACCGTAGGGGGACAGGAGTGCACCGCGAGGTAGTGAACCCTATGGCTGGCTTCTGTGGATAGGAAACTGGGTGGTTGTGGAAAGCGGGACCAGAGGAGCACAACCGGGATCCCAACGGAAGCGAGAGCCAAGATTCCCCAGGGCGCGGAGTCTAAGACCCAGCTGGTCTTCTCCAGGGCCTCTAGTGGTGAGGATGTTACGCTGCAGGCTGGGACCAGGTCGCGGCCCCTGGAGTTTCCTAGCTCACGCCCCGTAGGATAAGGGGAAGCAGCAGCACACGATAGAGAGAACCGAATAACAAGCCGAAGGTCAGGGGCCACAAGCAGACAAGGATAACGAAGAACGAGCCGAAGGTCAAGGGTCACGAGCAGACAGGGATGGTCGGGGACAAGCCAATAACGTAACAGAGAGACAGACGTAGCACACGGCAGGCAGGAACCCAAACACACAATGCCTAACAAACACGTTGATCAGCAAAGCAGGCTTGCAGTGCACAGGTTAATATAGTGTTCAGTGATAGGGCCTGGGGTGGAGTCAGGCTGGGAGGAGATTATAAAGGAAGCCAGGTGAAGGAGGTCTGGTCTCTAGATGAACACATGAGGAGGAAGGTAAGATGGCAGACAGACATTAATGCATATCCATGACATTGCTGTTCTCTAATAGTGATGAGCCGAACACCCCCGGGTTCGGTTCGCACCAGAACCCGCGAACGGACCGAAAGTTCGAACGAACATTAGAACCCTATTAAATACAATGGATGCGAACGTTCGAATTCTAAAGTGCTAATTATAACAACTATTATGCATGTTATTGTCCTAAAAAGGGTTTGGGAACCCGGGTTCTGCACCAGGGGACATGTATCAATGCAAAAAGAAGTTTTAAAAACGGTCGTTTTTCGGGAGCAGTCATTTTAATGATGCATAAAGTGAAAAAAAAAAAGTCAAATATTCCTTTAAATATCGTACCTGGGGGGTGTCTAAAGTATGCCTGTGAAGTGCCACGTGTTTCCCGTGTTTAGAACTGTCCCTGCACAAAATGACACTTCTAAAGGAAAAAAAAGCCATTTAAAACTGCTTGCGGCTTTAATGTAATGTCTGGTCCCGGTAATATGGATGAAATTCTTTAAGAAAAATGGCATAGCTACCCCATGACCCCCCCCCCCTACCCCAGCCCATTACCAGCCCCTTTGGGTCTTGTATGGATATTAAGGGGAACCCCGCACATAAAATAAAAAAGGCCCTATATACTCTGAACAGCCCTATACAGGCGGTGCATACAAGACAGGGACTGTAGGTTTGTTCTTATGTAGAGTCTGTTTGTAATTTTGAACAGGTACATTGTT
The DNA here is from genome assembly GCA_029206835.1 of Rana muscosa. Taxonomy (NCBI): domain Eukaryota; kingdom Metazoa; phylum Chordata; class Amphibia; order Anura; family Ranidae; genus Rana; species Rana muscosa. The sequence continues at coordinate 15,533,893 of CM055124.1, read as the reverse complement.
GAAGTGTAGCTCCAGACCAAAAATCTATTTTTAAACTTTTTGGAAAACATAGGTAAGGGTTATCACCCCTGTAACATTTGTTTTGCTGTCTGTGCCCCTGTTCAGAACATTTCACCTCACTTTCCGTCCCAATGACAACTGTTTTTGAAATGTGGTGTTTTTCTTGAAACAAGGATTGCTGATAAAGCATCAGTACAGAGGAGACACCTTTCTCCCATATTTATTCTTACAGGAGAGAATTTTCCTTCCTAGTGGTAGATTTCCTCTCACTTCCTGTTGTCTTCTTGCGTTTGCAAGTAGGAGTCGTTTGTAAGTTGGATGTTTGAAAGTAGGGACCTGCCGTATATACTCTGCAGAAATAGGCCCCTTAGTTGTTGGTGTTGGCACAACACTGTAAGCACTCACAGTTACTCTTGGTTGGTGCTGGAACGCCCTGCTGTCAACTATTATATCAGGAATTTTAATTACATATAATTGTTGAACAGTGGTAGTAAAAATTGGGCCTTTGATGGTGGTGCTGGTGCCACAACACTGTAAGCCCTGACAGTTACTCTTGGTGGGTGCAGCAATGGGCCCTGCTGTGAATTATTAGATCAAGAATTGTAATTACATGCCCCTGTTGAACAGGGGCTGAAAAATTGGGCCTTAGGCACTGGTGGCACAACACTGCAACCCCTCACAGCAACTGTACTTGGAGCACAGCAATGAGCCCTGTTGCAAAGTATTGCTTCAAAAATTGTAATGACACGCCCCTGTTAAACAGGGGCTGAAAAATTGGGCCTTAGGCACTGGTGGCACAACACTGCAACTCCTCACAGATACTGTACTTGGAGCACACCAATGAGCCCTGTTGCAAAGTATTGCTTCAAAAATTGTAATGACACGCCCCTGTTAAACAGGGGCTGAAAAATTGGGCCTTAGGCACTGGTGGCACAACACTGCAACTCCTCACAGATACTGTACTTGGAGCACAGCAATGAGCCCTGTTGCAAAGTATTGCTTCAAAAATTGTAATTACACGCCCCTGTTAAACAGGGGCTGAAAAATTGGCCGTTAGGCACTGGTGGCACAACACTGCAACTCCTCACAGATACTGTACTTGGAGCACAGCAATGAGCCCTGTTGCAAAGTATTGCTTCAAAAATTGTAATTACACGCCCCTGTTAAACAGGGGCTGAAAAATTGGGCGTTAGGCACTGGTGGCGGCACCCATAAACAAAAATGATCTTACAAGCTATCATCATCAATCGTATCATTGAGGACTCGGAGGAGGAGGATAGCCAGTCAACATAACAGCACAGGCACTCAGCATCAGCATCAGTCTTGAAGGGATGTGACATGTTAAAATCAATTAGTCTGTTATATCAGCATCAGGTGTGTGGTAGCTGGTGGTGATCCAAGACTGGTTCATCTTGATGAAAGTCAGTCGATCAACCGAGTCGGTGGACAGGCGCACCCTGTGATCCGTGACAAATCCTCCAGCAGCACTGAATGTGCGTTCCGAAAGAACGCTGGATGCAGGACAGGCCAGTAGCTCAATTGCATACTGTGCAAGCTCTGGCCAGTGATCCATCCTCAAGACCCAGTAAGCCAGAGGATTTTCGGTGGGGAAGGTGTCCAAGTCTGACCTTGCCCCTAGATATTCCTGCACCATGTTTATCAGACGCTGGCGATGGTTGCTGGAACCGATCATACTTTGGGGCTGCGGACTAAAGAATTGTCTGAACGCATCGGTCAGACGGCCACCTTCCCCACCGCTCCTTCTTTGACTGGCCGAAGCCTCAGCAACTCGTTGTCCAGGACCAGGAGTTTGCAACCTCCCAGTCTCTGGGAACGCGTTGCACAGACCTTTCTGCAAGGCCTCCCGGAGTTGTCTCATCCTCTGCTCCCTCTGCGACGGTAACATAAGGTCCGCAACCTTACCCTTGTACCGTGGATCAAGGAGAGTGGCCAGCCAGTAATGGTCCCTCTCCTTGATCCGAAGAATACGAGGATCCTTCCGCAGACTTTGCAGGATCAGGGAGGCCATGCAGCGTAGGTTTGCTGAGGCATTCGCTCCGGAGTCCTCTGGGTCACTAAGGACGACATGATCCGCAGCCACCTCCTCCCAGCCACGTACAAGTCCACTGGTTTCTTGGGACTGTAAATCATCCCTAAAAGACTGCTGCTGATGATGCTGAGTGCCAGCCTCCACCTCCATGCTGACACAATCCTCCTCCTCCTCCTCCTCCTCCTCCTCCTCCTCTTCCTGTGCGATGGGTGGGACAGAAGGAACACTGTCTGGGTAAAGGGGGCCTTGAGAGGCAAGGAAGTCCTCCTCTTCCTGCCTCTGTTCTGCCTCAAGTGCCCTGTCCATTATTCCACGCAGCGTGTGCTCCAACAGGTGGACAAGAGGTACAGTGTCACTGATGCATGCACTGTCACTGCTCACCATCCTCGTGGCCTCCTCAAATGGTGCCAGGACAGTGCATGCATCCCTGATCATGCCCCACTGGCGTGGAGAAAAAAAACCAAGCTCCCCTGACCCTGTCCTGGTGCCGTAGTCGCACAGGTACTCATTGATGGCCCTCTGCTGCGTGTGCAGCCGCTGCAGCATGGCCAACGTTGAGTTCCACCTGGTGGGCATGTCACATATAAGGCGGTTCTTGGGCAGGTTCAACTCCTTTTGCAGCTCAGCCAGGCGAGCACTGGCATTATAAGATCTGCGGAAATGCACACAGACTTTCCTGGCCTGCCTCAGGACATCCTGTAAGCCCGGGTACCTGCCCAAGAAGCGCTGCACCACCAGGTTAAGGACATGAGCCACACAGGGCACATGGGTCAGTTGTCCCTGTCGGAGGGCGGAGAGGAGGTTGGTGCCATTGTCGCAAACCACCATTCCTGGCTTAAGCTGGCGTGGCGTCAACCACCTCTCGGCCTGGCCCTGCAGAGCAGACAGGACCTCTGCCCCAGTGTGGCTTCTGTCCCCCAAACACACCAGCGCAAGCACGGCATGGCATCTTTTTGCCTGCGTACTTGCGTAGCCCCGTGAACGGCTACGGAGCACCGCTGGTTCATAGGACAAACCACAGGAAGAGGCCATGGAGGAAGAAGAAGAGGAGGGGGTGGAGGAGAGAGGTGTGTCACAACCAGTAGTAGCATTTTGGAGGCGTGGCGGTGGGACAACCTCCAACACTACTGCACCTTGTCCTGAATCCTTCCCAGCTGCCAAAAGAGTGACCCAATGGGCCGTGAAAGAAAGGTAACGTCCCTGTCCATGCCTGCTGGACCATGAGTCAGCGGTAATATGCACCTTACCGCTGACCGCCCTGTCCAGCGAGGCCAAGACATTGCCTTCCACATGCCGGTAGAGAGCCGGAATAGCCTTCCGTGAGAAAAAGTGGCGTTTGGGAACCTGCCACTGAGGAACTGCACATTGCACAAACTCACGGAAGGGGGCCGAGTCTACCAACTGAAAAGGCAGCAGTTGAAGCGCTAGCAATTTAGCCAAGCTAGCATTCAACCGCTGGGCATGTGGATGGCTGGGAGTGAACTTCTTTCGACGGTCCAGCAGCTGGGGCAGGGAAATTTGCCTGCTAGAATCGGACGTCGGTGTACTGCTAGCAGAGTGGGCGCAAGTACTTGGCTGTGACACACCTAATTCTACACCTTCATTCCTCTCAGTGCATGTTTCAGAGAGGACTGAAGTTATAGTGGGGTTGGAGATCCCAGCTGATGCGGTGCAAGGAGAGGTCCGCTTTGTTCTTTGGTGTGGGTCTTTGAGGTAGGCTTGCCAACGAGCTGCATGGCAGGTCAACATATGTCTGGTCAGGCATGTGGTACCCAAGCGGCTGATGTTTTGGCCACGCGATATACGCTTGAGACATATGTTGCAAACAGCAGCTGTGCGATCTGATGCACTAGCCTCAAAAAAGGCCCACACCAAAGAACTTTTTGAATGACGGGCAGAGGCAGCGCCCTGCACAGGCGGAGCTCTGCGGTGTGATTCCGTCGGTGTACTGCCCTTACGCTGGCCACCAAAGGGCATCCTGCCTCGTTGGAGATGTGCCTCCTCCTCATCCTCCTCCTCCTCCTCTCTCCTATTAGGCACCCACGTGGAGTCAGTGACCTCATCATCCCCTCCCTCCTCATCACTGGAGCCAATCTGGCAGTATGCTGCAGCTGCTGGAACATGACTGCCAGATTGGTGTCCTTCTTGAGCATCCCCTCTGTCTGCTCTCACGCTACTGCCTTCCTCTAGCTGGGTTTCATCATCAGACCCTTCGAAACGCTGGGCATCCTCCTGGAGCATGTACCCAACACTGTGCTGAAACAGTTCGGGGGACTCCTCAGGAGGAGGACATGGTGGGTCTAGGGAAGGAGTGACTGATGATTTGTCTGACATTGATACCAGGGAAGACGACGCTTTGGCAGCTGCTTTTCCAGTACCCTGAGCCTGGGTGAGAGAGGATGAGGAGGAGGAGGAGGGCTTGGTCATCCACTCTACCAAGTCTTCGGCATGATGTGGCTCAACATGTCCAGCTGCCGAAAAGAAGGACAAGCGTGTCCCATGGCCATGTGCTGATGACAATGCACCGCGTCCACGACCAGCACTGTTGCCCCCAGACACAGAGCCTGCTTGCCCTCTTTTATTGCCTCCTGACTGTCTGCCTCTCCTTGTTTGCCTTCCAGACATTCTAATAGATGGCCTGCAGGGAGATGGGAAAAAAGCAATAAGGGCTACCTTCAGGTGTCCTTCTCTGTCCCTTGAAACAAGGACTTGCAGAGTGAAATAAACTGACACTCTCCCTACCTACAGTTTTCTGTCCCTAGAATAAATGTTTTTTTTAAGCACAATATAGCACAAGGACAATTCACTCACTGTCCTTACAGGTCCCTGGAAACAAGGACTTGCAGAGTGAAAGAAAAAAAACACTCTCCCTACCTACAGTTTTCTGTCCCTAGAAAAAATGTTTTTTTTAATCACAATATAACACAAGGACAATTCACTCACTGTCCTTCCAGGTCCCTGGAAACAAGGACTTGCAGAGTGAAATAAACTGACACTCTCCCTACCTACAGTTTTCTGTCCCTAGAATAAATGTTTTTTTTAAGCACAATATAGCACAAGGACAATTCACTCACTGTCCTTACAGGTCCCTGGAAACAAGGACTTGCAGAGTGAAAGAAAAAAAACACTCTCCCTACCTACAGTTTTCTGTCCCTAGAAAAAATGTTTTTTTTAATCACAATATAACACAAGGACAATTCACTCACTGTCCTTCCAGGTCCCTGGAAACAAGGACTTGCAGAGTGAAATAAACTGACACTCTCCCTACCTACAGTTTTCTGTCCCTAGAATAAATGTTTTTTTTAATCACAATATAGCACAAGGACAATTCAGTCACTGTCCTTCCAGGTCCCTGGAAACAAGGACTTGCAGAGTGAAATAAACTGACACTCTCCCTACCTACAGTTTTCTGTCCCTAGAATAAATGTTTTTTTTAATCACAATATAGCACAAGGACAATTCAGTCACTGTCCTTCCAGGTCCCTGGAAACAAGGACTTGCAGAGTGAAATAAACTGACACTCTCCCTACCTACAGTTTTCTGTCCCTAGAATAAATGTTTTTTTTAATCACAATATAGCACAAAGACAATTCAGTCACTGTCCTTCCAGGTCCCTGGAAACAAGGACTTGCAGAGTGAAATAAACTGACACTCTCCCTACCTACAGTTTTCTGTCCCTAGAATAAATGTTTTTTTTAATCACAATATAGCACAAGGACAATTCAGTCACTGTCCTTCCAGGTCCCTGGAAACAAGGACTTGCAGAGTGAAATAAACTGACACTCTCCCTACCTACAGTTTTCTGTCCCTAGAATAAATGTTTTTTTTAATCACAATATAGCACAAGGACAATTCAGTCACTGTCCTTCCAGGTCCCTGGAAACAAGGACTTGCAGAGTGAAATAAACTGACACTCTCCCTACCTACAGTTTTCTGTCCCTAGAATAAATGTTTTTTTTAAGCACAATATAGCACAAGGACAATTCACTCACTGTCCTTACAGGTCCCTGGAAACAAGGACTTGCAGAGTGAAAGAAATAAAACACTCTCCCTACCTACAGTTTTCTGTCCCTAGAAAAAATGTTTTTTTTAATCACAATATAACACAAGGACAATTCACTCACTGTCCTTCCAGGTCCCTGGAAACAAGGACTTGCAGAGTGAAATAAACTGACACTCTCCCTACCTACAGTTTTCTGTCCCTAGAATAAATGTTTTTTTTAATCACAATATAGCACAAGGACAATTCAGTCACTGTCCTTCCAGGTCCCTGGAAACAAGGACTTGCAGAGTGAAATAAACTGACACTCTCCCTACCTACAGTTTTCTGTCCCTAGAATAAATGTTTTTTTTAATCACAATATAGCACAAGGACAATTCAGTCACTGTCCTTCCAGGTCCCTGGAAACAAGGACTTGCAGAGTGAAATAAACTGACACTCTCCCTACCTACAGTTTTCTGTCCCTAGAATAAATGTTTTTTTAAGCACAATATAGCACAAGGACAATTCACTCACTGTCCTTCCAGGTCCCTGGAAACAAGGACTTGCAGAGTGAAAGAAACTGACACTCTCCCTACCTACAGTTTTCTGTCCCTAGAATAAATGTTTTTTTAAGCACAATATAGCACAAGGACAATTCACTCACTGTCCTTCCAGGTCCCTGGAAACAAGGACTTGCAGAGTGAAAGAAACTGACACTGTCCCTACCTACAGTTTTCTGTCCCTAGAATAAATGTTTTTTTAAAGCACACTATAGCACAAGCACAAAACACACTGACACTCTCCCTACCTATCCTTCTCTTTCCCTAAACTAAAGGAATCCAGGTTAAGCAAGAAAGAAATAACAGTCACTGTCCCTGCCTATGCTGCTCTATCCCTGCTCCGGAACACACTACACTAGGCCGCCGTGCTGGCGGCCTTTTATAGTGTGGGGCGTGTACTAAACACCCTCAGCAATAATTGGCCACAGGCATCCTGCCTGTGGCCAATCATTGCTCTCCTCGCTGCCGGCGCTGTGATTGGCCAAGCATGCGGGGTCACAGTGCATGCTTGGCCAATCACAGCGCCTGGATGACACTGCGATGGCGTAGTGCATTGTGGGCCGTTCGCGTCACTCGAATTTGGCGCGAACGGCCCAAATCGTTCGATCTTCGTCGAACGATCGAACAGCCGATGTTCGAGTCGAACGTATGTTCGACTCGAACACGAAGCTCATCCCTATTCTCTAATAAAGGCATCTGCTGGAGTTAGTGGGTGTTGTGTGCCCTAGTACAGTAGACACCTGTATATACCCGTCATTGCTGTTCTCTAATACAGGCATCTGCAGGAGTTAGTGGGTGTTGTGTGCCCTAGCACAGTAGACACCTGTATATACCCGTCATTGCTGTTCTCTAATAAAGGCATCTGCTGAAGTTAGTGGGTGTTGTGTGCCCTAGTACAGTATACACCTGTATATACCCGTCATTGCTGTTCTCTAATAAAGGCATCTGCTGGAGTTAGTGGGTGTTGTGTGCCCAAGTACAGTATACTGCTGTATATACCCGTCATTGCTGTTCTCTAATAAAGGCATCTGCTGGAGTTAGTGGGTGTTGTGTCTCCTAGTACAGTATACACCTGTATATACCCGTCATTGCTGTTCTCTAATAAAGGCATCTGCTGGAGTTAGTGGGTGTTGTGTGCCTCCATCACAATATACACTACCCAATTGCTGGTTTTCCCATCTCCCTGCAGGCCATTACTATGTCTGGAAGGCCAACAAGGAGAGGCAGACAGTCACGAGCCAATAAAAGAGGGCAAGCAGGCTCTGTGTCTAGAGACAACAGTGCTGGTCGTGGACGCGGTGCATCATCATCAGCACGTGGCCATGGGACACGCTTGTCCTTATTTTCGGCAGCTGGACGTGTTGAGCCGCATCATGCCGAAGACTTGGTAGAGTGGATGACCAAGCCCTCCTCATCCTCCTCATCCTCTCTTACCCAGGCTCAGGGTACTGGCAAAGCAGCTGCCAAAGCGTCCTCTTCCCTCGTATAAATGTCATCATCAGTCACTCCTTCTCTAGACCCACCGTGTCCTCCTGAGGAGTCCCCCGAACTGTTTGAGCACAGTGTTGGGTACATGCTCCAGGAGGATGCCCAGCATTTCGAAGGGTCTGAAGATGATACCCAGCTAGAGGAAGGCAGTAGCGTGAGAGCAGAGAGAGGGGATGCTCAAGAAGGATACCAATCTGGCAGTCATGTTCCAGCAGCTGCAGCATACTGCCAGATTGGCTCCATTGATGAGGAGGGAGGGGACGATGAGGTCACTGACTCCACGTGGGTGCCTAATAGGAGAGAGGAGGAGGAGGAGGATGTGGAGGAGGCACATCTCCAACGAGGCAGGATGCCCTCGGGGGGCCAGCGTAAGGGCAGCACACCGACGGAATCACACCGCAGAGCTACGCGCTGCCTCTGCCCGTTATTCAAAAAGTTTTTTGGTGTGGGCCTTTTTTGAGTCGAGTGCATCAGATCGCACAGCTGCTGTTTGCAACATATGTCTCAAGTGTATATCGCGTGGCCAAAATATCAGCCGCTAGGGCACCACATGCTTGACCAGACATATGTTGACCTGCCATGCAGTTCGTTGGCAAGCCTACCTTAAAGACCCACACCAAAGAACAAAGCGGACCTCTCCTTGCACCGCATCAGCTGGGATCTCCAACCCCACTATACCTTCAGTCCTCTCTGAAACCTGCACTGAGAGGAATGAAGGTGTAGAATTAGGTGTGTCACAGCCAAGTACTTGCGGGCACTCTGCTAGCAGTACACCGACGTCCGATTCTAGCAGGCAAATTTCCCTGACCCAGCTGCTGGACCGTCGAAAGAAGTTCACTCCTAGCCATCCACATGCCCAGCGGTTGAATGCTAGCTTGGCTAAATTGCTAGCGCTTCAACTGCTGCCTTTTCAGTTGGTAGACTCAGCCCCCTTCCGTGAGTTTGTGCAATGTGCGGTTCCTCAGTGGCAGGTTCCCAAACGCCACTTTTTCTCACGGAAGGAGATTCCGGCTCTCTACCGGCATGTGGAAGGCAATGTCTTGGCCTCGCTGGACAGGGCGGTCAGTGGTAAGGTGCATATTACCGCTGACTCATGGTCCAGCAGGCATGGACAGGGACATTACCTTTCTTTCACGGCCCATTGGGTCACTCTTTTGGCAGCTGGGAAGGATGCAGGACAAGGTGCAGTAGTGTTGGAGGTTGTTCCGCCGCCACGCCTCCAAAATGCTACTACTGGTTGTGACACACCTCTCTCCTCCACCCCCTCCTCTTCTTCTTCCTCCATGGCCTCTTCCTGTGCTTTGTCCTCGGAACCAGCGGTGCTCCGTAGGCGTTCAAGGGGCTACGCAAGTACACAGGCAAAAAGATGCCATGCCGTGCTTGCGCTGGTGTGTTTGGGGGACAGGAGCCACACTGGGGCAGAGGTTCTGTCTGCTCTGCAGGGGCAGGCCGAGAGGTTGTTGACGCCATGCCAGCTTAAGCCAGGAATGGTGGTTTGCGACAATGGCACCAACCTCCTCTCCGCCCTCCGACAGGGACAACTGACCCATGTGCCCTGTGTGGCTCACGTCCTTAACCTGGTGGTGCAGCGGTTCTTGGGCAGGTACCCAGGCTTACAGGATGTCATGTGATTGGGTATTATTTTTAAAAATTTACATTTCACCACATTCTTTAAGTTCTGGCAAAAATGTCAGGTAAGCTTTAGGTTAACGCTATGCAAAGCACACAGTACACTAAGTGAAACACTGACTGCAGCTAGCACAATCACCTTCCTGCCTGTCACAGTATAGAGAATAACAGGAACGGATCTAGCTAAACTGAATACAGTGTATAAATATATATACAACACCTAGAATGCATATATATCCTCTCCACACCGTAACTGCAGCTAACTGACTCGCCTGCTCTATCTAAGTCAATTTACTGTAAATGACACTGTCTCTCTCTGTAATCTCTCTCTTTTAACAACTCCAACACACTACACAAGGCCGCCAAGCCGGCGACCTTATATAGTGTCGGGCGTGTACTAAACCCCCTGAGCCATAATTGGCCAAAGCCACCTTCACTTTGGCCAATTACGGCTCTCTGTTAAGACGTGTTGTGGAGATTTTTATGGAGATGTATTTAATATGTATTGTCATACTGTCACCCAGTGTTAGTACTTCCGCAACCCGCTCTAAAGAGCTGACTGGGGCAGTCTGAGGCTGGTTGAATCCCGTCTGGTAGGGGAAAACGTCTTGAGGTTGGAGTGTGATGTTTGCAGCGTGCGGATATGCTCGCCGACGAGGGCCCTCTGTGCATTAGCACGGACCATCATTGAGGAGGGGATATGCTCGCTCTGCAACGACATCATTGGTTACAGGCGGATGTGCGCTCTTGTCTCTGCTATGTCTGATCAGCATGGTCGGGATTCGTAGCGCACGCCTGCAGATAGCCTCCCTTCCACAAGCAGTAATAGTATAATCCGAGTATGCGCTGTTCCTTGGAATAGCGCAAAATAAGGATTCCTATCAGCGGTAATATGAGAGCTTATGATCGTTTCATAGTCAGGGAAAGCGTCCATGTTTTAAAGCCATACGGCTTTGTTTGCTGGGAGCATACACGCCTTCCCTGCCCGGACACGCCCATAAGACTTTAGCCATGATGTTATTGTATTATTATTGTATTGAATTGTATCCTTTAAACTATATTTCTTGAGTGGTATTCATGTACTGGATTGTATGGGACACCCTGTTGGAAGGGATGTCCTTGTATGGTCATTTTCCCTGTGTGAAGGTCACATGCTGTGACATCGCTTCCTGTTGGTAACTTCTTTAGTGAAGATCACATGCTGTGACATCACTTCCTGTTGGGATTTTATTAAAAGAGCGAGAGACACTGCTCCCAGGCAGTCAGGCTGGGATGCTGAGATGAGAACATAGCTGTGTGGTGCTGCTTTCTTGGGATGATTGGGACGAATGGTGGTGACTGTGAGTGAAACTTAGCTAAAGATAGCATTATTGCAAAAGGATGAAATCTGAATCGTGTGCTTATTTAGCACAGGAAAAATAGGCTGTATGTTCTGCATAGAACCTATATTTCCACGACAGTAAAATGGCGGCTCTGAAGGGACTAGATGGAGCCCCTTTGGGCATCGAGTCGAGATGGGGGAAGTATGGATGCACGATCCGATGCGTGGGGGCTCTGCTCTGTAAAAGAACACATTTTTCGTCTTTTTGAAATAATGCTGTAAGTTTGCAGTTTGTGTGTGTGTGTGTCTGAGAGATGTGTGTGTGTGTGCATGTATGAGAGATGTGTGTGTGTGTGTGTGTATGTATGAGAGATGTGTGTGTGTGTGTATGTATGAGAGATGTGTGTTTGTTTGTGTGTGAATGTATGGAACAAGTAAATTGCATGAATTTTGTAGTGTGTAAGAGTGTAACTAAATGAGAAATATAGACTGTATGTGATTAGATTGTTTGGCTGCATTGTTATTGATGGCCGCTGCATTGAGCCATAAGCCATGTGCTTTAGTGGGGGAGGGGCAGCCAGCATCTATCAGTTACAATGGTGAAAGTTAGTGACTCTCTGTAACTGGAGGGGCTACGCCCTGAGAGATTATCTGATGTTACAAGCAACAATATACTGTATGTGTGTAGCGTTTGTGATTTCTATGAAAAATAGAAATGGATAGATTGTGATTTCTGACTTTGTATAGGACCAAGACACATGTCCTCCTAATTGTAAAAATATTTTAAGTAAAGGGTCTGTCTGGTTTTAAGTTGAAAGCAGCCTGCTGCAAGGCATTGTTGGAAGCCAAAACAATAGTAGCTGTTTTGTTGAAAGGAATACGCGCTTTGGTTGCAGACTGTTTTGGGGTGCTAGCATTGAGGAGTCATATTTCTCAATGGCTGTTTTATGGAGGCTGATGCCACAGTGTGTATGTGTAGAGAAAAGTGTTTTAATGTTGTGCATGTAACTAACATTTTTGAATGTGCTGTTTAGTGGCCAATTGGTCTTTAAAATGTTTTAGTGCTCATGTGTAGGGATGAGCTCAGTGTTCGAGTCGAACATAGGTTCGACTCGAACATCGGCTGTTCGCGCGTTCGGCGAACAACGAACGATTTGGGCCGTTTGCGCCAAATTCGAGTGACGCGAACGGCCCACAATACACTGCGCCATCGCAGTGTAATCCCGGCGCTGTGATTGGCCAAGCATGCACTGTGACCCTGCATGCTTGGCCAATCACAGCGCCGGCAGCGAGGAGAGCAATGATTGGCCACAGGCAGGATGCCTGTGGCCAATTATTGCTGAGTGGGTTTAGTACACGCCCCACACTATAAAAGGCCGCCAGCGCGGCGGTCTCGTGTAGTGTGTTCCGGCGCAGGGAAAGAGAAGGATAGGCAGGGACAGTGTCATATTTTTTCTTTGCTAAACCTTGTGTGTAGGGACAGAGAAGGATAGGTAGGGAGAGTGTCAGTGTCATATTCTTTGCTAAACCTTGTTTGTAGGGACAGAGAAGGATAGGCAGGGAGAGTGTCAGTTTCATATTCTTTGCTAAACCTTGTGTGCTGAACCATATTGCTAAACCTTGTGTGTAGGGACAGACAAGGATAGGCAGGGAGAGTGTCAGTGTCATATTCTTTGCTAAAACTTGTGTGCTGAACCATATTGCTAAACCTTGTGTGTAGGGACAGACAAGGATAGGTAGGGAGAGTGTCAGTGTCATATTCTTTGCTAAACCTTGTTTGTAGGGACAGAGAAGGATAGGCAGGGAGAGTGTCAGTTTCATATTCTTTGCTAAACCTTGTGTGCTGAACCATACTGCTAAACCTTGTGTGTAGGGACAGACAAGGATAGGCAGGGAGAGTGTCAGTGTCATATTCTTTGCTAAACCTTGTGTGCTGAACCATATTGCTAAACCTTGTGTGTAGGGACAGACAAGGATAGGCAGGGAGAGTGTCAGTTTCATATTCTTTGCTAAACCTTGTGTGCTGAACCATATTGCTAAACCTTGTGTGTAGGGACAGACAAGGATAGGCAGTCGAGAGTGTCAGTGTCATAATCTTTGCTAAAACTAGTGTGCTGAACCATATTGCTAAACCTTGTGTGTAGGGACAGACAAGGATAGGCAGGGAGAGTGTCAGTTTCATATTCTTTGCTAAACCTTGTGTGCTGAAACATATTGCTAAACCTTGTGTGTTGAACCATATTGCTAAACCTTGTGTGTAGGGACAGACAAGGATAGGCAGGGAGAGTGTCAGTGTCATATTCTTTGCTAAACCTTGTGTGCTGAACCATATTGCTAAACCTTGTGTGTAGGGACAGACAAGGATAGGCAGTCGAGAGTGTCAGTGTCATAATCTTTGCTAAACCTAGTGCGCTGAACTATATTGCTAAACCTTGTGTGTAGGGACAGACAAGGATAGGCAGTCGAGAGTGTCAGTGTCATAATCTTTGCTAAACCTAGTGTGCTGAACCATATTGCTAAACCTTGTGTGTAGGGACAGACAAGGATAGGCAGTCGAGAGTGTCAGTGTCATAATCTTTGCTAAACCTAGTGTGCTGAACCATATTGCTAAACCTTGTGTGTAGGGACAGACAAGGATAGGCAGTCGAGAGTGTCAGTGTCATAATCTTTGCTAAACCTAGTGTGCTGAACCATATTGCTAAACCTTGTGTGTAGGGACAGACAAGGATAGGCAGTCGAGAGTGTCAGTGTCATAATCTTTGCTAAACCTAGGGCGCTGAACCATATTGCTAAACCTTGTGTGTAGGGACAGACAAGTATAGGCAGTCGAGAGTGTCAGTGTCATAATCTTTGCTAAACCTAGTGTGCTGAACCATATTGCTAAACCTTGTGTGTAGGGACAGACCAGGATAGGCAGTCGAGAGTGTCAGTGTCATTATCTTTGCTAAACCTAGTGTGCTGAACCATATTGCTAAACCTTGTGTGTAGGGACAGACAAGGATAGGCAGTCGAGAGTGTCAGTGTCATAATCTTTGCTAAACCTAGTGCGCTGAACCATATTGCTAAACCTTGTGTGTAGGGACAGACAAGTATAGGCAGTCGAGAGTGTCAGTGTCATAATCTTTGGTAAACCTAGTGCGCTAAACCATATTGCTAAACCTTGCGTGTAGGGACAGACAAGTATAGGCAGTCGAGAGTGTCAGTGTCATAATCTTTACTAAACCTAGTGTGCTGAACCATATTGCTAAACCTTGTGTGCAGGGAGAGAGAAGGATAGGCAGGGGACAGTGTCAGTGTCATTGTTGCTAAGCCTCATGCACAGTATACACCTGAAGCTAGCCCTTATTGCTGGTTTTCCCATCTCCCTGCAGGCCATTAGAATGTCTGGAAGGCAAACAAGGAGAGGCAGACAGTCAGGAGCCAATAAAAGAGGGCAAGCAGGCTCTGTGTCTGGGGGCAACAGTGCTGGTCGTGGACGCGGTGCATTGTCATCAGCACATGGCCATGGGACACGCTTGTCCTTCTTTTCGGCAGCTGGACATGTTGAGCCACATCATGCCGAAGAGTTGGTAGGGGGGATGACCAAGCCCTCCTCATCCTCCTCATCCTCTCTCACCCAGGCTCAGGGTACTGGCAAAGCAGCTGCCAAAGCGTCCTCTTCCCTGGTATCAATGTCATCATCAGTCACTCCTTCCCTAGACCCACCATGTCCTCCTCCTGAGGAGTCCCCCGAACTGTTTGAGCACAGTGTTGGGTACATGCTCCAGGAGGATGCCCAGCGTTTCGAAGGGTCTGATGATGATACCCAGCTAGAGGAAGGCAGTAGCGTGAGAGCAGAGAGAGGGGATGCTCAAGAAGGACACCAATCTGGCAGTCATGTTCCAGCAGCTGCAGCATACTGCCAGATTGGCTCCAGTGATGAGGAGGGAGGGGATGATGAGGTCACTGACTCCACAAGGGTGCCTAATAGGAGAGAGGAGGAGGAGGAGGATGAGGAGGAGGCACATCTCCAACGAGGCAGGATGCCCTTGGGTGGCCAGCGTAAGGGCAGCACACCGACGGAATCACACCGCAGAGCTCCGCCTGTGCAGGGCGCTGCCTCTGCCCGTTATTCAAAAAGTTCTTTGGTGTGGGCCTTTTTTGAGGTGAGTGCATCAGATCGCACAGCTGCTGTTTGCAACATATGTCTCAAGCGTATATCGCGTGGCCAAAACATCAGCCGCTTGGGCACCACATGCTTGACCAGACATATGTTGACCTGCCATGCAGCTCGTTGGCAAGCCTACCTTAAAGACCCACACCAAAGAACAAAGCGGACCTCTCCTTGCACCGCATCAGCTGGGATCTCCAACCCCACTATACCTTCAGTCCTCTCTGAAACCTGCACTGAGAGGAATGAAGGTGTAGAATTAGGTGTGTCACAGCCAAGTACTTGCGGCCACTCTGCTAGCAGTACACCGACGTCCGATTCTAGCAGGCAAATTTCCCTGCCCCAGCTGCTGGACCGTCGAAAGAAGTTCACTCCCAGCCATCCACATGCCCAGCGGTTGAATGCTAGCTTGGCTAAATTGCTAGCGCTTCAACTGCTGCCTTTTCAGTTGGAAGACTCGGCCCCCTTCCGTGAGTTTGTGCAATGTGCGGTTCCTCAGTGTCAGGTTCCCAAACGCCACTTTTTCTCACGGAAGGCGATTCCGGCTCTCTACCGGCATGTGGAAGGCAATGTCTTGGCCTCGCTGGACAGGGCGGTCAGCGGTAAGGTGCATATTACCGCTGACTCATGGTCCAGCAGGCATGGACAGGGACGTTACCTTTCTTTCACGGCCCATTGGGTCACTCTTTTGGCAGCTGGGAAGGATGCAGGACAAGGTGCAGTAGTGTTGGAGGTTGTTCCACCGCCACGCCTCCAAAATGCTACTACTGGTTTTGACACACCTCTATCCTCCACCCCCTCCTCTTCTTCTTCCTCCGTGGCCTCTTCCTGTGCTTTGTCCTCGGAACCAGCGGTGCTCCGTAGGCGTTCAAGGGGCTTCGCAAGTACGCAGGCAAAAAGATGCCATGCCGTGCTTGCGCTGGTGTGTTTGGGGGACAGGAGCCACACTGGGGCAGAGGTTCTGTCTGCTCTGCAGGGGCAGGCCGAGAGGTGGTTGACGCCACGCCAGCTTAAGCCAGGAATGGTAGTTTGCGACAATGGCACCAACCTCCTCTCCGCTCTCTGACAGGGACAACTGACCCATGTGCCCTGTGTGGCTCACGTCCTTAACCTGGTGGTGCAGCGGTTCTTGGGCAGGTACCCGGGCTTACAGGATGTCCTGAGGCAGGCCAGGAAAGTCTGTGTGCATTTCCGCAGATCTTATAATGCCAGTGCTCGCCTGGCTGAGCTGCAAAAGGAGTTGAACCTGCCCTGCCATGCTGCAGCGGCTGCACACGCAGCAGAGGGCCATCAATGAGTACCTGTGCGACTACGGCACCAGGACAGGGTCAGGGGAGCTCGGTTTTTTTTCACCACGCCAGTGGGGCATGATCAGGGATGCATGCACTGTCCTGGCACCATTTGAGGAGGCCACGAGGATGGTGAGCAGTGACAGTGCATGCATCAGTGACACTGTACCTCTTGTCCACCTGTTGGAACATACGCTGCGTGGAATAATGGACAGGGCACTTGAGGCAGAACAGAGGCAGGAAGAGGAGGACTTCCTTGCCTCTCAAGGCCCCCTTTACCCAGACAGTGTTCCTTCTGTCCCACCCATCGCACAGGAAGAAGAGGAGGAGGAGGAGGATTGTGTCAGCATGGAGGTGGAGCCTGGCACTCAGCATCATCAGCAGCAGTCTTTTAGGGATGATTTACAGTCCCAAGAAACCAGTGGACTTGTACGTGGCTGGGAGGAGGTGGCTGCGGATCATGTCGTCCATAGTGACCCAGAGGACTCCGGACTGAATGCCTCAGCTAACCTACGCTGCATGGCCTCCCTGATCCTGCAAAGTCTGCGGAAGGATCCTCGTATTCTTCGGATCAAGGAGAGGGACCATTACTGGCTGGCCACTCTCCTTGATCCACGGTACAAGGGTAAGGTTGCGGACCTTATTTTACCGTCGCAGAGGGAGGCCTTGCAGAAAGGTCTGTGCAACGCGTTCCCAGAGACTGGGAGGTTACAAACTCCTGGTCTTGGACAACGAGTTGCTGAGGCTTCGGTCAGTCAAAGAAGGAGCGGTGGGGAAGGTGGCCGTCTGACCGAAGCGTTCAGACAATTCTTTAGTCCGCAGCCCCAAGGTATGATCGGTTCCAGCAACCATCGCCAGCGTCTGATATACATGGTGCAGGAATACCTAGGGGCAAGGTCAGACTTGGACACGTTCCCCACCGAAAATCCTCTGGCTTACTGGGTCTTGAGGATGGATCACTGGCCAGAGCTTGCACAGTATGCAATTGAGCTACTGGCCTGTCCTGCATCCAGCGTTCTTTCAGAACGCACATTCAGTGCTGCTGGAGGATTTGCACGGATCACAGGGTGCGCCTGTCCACCGACTCTGTTGATCGACTGACCTTCATAAAGATGAACCAGTCTTGGATCACCACCAGCTACCAAACACCTGAAGCTGATATAACAGACTAATTTATTTTCAAATGTCACATCCCTTCAAGACTGATGCTGATGCTGAGAGTTTGTCCTGTTATGTTGACTGACTATCCTCCTCCTCCTCAATGATCCGATTGACGATGATAGCTTGGAAGAACATTTTTGTTTCTGGGTGCCGCCACCAGTGGCTAAGGCCCAATTTTTCAGCCCCTGTTTAACAGGGGTGTGTTATTACAATTTTTTATGCAATGCTTTGCAGCAGGGCTCATTCCTGCACTCCAACTAGAGTATCTGGGAGTGGTTGCAGTGTCGTGGCACCAGCACCAGTGGCTAAGGCCCTATTTTTCAGCCCCTGTTTAACAGGGGCGTGTAATTACAATTTTTGATGCAATACTTTGCAACAGGGCTCATTGCTGTGCTCCAAGTACAGTATCTGTGAGGGGTTGCAGTGTTGTGGCACCAGTGCCTAAGGCTCAATTTTTCTGCCCCTGTTTAACAGGGGCATGTAATTACAATTCTTGATCTAATAATTCACAGCAGGGCCCATTCATGCGCCCACCAAGAGTAACTGTGAGGGCTCACAGTGTTGTGGCAACACCAACATGTAAGGGGCAAATTTCAGCTGAGTATATACGGCAGGCCCCTACTTTCAAACATCCAACTTACAAACGACTCCTCCTTGCAAACGGAAGGATACAACAGGAAGTGAGAGGAAATCTACCCCTAGGAAGGCAAATTCTCTCCTGTAAGAGTTAATATGGGGAAAAAAGTGTCTCCTCTCCACTGATTCTTTATCACCAATTCTTGTTTCAATAAAAACCCCAAATTTTCAAAAAACATTTGTCATTAGGACAGAAAGTGAGGTGAACTGTTCTGAACAGGTGCACACTGCACAGACAGCAAAACAAATGTTACAGGGGTGATAACCCTTCCCTATGTTTTCCAAAAAGCTTAAAAATAGATTTTTTGGCTGGAGCTACACTTAAACAATGTACCTGTTCAAAATTACAAACAGATTCTACAAAGGAACAAACCTACAGTCCCTGTCTTGTATGCACCGCCTGTTCAGAGTATATAGGGCCTTTTTTATTTTGTGTGCGGGGTTCCCCTTAATATCCATACAAGACCCAAAGGGGCTGGTAATGGGCTGGGGTAAGGGTAAGGGGGGGGGGTGTAATGGGGTAGCTATGTCATTTTTCTTAAAGATTTTAAGATTTTCATCCATATTACCGGGACCAGACATTACATTAAAGCCGCAAGCAGTTTTAAAAGGCTTTTTTTCCTTTAGAAATGTAATTTTGTGCAGGGACAGTTCTAAACACGGGAAACACGTGGCACTTCACAGGCATACTTTAGACACCCCCCAGGTACGATATTTAAAGGAATATTTGACTTTTTTTCTTTCACTTTATGCATCATTAAAATGACTGCTCCAGAAAAACGGCAGTTTTTAAAACTTCTTTTTGCATTGATACATGTCCCCTGGTGCAGAACCCGGGTTCCCAAACCCTTTTTAGGACAATAACATGCATAATAGTCGTTATAATTAGCACTTTAGATTTCGAACGTTCGCATCTATTGTATTTAATAGGGTTCTAAAGTTTGTGCGAACTTTCGGTCCGTTCGCGGGTTCTGGTGCGAACCGAACCCGGGGGTGTTCGGCTCATCACTACTCATGTGGTGTCTCAGGTGTGAGGCTTTGTGGAGATGGCATGAGCCTTGTGGAGTGTAGCTGACTCAAGACACATTTTCATTGGATTTTGATGGTCATTTAGAAAAGTTCCAGTGTTTGTGGAGATGTTTTGGCTAAGTAGTGAAGAGATGCTGGTTTTGGCGGGAAAAAGTAATGGCGCCATTCCTGGCTTTTGTTGTTGGCCATGTGGTTTGTCTGCCATCTTGAAGCGCAGTGTTTACTTAGCCTGTGGGTGTCCTATAGGGGAACGCACAATCACTTTTCCTTTGGGTGTGATATCATGTGACCGTGCTGTGGCATTCGTCGGCTATTTTGCTGGTGGAATTTCTCAGTTTTTGATGTTTGGTGCGAATTTAGTGCGGTCTTTTCTGTGTTGGAAACTGGTGGAGACCATTTTTGTTTTCCTTTGTGTGTGGGAACCCATGTGGTCTTGTCCATGTTTGTGCTGGTTATGGCGGGAAAAATTGCATGCGTTAATGGCGCCATTTTGTTGTTGTCCATGAGGCTTGCTTTGCTTCAACCACCATTTGTGGGCTTGCCTCTGGTAAGCTGCTACCTTACTATGGTGGAGGGCACCTTTGTTTGTTGATGTCACTGGGTGTTGCATAATCATCTACTAATCTCATCTTGTGATTTTGCAGGATTTATGCCTTTACATGGGACTATTAATCCATCATTTAGTTCTATAATTCAGTATTGTGGCCTAATTTTTGGGGTTTTTATTGCATCATCTGGGCATTCATCTGGACTTTTGTCATATGTTTTATAATCATTGGGCATTGTTTTTTAGTATCTAGTGGCTGGTGCCTTTGTTGCACATCGGCCCCTGGATGCTGTATTGGCATTTGTTGATTGGCGCAGTTCTGTTCTATGCGTTTGCAGTTTGACCTGTGCACTGCTGGGGAGAGTAGTGAGACACCAGGGTGACATACTGAGAGGCTCTTTTTGTTTAATGTTGAATTCGCTGGTTTAAATTGTTTTTGTAAGCATCACCTTTTTGAGGTGAGTAGAGTGGTGTCTTGAAATGGCGCGGTCTTACCCCGAGGGGTCCCGACGCGCTTGCAGACACATGCTGGGGCCCATTTATAGAGGGAATCTGGTTGACCTACCAGCATGTCTTTGGAGTGTGGGAGGAAGCCAACGCAGACACAGGGAGAACATGCAAACTCCATGCAGATGGTGTTAGGATGGGGATTTTTCTGTTTTCATTTAAGTGAATGTAAGCTATTGCAGGGTTAGCTGACTTTGCAGTATATGAGCGGCGGTTTTTGTATTGGATTTCGTTTTTAAGTGAAATCCCTACTTTACGCTGAATTTGGTAGATTGTAAGACTAACAGAGTTTTTGTACACAGTGTGTGTGTTGTTTTTATGTTTAAATATTTGGGAGTTTCCCAGAAGGCAATTCATTTTTTTGAAGCTTGTATTGTATAGCCTGTAAAGGAGGAGTGGGGGTTTGGTCGAAACTCCTAGAGCCATCTTTTTGCAGGAGTTTTGTATTTTGAGTCTCAACTTGTGGTTTGACTTCCAGGGGATGTTTGGGTCGGGGGCGATTCCCTCCCATTTGAAAAGAGGGGTTTATTCCATCATTTCCTTGACAAAGGTTTTTTTTAAATTGTTGAAATATAAATGATGTTTAGCCATGAATTTTTTGGTGTCTTGATAGACAAGGCGATTGGGGCTAGGCTCCCCCCTCCCCCTCCCTCTTCCTGTACAATTGATATGTAAATAAACCACTTTGGTTTTTTGAGAGCTGAGCATGTAACATGAGGTTCTTTTCAGCATTTTATGTATCAACAGGAAGTTGGTGGGAGGAGCTTGGGGTTTTAGAGGTGAGCCATGAGATTTGTGCTTGGAAGGAAAATGGAAAGCATTTTGGCATTTAAAAGTGTTTTATATTTTGTTCCAGTTTTGTGAAGTTTTGTACTGAAATACAGTTTTGGGTAGAGAGCAAACAGGGGGGCATCACCATTGTTTTATCATCTAGATACAGAGAGAAGCCACATTGTTCTGCAGGTGGTAAACGGGCGTAATTGTTCTGTGTGGTTTAGTCTGGCGACACAGTGTATGGGTGTATAGCGGAAAATGCTTGTGTATGCATACACTGTGAGGGGTAGAGGCCTAATTCGGGGGTTGATCTGTGGTTGTTGCAGTTCCAAAAGTGTTGGGACAACAAGCCATAGAGTTGACGCCTCGGTAAGGGTTTCTAGTTGAGGGACTGGACCAGATATAGTGGTTGTATTTTTTCAATCCACCGTATAAGAAGACAACGGGCGGTGCTCTCCGAAATGGGTGCAACGGTTTAACCTGGACGCAGGTTTAAGACGATAAGCCGATTCGAATCGCCATGGACACAAGGAGGTCTGTGCAAGGGAAGGAATGGAGGCTTCCCACAGTCAGACGGTCACACGGTGCACGAAGCCTAGTTTTGGGTAGTGATGAGCCGAACACCCCCGGGTTCGGTTCGCACCAGAACCCGCAAACGGACCGAAAGTTTGCACGAACTTTAGAACCCTATTAAATACAATGGATGCGAACGTTCAAAATCTAAAGTGCTAATTATAATGACTATTATGCATGTTTTTGTCCTAAAAAGGGTTTGGGAACCCGGGTTCTGCACCAGGGGACATGTATCAATGCAAAAAGAAGTTTTAAAAACGTCTGTTTTTCTGGAGCAGTCATTTTAATGATGCATAAAGTGAAAAACAAAAAGTCAAATATTCCTTTAAATATCGTATCTGGGGGGTGTCTAAAGTATGCCTGTGAAGTGCCACGTGTTTCCCGTGTTTAGAACTGTCCCTGCACAAAATTAAATTTCTAAAGGAAAAAAAGCCATTTAAAACTGCTTGCGGCTTTAATGTCATGTCTGGTCCCGGTAATATGGATGAAAATCTTTAAGAAAAATGACATAGCTACCCCATCACACACCCCCTTACCCCAGCCCATTACCAGCCCCTTTGTGTCTTGTATGTATATTAAGGGGAACCCCGCACACAAAATAAAAAAGGCCCTATATACTCTGAACAGCCGTATACAGGCGGTGCATACAAGACAGGGACTGTAGGTTTGTTCTTATGTAGAATCTGTTTGTCATTTTGAACAGGTACATTGTTTAAGTGTAGCTCCAGCCAAAAAATCTATTTTTAAGCTTTTTGGAAAACATAGGGAAGGGTTATCACCCCTGTAACATTTGTTTTGCTGTCTGTGCAGTGTGCACCTGTTCAGAACAGTTCACCTCACTTTCCATCCTAATGACAAATGTTTTTTGAAAATTTTGGGGTTTTATTGAAACAAGAATTGGTGATAAAGAATCAGTGGAGAGGAGACACTTTTTTTCCCATATGAACTCTTACAGGAGAGAATTTGCCTTCCTAGGGGTAGATTTCCTCTCACTTCCTGTTGTATCCTTCCGTTTGCAAGGAGGAGTCTGTAAGTTGGATGTTTGAAAGTAGGGGCCTGCCGTATATACTCAGCTGAAATTTGCCCCTTACATGTTGGTGTTGCCACAACACTGTGAGCCCTCACAGTTACTCTTGGTGGGCGCATGAATGGGCCCTGCTGTGAATTATTAGATCAAGAATTGTAATTGCATGCCCCTGTTGAACAGGGGCAGAAAAATTGAGCCTTAGGCACTGGTGCTGGTGCCACGACACTGCAACCACTCCCAGATACTCTAGTTGGAGTGCAGGAATGAGCCCTGCTGCAAAGCATTGCATAAAAAATTTTAATAACACACCCCTGTTAAACAAGGGCTGAAAAATTGGGCCTTAGCCACTGGTGGCGGCACCCAGAAACAAAAATGTTCTTCCAAGCTATCATCGTCAATCGGATCATTGAGGAGGAGGAGGATAGTCAGTCAACATAACAGGACAAACTCTCAGCATCAGCATCAGTCTTGAAGGGATGTGACATTTGAAAATAAATTAGTCTGTTATATCAGCTTCAGGTGTTTGGTAGCTGGTGGTGATCCAAGACTGGTTCATCTTTATGAAGGTCAGTCGATCAACAGAGTCGGTGGACAGGCGCACCCTGTGATCCGTGACAAATCCTCCAGCAGCACTGAATGTGCGTTCTGAAAGAACGCTGGATGCAGGACAGGCCAGTAGCTCAATTGCATACTGTGCAAGCTCTGGCCAGTGATCCATCCTCAACACCCAGTAAGCCAGAGGATTTTCGGTGGGGAAGGTGTCCAAGTCTGACCTTGCCCCTAGGTATTCCTGCACCATGTATATCAGACGCTGGCCATGGTTGCTGGAACCGATCATACCTTGGGGCTGCGGACTAAAGAATTGTCTGAACGCTTCGGTCAGACGGCCACCTTCCCCACCGCTCCTTCTTTGACTGACCGAAGCCTCAGCAACTCGTTGTCCAAGACCAGGAGTTTGTAACCTCCCAGTCTCTGGGAACGCATTGCACAGACCTTTCTGCAAGGCCTCCCGGAGTTGTCTCATCCTCTGCTCCCTCTGCGACGGTAAGATAAGGTCCGCAACCTTACCCTTGTACCGTGGATCAAGGAGAGTGGCCAGCCAGTAATGGTCCCTCTCCTTGATCCGAAAAATACGAGGATCCTTCCGCAGAGTTTGCAGGATCAGGGAGGCCATGCAGCGTAGGTTAGCTGAGGCATTCAGTCCGGAGTCCTCTGGGTCACTAAGCACGACATGATCCGCAGCCACCTCCTCCCAGCCACGTACAAGTCCACTGGTTTCTTGGGACTGTAAATCATCCCTAAAAGACTGCTGCTGATGATGCTGAGTGCCAGGCTCCACCTCCATGCTGTGTGAGGGGGTTAGCTCGGCAGCGGGTGTGTGTGACCCCCGGGATGGGCTCCCCACACAAAACAGGCCCAGCAAACGGAGGTTGTGGTTTTCAAAATCAAAAAAGGTGCGGTTTATTTTCTATTTACAGTGACAAAACACAGCAAAGCAAAAGAAACATAACCAAAATAAATCCTGGTCAAGTTGACCTCTGACTAAACATACAGGTTTCCTAACTAACAACTGGGATCAGCCTAGTGCTGTCCTAGTCCCTAAGTCCCTGGTTTAGTAAAAGTCCAAACAAATAGCCACACAGGCTTTGCCTCACCGCACAGGGGTTCACTCTCCCTAGACAGTCCACACAGGTCTGGTTCCAGGCATGAGCTAACATCTAATGAAGCTGGGAGTTCTTATAGAGGCCTAAATGAGCTGACAAGCTTCAGCTGGCCTCATCAACTCCCTGTCTGTACGACGCCCAGCCCTCTCCCTAGAGGTATGAGTCATCCATGAGCCCACTAGCCTTATACAACTCTCCACCTAGTTGTATAAGTCGGCGTAAAGCCTGAATCTGGGCGAAATATATCTACCCCCCTGGATGCAACCAGGTGACTTTACCTTCCTGCTGTCACATACCCCCCCCTCTTGTTTTAACCTCGGGGTTGGAACACCAGCAATCAGGCATTCATGTACTCGAGACAAAGCATCCACATTCCCCATTTGAACGCCAGGGCGATGCTTTACTGTGAAGTTGAATTCCTGGAGGGCCAGGAACCACCTATTCACTCTTCTATTTGTTTCCTTGTTTTGAGCCATCCACTTTAACGGAGCGTGATCCGTAACCATGTCAAAGTGCCTACCTAGCAGGTAGTACCGAAGGGAATCTAGAGCCCACTTCACCGCTAAACACTCCTTTTCAACGGTGGCGTAATTTACCTCATGGGACTTCAACTTCCTGCTGAGGTAAATGACTGGGTGCTCTTCCCCGTTCCAGACCTGGGACAATACTGCTCCTAACCCCACATCTGACGCATCACTTTGTACGACAAAGTCTTTAGAGAAGTCGGGTGAGTACAACACTGGCTGGCTACATAAGGCTTGTTTCAAGAACTGGAATGCTGCCTCAGCCTCGGGGGTCCATTTAATCATGACCGACCCTTTCCCCTTCGTCAGGTTGGTTAGGGGCACAGCCTTAGAAGCAAAGTGGGGAATGAATCGCCGATAATACCCAGCGATTCCCAGAAAGGCTCGTACCTGCTTCTTGCTGTTGGGACGTGGCCAACTCTGGATGGCCTCGACTTTGTTGAGTTGGGGTTTTATTACTCCCCTCCCAATGGTGTACCCAAGATATTTGGCCTCCTCCTGCCCAATGGTACACTTCTTGGGGTTAGCCGTAAACCCCGCTTCCCGAACAGAGTCCAGGACTGCTTGCACTTTTGGCAGATGTGAGGCCCAATCTGTGCTATGGACAATTACGTCATCCAGGTAAGCCGCAGCATACTTCCGATGGGGCCTCAGCATCTGGTCCATTTTCCGCTGGAATGTGGCCGGCGCATTCTGTAACCCGAACGGCATTCTTTTATATTGGAACGCCCCGTCTGGGGTTACAAATGCGGTTTTCTCTTTGGCCGACTTGGCCAGGGGGATTTGCCAATACCCTTTTGTGAGGTCAAGAGTCGTCATGTATCGGGCTGTTCCCAGCCGGTCGATCAACTCATCTATACGTGGCATGGGGTAGGTGTCAAATTTTGTAACTTTGTTCAACTGACGAAAATCGTTACAAAATCGCCAGCTCCCATCCGGTTTAGGCACCAACACGATGGGACTAGACCAATCACTTTGGGACTCCTCTATCACCCCTAAGTTCAGCATTTTCTGTACTTCCTCCCGTATTGCCTCCCGTCGAGCCTCTGGGATCCGATAGGGTTTTAACTTCACCCTTTCACCGGGCGGGGTAATGATGTCATGCTCTACCCCAGATGTTTGTCCCGGCAGCTCAGAGAATACCTCCTTGTTGCGAAGCACAAACTCCTTAACCTCCTGTTGTTGGGGTTGTGACAAGGTGGCTGCTATTCCAACCTCAGGAATCACGCAACCAGTTTGAGCTGGTGACCAAGTGTCTGCGACTAGGGACTCTCTATCCCTCCAGGCTTTCAACAGATTAACGTGATATATCTGTTCGGGCTTTCGCCTTCCTGGTTGTCTGACCTTGTAATTCACTTCGCTCACTTTTTCCATTATCTCGTAGGGGCCTTGCCATTTGGCAAGGAATTTACTTTCAACCGTAGGGACAAGTACCAATATCCTATCCCCTGGGGAAAAGGTACGGGTCTTGGCTCCACGGTTGTACACTCTCTGCTGTGCCAACTGCGCTTGGGCCAAATGTTCCTTCACGATGGGCATTACCTGTGCAATTCGATCTTGCATCAGGGCGACATGCTCAATCACACTCCTGTGGGGAGAACTCTCACTTTCCCAAGTTTCCTTGGCAATATCCAACAGCCCTCTTGGGTGTCTCCCATACAGTAACTCAAAGGGGGAGAATCCCGTAGAGGATTGGGGCACCTCCCTAATAGCAAACATCAAATAAGGAAGTAAACAGTCCCAATCCTTTCCATCTCTATCCACCACTTTCTTCAACATTTGTTTTAGGGTTTTGTTGAATCTTTCAACCAGCCCATCGGTTTGGGGGTGATACACAGACGTACGCAATTGCGTCACTTTGAACAATTTACACAGCTCTTTCATAACCCGGGACATAAAGGGTGTACCTTGGTCCGTAAGCAGTTCTTTACAAATACCCACCCGGCTAAAAACAAGAGATAGCTCTTTGGCTATGGTTTTGGCCGAGGTATTTCGGAGAGGGATCGCTTCTGGATAACGGGTGGCATAGTCCATTATAACTAATATGTACTGGTGCCCCCTAGCGGACTTGATTATAGGACCTACCAAATCCATGGCGATCCTCTCAAACGGGACCTCAATGATGGGTAGAGGGACCAGCGGGCTACGGAAATGTGGCATCGGGGCCAACCTCTGACACACAGGGCAGGAGGAACAATAATTTTCTACGTCCTTCATCACCCCCGGCCAATAGAATCTCTGTAATACCCTCTCTCGGGTTTTCTCTGTCCCCAGATGACCTCCAAGAATGTGCCCATGGGCCAACTCCAACACCAACTTCCTGTAAGGTTTGGGCACCACAAGCTGCTCAACGGTTTCTTCTGCCCTTTTTGCCACCCGATACAGTAGGTCCTTCTCTACGCTGAAGTATGGGTAAGTGCAGGTATTATCTGGGTTCACTAACTCGCCATCTATTTTCACTACGTTTTCCCGTGCCTTTATTAGGGCGGGGTCTTTCAACTGTTCTGTGGCAAAGTTTTCCCTGTGAACCTCAAGATCAGAAAACTCCACAGACGGTAGGTTTTCGTCTGAGGAGGTGGGCTCCTCTCCAGTTTCTTGAGTCTCCCCTGCCAATACTGATAAGGGAAATTCCGGAGAGTCCTCACCACTCTCAGGGGAGTTCTGGCTATCACATTCCTGGTACATAGGGGCACCAGTGAGGGGCTCAGGATCATCCCACAGTTCCCAGAACTTCGGAAAATCCCTTCCCACAATGGCGTCATGCGGTAACTGAGATACTAAGCCCACTGGATGAGAGAGGGTACCTTTGGGGGTCTCGAAACACACTGTAGTTACTGGATACTCTCGGGTGTCCCCATGCACACAAATAACAGCTACCTTGCTATTCCCAGAGACCTCTGTTTTAACTAACTCAGCCTTTATCAGGGTCACAAGGCTACCTGAATCCAGCAATACCACAACATTTCTACCATTAACACACATTTTGCATAAATGTTTCTCAGTTCCTCGAATGGCAGTGCATGCGACTGTCGCACACAGCGACTGACGTCTGCCCGTCAGAAAGTCACACTGCATGGGTTCCTCCACAACCGGGCCATTGGCTGCAATATGTCCCGCTTGCCGGCAGCGGTAGCAAACGATCCTTCTTGCCGCCTCTTGAGCCGCTGATTTCCCAGGCTGTTCTCGCCAAACTTGGGGTAGAGCTCCCACCCTCTAACTCTCTCCACCCTCACCCCTTGGAATCCTCTTATCCGCCCCTGGGGATGGTCTGGTCTTAGGGTGGAAAGTCCGAGTGTCTCTGGAAGAGGCCGTCAGGTTCTCTGTAGCCAAGTATTTCTCCACACGATCCACAAGACCATCGGCCGTCTCTGGGTCTCCATGGCTTACCCACTTTTGGATGGCAGTAGGAAGAGCTCTCAAAAACCGATCCATTACAACACGTTCCACAATCTTTGGTGCGGACAAAGTCTCTGGCTGTAGCCACTTTCTGCTCAGGTGAATGAGATCATACATTTGAGACCTGGGGGGTTTTCCAAGCTGGAAAGTCCAGCCATGCACACGCTGAGCCCGGACAGCCTGGGTGACACCCAGCCTTGCCAATATTTCAGCTTTTAGCATCACATAGTCTTTTGCTTGGTTAGGCTCTAGGTCATAGCAAGCTTTCTGCGATTCACCAGTTAACAGAGGAGCCACCAGTCCAGCCCACTGCTCCTCAGGCCACTTTTCTCTTTCAGCGGTCCTTTCAAATGTGGTCAAAAATACCTCTGGATCATCCTCTCCAGTCATTTTTGTCAATAAACGACTCACCCCAAAGGACGCGGTATTAGTGGGACGGCTTTCCTCACTGGTCTGCGGACGTTGCTGCATTACTGCTTCCATCTGTTGTTGTAGTCTCTGCTCTTGCTTCTGCAACAGGTCTATGAAGCGGGCCTCAGATTGCTGCTGGGCTTGTTGCTGAGCCTCCAGACTCTGTTGCAAAGTTGCGTTTGTCTGCTGCTGGGCTGCAAGGCTCCTTTGCAAACCTGCATTTGTCTGCTGTTGATTGGCATTTGCTAGAGCCAGCTGCTTCAGTATCTCCTCCATGCTGGCTTAAAAAAAACTGCCCGCATTCTCCACCAACTGTGAGGGGGTTAGCTCGGCAGCGGGTGTGTGTGACCCCCGGGATGGGCTCCCCACACAAAACAGGCCCAGCAAACGGAGGTTGTGGTTTTCAAAATCAAAAAAGGTGCGGTTTATTTTCTATTTACAGTGACAAAACACAGCAAAGCAAAAGAAACATAACCAAAATAAATCCTGGTCAAGTTGACCTCTGACTAAACATACAGGTTTCCTAACTAACAACTGGGATCAGCCTAGTGCTGTCCTAGTCCCTAAGTCCCTGGTTTAGTAAAAGTCCAAACAAATAGCCACACAGGCTTTGCCTCACCGCACAGGGGTTCACTCTCCCTAGACAGTCCACACAGGTCTGGTTCCAGGCATGAGCTAACATCTAATGAAGCTGGGAGTTCTTATAGAGGCCTAAATGAGCTGACAAGCTTCAGCTGGCCTCATCAACTCCCTGTCTGTACGACGCCCAGCCCTCTCCCTAGAGGTATGAGTCATCCATGAGCCCACTAGCCTTATACAACTCTCCACCTAGTTGTATAAGTCGGCGTAAAGCCTGAATCTGGGCGAAATATATCTACCCCCCTGGATGCAACCAGGTGACTTTACCTTCCTGCTGTCACAGCTGACACAATCCTCCTCCTCCTCCTCCTCTTCTTCCTGTGCGATGGGTGGGACAGAAGGAACACTGTCTGGGTAAAGGGGGCCTTGAGAGGCAAGGAAGTCCTCCTCTTCCTGCCTCTGTTCTGCCTCAAGTGCCCTGTCCATTATTCCACGCAGCGTATGTTCCAACAGGTGGACAAGAGGTACAGTGTCACTGATGCATGCACTGTCACTGCTCACCATCCTCGTGGCCTCCTCAAATGGTGCCAGGACAGTGCATGCATCCCTGATCATGCCCCACTGGCATGGTGAAAAAAAACCGAGCCCCCTGACCCTGTCCTGGTGCCGTAGTCGCACAGGTACTCATTGATGGCCCTCTGCTGCGTGTGCAGCCGCTGCAGCATGGCCAACGTAGAGTTCCACCTGGTGGGCATGTCACATATAAGGCGGTTCTTGGGCAGGTTCAACTCCTTTTGCAGCTCAGCCAGGCGAGCAGTGGCATTATAAGATCTGCGGAAATGCACACAGACTTTCCTGGCTTGCCTCAGGACATCCTGTAAGCCCGGGTACCTGCCCAAGAACCGCTGCACCACCAGGTTAAGGACGTGAGCCACACAGGGCACATGGGTCAGTTGTCCCTGTCGGAGAGCGGAGAGGAGGTTGGTGCCATTGTCGCAAACTACCATTCCTGGCTTAAGCTGGCGTGGCATCAACCACCTCTCGGCCTGCCCCTGCAGAGCAGACAGAACCTCTGCCCCAGTGTGGCTCCTGTCCCCCAAACACACCAGCGCAAGCACGGCATGGCATCTTTTTGCCTGCGTACTTGCGTAGCCCCTTGAACGCCTACGGAGCACCGCTGGTTCTGAGGACAAAGCACAGGAAGAGGCCACGGAGGAAGAAGAAGAGGAGGGGGTGGAGGATAGAGGTGTGTCACAACCAGTAGTAGCAATTTGGAGGCGTGGCGGTGGAACAACCTCCAACACTACTGCACCTTGTCCTGCATCCTTCCCAGCTGCCAAAAGAGTGACCCAATGGGCCGTGAAAGAAAGGTAACGTCCCTGTCCATGCCTGCTGGACCATGAGTCAGCGGTAATATGCACCTTACCGCTGACCGCCCTGTCCAGCGAGGCCAAGACATTGCCTTCCACATGCCGGTAGAGAGCCGGAATCGCCTTCCGTGAGAAAAAGTGGCGTTTGGGAACCTGCCACTGAGGAACCGCACATTGCAGAAACTCACGGAAGGGGGCCGAGTCTACCAACTGAAAAGGCAGCAGTTGAAGCGCTAGCAATTTAGCCAAGCTAGCATTCAACCGCTGGGCATGTGGATGGCTGGGAGTGAACTTCTTTCGACGGTCCAGCAGCTGGGGCAGGGAAATTTGCCTCCTAGAATCAGACGTCGGTGTACTGCTAGCAGAGTGGCCGCAAGTACTTGGCTGTGACACACCTAATTCTACACCTTCATTCCTCTCAGTGCAGGTTTCAGAGAGGACTGAAGGTATAGTGGGGTTGGAGATCCCAGCTGATGCGGTGCAAGGAGAGGTCCGCTTTGTTCTTTGGTGTGGGTCTTTAAGGTAGGCTTGCCAACGAGCTGCATGGCAGGTCAACATATGTCTGGTCAAGCATGTGGTGCCCAAGCGGCTGATGTTTTGGCCACGCGATATACGCTTGAGACATATGTTGCAAACAGCAGCTGTGCGATCTGATGCACTCGCCTCAAAAAGGCCCACACCAAAGAACTTTTTGAATAACGGGCAGAGGCAGCGCCCTGCACAGGCGGAGCTCTGCGGTGTGATTCCGTCGGTGTGCTGCCCTTACGCTGGCCACCCAAGGGCATCCTGCCTCATTGGAGATGTGCCTCCTCCTCATCCTCCTCCTCCTCCTCTCTCCTATTAGGCACCCACGTGGAGTCAGTGACCTCATTATCCCCTCCCTCCTCATCACTGGAGCCAATCTGGTAGTATGCTGCAGCTGCTGGAACATGACTGCCAGATTGGTGTCCTTCTTGAGCATCCCCTCTCTCTGCTCTCACGCTACTGCCTTCCTCTAGCTGGGTATCATCATCAGACCCTTCGAAACGCTGGGCATCCTCCTGGAGCATGTACCCAACACTGTGCTCAAACAGTTCGGGGTACTCCTCAGGAGGAGGACATGGTGGGTCTAGGGAAGGAGTGACTGATGATGACATTGATACCAGGGAAGAGGACGCTTTGGCAGCTGCTTTGCCAGTACCCTGAGCCTGGGTGAGAGAGGATGAGGAGGATGAGGAGGGCTTGGTCATCCACTCTACCAAGTCTTCGGCATGATGTGGCTCAACATGTCCAGCTGCCGAAAAGAAGGACAAGCGTGTCCCATGGCCATGTGCTGATGACAATGCACCGCGTCCACGACCAGCACTGTTGCTCCCAGACACAGAGCCTGCTTGCCCTCTTTTATTGGCTCCTGACTGTCTGCTTCTCCTTGTTTGCCTTTCAGACATTCTAATGGCCTGCAGGGAGATGGGAAAACCAACAATAAGGGCTAGCTTCAGGTGTATACTGTGCAGGAGGCTTAGCAACAATGACACTGACACTGTCCCCTGCCTATCCTTCTCTCTCCCTGCACACAAGGTTTAGCAATATGGTTCAGCACACTAGGTTTAGCAAAGATTATGACACTGACACTCTCGACTAGGGATGAGCTTCGTGTTCGAGTCGAACATACGTTCGACTCGAACATCGGCTGTTCGATCGTTCGACGAAGATCGAACGATTTGGGCCGTTCGCGCCAAATTCGAGTGACGCGAACGGCCCACAATGCACTACGCCATCGCAGTGTCATCCAGGCGCTGTGATTGGCCAAGCATGCACTGTGACCCCGCATGCTTGGCCAATCACAGCGCCGGCAGCGAGGAGAGCAATGATTGGCCACAGGCAGGATGCCTGTGGCCAATTATTGCTGAGGGGGTTTAGTACACGCCCCACACTATAAAAGGCCGCCAGCACGGCGGCCTAGTGTAGTGTGTTCCGGAGCAGGGATAGAGCAGCATAGGCAGGGACAGTGACTTTTATTTCTTTCTTGCTTAACCTGGATTCCTTTAGTTTAGGGAAAGAGAAGGATAGGTAGGGAGAGTGTCAGTGTGTTTTGTGCTTGTGCTATATTGTGCTTAAAAAAAACATTTTTTCTAGGGACAGAAAACTGTAGGTAGGGAGAGTGTGTCAGTTTCTTTCACTGTCAAAGTCCTTGTTTCCAGGGACCTGGAAGGACAGTGAGTGAATTCTCCTTGTGCTATATTGTGCTTAAAAAAAACATTTTTTCTAGGGACAGAAAACTGTAGGTAGGGAGAGTGTGTCAGTTTCTTTCACTGTCAAAGTCCTTGTTTCCAGGGACCTGGAAGGACAGTGAGGTAATTCTCCTTGTGCTAAATTGTGCTTAAAAAAAACATTTTTTCTAGGGACAGAAAACTGTAGGTAGGGAGAGTGTGTCAGTTTCTTTCACTGTCAAAGTCCTTGTTTCGAGGGACCTGGAAGGACAGTGAGGTAATTCTCCTTGTGCTAAATTGTGCTTAAAAAAAACATTTTTTCTAGGGACAGAAAACTGTAGGTAGGGAGAGTGTGTCAGTTTCTTTCACTGTCAAAGTCCTTGTTTCCAGGGACCTGGAAGGACAGTGAGGTAATTCTCCTTGTGCTAAATTGTGCTTAAAAAAAAACATTTTTTCTAGGGACAGAAAACTGTAGGTAGGGAGAGTGTGTCAGTTTCTTTCACTGTCAAAGTCCTTGTTTCCAGGGACCTGGAAGGACAGTGAGGTAATTCTCCTTGTGCTAAATTGTGCTTAAAAAAAACATTTTTTCTAGGGACAGAAAACTGTAGGTAGGGAGAGTGTGTCAGTTTCTTTCACTGTCAAAGTCCTTGTTTCCAGGGACCTGGAAGGACAGTGAGGTAATTCTCCTTGTGCTAAATTGTGCTTTAAAAAAAAATTTTTTCTAGGGACAGAAAACTGTAGGTAGGGAGAGTGTGTCAGTTTCTTTCACTGTCAAAGTCCTTGTTTCAAGGGACAGAGAAGGACACCTGAAGGTAGCCCTTATTGCTTTTTTCCCATCTCCCTGCAGGCCATCTATTAGAATGTCTGGAAGGCAAACAAGGAGAGGCAGACAGTCAGGAGGCAATAAAAGAGGGCAAGCAGGCTCTGTGTCTGGGGGCAACAGTGCTGGTCGTGGACGCGGTGCATTGTCATCAGCACATGGCCATGGGACACGCTTGTCCTTCTTTTCGGCAGCTGGACATGTTGAGCCACATCATGCCGAAGACTTGGTAGAGTGGATGACCAAGCCCTCCTCCTCCTCCTCATCCTCTCTCACCCAGGCTCAGGGTACTGGAAAAGCAGCTGCCAAAGCGTCCTCTTCCCTGGTATCAATGTCAGACTCATCATCAGTCACTCCTTCCCTAGACCCACCATGTCCTCCTCCTGAGGAGTCCCCCGAACTGTTTCAGCACAGTGTTGGGTACATGCTCCAGGAGGATGCCCAGCGTTTCGAAGGGTCTGATGATGAAACCCAGCTAGAGGAAGGCAGTAGCGTGAGAGCAGACAGAGGGGATGCTCAAGAAGGACACCAATCTGGCAGTCATGTTCCAGCAGCTGCAGCATACTGCCAGATTGCCTCCAGTGATGAGGAGGGAGGTGATGATGAGGTCACTGACTCCACGTGGGTGCCTAATAGGAGAGAGGAGGAGGAGGAGGATGAGGAGGAGGCACATCTCCAACGAGGCAGGATGCCCTTTGGTGGCCAGCGTAAGGGCAGTACACCGACGGAATCACACCGCAGAGCTCCGCCTGTGCAGGGCGCTGCCTCTGCCCGTCATTCAAAAAGTTCTTTGGTGTGGGCCTTTTTTGAGGCTAGTGCATCAGATCACACAGCTGCTGTTTGCAACATATGTCTCAAGCGTATATTGCGTGGCCAAAACATCAGCCGCTTGGGTACCACATGCCTGACCAGACATATGTTGACCTGCCATGCAGCTCGTTGGCAAGCCTACCTCAAAGACCCACACCAAAGAACAAAGCGGACCTCTCCTTGCACCGCATCAGCTGGGATCTCCAACCCCACTATAACTTCAGTCCTCTCTGAAACATGCACTGAGAGGAATGAAGGTGTAGAATTAGGTGTGTCACAGCCAAGTACTTGCGGCCACTCTGCTAGCAGTACACCGACGTCCGATTCTAGCAGGCAAATTTCCCTGCCCCAGCTGCTGGACCGTCGAAAGAAGTTCACTCCCAGCCATCCACATGCTCAGCGGTTGAATGCTAGCTTGGCTAAATTGCTAGCGCTTCAACTGCTGCCTTTTCAGTTGGTAGACTCGGCCCCCTTCCGTGAGTTTGTGCAATGTGCGGTTCCTCAGTGGCAGGTTCCCAAACGCCACTTTTTCTCACGGAAGGCTATTCCGGCTCTCTACCGGCATGTGGAAGGCAATGTCTTGGCCTCGCTGGACAGGGCGGTCAGCGGTAAGGTGCATATTACCGCTGACTCATGGTCCAGCAGGCATGGACAGGGACGTTACCTTTCTTTCACGGCCCATTGGGTCACTCTTTTGGCAGCTGGGAAGGATGCAGGACAAGGTGCAGTAGTGTTGGAGGTTGTCCCACCGCCACGCCTCCAAAATGCTACTACTGGTTGTGACACACCTCTCTCCTCCACCCCCTCCTCTTCTTCTTCCTCCATGGCCTCTTCCTGTGGTTTGTCCTATGAACCAGCGGTGCTCCGTAGCCGTTCACGGGGCTACGCAAGTACGCAGGCAAAAAGATGCCATGCCGTGCTTGCGCTGGTGTGTTTGGGGGACAGAAGCCACACTGGGGCAGAGGTCCTGTCTGCTCTGCAGGGCCAGGCCGAGAGGTGGTTGACGCCACGCCAGCTTAAGCCAGGAATGGTGGTTTGCGACAATGGCACCAACCTCCTCTCCGCCCTCCGACAGGGACAACTGACCCATGTGCCCTGTGTGGCTCACGTCCTTAACCTGGTGGTGCAGCGGTTCTTGGGCAGGTACCCGGGCTTACAGGATGTCCTGAGGCAGGCCAGGAAAGTCTGTGTGCATTTCCGCAGATCTTATAATGCCAGTGCTCGCCTGGCTGAGCTGCAAAAGGGGTTGAACCTGCCCAAGAACCGCCTTATATGTGACATGCCCACCAGGTGGAACTCAACGTTGGCCATGCTGCAGCGGCTGCACACGCAGCAGAGGGCCATCAATGAGTACCTGTGCGACTACGGCACCAGGACAGGGTCAGGGGAGCTTGGTTTTTTTTCTCCACGCCAGTGGGGCATGATCAGGGATGCATGCACTGTCCTGGCACCATTTGAGGAGGCCACGAGGATGGTGAGCAGTGACAGTGCATGCATCAGTGACACTGTACCTCTTGTCCACCTGTTGGAGCACACGCTGCGTGGAATAATGGACAGGGCACTTGAGGCAGAACAGAGGCAGGAAGAGGAGGACTTCCTTGCCTCTCAAGGCCCCCTTTACCCAGACAGTGTTCCTTCTGTCCCACCCATCGCACAGGAAGAGGAGGAGGAGGAGGAGGAGGAGGAGGAGGAGGAGGATTGTGTCAGCATGGAGGTGGAGGCTGGCACTCAGCATCATCAGCAGCAGTCTTTTAGGGATGATTTACAGTCCCAAGAAACCAGTGGACTTGTACGTGGCTGGGAGGAGGTGGCTGCGGATCATGTCGTCCTTAGTGACCCAGAGGACTCCGGAGCGAATGCCTCAGCAAACCTACGCTGCATGGCCTCCCTGATCCTGCAAAGTCTGCGGAAGGATCCTCGTATTCTTCGGATCAAGGAGAGGGACCATTACTGGCTGGCCACTCTCCTTGATCCACGGTACAAGGGTAAGGTTGCGGACCTTATGTTACCGTCGCAGAGGGAGCAGAGGATGAGACAACTCCGGGAGGCCTTGCAGAAAGGTCTGTGCAACGCGTTCCCAGAGACTGGGAGGTTACAAACTCCTGGTCCTGGACAACGAGTTGCTGAGGCTTCGGCCAGTCAAAGAAGGAGCGGTGGGGAAGGTGGCCGTCTGACCGATGCGTTCAGACAATTCTTTAGTCCGCAGCCCCAAAGTATGATCGGTTCCAGCAACCATCGCCAGCGTCTGATAAACATGGTGCAGGAATATCTAGGGGCAAGGTCAGACTTGGACACCTTCCCCACCGAAAATCCTCTGGCTTACTGGGTCTTGAGGATGGATCACTGGCCAGAGCTTGCACAGTATGCAATTGAGCTACTGGCCTGTCCTGCATCCAGCGTTCTTTCGGAACGCACATTCAGTGCTGCTGGAGGATTTGTCACGGATCACAGGGTGCGCCTGTCCACCGACTCGGTTGATCGACTGACTTTCATCAAGATGAACCAGTCTTGGATCACCACCAGCTACCACACACCTGATGCTGATATAACAGACTAATTGATTTTAACATGTCACATCCCTTCAAGACTGATGCTGATGCTGAGTGCCTGTGCTGTTATGTTGACTGGCTATCCTCCTCCTCCGAGTCCTCAATGATACGATTGATGATGATAGCTTGGAAGATCATTTTTGTTTATGGGTGCCGCCACCAGTGGCTAAGGCCCAATTTTTCAGCCCCTGTTTTACAGGGGCGTGTAATTACAATTTTTTTAGCAATAATTTGCCATAGGGCTCATTGCTGTGCTCCAAGTACAGTATCTGTGAGGGGTTGGAGTGTTGTGGCACCAGTGCCTAAGGCCCAATTTTTCAGCCCCTGTTTAACAGGGGCGTGTCATTACAATTTTTGAAGCAATACTTTGCAACAGGGCTCATTGCTGTGCTCCAAGTACAGTATCTGTGAGGGGTTGTAGTGTTGTGCCACCAGTGCCTAAGGCCCAATTTTTCAGCCCCTGTTCAACAGGGGCATGCAATTACAATTCTTGATCTAATAATTCACAGCAGGGTCCATTGCTGCACCCACCAAGAGTAACTCTGAGGGCTTACAGTCTTGTGGCAACGCCACCACCACCACCACCACGAAAGGCCCAATTTTTCAGCCCCTGTTCAAAAGGGGCATGTAATTACAATTCTTGATCTAATAATTCACAGCAGGGCCCATTGCTGCACCCACCAAGAGTAACTGTCAGGGCTTACAGTGTTGTGGCACCAGCACCACCATCAAAGCCCCAATTTTTACTACCACTGTTCAACAATTATATGTAATTAAAATTCCTGATATAATAGTTGACAGCAGGGCGTTCCAGCACCAACCAAGAGTAACTGAGTGCTTACAGTGTTGTGCCAACACCAACAACTAAGGGGCCTATTTCTGCAGAGTATATACGGCAGGTCCCTACTTTCAAACATCCGACTTACAAACGACTCCTACTTGCAAACGAAAGAAGACAACAGGAAGTGAGAGGAAATCTACCCCTAGAAAGGAAAATTCTCTCCTGTAAGAATAAATATGGGAGAAAGGGGTCTCATCTGTACTGATGCTTTATCAGCAATCCTTGTTTCAAGAAAAACACCACATTTCAAAAACAGTTGTCATTGGGACGGAAAGTGAGGTGAAATGTTCTGAACAGGGGCACAGACAGCAAAACAAATGTTACAGGGGTGATAACCCTTACCTATGTTTCCCAAAAAGTTTAAAAATAGATTTTTGGGCTGGAGCTACACTTCAACAATGTACCTGTTCAAAATTACAAACAGATTCTACATAAGAACAAACCTACAGTCCCTGTCTTGTATGCACCGCCTGTATACGGCTGTTCAGAGTATATAGGGCCTTTTTTATTTTATGTGCGGGGTTCCCCTTAATATCCATACAAGACCCAAAGGGGCTGGTAATGGGCTGGGGTAGGGGGGGTCATGGGGTAGCTATGCCATTTTTCTTAAAGAATTTCATCCATATTACCGGGACCAGACATTACATTAAAGCCGCAAGCAGTTTTAAATGGCTTTTTTTTCCTTTAGAAGTGTCATTTTGTGCAGGGACAGTTCTAAACACGGGAAACACGTGGCACTTCACAGGCATACTTTAGACACCCCCCAGGTACGATATTTAAAGGAATATTTGACTTTTTGTTTTTCACTTTATGCATCATTAAAATGACTGCTCCCGAAAAACGACCGTTTTTAAAACTTCTTTTTGCATTGATACATGTCCCCTGGTGCACAACCCGGGTTCCCAAACCCTATTTATGACAATAACATGCATAATAGTTGTTATAATTAGCACTTTAGAATTCGAACGTTCGCATCCATTGTATTTAATAGGGTTCTAATGTTCGTTCGAACTTTCGGTCCGTTCGCGGGTTCTGGTGCGAACCGAACCCGGGGGTGTTCGGCTCATCACTACTCTCGACTGCCTATCCTTGTCTGTCCCTTCACACAAGGTTTAGCAATATGGTTCAGCACACTAGGTTTAGCAAAGATTATGACACTGACACTCTCGACTGCCTATCCTTGTCTGTCCCTACACACAAGGTTTAGCAATATGGTTCAGGACACTAGGTTTAGCAAAGATTATGACACTGACACTCTCGACTGCCTATCCTTGTCTGTCCCTACACACAAGGTTTAGCAATATGGTTCAGCGCACTAGGTTTAGCAAAGATTATGAGACTGAAACTCTCGACTGCCTATCCTTGTCTGTCCCTACACACAAGGTTTAGCAATATGGTTCAGCACACAAGGTTTAGCAAAGAATATGAAACTGACACTCTCCCTGCCTATCCTTGTCTGTCCCTACACACAAGGTTTAGCAATATGGTTCAGCACACTAGGTTTAGCAAAGATTATGACACTGACATTCTCGACTGCCTATCCTTGTCTGTCCCTACACACAAGGTTTAGCAATATGGTTCAGCGCACTAGGTTTAGCAAAGATTATGACACTGACACTCTCGACTGCCTATCCTTGTCTGTCCCTACACACAAGGTTTAGCAATATGGTTCAGCACACTAGGTTTAGCAAAGATTATGACACTGACACTCTCGACTGCCTATCCTTGTCTGTCCCTACACACAAGGTTTAGCAATATGGTTCAGCACACTAGGTTTAGCAAAGATTATGACACTGACACTCTCGACTGCCTATCCTTGTCTGTCCCTACACACAAGGTTTAGCAATATGGTTCAGCACACTAGGTTTAGCAAAGATTATGACACTGACACTCTCGACTGCCTATCCTTGTCTGTCCCTACACACAAGGTTTAGCAATATGGTTCAGCACACTAGGTTTAGCAAAGATTAAGACACTGACACTCTCGACTGCCTATCCTTGTCTGTCCCTACACACAAGGTTTAGCAATATGGTTCAGCGCACTAGGTTTAGCAAAGATTATGAGACTGACACTCTCGACTGCCTATCCTTGTCTGTCCCTACACACAAGGTTTAGCAATATGGTTCAGCACACAAGGTTTAACAAAGAATATGAAACTGACACTCTCCCTGCCTATCCTTGTCTGTCCCTACACACAAGGTTTAGCAATATGGTTCAGCACACTAGGTTTAGCAAAGATTATGACACTGACACTCTCGACTGCCTATCCTTGTCTGTCCCTACACACAAGGTTTAGCAATATGGTTCAGCGCACTAGGTTTAGCAAAGATTATGACACTGACACTCTCGACTGCCTATCCTTGTCTGTCCCTACACACAAGGTTTAGCAGTATGGTTCAGCACACAAGGTTTAGCAAAGAATATGAAACTGACACTCTCCCTGCCTATTCTTCTCTGTCCCTACAAACAAGGTTTAGCAAAGAATATGACACTGACACTCTCCCTACCTATCCTTGTCTGTCCCTACACACAAGGTTTAGCAATATGGTTCAGCACACAAGTTTTAGCAAAGAATATGACACTGACACTCTCCCTGCCTATCCTTGTCTGTCTCTACACACAAGGTTTAGCAATATGGTTTAGCACACAAGGTTTAGCAAAGAATATGACACTGACACTCTCCCTGCCTATCCTTCTCTGTCCCTACAAACAAGGTTTAGCAAAGAATATGACACTGACACTCTCCCTACCTATCCTTCTCTGTCCCTACATACAAGGTTTAGCAAAGAAAAAATATGACACTGTCCCTGCCTATCCTTCTCTTTCCCTGCGCCGGAACACACTACACGAGACCGCCGCGCTGGCGGCCTTTTATAGTGTGGGGCGTGTACTAAACCCCCTCAGCAATAATTGGCCACAGGCATCCTGCCTGTGGCCAATCATTGCTCTCCTCGCTGCCGGCGCTGTGATTGGCCAAGCATGCAGGGTCACAGTGCATGCTTGGCCAATCACAGCGCTGGGATTACACTGCGATGGCGCAGTGTATTGTGGGCCGTTCGCGTCACTCGAATTTGGCGCGAACGGCCCAAATCGTTCGTTGTTCGCCGAACGCTGCGAACAGCCGATGTTCGAGTCGAACCTATGTTCGACTCGAACACCGAGCTCATCCCTAGTTTTGGGGCAAAGGCCTTTGAACTCCAAAAAGATTAACATAGGTGGTCCAAGGATACTATTTTGGGTATCCCTCTGGAATGGATGTAGTTCAGCTGCGGCTTCAGAAATCTGTAATGATGAGTGTGTTGATGGAGGTGTAGTACACGTTTTTGTGATTCTCAGAGGAGGAACGGTGGTTAAATTCTCATGCCCGTTTGTTTGAACTTTGTATGGCTGGTCCATGCAAGGTTCTCAAGCTGCTCTCATGTTTGTCCCATCCCATTGTATTTTTTTTCTATTGCTGAAAGATTGAAGGGAGAATTCTGTCTGTTTTTGTTTTTTAATTTTTGGTTTTGGAAACTATGAAGTATCTCCCCCACATTTGTATCGGAATGTTTGTATGTAGTAACGTGAATATGTTCGAACTTACCGCGGCGATCCTCCGATGCGTCGCGGCTGTTGTATTTTTGTAGGAACGGGAAAAGTAAGGGTTACAGATGGTTTTCATTGAATCAGTTTTGAAAGAATGTCATTGACAATTTACCAATGTACAGGAATGTCATTATTGTTTACCATTCTTTGCAGGTTAAATATGAAGGATAGAGTAATTGATTTTGCTTATAAGTATTTTTCAGGTCCAAGGAGTTTGTACACAGAGAACAGGTGTATGTAGACAGCTGTACATATGGATAAATATGAGTCTAAGGAGGTAAAAGTATCATAGGCTATTTCATTGTTTCTTTTTTCCTGCACCAAGCATTTCTTCCTTCAGTCTGTAACGAGGAAGAAAATGGGGGGAGAAGTGATAAATGTAAGAATGACATTTTTTTTTTTCAAACAAATAATGTTAACCTCTGTAATTCTAACCAAGTTCGTGCCAAGACTGTCTTTCTTTGATAGAATTTGAATCGGCAAGCAGCAGTCTGGTGAAGTAGGTTCCCATGCCAGATGCTAAGAACCTTTTGTCAATGGTTCCAGGTATTGTAAGCCACACACAGGTTATGCAGTGACCACAGTCCCGATGTCTGGGTTATTGTCATATGAGGGTTGTTTGGAGGTCAATCAAAACCAGAGTCGTACTTTCCTCATTAGCTGTCACTTATATTCTCGGCTGATGGGGTGGGTGCGATCGCTGTGACATGAACTTCAAAATGTCCACCACAGGGTTCACGAGTCCCTCCTGGACCCTGACTCAATAATCAGTTTACATTCTTTCCAACCAGGTGACTGGGTCGTTGTAAAGAAGCTTGAGGGATGAGACCATGCCAGCCACTGCAAGAAGCGGCTCAACCACACCAAAGAATGAGGAGTATCTTTGTTTATTTATATTTTTGTTGTTTAGTAAATTTTAGCAAGGGTAACGGTGAAAAGCATCCCAAGTTATTATTTAAAAAGTGTATTTCCTGACTAGCTCAGAAAGCGAACAGGACCGATTGCTGGGTCTGTTCTGAGTCTTCACCGAGTTTTAGTCCCCAGCGATGACAGCGGTACATGCCATTTATGATGTTATTATGGATATGAGGAGTTTTGACAAACTGGTGAAGACTTCGAACAGACACTTGTCAATGGAATCTAACGATGCATTTTTAGAGGGTAAAATTGGTTAGTTTTAATGGCTTTGCCTCTTGTCGGTTTGGGTATCTAGGCAGCCCACAAGTGTGTTTGAACTTTAGTTTGGTGTTTATGCGGATCTGCAGCTTATAAAGGTAATTCCCTCAAAGCAAGAGGTTCATGCGTGATGGTAAAACTGTACCAGCATCTTATCTCATGGCCGATCGCGAGGATCTGATGGCACGAGAAATTAAGAATGGCAGGGACAGCTAGAAGGGGATTGTTCACCAACCCCGACCAGGTCTGGGCATGGTGTCCTGAATGTACAAGGTGGGGGGGGGCTCGAGCTTGGGATACGATTGAACAATTCTCATCCAATAAGGATAGGGTTCTTCATGTAACTGTTGAAGCCAGAGCTGTAGCTAAGTGAAGGTTGGGAGCCCTTTTAAGGGTCTGGGAATCTTTGGGGATCTAATTTTTATTTTACAGCGGATCGTGGTTAAAGGAAGTGGGAATATATATAATCATGTAGTTTTTATTTCTATTCTTTCTATGTCGTGACGAGGTGCTCCTGTTGCCTGATTGGACGCGTGACCAGAGTTTCCTTGATGAGACGCCCCGAAGCCAGACCCACATACAAGACACAGAGGATCACAGACGGATCGGCGATTACTACAGCTCACCATGTCGTGTCCTCCTTTATAAGTCATGCCCCTGAAGAACAGAGTCTACATGTCAAGCCGTGTTTTCCTTTTTATGGTCTGTAAGGACTGATTCATTTCCAGGTGTAAGAAGCAGATCAAGTTTCATCGATGGACATGGGGTGCATATGACAAAAAAGGGAGGACTGTTGTGGAGATTTTTTCTTTGGAGATGTAATTAATATGTATTGTCATAGTGTCACCCAGTGTTAGTACTTCCGCAACCCGCTGTAAAGAGCTGGCTGGGGCAGTCTGAGGCTGGTTGAATCCCGTCTGGTAGGGGAAAACGTCTTGAGGTTGGAGTGTGATGTTTGCAGCGTGCGGATATGCTCGCCGACGAGGGCCCTCTGTGCATTAGCACGGACGATCGTTGAGGAGGGGATATGCTCGCTCTGCAACGACATCATTGGTTACAGGCGGATGTGCGCTCTTGTCTCTGCTATGTCTGATCAGCATGGTCGGGATTCGTAGCGCACGCCTGCAGATAGCCTCCCTTCCACAAGCAATAATAGTATAATCCGAGTATGCGCTGTTCCCTGGAATAGCGCAAAATA
This sequence comes from Rana muscosa, assembly GCA_029206835.1. Taxonomy (NCBI): domain Eukaryota; kingdom Metazoa; phylum Chordata; class Amphibia; order Anura; family Ranidae; genus Rana; species Rana muscosa. Next base: position 15,490,057 of record CM055124.1, on the reverse strand, counting down.
AGGATTCCTATCAGCGGTAATATGAGAGCTTATGATCGTTTCATAGTCAGGGAAAGCGTTCATGTTTTAAAGCCATACGGCTTTGTTTGCTGGGAGCATACATGCCTTCCCTGCCCGGACACACCCATAAGACTTTAGCCATCATATTATTGTATTATTGTTGTATTGAATTGTGTCCTTTAAACTATATTTCTTGAGTGGTATTCATGTACTGGATTGTATGGGACACCCAGTTGGAAGGGATGTCCTTGTATGGTCATTTTCCCTGTGTGAAGGTCACATGCTGTGACATCACTTCCTGTTGGTAACTCCTTTAGTGAAGATCACATGCTGTGACATCACTTCCTGTTGGGATTTTAATAAAAGAGCGAGAGACACTGCTCCCAGGCAGTCAGGCTGCGATGCTGAGATGAGAACATAGCTGTGTGGTGCTGCTTTCTTGGGATGATTGGGACGAATGGTGGTGAGTGAAAGATGGCATTATTGCAAAAGGATGAAATCTGAATCGTGTGCTTATTTAGCACAGGAAAAATAGGCTGTATGCTCTGCATAGAACCTATATTTCCACGACAGACGGTGCTGTGATTGGTCAAGCATGCGGGTCATAGTGCATGCTTGGCCAATCATCAGCCAGCAATGCACTGTGATGCCGCAGTGAATTATGGGCCGTGACGCGCCACTCGAATTTGGCGCGAATGGCCCATAATGTTCGCAATTCGCCGAACAGCCGATGTTCGAGTCGAACATGGGTATGGGTGCTACTCGAACACCGAGCTCATCCCTAGTAATAACTGGTCCAGGGTAACTGTGTGGTCCACGATATGAGGAGCTGGGTCCCAGCAATGAGGTGACAAGCCGCAGGAAGATGGAGCAGCGGTGGAGCCTCTGTAGATGTCCAAATGACTGGCTCGGCTGCACGCCGTACGGTCTCAGTAGCGTCTCAGTAGCGTCAGGAAACCGGAACCGGAAGTGCGTGTCAGCGTGGAACGCAAGCTCCATAAACCGCTAGTGACGATAGCAGGAAGACAAGATCCTGTGTCATCCCCTGTCAGAACGGAGATCTGCCTTGTTTACTTCGGCAGATCCCTGTTCTGTCTCTAAAGGGAGCGCGGGAAGGCGGCGGATATTGAGTCCTCCGGACCCGCTGAATGGCTCCCCTCCTGGCGCGCCCACAGAACCTCATGCACGAACTGACATACACCTACGGCGATTCTTGCAGCCGAGCCAAGTTGCTGCAGTATAACTGTGACAGGCAAGAGGTTAAAGAGGACTACACATTTAAAATGCTATTTAATTAATTTTCAGCTTTCAAAGCAAATTCACCCATCCTTCCATGCCTCTGTGCTTTCTTTTGTTGAGATATCACTTTGAAAAACGTTCCCCTGGAATTTCTGCCCGTGGGCATCTTGAGTAAGGGCAGATGACTCATATAGCATTTACTTACAGGAATACATCTGCCCTTAGCTCAGGCATAAGGATAGAAGGGTGTGCTAAGCTAGAAAAAAGACTCCTGGGATGGATGACATCACTTTGGCCTAAGTCAGAAATCAGAAAGCAAGGAAATAAATGAAAAACTTAAAACAAGTAAATATAATATAACTTCCTATCTATTTACTAAGGCTAGCAGCATAAGGATTAAAATAGTTACTGTTGATTGAGAATTTAGTTCCACTTTAAGCAGCAGTTGAAGGACATTACTTTAAGCAGCAGTTTAAGATTTCTGCTTTTTGTCATGTGTCTGGAACCTCAAGCCGGTCGTGCTTATTTTCATGCATGTGAGCAAACAGGCGTGCGCACATGCAAGCAGATGCTGGCACCCAGCAGCCTTATAACTGAGGCCTGCCTACTACCATTGCTGGAAGGTCTTCAGTTTTACCCTTGTGACTTGTGTTTCTGAAAGCCTGCTTGATCCTGTTACTGACTCGACTTTGTCTGACGCTTCTCTGGATTGCACTTATCTGCCTATGTCTGCTGCTGATCAACGTTACCGACCTTGGCCTTGACTTTGATTCTGCCTGCTGATTTTGTAGCTCGCTGCCAGCACGTTGCCGACCGCTGACTCTCTGACTTGGACACTAATTTTGATTCTGTACCTATCCTGTATGGCTGACTCCTTGCTTCTGCTCATAAAAAACTCAGCACCTCCAAGTTTAGGTTGCTGACCCAACTTGTACCCAATATGCACTTTTACTGCCCTAACAGTCCCTGTCACCACCACCAGGGATGCTTGGACAGGAATTGTGCAAGAGGCTACCCTTGTCATCTTGAACTCCACTAACAGGTTCGTGACATCATTCCATAAATTTTTCAAAGAATGAAAAAAGGAGTATCTTCAAAGTACAGTGCGAATGTCTCATCATGCCCTTGAAAACAAGTTATTTTCATCACATGCATATATTTTTTTTTTGTGCATTGCTCCACATCGTATGCAGTTGTTACCTTTAAGCATAACTCACTGTATGCACAGAGTTTGACCTTGACAAGCCCTGCTTTGTTTAAATGTCTTTAATTTTCCATTATTGTTTTCAGAGAACATCATAGGGTTTTGGAGATTTAAACACTCTTTTTTGTATTATTTCTACAGTATATAACATAGGAATAAAACCACAACCAGGCCCGATTCACACTGGAGTAATTGAAAGCTTCACCAGAACTGTTTCAATGCTCAACACTAGAATTTCAAATAAATGGTGCCTGTTCACGCCTGAGCGGAGTGTCGCTTGAAGCTAATAGCTCAAAAAAATACAGAAGCTAAAAAAAAAAATTAAGCCTGATATGCACACATAAACGCATGTACATCTAAACAGGAGCTCCCAAGAGGGTTCTAAAGTGTTAAAAGTTCTCTTCTGCTGTGTTCATGCTCTGAGGTTAATCAGGTCAACTATGTTGCAAATTGTTGCAATGTTGATTTGTTACACTGCATCCTTAAGTTGACCTGTCAAGCTGGTGGATCTCAGTAGAAAGGGTTAACACTGCTGGTCAGGATTTCCTGATCTTTTTTTTGTAGAATACCATCCCCTCCAGATCATACCATAAGGGCTCATAAATAGGGGCTCATTGATGCCTCAAGAGAGGTCTCAAGAGAGGTCTTGAATATGCTGTCAAAATGTAGCCAATACTCTGGTGCTGGTTTGTCCCCTTGTGGGAACCCATTTGGGGTTCCAAGGGGAATGGATCTACATCAATTTATGCTGGACTCTTGTGAATTAAAAGGTTTATGTTACAAAAATGAGGGCCTACTAGGAAGGGAAAGCAATGTTCCACACACTGCACAACTAGGGGACACCAGCCCGTGTATATTAGAAAGGAAAAACATGTAAAAAATGGGCTTTTAAATGGTGATCCCATAGTTGAAATCATATATATACATGTCATTGTTAAAAAGATAAAAAAGTTTATTAGTTAGTACATGTGACAGGAGGGCCCGTGGAACCCAGAATCCCTTGGAATGTATGGGATACCCTTGTTTACGCCCCCCTATGCACCTCTTATATCTAAGTCAGACTGTGTCTATTGGGGCACAGGGTGAGCAAGAAAATATTGAACCCTGAGAATATGATTGGATTACTTCAAATGGGACAGTAATATTCATTAACAATGTAGCGGGGTCTCCTTTAAGGCCCCGGAACTACGTTACCCAGAACCCCATCCGGTCTTAGGGTGAAAGTTTTCACCGCAGAGACTCATGGGAGGGGCTATTTAAGGAAGAGGAGAGGCGGAGCTCGGTCTCTTTGGACACCACGCTGCAAGCAACCAGTCTTCCTGTGCGGATCTGCTGCGATGCAAGGCCCGAAGCCTAGGGCCCTGCGTGACTTCCGAAGAGCCTTCCACCCCACTGCGGAGCCTGGGTGGATCCTGTCTTGTTGTGTGAGGACATCAGTTGGATCGGGGACCCGATCGTTGCAGACGCTGTGTGCGGATACACAGCAGGTGGAAGTCCCGGACTGGGATCGCGTCCGGAGTGGTGAGCGGGCACATGCCCAGACCAATAGACTGTGTCGTGTTCAGGCCTATAGAACTGCATAGGCCCACAGTTCATTTATCTGCTGTTCCACGGTGGGACCGGTAGCAGGACAGAGTTGATGTGTCCCCCCCCCCAGTATAGTTGTTCCAAGTTACTGCCTGTTGTGGATTACAAACTAGAATTTCATCAAGTGCACCACCGAAAGCTGGCATGCGAAGAAATCCTTATGGGAAGTGACTGAGATTTACTCCATGTCAGGCCTGACTCGGGTGGGGAGATAGTATATTGTTTAGTGCGCCATAGGACGCGCACACCATAATAGCTACGCATGGTGTAGTACCGAGCAGTGCCATTATAGTGTGCTGAGTTGATGCCCGTTGCATGTGTGATGTTATACCTATGCTATTTACTATAAGAGTAAAACCGTTACAGATAACTTTCTTACAGAGCCCTGCAGCAATAGATATAGCATACACTAATAGCACAGCACGGTAATCCACCACGCGCAGCTATTAGTATCTACGCGCCCTGTGGCGCACTAAACAATATTCTATCTCCCCTCCCTGGTCAGGCCTGACACAGAATTAACCTCAGTCTTTAGAATAAGGATTTCTTCGCATGCAAACTTGAAATGGTGGTGCACGTTCAGGAACAATATTTGTAATCCACAAAGTAGGCAAATCACAAGGAACACTATACTGGAGACCCTTTAACTCTGTCCTGCTACCGGTCTCCAATGGAACAGGAAAAATAAAGGATCGTGGGCCAAGGCAGTCTATAGGCCTAAACACAGTACAGCCTATTGAATTGAGCAGGTGCTCGCTCACCACTCCGGACGCGATCCCAGTCCGGGACTTCCACCTGCTGTGTCTCCGCACACAACGTCTGCAACGGTCGGGTCCCCGATCGTATTGATGTCAGCGGTAAGCAAAGTCAGATGCCACCTAGGCTCTGCAATGGGGTGGAAGGCTCTTCGGAAGTTGCGCAAGGCCCCAGGCTTCAAGCCCTGCACTCCAGCAGATCCGCACAGGAAGACCAGTCAGCAGCCGCGCGGTGTCCAAAAGAGGCCGAGCTCTCCACGCCTCCTCCTTTTATCTCCCTCCCACAAGTCTCTGTGGTGGAAACATTGCACCCTGGGTGCCGAACGGGACTCTGGGAAATGCAGTCCCGGGAGTCTTAAAGGAGACCACACTACACAACCATAAAGTACGTTTTCAGTAGCTCCCACTAGGTTATGGCAGAAAGTTAAATACTATAGGTGAGGATTTACATTCTGGCATTGTGGATGTATTCAAGGGGCCTGGTTGTCTCTTACCAGAGAAATGGTAACAAAAACATGACTGGTAAAGATGACGTCAAACCAGTAGTGTATTTAGGTTTTGTGCTGCCCTAGGTTTGTCCAAACTCGTGCACCCCCTAATTTAAATATGACCCCACCCCTTACTGTCAAGACCACACCCCTTTCTGTTTAAGACCCGCCCTGACACTAGTTCTTAGGGGCTGTGGGGCATTGGATTCCCTTAATTTGCATAGATTTCCACTCACTTCCTGTTTGGCTATGGGCAGGAAGTGAAGGGAAATCTCTGCAATGGGACAGGGATAGTAAAAAATATACTGACAGGGGCTATTACCCTCCCTTACTCTATCCAAAATGAAAAAAAAAAGTGTTGCCTATAGTTCTATTTTAAGCACATGTAACGGGTGGGCCCGTGGAACCCAGAAGTTCTTAGGAAGTATGAGCCAGGAAATAATGGGCATTGAGAATATGTCTTGGATTGCTTTAAAATGGGTCTGTAATATTAATCCACCATATTCCCCAGGATATCTGTAAATACCGGTAACTATTTACTGTTTGTTGATCCTGAACTCAACAGGTTAATTGAAAGGGCTGATGTGTTCAACTTCAATCACCTGTCTGCCTGTGTAATGTTAATGAATCCCAACTATTCTAAAGATCTTTTCATTGTGGGGTGTGATAATTAACTCTGTAATTGTGGGTATTGTAAATTAGCAGACAGACAGTCTGGGAAACATAAAGGTTATGCATAGTCATTTAAGATGAAAAGGGATTAGCTAATGAACTCACCTGTTGTCTGCTAAGAGATGTCAGAATTGGGTGCTCATTATGTGACCTATGTGAGATGTTGTGGGTGGAGTTGTTCATTTTGGACTACAGTATTCATTTAGTGTATATAAAAGCCTGTTCTTTTCTCAATAAAGGAGTCAGACCAGTTGGAAACCTCATACAGAGCGGTTGTCTCGTATTTCTGGAAGAATTATTCCTATGGGTCTCGGTCGCCTGACTGTGGAGTGTGGGTAGCGGATGTGTGTTCGGAGAGGGAATATCCTAAACGTTGTTAACCCCTTTCATACTTGGGGTGCCGTTACAGCACATATTTCTGATAATTTTTATGGAGAGGACTAAGAAGATTTAACCATGCCAATGGTGCAGCAGAAAACATATAGCAGAGTGAGGAAGGTTTGTGGTCCAGGATGATAGGACAGTCAAAATTAGAAGCAGCTTGCGTTACGTTGACAGTGTAGCACAAGCTGGCGGGGACTCTTTCCGTGCTGCCCCCCTGCAAAGTGCTGCCCTAGGCCTGGGCCTTGTTGGCCTAGGCCAGGATACAGCGTTGCGTCAAACACTATAGCAGCTAGAGGAGGGTTGCCACTGCTTAAAAAAAAATAACTGTGAATTCAACTGAAGATAAGAAATTTTTAGGAGGAGAGTTGATTTTGGTATGAGTGGGCCTTGATATGGGATTGATTTACTAAAGGCAGATAGGCTGTTTACTTTGCAAGGGAAATTGCACTTTTCAAGGACATTTTTGCCAGAACTTAAAGAATGTGGTGAAATGTACATTTTTAAAAAGAATACCCAATCACATGCATAGAAAATTAATAAAATTAATAAAAAAACAACAAAAGAAAACCACATTTTTGCTTGTTTGCTGTTTGCCTTTAGTAAATCAACCCCTACATGGATTGTAGACAACTGTGTATGCTTGGGCAATAGTGGAAACATGTTTACATGATAGGGATCACCTTATAGCCTTTTTTGCTATAAATAATATGATTTTCATGTACTGATCATTAAATTAATAAAAAATCTGACCATTCTGTAAGGGCACTTTTACACTGGGGCGAGCGAGCCTCGGTGGTAAAGCGCCGCTATTTTTGTATGCACCGTTACTACAGCGCCTCAAAGATGCTGCTTGCAGGACTTTTTTGAGCGCTCTGCCAGTGCACTGCTCCAGTGTGAAAGCACTCAGGCTGGAGTGAGAAGAGTGGCGCTTTACTGCGCTTTACAGGCGCTATAGCGCATGTAAAAAATTGGCTTTTAAATGGTGATCGCGATAGTCGAGATAAATCATATATATATATATATATATATATATATATATATATATATATATATATATATATATACATCAGTCATTGTTATAAAGATAAAAAAAGTTTATTAGTTACTACATATAATATTCATAAAAGAAGTGCGAAGAGGGTAACTATGGGCCCAGATGCATGTAAAAAACACATCACATAGACATCAAATATGATATCACATATATTGTACAGGATTTGCCAACATGTTTTGCGGTAGTCACAGCTTCCTCAGGGCTTAGTTCTCTATATGTGAGTCAAAAACATCTAGTGTATATACAAACAAGACAGAATTAGTAATTTCATATTGTCATACAATCAAATGCATTTTTTTTTTCTCTCATATACGGAGAACTGAGCCCAGAGGAAGTGATGACTACTGCAAAACATGTTGGCAGATCCAATACAATATATGTGATATCGTATTTGATGTCTATGTGACATGTTTTTTTACATGCATCTGGGCCCCTAGTTTCCCTCTTCGCTCTTCTTTTATGAATATTATATGTACTGTAACGACACCCTGAATATGAAAGGGGTTAAAGGCATTTAGGACATTCCATTCCCGAACACAAAGGCAGCTACCGGGCACTCCAACCAGCCGAACAAGAAACCCATACGAATAATTGTCCCCCAAGTACGAGACAAAGCTCTGTCTTGAGGGTAAAGCAGGAATTAATCCTTATTGAAAGTAAAGCAAGTCTTATACATAGTCAAAAGAGGAGGTGCATATCCTGCTCATATTACTCTGGAAATCACCTGTGACCAGAACCCTAATTAACATGAGCTAATTAACTAATCCCTTTAGACAGCCTAGGCATGACCTTTGAGTCCCTAGCCTGGCTGTCTCCTACTACAATACACATTATCATACATATCAACACAGAACTCCTTCATACAATTGCAGGATCAATTAGCACAGACGACAATGGCTGAAAGAGAAGCCACACTAGGCTCATTTACATTATAACAGACAACAGACAGACAGGTGGCTGGAGTTGACATCAGCACCTCCTAACAGTATGAATCAGTCAGTCTTTCTAATATGGCTTGAGAGATATTGTTGTAGCGCTACCCCCAGTTAAGAGAGCCGCTGGTTTGTTTTCGGGCCCTGTGTGCAGTACCGCCAAGCCCCGGCAATCTTACTCGACCCCCACTGGCACAGTTAGTCTAGGGCTATACTTATACCACATTCAATTGTATTGCATGAATTAATCTCTAAGCAGTAAGACAACACACTAAGGCGAGAGATTGATTGTAATGGTTTTACTCTTATAGTAAATAGCATAGGTATAACATCACACATGCAACAGGCATCAACTCAGCACACTATAATGGCACTGCGCGGTACTACACCACGCGTAGCTATTATGGTGTGCGCGCCCTATGGCGCACTAAACAATATACTATCTCCCCACCCGAGTCAGGCCTGACATGGAGTAAATCTCAGTCACTTCCCATAAGGATTTCTTCGCATGCCAGCTTTCGGTGGTGCACTTGATGAAATTCTAGTTTGTAATCCACAACAGGCAGTAACTTGGAACAACTATACTGGGGGGGGACACTTCAACTCTGTCCTGCTACCGGTCCCCCCGTGGAACAGCAGATAAACGAACTGTGGGCCTATGCAGTTCTATAATCCTGAACACGACACAGTCTATTGGTCTGGGCATGTGCCCGCTCACCACTCCGGACGCGATCCCAGTCCGGGACTTCCACCTGCTGTGTATCCGCACACAGCGTCTGCAGCGATCGGGTCCCCGATTCAACTGATGTCCTCACACGACAAGACAGGATCCACCCAGGCTCCGCAGTGGGGTGGAAGGCTCTTCGGAAGTCACGCAAGGCCCCAGGCTTCGGGCCTTGCACCGCAGCAGATCCGCACAGGAAGACTGGTTGCTTGCAGCGCAGTGTCCAAAGAGACCGAGCTCCGCCTCTCCTCTTCCTTAAATCGCCCCTCCCATGAGTCTCTGTGGTGGAAACTTTCACCCTAAGACCGGATGGGGTTCTGGGTAACGTAGTTCCGGGGCCTTAAAGGAGACCCCGCTACACACTCCCCCACTTAAACTCTTTGGTCCCTAAAGATAACATAACCTTAAATTACAGAACGTACAACATCAATCAAAGTTTCATATGATGTCGGCAGAGGAAATTCCCACCAAAACCAAGGTAGCGAACTCCCCTGCCCACAGGACACACTATCATCAGTATCCTGTCTAACTGTGCCAGAGAGTGAGTTTGGGTTGCCTCCCACCAAATGAACAGTGGGAGAGTCAGGGTTCTCCATACTCCTTCTGGCAGTGACCACAGTGTCTTCAGCACTCCTCCCCATTTGTGGGTAGGTTAATCTCCTGGGAGGTTTTATGGCTCTTCGCTTCCTCTGTCCTCTTGGACTTTCTGTTGAAACAGGTTCTTCTTCTGTAACTGACTTAGAATTTACTTCTGGTTCGGGAGCACTGGACTCCGGAGCAGGGAGGTACAGGGACTCCCTTGGATCTTCTTCAGGTGGTAAGTCACAAGCACTTTCCCAAGCATCTGACCAAGGACTGGACGGGATGAACTCCGTAGCTTCTGCATTCAGTGTTTGATCTTTGGTATCTTCGTCAGGTGGAAGATCAATAGCTGAAGTTGCCGGGGCCTGGGAAGGCCAAAGCCAACCAAGTTCCTCTCCCTCATCTTCACTTATCTCAGAGTCTTCGGTATCCTCGGTTCGAGGGGTCTGAGACCGAGTGTTTGGTCTAGGAGTGTCCATAATGGACGTTGGTCCAGGGGAATCCATCATAGGGGGTATCCAAACCGCCTCAGCTAGTGGGAGTAGGTGGTTCCGATGCCAGGTCTTCAAAGGCCCCAACTTCCCTTCTGGTTTAAGTCTGTAAACGGGTAGGCCCGGTAGTCTTTTGCAAACAACATAAGGTTCAGGTCTCCATCTGTCTGCAAGCTTGTGTTTTCCAGGGATTCCCAAGTTCCGCAGCAACACTCTGTCTCCTGGTTGTAGATCTTGGATCCTAACCTTTAGATCAAAATTTCTCTTGTTGCGTGCTCCCCTTTGCTCCGAGGCCGCCTGGGCCTGTTCATAGGCCACTTTCAAATTACGTCTGAGTCTATCAACATATCCCTTGTGGGAAGCAGCAGAACAATGGTCTATGGAGGTGCCAAAGGCCAGATCCACTGGCAGTCTTGCTTCTCTCCCGAACATGAGTCTATAGGGTGAGTATCCTGTAGCGTCGCTGATAGTGCTATTGTATGCATGCACAAGGGCCGCTATGTGGTTATTCCAATGTTGCTTCTTTTCACCGCTTAAAGTTCCCAGCATGTTGAGCAGGGTTCGGTTGAACCTCTCCGGCTGAGCATCACCTTGTGGATGATAGGGGGTAGTCCTTGTCTTCTTAATCCCCAAGGTATCCAGGAGCTTTCGTATCAGTCGACTTTCAAAATCCCTTCCTTGGTCTGAATGGAGCCATTGTGGTAGCCCGTAGTGTATGAAGTATTTCTCCATAAGTACCTTGGCCACAGTGGAGGCCTTCTGGTCTTTGGTTGGGAAGGCCTGGGCATACCGGGTGAAATGGTCGGTTACTACCAGAACATTTCCTAGTCCACTCAGGTCGGGTTCGAGGCAGAGAAAATCAATGCATACCAGATCAAGCGGGCTTTGACTTTGTAGATGGCCCATTGGGGCAGCTTGATGGGGCAAAGTCTTTCTCTGGATGCATCGTGCACATGAGTGGCAGTATTCTTCAACTTCAGCCCTCATGCAGGGCCAATAGAAACGGTCCCTAACGAGTTGGAAAGTCCTTTCCGCCCCTAGGTGGCCATGGTTGTCATGCAGGGCAACCAGGACTGTCTCTCTGTACTTCTCCGGCAAGAACAGCTGCCATTTGTCTTCTAGGTCATCAGAGGGGCCCCTTCGGTAGACCACTCCCTGATGCACCTGCAACTTGTCCCACTCTTTCCTCAACAGGCGAGCTTCCTTTGTAGGGTGGCGTGAGAGCCTATTCGGGTCCTGATTCTCCAGGGCCTCAAGACCAATCTCCCCATAGGGTCTTCCAACTGGTCGGATCTCAGCTCCTTCTTAGACAGTCTTGGTAAGTTATCTTCCCCCAGTTGGGTTACTCCACAGTATTGCTTGGGAACTCCTACTATGGTAACCCCTATCTCTTCTGCTCTTGAGCCGCCACTGGCTTGAAGTTCAGCCCCTTGACAGAGGGCCCGCACCCCGTCGGGTGCCACTTGGGCCCAGTCTTCTGTACTGCAAATGGGGACGTGAGATCTTCTAGACAAAGCGTCTGCATCTCGGTTTCCAGTCCCAGGTCTGTACTTTAGGCCGAAATCAAAGGCGGACAGCGCCGCCAGCCACCTATGTCCTGTGGCATCCAACTTTGCTGTGGTGAAGAGATAGGTGAGGGAGTTGTTGTCTGTTTTCACTGTGAATTCCGCCCCATATAAATAGTCTCTGAGTTTGTCAACTACCGCCCACTTAAGGGCCAGGAACTCCAACTTATGGGTAGGATAGTTCTTTTCGGAGGGAGTCAGACTTCTGCTCACATACGCAACAGGCCTCAGTTGCTCTTCATGCTCCTGGTACAGCACTCCCCCCAAACCATCATGACTGGCATCTACATGAAGTTCATAAGGCTTCTTAGGGTCTGCGTAGGCCAGGACAGGGGCAGTGGTTAATGTCTTCTTCAACATCTGAAAGGCATTCTCACACTTCTCGTTCCACTGGTCCTTGACTGACTCCCCTGGCTTTCTGGGACCTGTGTCATCCTCTTCCCCCTCCGTCTTTAGCAGCTTATTCAGAGGCCTGGCTATCCGAGCAAACCCCTCCACAAACCTCCTGTAATAGGAACAGAACCCCAGAAAGGATCTGAGCTCCGTCACCGTGGTGGGCCTGGGCCAGGAGGTGACTGCCTCCAATTTTTCGGGGTCTGTGGCTACCCCATCTTCAGACACTATATGCCCCAGATAGTTGACTGATGACTGATAGAATTGGCACTTTTCAGGTGAGAGCTTGAGTCCTTCCTCACTCAGTCTGTTCAAAACTTTCTCCAGTCTCTCCTCATGCTCTTCCAAGGTTCTTCCGAAGACAATGATGTCATCCAAGTATACGAGGACTTCGATGAGGTTCATGTCTCCCACAGTCTTCTCCATGAGACGTTGGAAGGTGGCTGGAGCTCCAGACAGACCTTGAGGCATCCGGTTAAATTCAAAGAACCCCACTGGGGTTATGAAAGCCGTCTTCTCTTTGTCTTCTGGATGCATAGGGATCTGATAGTACCCGCTCTTGAGGTCCATAACACTGAACCACTTGGCTCCAGACAAGCTCTGTAGGGCATCCTCTATCCTTGGAGTGGTATACTGGTCCGGTATGGTTCTCCTGTTGAGGGTCCTATAGTCTATGCACAGCCTCAGTGATCCATTCTTCTTTCGGACCACCACTATAGGGGAGGCATAGGGACTTCTAGATTCTTGAATCACCCCTGTTCACTTGAGCTCGGCGAGCTGTTCCCTCAAGTCTTCGAGGTCTGCTAACAGAACCCGCCTAACCCTTTCCCTGAAGGGTTTGTCTTCCTGGAGGCGGACCCGATGGGTGGCACACCTAGCACACCCCACATCGAATTCGTCTCGGGAAAAGATCCTTTCCCACCTGGCCAACTGAGCCTTGGCTGTCTCCTTCCAAGCCCTGGGCAGATTTGGATTCTCCATGGAAATTTTCTCCCATACAGTACTTTCTCCATCTGTCTTCTCCACATCTGGCGAAGCAACTGGGGTAGCTGGGCTCACTCGGCCCAGTAACAGCCTAGCTGGGATTTCCTTGGGACCATCCGTGGTATTTCTCACGCTCACAGGCACTTTACAATGCGCCTTCTTCAGGGCCCTCACTGGGACCACTTCTGGGACTACTTCTAGGCCCGAATGTTCTTCCCTTGGGTCGGGTTCCAACATGACAAAAGGACCAGGCTGCTCCCAAGTGAGTTTCATTGTGGCTTTCAAGCAGGTTACTTCACCGGGCTGTAGCACTATTCCCCTTCTTCCCAGCCTCCAGACCTTCCCTACCCCCTCTTCCGGGGCCTTCTGTTCCAGGATCAGCCATTGGTAGGCTGTCTTTAATATTGGGTGGATCTCAGTGGCTGTGGGGTCTTTCCTTCTTGTCAGAGGGGCCAAGAGTCTTCGGACGAGATCCGTGTTCGTCCCTATTATCAGGGAACTCTTGTTAGCTCCAGGCGGTCGGGGGCACACCACAGCCAAGGTGTCGAACACTTCAGCCTTTCCAGCTATGGACGGGTCAAAAGTCAGTTTTATGGGCAAATAGCCATCATAAGGGAAGCTCTCTGTCCCAATTACCCATATCTCCAACTCTTCAATCTTCTGGATGGGTAGGTGACTCAGATGCCTTAAGGATCATCTTGTGCAGTATCTTATCCAGGCGCTTCATGAAATCTGACAGCTTTTTTCCTGCCTTTTGGTAGCAGTGCTCCAGCTGGTAAGTGAGCTCAGTGATTTTCTCTGTTCCACCGAACACATTCTGCAGAATGTCCAGATAGTCCTGCGCATCACAGTCTGTCTTGCTCATCTTAAGGTTGCGTATGGCCTCCAAAGCAGGTCCCTTTAAGCTCTCAGCAATAGGGATGAGCTTCGTGTTCGAGTCGAACATACGTTCGACTCGAACATCGGCTGTTCGATCGTTCGACGAAGATCGAACGATTTGGGCCGTTCGCGCCAAATTCGAGTGACGCGAACGGCCCACAATGCACTACGCCATCGCAGTGTCATCCAGGCGCTGTGATTGGCCAAGCATGCACTGTGACCCCGCATGCTTGGCCAATCACAGCGCCGGCAGCGAGGAGAGCAATGATTGGCCACAGGCAGGATGCCTGTGGCCAATTATTGCTGAGGGTGTTTAGTACACGCCCCACACTATAAAAGGCCGCCAGCACGGCGGCCTAGTGTAGTGTGTTCCGGAGCAGGGATAGAGCAGCATAGGCAGGGACAGTGACTGTTATTTCTTTCTTGCTTAACCTGGATTCCTTTAGTTTAGGGAAAGAGAAGGATAGGTAGGGAGAGTGTCAGTGTGTTTTGTGCTTGTGCTATAGTGTGCTTAAAAAAAACATTTATTCTAGGGACAGAAAACTGTAGGTAGGGACAGTGTCAGTTTCTTTCACTCTGCAAGTCCTTGTTTCCAGGGACCTGGAAGGACAGTGAGTGAATTGTCCTTGTGCTATATTGTGCTTAAAAAAACATTTATTCTAGGGACAGAAAACTGTAGGTAGGGAGAGTGTCAGTTTCTTTCACTCTGCAAGTCCTTGTTTCCAGGGACCTGTAAGGACAGTGAGTGAATTGTCCTTGTGCTATATTGTGATTAAAAAAAACATTTTTTCTAGGGACAGAAAACTGTAGGTAGGGAGAGTGTTTTTTTTCTTTCACTCTGCAAGTCCTTGTTTCCAGGGACCTGGAAGGACAGTGAGTGAATTGTCCTTGTGCTATATTGTGCTTAAAAAAAAACATTTTTTCTAGGGACAGAAAACTGTAGGTAGGGAGAGTGTTTATTTTCTTTCACTCTGCAAGTCCTTGTTTCCAGGGACCTCTAAGGACAGTGAGTGAATTGTCCTTGTGCTATATTGTGCTTAAAAAAAACATTTATTCTAGGGACAGAAAACTGTAGGTAGGGAGAGTGTCAGTTTATTTCACTCTGCAAGTCCTTGTTTCCAGGGACCTGGAAGGACAGTGAGTGAATTGTCCTTGTGCTATATTGTGATTAAAAAAAACATTTTTTCTAGGGACAGAAAACTGTAGGTAGGGAGAGTGTTTTTTTTCTTTCACTCTGCAAGTCCTTGTTTCCAGGGACCTGTAAGGACAGTGAGTGAATTGTCCTTGTGCTATATTGTGCTTAAAAAAAACATTTATTCTAGGGACAGAAAACTGTAGGTAGGGAGAGTGTCAGTTTATTTCACTCTGCAAGTCCTTGTTTCCAGGGACCTGTAAGGACAGTGAGTGAATTGTCCTTGTGCTATATTGTGATTAAAAAAAACATTTTTTCTAGGGACAGAAAACTGTAGGTAGGGAGAGTGTTTTTTTTCTTTCACTCTGCAAGTCCTTGTTTCCAGGGACCTGTAAGGACAGTGAGTGAATTGTCCTTGTGCTATATTGTGCTTAAAAAAAACATTTATTCTAGGGACAGAAAACTGTAGGTAGGGAGAGTGTCAGTTTATTTCACTCTGCAAGTCCTTGTTTCCAGGGACCTGTAAGGACAGTGAGTGAATTGTCCTTGTGCTATATTGTGATTAAAAAAAACATTTTTTCTAGGGACAGAAAACTGTAGGTAGGGAGAGTGTTTTTTTTCTTTCACTCTGCAAGTCCTTGTTTCCAGGGACCTGTAAGGACAGTGAGTGAATTGTCCTTGTGCTATATTGTGCTTAAAAAAAACATTTATTCTAGGGACAGAAAACTGTAGGTAGGGAGAGTGTCAGTTTATTTCACTCTGCAAGTCCTTGTTTCCAGGGACCTGTAAGGACAGTGAGTGAATTGTCCTTGTGCTATATTGTGATTAAAAAAAACATTTTTTCTAGGGACAGAAAACTGTAGGTAGGGAGAGTGTTTTTTTTCTTTCACTCTGCAAGTCCTTGTTTCCAGGGACCTGTAAGGACAGTGAGTGAATTGTCCTTGTGCTATATTGTGATTAAAAAAAACATTTTTTCTAGGGACAGAAAACTGTAGGTAGGGAGAGTGTTTTTTTTCTTTCACTCTGCAAGTCCTTGTTTCCAGGGACCTGGAAGGACAGTGAGTGAATTGTCCTTGTGCTATATTGTGCTTAAAAAAAAACATTTTTTCTAGGGACAGAAAACTGTAGGTAGGGAGAGTGTTTATTTTCTTTCACTCTGCAAGTCCTTGTTTCCAGGGACCTCTAAGGACAGTGAGTGAATTGTCCTTGTGCTATATTGTGCTTAAAAAAAACATTTATTCTAGGGACAGAAAACTGTAGGTAGGGAGAGTGTCAGTTTATTTCACTCTGCAAGTCCTTGTTTCCAGGGACCTGGAAGGACAGTGAGTGAATTGTCCTTGTGCTATATTGTGATTAAAAAAAACATTTTTTCTAGGGACAGAAAACTGTAGGTAGGGAGAGTGTTTTTTTTCTTTCACTCTGCAAGTCCTTGTTTCCAGGGACCTGTAAGGACAGTGAGTGAATTGTCCTTGTGCTATATTGTGCTTAAAAAAAACATTTATTCTAGGGACAGAAAACTGTAGGTAGGGAGAGTGTCAGTTTATTTCACTCTGCAAGTCCTTGTTTCCAGGGACCTGTAAGGACAGTGAGTGAATTGTCCTTGTGCTATATTGTGATTAAAAAAAACATTTTTTCTAGGGACAGAAAACTGTAGGTAGGGAGAGTGTTTTTTTTCTTTCACTCTGCAAGTCCTTGTTTCCAGGGACCTGTAAGGACAGTGAGTGAATTGTCCTTGTGCTATATTGTGCTTAAAAAAAACATTTATTCTAGGGACAGAAAACTGTAGGTAGGGAGAGTGTCAGTTTATTTCACTCTGCAAGTCCTTGTTTCCAGGGACCTGTAAGGACAGTGAGTGAATTGTCCTTGTGCTATATTGTGATTAAAAAAAACATTTTTTCTAGGGACAGAAAACTGTAGGTAGGGAGAGTGTTTTTTTTCTTTCACTCTGCAAGTCCTTGTTTCCAGGGACCTGTAAGGACAGTGAGTGAATTGTCCTTGTGCTATATTGTGCTTAAAAAAAACATTTATTCTAGGGACAGAAAACTGTAGGTAGGGAGAGTGTCAGTTTATTTAACTCTGCAAGTCCTTGTTTCCAGGGACCTGTAAGGACAGTGAGTGAATTGTCCTTGTGCTATATTGTGATTAAAAAAAACATTTTTTCTAGGGACAGAAAACTGTAGGTAGGGAGAGTGTTTTTTTTCTTTCACTCTGCAAGTCCTTGTTTCCAGGGACCTGTAAGGACAGTGAGTGAATTGTCCTTGTGCTATATTGTGATTAAAAAAAACATTTTTTCTAGGGACAGAAAACTGTAGGTAGGGAGAGTGTTTTTTTTCTTTCACTCTGCAAGTCCTTGTTTCCAGGGACCTGTAAGGACAGTGAGTGAATTGTCCTTGTGCTATAGTGTGCTTAAAAAAAACATTTATTCTAGGGACAGAAAACTGTAGGTAGGGACAGTGTCAGTTTCTTTCACTCTGCAAGTCCTTGTTTCCAGGGACCTGGAAGGACAGTGAGTGAATTGTCCTTGTGCTATATTGTGATTAAAAAAAACATTTTTTCTAGGGACAGAAAACTGTAGGTAGGGAGAGTGTTTTTTTTCTTTCACTCTGCAAGTCCTTGTTTCCAGGGACCTGGAAGGACAGTGAGTGAATTCTCCTTGTGCTATATTGTGCTTAAAAAAAACATTTATTCTAGTGACAGAAAACTGTAGGTAGGGAGAGTGTCAGTTTATTTCACTCTGCAAGTCCTTGTTTCCAGGGACCTGTAAGGACAGTGAGTGAATTGTCCTTGTGCTATATTGTGATTAAAAAAAACATTTTTTCTAGGGACAGAAAACTGTAGGTAGGGACAGTGTCAGTTTCTT
Source organism: Rana muscosa (assembly GCA_029206835.1). Classification (NCBI taxonomy): domain Eukaryota; kingdom Metazoa; phylum Chordata; class Amphibia; order Anura; family Ranidae; genus Rana; species Rana muscosa. The sequence continues at coordinate 15,472,132 of CM055124.1, read as the reverse complement.
TCACTCTGCAAGTCCTTGTTTCCAGGGACCTGTAAGGACAGTGAGTGAATTGTCCTTGTGCTATATTGTGCTTAAAAAAAACATTTATTCTAGGGACAGAAAACTGTAGGTAGGGAGAGTGTCAGTTTATTTCACTCTGCAAGTCCTTGTTTCCAGGGACCTGGAAGGACAGTGAGTGAATTGTCCTTGTGCTATATTGTGATTAAAAAAAACATTTTTTCTAGGGACAGAAAACTGTAGGTAGGGAGAGTGTTTTTTTTCTTTCACTCTGCAAGTCCTTGTTTCCAGGGACCTGTAAGGACAGTGAGTGAATTGTCCTTGTGCTATATTGTGCTTAAAAAAAACATTTATTCTAGGGACAGAAAACTGTAGGTAGGGAGAGTGTCAGTTTATTTCACTCTGCAAGTCCTTGTTTCCAGGGACCTGTAAGGACAGTGAGTGAATTCTCCTTGTGCTATATTGTGATTAAAAAAAACATTTTTTCTAGGGACAGAAAACTGTAGGTAGGGAGAGTGTTTTTTTTCTTTCACTCTGCAAGTCCTTGTTTCCAGGGACCTGGAAGGACAGTGAGTGAATTCTCCTTGTGCTATATTTTGCTTAAAAAAAACATTTATTCTAGGGACAGAAAACTGTAGGTAGGGAGAGTGTCAGTTTATTTCACTGTGAAAGTCCTTGTTTCAAGGGACAGAGAAGGACACCTGAAGGTAGCCCTTATTGCTTTTTTCCCATCTCCCTGCAGGCCATCTATTAGAATGTCTGGAAGGCAAACAAGGAGAGGCAGACAGTCAGGAGGCAATAAAAGAGGGCAAGCAGGCTCTGTGTCTGGGGGCAACAGTGCTGGTCGTGGACGCGGTGCATTGTCATCAGCACATGGCCATGGGACACGCTTGTCCTTCTTTTCGGCAGCTGGACATGTTGAGCCACATCATGCCGAAGACTTGGTAGAGTGGATGACCAAGCCCTCCTCCTCCTCCTCATCCTCTCTCACCCAGGCTCAGGGTACTGGAAAAGCAGCTGCCAAAGCGTCGTCTTCCCTGGTATCAATGTCAGACAAATCATCAGTCACTCCTTCCCTAGACCCACCATGTCCTCCTCCTGAGGAGTCCCCCGAACTGTTTCAGCACAGTGTTGGGTACATGCTCCAGGAGGATGCCCAGCGTTTCGAAGGGTCTGATGATGAAACCCAGCTAGAGGAAGGCAGTAGCGTGAGAGCAGACAGAGGGGATGCTCAAGAAGGACACCAATCTGGCAGTCATGTTCCAGCAGCTGCAGCATACTGCCAGATTGGCTCCAGTGATGAGGAGGGAGGGGATGATGAGGTCACTGACTCCACGTGGGTGCCTAATAGGAGAGAGGAGGAGGAGGAGGATGAGGAGGAGGCACATCTCCAACGAGGCAGGATGCCCTTTGGTGGCCAGCGTAAGGGCAGTACACCGACGGAATCACACCGCAGAGCTCCGCCTGTGCAGGGCGCTGCCTCTGCCCGTCATTCAAAAAGTTCTTTGGTGTGGGCCTTTTTTGAGGCTAGTGCATCAGATCGCACAGCTGCTGTTTGCAACATATGTCTCAAGCGTATATCGCGTGGCCAAAACATCAGCCGCTTGGGTACCACATGCCTGACCAGACATATGTTGACCTGCCATGCAGCTCGTTGGCAAGCCTACCTCAAAGACCCACACCAAAGAACAAAGCGGACCTCTCCTTGCACCGCATCAGCTGGGATCTCCAACCCCACTATAACTTCAGTCCTCTCTGAAACATGCACTGAGAGGAATGAAGGTGTAGAATTAGGTGTGTCACAGCCAAGTACTTGCGCCCACTCTGCTAGCAGTACACCGACGTCCGATTCTAGCAGGCAAATTTCCCTGCCCCAGCTGCTGGACCGTCGAAAGAAGTTCACTCCCAGCCATCCACATGCCCAGCGGTTGAATGCTAGCTTGGCTAAATTGCTAGCGCTTCAACTGCTGCCTTTTCAGTTGGTAGACTCGGCCCCCTTCCGTGAGTTTGTGCAATGTGCGGTTCCTCAGTGGCAGGTTCCCAAACGCCACTTTTTCTCACGGAAGGCTATTCCGGCTCTCTACCGGCATGTGGAAGGCAATGTCTTGGCCTCGCTGGACAGGGCGGTCAGCGGTAAGGTGCATATTACCGCTGACTCATGGTCCAGCAGGCATGGACAGGGACGTTACCTTTCTTTCACGGCCCTTTGGGTCACTCTTTTGGCAGCTGGGAAGGATTCAGGACAAGGTGCAGTAGTGTTGGAGGTTGTCCCACCGCCACGCCTCCAAAATGCTACTACTGGTTGTGACACACCTCTCTCCTCCACCCCCTCCTCTTCTTCTTCCTCCATGGCCTCTTCCTGTGGTTTGTCCTATGAACCAGCGGTGCTCCGTAGCCGTTCACGGGGCTACGCAAGTACGCAGGCAAAAAGATGCCATGCCGTGCTTGCGCTGGTGTGTTTGGGGGACAGAAGCCACACTGGGGCAGAGGTCCTGTCTGCTCTGCAGGGCCAGGCCGAGAGGTGGTTGACGCCACGCCAGCTTAAGCCAGGAATGGTGGTTTGCGACAATGGCACCAACCTCCTCTCCGCCCTCCGACAGGGACAACTGACCCATGTGCCCTGTGTGGCTCACGTCCTTAACCTGGTGGTGCAGCGCTTCTTGGGCAGGTACCCGGGCTTACAGGATGTCCTGAGGCAGGCCAGGAAAGTCTGTGTGCATTTCCGCAGATCTTATAATGCCAGTGCTCGCCTGGCTGAGCTGCAAAAGGAGTTGAACCTGCCCAAGAACCGCCTTATATGTGACATGCCCACCAGGTGGAACTCAACGTTGGCCATGCTGCAGCGGCTGCACACGCAGCAGAGGGCCATCAATGAGTACCTGTGCGACTACGGCACCAGGACAGGGTCAGGGGAGCTTGGTTTTTTTTCTCCACGCCAGTGGGGCATGATCAGGGATGCATGCACTGTCCTGGCACCATTTGAGGAGGCCACGAGGATGGTGAGCAGTGACAGTGCATGCATCAGTGACACTGTACCTCTTGTCCACCTGTTGGAGCACACGCTGCGTGGAATAATGGACAGGGCACTTGAGGCAGAACAGAGGCAGGAAGAGGAGGACTTCCTTGCCTCTCAAGGCCCCCTTTACCCAGACAGTGTTCCTTCTGTCCCACCCATCGCACAGGAAGAGGAGGAGGAGGAGGAGGAGGAGGAGGAGGATTGTGTCAGCATGGAGGTGGAGGCTGGCACTCAGCATCATCAGCAGCAGTCTTTTAGGGATGATTTACAGTCCCAAGAAACCAGTGGACTTGTACGTGGCTGGGAGGAGGTGGCTGCGGATCATGTCGTCCTTAGTGACCCAGAGGACTCCGGAGCGAATGCCTCAGCAAACCTACGCTGCATGGCCTCCCTGATCCTGCAAAGTCTGCGGAAGGATCCTCGTATTCTTCGGATCAAGGAGAGGGACCATTACTGGCTGGCCACTCTCCTTGATCCACGGTACAAGGGTAAGGTTGCGGACCTTATGTTACCGTCGCAGAGGGAGCAGAGGATGAGACAACTCCGGGAGGCCTTGCAGAAAGGTCTGTGCAACGCGTTCCCAGAGACTGGGAGGTTGCAAACTCCTGGTCCTGGACAACGAGTTGCTGAGGCTTCGGCCAGTCAAAGAAGGAGCGGTGGGGAAGGTGGCCGTCTGACCGATGCGTTCAGACAATTCTTTAGTCCGCAGCCCCAAAGTATGATCGGTTCCAGCAACCATCGCCAGCGTCTGATAAACATGGTGCAGGAATATCTAGGGGCAAGGTCAGACTTGGACACCTTCCCCACCGAAAATCCTCTGGCTTACTGGGTCTTGAGGATGGATCACTGGCCAGAGCTTGCACAGTATGCAATTGAGCTACTGGCCTGTCCTGCATCCAGCGTTCTTTCGGAACGCACATTCAGTGCTGCTGGAGGATTTGTCACGGATCACAGGGTGCGCCTGTCCACCGACTCGGTTGATCGACTGACTTTCATCAAGATGAACCAGTCTTGGATCACCACCAGCTACCACACACCTGATGCTGATATAACAGACTAATTGATTTTAACATGTCACATCCCTTCAAGACTGATGCTGATGCTGAGTGCCTGTGCTGTTATGTTGACTGGCTATCCTCCTCCTCCGAGTCCTCAATGATACGATTGATGATGATAGCTTGTAAGATCATTTTTGTTTATGGGTGCCGCCACCAGTGCCTAACGCCCAATTTTTCAGCCCCTGTTTAACAGGGGCGTGTAATTACAATTTTTGAAGCAATACTTTGCAACAGGGCTCATTGCTGTGCTCCAAGTACAGTATCTGTGAGGAGTTGCAGTGTTGTGCCACCAGTGCCTAAGGCCCAATTTTTCAGCCCCTGTTTAACAGGGGCGTGTCATTACAATTTTTGAAGCAATACTTTGCAACAGGGCTCATTGCTGTGCTCCAAGTACAGTATCTGTGAGGAGTTGCAGTGTTGTGCCACCAGTGCCTAAGGCCCAATTTTTCAGCCCCTGTTTAACAGGGGCGTGTCATTACAATTTTTGAAGCAATACTTTGCAACAGGGCTCATTGCTGTGCTCCAAGTACAGTATCTGTGAGGGGTTGCAGTGTTGTGCCACCAGTGCCTAAGGCCCAATTTTTCAGCCCCTGTTCAACAGGGGCATGTAATTACAATTCTTGATCTAATAATTCACAGCAGGGCCCATTGCTGCACCCACCAAGAGTAACTGTCAGGGCTTACAGTGTTGTGGCACCAGCACCACCATCAAAGGCCCAATTTTTACTACCACTGTTCAACAATTATATGTAATTAAAATTCCTGATATAATAGTTGACAGCAGGGCGTTCCAGCACCAACCAAGAGTAACTGTGAGTGCTTACAGTGTTGTGCCAACACCAACAACTAAGGGGCCTATTTCTGCAGAGTATATACGGCAGGTCCCTACTTTCAAACATCCAACTTACAAACGACTCCTACTTGCAAACGCAAGAAGACAACAGGAAGTGAGAGGAAATCTACCACTAGGAAGGAAAATTCTCTCCTGTAAGAATAAATATGGGAGAAAGGTGTCTCCTCTGTACTGATGCTTTATCAGCAATCCTTGTTTCAAGAAAAAGACCACATTTCAAAAAGAGTTGTCATTGGGACGGAAAGTGAGGTGAAATGTTCTGAACAGGGGCACAGACAGCAAAACAAATGTTACAGGGGTGATAACCCTTACCTATGTTTTCCAAAAAGTTTAAAAATAGATTTTTGGTCTGGAGCTACACTTCAACAATGTACCTGTTCAAAATTACAAACAGACTCTACATAAGAACAAACCTACAGTCCCTGTCTTGTATGCACCGCCTGTATAGGGCTGTTCAGAGTATATAGGGCCTTTTTTATTTTATGTGCGGGGTTCCCCTTAATATCCATACAAGACCCAAAGGGGCTGGTAATGGGCTGGGGTAGGGGGGGGGTCATGGGGTAGCTATGCCATTTTTCTTAAAGAATTTCATCCATATTACCGGGACCAGACATTACATTAAAGCCGCAAGCAGTTTTAAATGGCTTTTTTTTCCTTTAGAAGTGTCATTTTGTGCAGGGACAGTTCTAAACACGGGAAACACGTGGCACTTCACAGGCATACTTTAGACACCCCCCAGGTACGATATTTAAAGGAATATTTGACTTTTTTTTTTTCACTTTATGCATCATTAAAATGACTGCTCCCGAAAAACGACCGTTTTTAAAACTTCTTTTTGCATTGATACATGTCCCCTGGTGCAGAACCCGGGTTCCCAAACCCTTTTTAGGACAATAACATGCATAATAGTTGTTATAATTAGCACTTTAGAATTCGAACGTTCGCATCCATTGTATTTAATAGGGTTCTAATGTTCGTTCGAACTTTCGGTCCGTTCGCGGGTTCTGGTGCGAACCGAACCCGGGGGTGTTCGGCTCATCACTACTCAGCAATTCTCTGCTTCTTTCTGTGGTCTGGGACTTCCCATTCTTCTAAGGCCTGAGTGGCACCGTCTAGCCACTCCTCAAACCCCTCTTCACCCGAAGGTACAGGTTTCCTCCCTGAAAACATTCTGAGTTTTCGGTATCCTGACATTTGGTAATCTGGAGGGTCTTTCTTACACTGGGCTATAATTTCCTCTAGGACCGCGCATAGTTCGGTGCTGAGGGTGCCCTGCGGCGATCCGGGACTCTCTTCTCCCTTTTTACTGTTTTTGGGGTGAGTGGCAATGCGTGTATTAGGCTATAGGTTTGATCATCTGTCGCTTTTATACTTGGATTCTTGAAGTCCTCCGGGACTCCATCCTTCCACTCTATCAGTGCGTGCGTCAGCGAAGAATTTGACCTGACATCCACTATACATGCCTTCTGGTGCGGGGACAGCGACGTCACTAGCTGTTTCACCGCTTCTTCTTGCCAGATCCCTGGGAGTTCTATAACTACTACCCCTCCTGGATCTGTGCTGACCACCTTGCACCACTTGAATACTTCCGATGGGTCCATGCTGGTACTTTTTGGCGCGTTACTTGCTGCACCAGGATCCCGGACTCGAGAGCCCCCACGTGTAGCGCTACCCCCAGTTAAGAGAGCCGCTGGTTTGTTTTCGGGCCCTGTGTGCAGTACCGCCAACCCCCGGCAATCTTACTCGACCCCCGCTGGCACAGTTAGTCTAGGGCTATACTTATACCACATTCAATTGTATTGCATGAATTAATCTCTAAGCAGTAAAACAACACACTAAGGCGAGAGATTGATTGTTATGTTTTAACCTGTGCCTTTTAAACTAAAGTAAAACCGTTATACTTTGTCACTTGCTATCACTGTGTTATCATTGCACATAGTGCTTATATCTCCTGAGAAGTTGGGGTGTGTGTACAATCAGGTATAGATTGTAATAGATAACATCCCTAGCTTAACTGTGCCATAGGAGATTAGACAAGATTGCCGGGGGTTGGTGGAGCTGTACTCAGGGCCCGAAATCAAACCAGCGGCTCTCTTAACTGGGGGTAGCGCTACACGTGGGGGCTCCGAGTCCGGGATCCTGATACAGCAAGCAAACACGCCAAAAGTACCGGCATGGACCCGCTAGAGGTTAAAGCGTGGTGCGAAGCAGCCGAGACAGAGCCAGACAATACAGTGGTCATCAGCCTCCCGGGAGAGGAATGGTCAATAGAGACAGTGGAGCGACTTGTAATGTCGCTATCCCCAGATCTTGTACCGTGGGTGATGGACATAAAATCAGACCCAGACACCTCATTTCAGTATGCGCTGATAGAATGGTGGGAGGAAATACTGGAGAACTTTAAAGGCCAAAGTGTGCAGACGCCAGATGACAAAACGTATGGTTTGACGCACGCAATGATAGCGAAGAAGAAGACACCCCCACCATCTCCACCGGGGTCACCGCCAGGGACATCCCATGTACCACAGAGAAAGACAGGGATGACACCTCCAGTGACACCCATTACTGTCAAAGGACCAGAACTTTTAAATGCCCTAGGGGATCTGCTCGCGAAGTGTCAGAAAACCACCACGGTACACATAGAAGCTAGGAATATTTTCGGGGAGGCTGCCCATCCCTGTGGGGGAGGAAGACTTTGATGCCTGGATCGAGCAGGCCTTACTAGCAGTGGAGGCATGGGAGGTGTCTGAAGCGCATAAGAAGCAGCGCGTGATAGAGAGTCTAAAAGGCGCGGCTGCGGAAGCGGTAAAAAGTCTCCGGTTTGGAAATGCTGCTTGCACGGCTTATGATTGCTTAGCTATGTTGCAAGAAGAGTCCAGTCCGTTAGAAAAAGCGACAGAATCAGTATACAAATTCGAACACACTTTCCAGCAACCGGGAGAGAAATTGTCAGAGTATGTCAGAAGACTGAACAAGATGCTTTGCCAAATCGTGCTGAAGAAGGGAATGGTACCCCAAGCCATAGATGCGGCGAGAATGAAGCAGGTCTTAAGGGGAGCGCTACGCTCGGATCCAGTCTGGCTTCACCTGAAAACCTCTGGAGGAAGTATGTCACTGACTTACCTTGAGCTGGTAAAAATCATCAGAGATGAGGAGGCTCTACAGAAAGATCGGCAAGCGATCAAGACACACCTCTTCTATACCTGTAATGGTCAGATCAGCCATGACCCCTGAAAGAGACTCGGAAGTGGATACCCTGAAGTCACAGATGGCTCAGGTATTGGAGATACTGACCTCTTTAATGACAAAGTCAAGGGCTCAAGACGGAGGGGGACCCAAGGAGGAGTTGTTCCCAGATACCTCAGTGCCAGCTTCCCTTCAAGATTGGTGGGATGCGATCTGGTCTAACTGCGGAGGGATTGGCCATATCGCAAAAATATGTGCCAGTCCCAAGAAAAAGAAAGTAAATAATCACAAGCCGAAAGGAAAACTCCAGAGGGCCTCGGTGAATGAGTCAACCGGATGCCCGTCATCTCCAGTGAGCTCCATTGGACCCAAATTGAATGAGGAGCTCAAAAGGAAAGGGGGAAAAACCCCTCCCAAGAAGAACAGTGTCCATCAGCGGGAGCATATCCCTAAAAAGAGGGGAGAAGTCCAAGAGGGACTAAAGTCCAAAGAGAGTCCAAAGGGAAAATGCAAAGATCAGAAGAAGGTGACCCCTTTGAAGCCATATCCAGAGAAGCTGATAGGCCCATCCCCCATAGTACCCATCCAAGTGGAGGGAGTCTACACAAGAGCAATCTTGGATACTGGAGCACAGGTGACCCTGTTATACCGGGATTTTTATGACAAGCACCTAAGTCATCTACCCATCCAGAAGATAGAAGAGCTGGAAATATGGGGAATCGGGACCCAGAGCTTCCCTTACGATGGCTACCTGCCCATAAAACTGACCTTCGACCCATCTGTGGCCGGGAAGGCTGAAGTGTTCGATACCCTGGCTGTGGTATGTCCCCGACCGCCTGGAGCCGACAAGAGCTCACTGATAATAGGGACCAACACGGACTTTGTCCGGAGGCTCCTGGCCCGTCTAGCACAGGGAAAGAACCCTGCAGTCACCAAGGTCCACCCAATGCTGAGGACAGCCTACCAGCGACTGGTCTTGGAGCAGAAGGCCCCGGAAGAGGGGGTAGGAAAGGTCTTGAGGCTGGGACGGAAGGGAGTGGTGTTGCAGCCCGGCGAAGTAACCTGTCTCAGAGCCACTGTGAAGCTTACTTGGGAGCAACCGGGACCTTTTGTCATGTTGGAACCCGATCCAAGGGGAGAACACTTGGGTTTAGAAGTAATCCCAGAAGTGGTCCCACTGAGGGCTCTGAATAAGGCCCACTGTAAGGTACCTGTGAGTGTCAGGAATACAACGGATGGCCCCATGGAGATCCCAGCCAGGATGTTGCTGGGCCAGGTGAGCCCTGCTACCCCAGTTGCTCTGTCGGATGTGGAGAAGACGGGTGAAGGAGGGAATGTTTGGGAGAAACTCTCCATGGAGAACCCAAACCTGCCCAGGGCTTGGAAAGAGAGAGCCAAGGCCCAGTTGACCAGGTGGAAGAAGATCTTCTCTCAAGATGAGTTCGATGTGGGGTGTGCGAGGAGTGCCACCCATCGAATCCACCTCCAAGAAGACAAGCCCTTCAGAGAGAGAGTCAGGCGAGTCCCACTAGCAGACCTGGAAGATCTGAGGGAACAACTCGGAGAACTCAAGAGGACCAGTGTGATCCGGGAGTCTAGAAGTCCCTATGCCTCTCCGATAGTAGTAGTCAGAAAGAAGAATGGATCGTTGAGGTTGTGTATAGACTACAGGACCCTCAACAGGAGAACCATCCTTGACCAGTTCACCACTCCGAGGATAGAGGATGCCCTACAGAGCTTGTCTGGAGCCAAGTGGTTCAGCGTGATGGACCTCAAGAGTGGATACTATCAGATCCCTATGCATCCGGATGACAAGGAGAAGACAGCCTTCATAACCCCAGTGGGATTCTTTGAATTCGACCGAATGCCCCAGGGACTGTCAGGAGCCCCAGCCACCTTCCAACGTCTCATGGAAAAGACTGTAGGAGACATGAACCTTATCGAGGTCCTTGTGTACTTAGACGATGTCATTGTCTTTGGGAGGACCTTGGAAGAACACGAAGAGAGGCTGGAGAAAGGTTTGAGGAGACTCAGTGAGGAGGGACTCAAGCTTTCACCAGAGAAGTGTAGGTTCTACCAATCTTCCGTTAACTATCTGGGACACATAGTGTCTGAAGAAGGAGTGGCCACAGACCCCGAGAAGTTGGAGGCAGTTACTTCCTGGCCACGGCCTACCACGGTAACAGAACTCAGATCCTTCCTGGGGTTCTGTTCCTATTATAGAAGGTTCGTGGAGGGGTTTGCCCGAATTGCCAGACCCCTGAATGAGCTACTCAAGACGGAAGGGGAAGAGGATGACTCGGGTCCCAGGAAGCCGGGAGAGTCAGTACAAGACCAGTGGAACCAGAAGTGTGAAGAGGCCTTTCAGATGTTAAAAAAAAGCCTAACCACTGCTCCTGTCTTGGCCTATGCAGACCCAAAGAGACCTTATGAACTCCACGTAGATGCCAGTCATGACGGTCTGGGAGGAGTGCTCTACCAGGAGAATGAAGGACAACTACGACCCGTTGCCTACGTGAGCAGGAGCTTAACCCCCTCTGAAAGAAACTACCCCACTCATAAGTTAGAGTTCCTGGCCCTTAAGTGGGTGGTGGTTGATAAACTCAAGGACTACCTGTATGGGGCCGAGTTCACTGTGAAGACCGACAACAACCCCTTTACTTATCTCTTCACCACAGCAAAGCTGGATGCCACAGGACATAGGTGGTTGGCTGCACTGTCTGGGTTCAATTTACATTGGGTAATGCACTATTGAGCCTCCTCTTTCCCCTTGGGTAAACTTTGATGCATTCACTGCATTTCAAATGACGTTTGGATTCCTCTGGAGTTCCCTGGATCTTGTTTTGGATCTCCCCCTTGGATTGCGGATGTGCCTAATTGTTTCTTACCTTTGGTAAGCAGCTTGCATTGTTGGTGGTGGACACGGGTGTGCATGCACCGAATTTCAAATCAGTTGTGGTTCACTTCTTCACGGCTTCTTTTCATTTCTGGTTTTGATGGGACTTATTTTGGATATATCCATCTTCATGGGACACATTCATTGTTACTACCATTGAACTTTATTCATTCATTATATGTGTGGATTTGTTAATACCTATTTCAAACATTAGGCAATTCACATTAGCGCACTTGTTCTTTTTTCTTTTTGTTTACCCTATATGTTATCACATATTACAGGTGCTGCTGTATGTTTACTTATGTTTATTGGTTAGCGCGGTTTATTGCTTTAGTTTTGCACCATTGTATTTTTTGATATTAGCACTGCAGCTTGCCTATACAGTTCATTCTGCATTATATAGATTTTATATTCATTTCACATTATCACACTTTACTCTTTAAATAATCCATCCCCCATTAAGGGAAGATGGATATTTTTGAGTTTAGAGCCACTAGAGTGGTCAACACCGAGGGTGTTTTTGAGGCTTTTTCCAATGAGGGAGGCGACCTTGGTGGTTTGTTTATGCGTCTTAAGAATCTCATGATTTCAGAGACGCATACCCAATGGGATATCGCCTATTTGGAAACATATGTCAAAAACAAGATGGTTCCACGCAGCCTCAGGTGGGAAGTGAGCCCACAAAAAGGAGAAACACAATTAGAGGAATGGTTCAGGTATTTTAATACAGCTGGGATCAATTTCCTCCAGTTCCTCATTGAGAGGAAAAACATCAAATTGGCACGATTGGATGAGGAGATTAAGGTCCTAAAGGAAAAACTCACCCCATTCAACGGGACCACTGAATATAAGGAGAGGTCATTACCACTCTTAAAAATTTTAGAGGAGGATAGGGAACAGAAATAAAAAAAAAAGAAAAAGTACAATCGAGATCTGGTTGATTACCAGAACAGTATTGTATTTGATTGGCAAAATAAACTTTTAGCTGAACAGTCTGCCCCCATAAGTCAAGAGATGGAGGTTACTACTCAACATATCGCTAATAATGCAAATATTGGTCCATCTGTTCCCAACCCTCAACCTGTTAATAAACATATAACAGGGGGTCGTACGCAAGCCCCACACAAGGGGAGGCGAGGTTCATACCAATCACCCTCCAGACAGGGTGGGGGAGGTAGGGGATTACCTACACAGGCTCCCAAACCTCCACGCCCGTTTCGCAGACCAGGACCTCAGGGCCAACGGGGGCGTGGTTATGGTCATGGCCCCACAGGATCTAATCAACCATGGCCACCTCATATATCCAATCAGGGGAATATGGGAAGCACATATAGAAATGTCCCATCCTACCTACCTAATCCCAATCAGGGATGGGCTCAGGGGAACTATCTGTCAGGGTCACCTGTGGCCAGGTGACAGATGCACACCGTAGGGGGACAGGAGTGCACCGCGAGGTAGTGAACCCTATGACTGGCTTCTGTGGATAGGAAACTGGGTGGTTGTGGAAAGCGGGACCAGAGGAGCACAACCGGGATCCCAACGGAAGCGAGAGCCAAGATTCCCCAGGGCGCGGAGTCTAAGACCCAGCTGGTCTTCTCCAGGGCCTCTAGTGGTGAGGATGTTACGCTGCAGGCTGGGACCAGGTTGCGGCCCCTGGAGTTTCCTAGCTCACGCCCCGTAGGATAAGGGGAAGCAGCAGCACACGATAGAGAGAACCGAATAACAAGCCGAAGGTCAGGGGCCACAAGCAGACAAGGATAACGAAGAACGAGCCGAAGGTCAAGGGTCACGAGCAGACAGGGATGGTCGGGGACAAGCCAATAACGTAACAGAGAGACAGACGTAGCACACGGCAGGCAGGAACCCAAACACACAATGCCTAACAAACACGTTGATCAGCAAAGCAGGCTTGCAGTGCACAGGTTAATATAGTGTTCAGTGATAGGGCCTGGGGTGGAGTCAGGCTGGGAGGAGATTATAAAGGAAGCCAGGTGAAGGAGGTCTGGTCTCTAGATGAACACATGAGGAGGAAGGTAAGATGGCAGACAAACACTACTGCATATCCATGACAGTACCCTCCCTCTTATGGGCCCTCCCCCGCCTGGACCCAGGCTTAAAGGGAAATCTCTGATGAAACCTTCTCAACAGATGAGGTGCAGCGACATCAGATGCAGCGATCCAAGACGCCTCCTCAGGACCAAAACCTCTCCAATGCACAAGGTACTGAAGAATGCCTCTGCAGAGCCGAGAATCCAGAACTTGTCTAACCTCATACTTAAGATTATCCTCAGAGACTGAAAACGAGGTAGGGAGATGACAAGAAGATCTATTGAGGACCAAAGGCTCTCTAGGAATAAGCAAGGGCATGAGACGATCAACAGGAATCTGAGGAGGGTCCCCTAGACCCTTAAAGGGGAACTGGTCATCTTGCACAGGACCATCAGACTGGGCAGATGTCAGTGGAACCCTGAAGTCAGGTTGGTTAGAAGGTGACATGTCACCGGAGTCAAGCTGAATAGCTGAAGGACAAGCAGAATGTCCCGAACAAGAAAAAGTGAGAGGCTCACTGGGCATGGGCTGGACTGGCATAACTAGTACAGAGGCAGAGTGAATAGCTGAGTCAGGTGTAGCGACTACCTGAATCGCATCGCAAGACGTAGCGACTGCAGGACTTGTAGACAAGCTAGCCTGGCTGTGCGTCCAAGGGTGGTTAGGGACAGAGAAATGTAAATGGTTATGCAACCTGGAAAGAATGACCGGCTCAGATTCACAGGGGGCAACCTTGGGTAGGCAGGACGAGGAACAGGAGGGGCCCCAAGCCAGGATCTGTCCAGTAGTCCAGTCCACATGAGGAGAATGGAGCTGTAACCATGGGAGACCCAAAATTATAGGCATTGAGGCCTTGGGTAAGATAAGGAAGGATATCCACTCCTGGTGGAGTGTCCCTACCGACATCTTAACAGGGAGGGTCTGGAAGCGGATAGGTCCCCCTGGGAGAACAGTACCATCAATCGCCAAGACCACCAATGGCGTGGTGAGGGGCAAAAGAGTAAGTCTCATGGACGATGCGATTTCCCAGTCCATGAAATTACCAGCGGCTCCGGAATCCAGATATGCTGAGACCGAATGAGAAGAAGCACCAACATGAAGGAACACAGAAAGCAGAAGACGAGAAGGGGAAGGTGATATTTCTGGGTCCAATACTCCACTTTCCAGATGAAGTGGACCCGAACGTTTTTCTGGACAAAGAGAGCAAGTGTCACGAAAATGACCTTTGCCCCCACAGTAAAGACACAGACCAAGAGTTCTGCGCCTAGCACGTTCCTCAGGGGATAGCCTGGTCCGACCCAGCTGCATGGGTTCCTCAGCTGGTAGGAGATGCTCTACGGGTCGAAGAGAGGGGAGCTCAGGCTGACTAAGAACCAAGGAGTGCTGGCGTTGCTTTTCTAAGGTCCTCTCCTGAAAGCGAATATCGATCTGGTTACACAAGGAGATAACGCCGGCCAGATCAGTGGGGATGGTTCTTCCAGCTAATTCATCCTTCACTCTATCAGACAGGCCATGCAAAAAGGTTGCGACTAAGGCCTCATTGTTCCAGCTCAACTCAGCCGACAGTATGCGGAAATGAAGGGCATACTGTCCCACAGAAGCAGACTCTTGGCGGAGACGTAAAAGGGCGCTGGCCGCTGAAGAGACACGAGCCGGTTCTTCGAAGATATTCCGAAAAAGTTTCAAGAAGCCAGACAGGCTAGAAACCACTGGATCATTCAGTTCCCACAGAGGGGCTGCCCAGGCTAAAGCTTCACCAGAGAGGAGGGAAATGATATAGGCTACCTTAGCCCGATCAGACAGGAAGTTTTGGGGCTGGAGCTCAAAATGAATCGTGCATTGGCTAAGGAACCCCCTGCAAGCCTTGGAGTCCCCAGAGAAACGGGACGGAGCTGGCAGTTGTAGCGAGTGTGTGGCTGCGACTGGTGCAATAGGTGCAACCGCTGATTGAATTTGAGGTTGCGGATTCAGGGTTCCCAAGGAGGCCTGAAGCTGCTCGAAGCGAGAAGCCAGATCCTGGAGGAATCGCATCACCTGAGTCTGATTCGATTCCTGGGTTTCAAGTCTGCAAACTATGCCCTGCAATGGATCATCCGCGGGTAGCGGGATGTCAGCCGGGTTCATGGCTGATCAAACTGTCAGGGTCACCTGTGGCCAGGTGACAGATGCACACCGTAGGGGGACAGGAGTGCACCGCGAGGTAGTGAACCCTATGGCTGGCTTCTGTGGATAGGAAACTGGGTGGTTGTGGAAAGCGGGACCAGAGGAGCACAACCGGGATCCCAACGGAAGCGAGAGCCAAGATTCCCCAGGGCGCGGAGTCTAAGACCCAGCTGGTCTTCTCCAGGGCCTCTAGTGGTGAGGATGTTACGCTGCAGGCTGGGACCAGGTCGCGGCCCCTGGAGTTTTCTAGCTCACGCCCCGTAGGATAAGGGGAAGCAGCAGCACACGATAGAGAGAACCGAATAACAAGCCGAAGGTCAGGGGCCACAAGCAGACAAGGATAACGAAGAACGAGCCGAAGGTCAAGGGTCACGAGCAGACAGGGATGGTCGGGGACAAGCCAATAACGTAACAGAGAGACAGACGTAGCACACGGCAGGCAGGAACCCAAACACACAATGCCTAACAAACACGTTGATCAGCAAAGCAGGCTTGCAGTGCACAGGTTAATATAGTGTTCAGTGATAGGGCCTGGGGTGGAGTCAGGCTGGGAGGAGATTATAAAGGAAGCCAGGTGAAGGAGGTCTGGTCTCTAGATGAACACATGAGGAGGAAGGTAAGATGGCAGACAAACACTACTGCATATCCATGACACTATCAAGGTCCTCATTCAAGCTATGGTCCGGGCCATTTTGATAAAGAGGGTGCTACATCCTATTATTTTCAACCCCCAGGTCCATCTATATATAGGGACGATTATGAATATAATGTGGACATATCAAATAATTTTTTTCCCCTTAGTGATCGGTATGGCCCTTTATCCGACCATGAGAATGGTTACCAGAGTCAAATACAGCACTCTGGTGCCACTCATCATGAGATCTGTGATAGCCCCGGTCTATCTGGACAAGAGGGACAACATTGGGATTTTCACAGATTGGGCCAAGGCACCAAAAGGTCGTGCAACGCACGAGAGGAACTAGAGGGGGGGCTAGGGCTAGAAACAAAAAGACAAAAATCATGAGGGGTTCAGGAATTTTTAATTTGAGTTCTGCTATTTTAACTGATGCAGAACAGACTGTACTTGATAAGGGTCTTAAATATGTCCCCCCATAAAGGCTGAATAAATTTCAGACCTATATGGATGTGCATCGATTCATTAGGAGAGTTAGTATTAAACGTAATTTTTTGTGTAATCCTATTGGGACAAATAATGACCTGTTACCTGGGTTAAGTCACTCAGGACTATCCAATGCTTCCTTGTTTAATCCCCCTGGAGCATTGGCTCCACCTCTTAAAGTATTTAGGGATGTGGTCCTTAGGGATTTGGACGGTTGCCACTCAAAAAAGTACATTCCGATAGGGAATCAAGGCCTTCAGCCAGAGTTCTATGTAAAAATAGGGATCTTGTCATTAGGCCTGCAGACAAAGGGGGGGGGTATTATCATCTTGGATAAGGCTGACTATCTCTCTGAGATGTTCCGGATTGTTAACGATCAGGACACCTATACTCCCCTACCCTCTGACCCAAAGGCCCTCTATACTAGAGAGCTATCAGCAGTGGTTCAAAGAGGTTTCGATCTTGGGATACTTAATAGAAAGGAGAGTGAGTACTTGGTGCCTAGAGCACCACGCACACCTATCATCTATTATCTTCCCAAGATACACAAAGATGCCACTCACCCCCCGGGACGCCCTATTATTAGTGCCATTGATTCCATCACGTCCCGGGTGGGACGCTATATTGATGGCTTTTTACAACCATTAGTTTCAATGATGCCCTAGCATCTTAAAGATTCCCGACAGGTTATCAACATTTTGACTGGAATTACTCCCAAAAACAATATGTGGCTGGTAACGGCGGACGTTACGTCCTTATACACCATTATCCCTCACAACTTGGGTTTATTTGCAGTAGAATACTATTTGAGGCGCGACTCTGGATTGTTTGATGAACAGATTTCATATATTCTCGAATTATTAACATTTGCTGCTTCTAGAAGTTACTTCTGGTTTAACAACCAATTCTACAGGCAAGATAGAGGTGTGGCTATGGGGGCAAAGTATGCCCCCAGTTTGGCCAACCTCTTTATGGCCCTATGGGAGGAGGACGTCGTCTATGCCCAACGCCCGCCCAAACTTTTGTTGTGGGCAAGGTACATCGACGACGTCATCCTCCTATGGGATGGGGATCGTCAGGACTTGGATGTCTATATGGATCACCTCAATAATAATACTAGGGGTATTGTTTTGAATTTTGAGGCTAGTCAGGAGGAGATTCACTTTTTGGATTTAAAAATACGTATTAAAGATGGCTCCTTCACTACCTCTACTTTCTTCAAAAACACTGATAGAAATTCATATATACCTATTAATAGTTGCCACCATCCATCATGGCTGAAATCTGTACCTAAGAGCCAGTTTATTAGGTTGAAACGGAATTGTACAGACCATAAGGAATTTCTAACACAAGCACGGACTCTTATTGGTCAATTTTTGGAAAAAGGGTATTCCAATGATTCACTCATTGATACTCTAAATGAAGTAGTATTGTTGGATAGGAAAGACCTATTGGCTGAGAAGCCTAGGTCCCAATTGAGAGTACCATCCATTCCATTTGTTACCACCTATTCAACCCAACATAGGGGCATTAAACAGTTGATTAAAAAACATTGGCACATACTTACAAACGATCCTGTCTTGCAGGGAGTATTACCTGTTCACCCTCAGGTTATATACAAAGGAGCATCTTCCTTACGAGGGAAAGTGGCACCCAACATATTAGATCCCCCTTCTGTGCACAAGACATTTCTTGACCAGTTGGTAGGTTTCTATCAGTGTAGGAGGTGCAGAGTATGTTCGCTGAGTGGATGTACCCATAGGCGTACCAATACGTTTAAGTCCACCGTAACTAATGTTGAGCATAAAATATTGCCTTTTATTACTTGCTCCACGGAGAGAGTTGTATATCTCCTACAATGTCCATGTGGACTCCAATATGTGGGTAGGACCAAGCGACCTCTCCATGTTAGATTGAATGAACATATCACAAATATCCTCACAGGTTTTCCAAAACATCCAGTATCCCGGCACTACCTAGAGATTCATGCCAAAGACCCCACCAATACGATCTTTCTGGGGATAGACAAGTACTCTGCCAGATGGAGAGGAGACTCCATGATTAGAAGTATTTCCAGACTTGAGATGTCCTGGATCCACAAACTGAAGAGTTATGTACCGTTTGGGATGAACGTTGAAGTAGATCTCAACGTCTTCATCGATAACTCTTAGTTTGGTGAGAGTGGGAGTTATGTCCATGTTTCTGAGAGCTATGCGAAGTCCGGTATTTTGGTGACTTCATTTGTCTACAAATACATATTCTTATGTGTGTAACCCTGCCATAATATGGACCCTTAATGGGCCCCTATGTGTCAGAGTATTTCCCCCCCCTCTTCCTTCTCTTTTTATTATCATATTTAGTGGAGGTACTTTTTGTCTTTTTTTGACCCCCACTAGATATGATTTCTTATAGTACATAAATAGGGTTTTTTAAGAGAATTGGAAACATTGTTTTTAATATCATTCACATGAATGTATGTTTTTCATTAATATATATATATATGTATATTTCTCTACAATATACCCTTTTTCTTTGGTACTTTTATGTTTTTTTAATGGTATACCGTGCAGCGGTGGACATGTGGATGGTGTTTAGTAAATTAGGCATTTATCCCGTCCACCTTCATGACAGGGTGAATTTCAACTAGGTTTCATTACTTAAATGTCATTTTATTTGTTACTTCTTTTATTTAGAACATATTTGGGGTTACATTTGTCCATCTATGTACTGCTGCCTGTAATTCAAAGTGAGGCTTGGTTATATGTTGGTTCCGGGCCGGGCCTTGCTGGCGGTGTGGAGGCTTGGTGTTATTGCCGTGGCTCCATTGGCCGCTCAGAGCGAGGCTTGGCTTCTCTCCTTCTATATCTTGTGATGCGTCAGCACGTCACCGGATCCCCAAGACGACGTGTATTGACACGAAACGTGCATCGGGAGGTGTGCGTGCTGACGTCATCACTAAGGGACAGGTACGGCGGACCGGCCGGTTGTTATGTTCTTCTCATTTTATATTGTGTAAGTGTTTTTATACCCTGTTTTCTTAAAATAAATTTACATTGGGTAATGCACTATTGAGCCTCCTCTTTCCCCTTGGGTAAACTTTGATGCATTCACTGCATATCAAATGACGTTTGGATTCCTCTGGAGTTCCCTGGATCTTGTTTTGGATCTCCCCCTTGGATTGCGGATGTGCCTAATTGTTTCTTACCTTTGGTAAGCAGCTTGCATTGTTGGTGGTGGACACGGGTGTGCATGCACCGAATTTCAAATCAGATGTGGTTCACTTCTTCACGGCTTCTTTTCATTTCTGGTTTTGATGGGACTTATTTTGGATATATCCATCTTCATGGGACACATTCATTGTTACTACCATTGAACTTTATTCATTCATTATATGTGTGGATTTGTTAATACCTATTTCAAACATTAGGCAATTCACATTAGCGCACTTGTTATTTTTTCTTTTTGTTTACCCTATATGTTATCACATATTACAGGTGCTGCTGTATGTTTACTTATGTTTATTGGTTAGCGCGGTTTATTGCTTTAGTTTTGCACCATGGGTTCAATTTCAGCCTAAAGTACAGGCCGGGGGCTGGGAATCGAGACGCAGACGCCCTGTCTAGAAGATCTCATGCCCCTACCAGTGATATAGAAGACTGGACCCAAGTGGCACCGGATGGGGTGCGGGCCCTTTGTCAAGGGGCTGAACTTCAAGCCAGAGGAGGCTCAAGGGCAGAAGAGATAGGGGTTACCATGGTAGGAGTTTCCAAGCAATACTGTGGGGTAACCCAGTTAGAAGAAGATAATCTGCCAAAACTGTCAAAGAAGGAGTTGAGATGTGACCAATTGGAAGACCCCATGGGGAGATTGGTCCTGGATGCCCTGGAGAATCAGGATCCAAATAGACTCCTGCGCCATCCTTCAAAGGAAGCTCGCCTGTTGAGGAAAGAGTGGGACAGGTTGCAGGTGCATCAGGGAGTGGTCTACCGAAGGGGCCCCTCTGATGACCTGGAAGACAAATGGCAACTGTTTCTTCCCGAGAAACACAGAGAAACTGTCCTGGTTGCCCTGCATGACAATCATGGACACCTGAAGGCGGAAAGAACCTTCCAACTTGTTAGGAGTCGGTTTTATTGGCCCTGCATGAAGGCTGAAGTGGAGGAATACTGCCATTCATGTGCACGCTGCATCCAGCGGAAGACTTTACCTCATCAAGCTGCCCCAATGGGCCATCTACAAAGTCAAGGCCCGCTGGATTTGGTATGCATTGATTTTCTCTGCCTCAAACCCGACCTGAGTGGACTAGGAAATGTTCTGGTGATAACCGATCATTTCACCCGGTATGCCCAGGCTTTCCCAACCAAAGATCAGAAGGCCTCCACGGTGGCCAAGGTACTTGTGGAGAAGTATTTAGTCCATTATGGGCTACCACAGCGACTTCACTCAGACCAAGGGAGGGACTTTGAGAGTCGGCTGATCCGGAAGCTCTTGGATTCCTTAGGGATCAAGAAGACCCGAACCTCTCCTTACCACCCACAAGGGGATGCTCAACCGGAGAGGTTCAACCGAACTCTGCTCAATATGTTGGGGACCTTGAATAGCGAGAAGAAACAGCATTGGAGCGAGCACATAGCGGCTATAGTACACGCTTACAATAGTACCACCAGTGATGCTACAGGCTACTCCCCCTACCGTCTCATGTTCGGAAGAGAAGCAAGGTTACCTGTAGACCTGGCCTTTGGCACCTCCCTAGACCATTCCTCAGCCACATCCCACAAGGGATATGTGGACAGACTCAGACACAGTTTGAAGTTGGCTTATGAACAGGCCCAAGCGGCTTCAGACCAAAGGGGGGCCCGCAACAAGAGGAACTTCGACCTGAAGGTTCGGATCCAGGACCTGCAACCTGGAGACCGAGTTCTTCTACGAAACCTGGGAGTCCCTGGGAAGCACAAGCTTGCAGACAGATGGAGACCTGAACCCTATGTCATTTGTAAGAAGCTGCCGGGTCTACCTGTTTATAAGTTGAAGCCATATACAAAAAATGTAGCGCTATGCGTAAAAATTATATATAACACCCAAGTGTAGTGCTCAAAATAACTAGATCACAATAAATCTAATAATAAGTCCAAATATATGAAAAAAGGATTGAAGAAAAGTCTTTGATGACCAAAAACGTGAATGTTGTTGAAACTTCCAAATCAAATAGTGACTTCCAAAAAGCAAGTGACTTGTGACGTGACCACCACCACATGAAGGGGAGGCTTACCAGATGGAATGGACCCAGTAAACGTACGTCTAGAGGGTCAAACAGGCTTAATGTATGTATATCCGTACATATGGGATCCCAGCTGGCACTGCACACATATATAACCAAGATCCTGAATCAAGGATGACACCAGATATCCAAGCCCGATAGAATGATGGAATAGTTCACATAGGAATCATATAGAGGAAAGAAGGAGAGGGCACATAGTGTAATAACGTAAAGGATGTTTAATAAATGTAGGTAAGTACACTTACATTCAATCCATGAACATAGCGCTTTGCAAAACACTCAGTGGCAGCAGTGGAGGCTCCCGACGCGTTTCACAATACCTTGCATCGTCTGGGGTGTACCTCCACTGTTGCCTGCATGTTATTTATAGATTTTAAGGACCTCCCCCTCATCTGCCCATTGTACCGACACTTCCTGGAAAATCAAAATGGCGCTGGAGCGTGCGTTCCAAGTCTCTCTATGGAATCCCTACATAGAGCATCAATATTTCCAACTATAAGGAAGTTGTATTGGTGAAAAAGGGGGGGTGACCTCTAGATGTTTCTAGATTACTGACCTCCTCACCCATGCCTAATACAGGGCAGAACCAGCCTATCAGTAGAAACCATCGTGGAACATAACCGGATGTCCGTCGTCGCGGCCATGACGTCACGCCCAAACCACATGATGGGCGTCACGTGACCATCAAGAAACGTCACATGACGCGTGGACGTTCGTGCCGGATAGAGACGGCGCGATCGCGTTATCAACCGATGACGTGGCGCCTCCCGGAACTGAAAGGCTCTACTTAACTGGCAGATTGGTGGCGCTGCGCTCCACCGCCGTATAGTGACGCAGAGCATGGAACGCAAACAATTGCGGGAATAAATTAACTTAAACTGGTCTGCGGGAATGTGACACATCGTCCAAACCAAGCCAGAAGGAAAAAATTATTTGGTGAAAGAAAAAGCTAGTGAATGCAAGTGAAACCACCTAATGACAAATTAAAATTTGTTGATATAATTCAACCTGAAATAAGAACATATATAAAATAATTACTAAATGTATAAATAAAATAATTAAAATTGGATGTTAAATGGCAGAAAAGGGATGTGAATAGTACATTATTGACTTCTGTTCACAATGTGAGTGAATGAGACACACGTCTCATGTGTAAAGTTGACTCTCACATTGGAACAGACAGGAACCTCCACCTGTCATGGTCAATAATAGAGGGGAGCCAACATACCTCAACAAGAGACTGTCCAATGGGCAAACCAAGAGGTAATCCCAAATCACAATTTATAACACCAAATACAACCATACATGATGTATTAAATACATTAAAAAAACATATAATAAAATGTGTACAAAAAAAGAAAAAAAATAATTTTTAAGAAAAAAATAGAAATGGATCCACAATCTAACAGAAACAACCATTACTAAGACTGGTCGATGAAGGAATTAATATCCCACTCGACATTTAAACCGGACGGCCTATGCGTCTGTAATTCATATATCCAGTAGGTCTCCAGCTGGGACACTCCCCTAATTTTGGGGGCACCCCTCCAGTGGGGAATGAAGCGATCAATGATCAAAAACTGTGTACCAGCTGGATTTCTACTGTGATGTAACCTATAATGTCTAGGCACCGTATGATTAACATCTCCCCCTAAAATTAATGAAACATGTTCTCCCACTCTGACCGAAAAGGGCCTGATGGTGCGACCTACATATTGTTTGCCGCAAGGGCAGGTGATAAGATATACAATATGTGTGGTAGAACATGTACAAAAATGTTTAATTGGGTATGACTTCCCTGTACTGGTGGACCTGAACTCTAGAGTTTTACTTCTTCCAGATGTATTGTATCTACATACACTGCACTTCTTACAGGGATGGTAACCCACCAGTTGATGAAAGAAGGAAGGACGTACCGGGGGGTTAATGATGTTGGGTGCTATTCTACCCTGAAGAGTAGGTGCACCTCTAAAGACGACTTTGGCCTGTTCCGGTAAAACTGAACCGAGGATGTTATCATTTCTCAAAATGTCCCAGTGCTTTGCTATGATGGCTTTCACTTGTTTGTATTGCATGGAGAAGGAAGTGAGCATTGCCCATTTAAAGGTGTTGTTGGGTTCAACTTTCTGTTTAACCTCCAGCAAAGAGCGCCTGTCAGTCTCCAGTACCTGTCCGAGATCTCTATCAATGCTAACAGGATCATAACCCTTATCAATAAAACGTTGTTCTTGCTTTTTCCACAGGTATTGTAGCTGCTTATATGTGTTAGTAGCGCGAATATTGTTTGTATTTTTATAAGTTGAAGCCAGAAGGGCAGGTGGGCCTATTGAAGACCTGGCACCGAAATCACTTACTCCCACTTGCTGAAGCAGTTCGGATAACTCCTGCGAGGGATTCCCCAAGCCCAGACTCCATTCTGGATACCCCTAGGCAAAGTACTCGGTCTCAGTCTTCTCAAAATCGAGATGTAGAGACCTCTGAACAAAGTGAAGATGAGGGACAGGAACTTGGTTGGTTATGGCCTTCCCCAACTCCAGGAACTTCTGCTATGGATCTTCCCCCTACCAGAGACACTATAGACAGAACACTGATTGCGGCAGCTACTGAGCTCATTCCATCCAGTCCTTTGTCAGATTACTGGGAAGATGCCTGTGACACATACTCAGAGGAGGACCCAAGGGACTCTATGTACCTCCAGGATCCTGAACCAAGTGTTTCAGAGCCATCAGAATCCCTCAAGTCTGCTCCAGAAGAGGAGCCTGCAGTGTCCCAGCCAGAAGTCCCAAGAGAGCAAAGAGCTAGAAGAGTTATAAGGCCTCCTAAGAAGTTAACTTACTCACAAATGGGGAAGAGCTCAGAAGAAACAGTGGTCACTGCAAGGAGGAGTACAGAGCATCCAGTCCCCTCCACTGTTCATTTGGTGGAGGGCAACCCCAAAGTATCCTCTGGCACAGTTAGGCAGGCCACTCATGATAGTGTGACCTGTGGGCAAGGGAATTCAACCCCTCAGTTTTGGTGGGAGTTCCCTTTGCCGACATCGTACACAACATTGTCTAGAATTGTACGTAGTGTATGTTAAAAGTTATCTTTGGGGACCAAAGAGTTCAAGTGGGGGGAGTGTGTAGCGGGGTCGCCTTTAAGACTCCCGGGACTGCATTTCCCAGAGTCCTGTTCGGCACCCAGGGTGCAATGTTGCCACCGCAGAGACTTGTGGGAGGGAGATAAAAGGAGGAGGCGTGGAGAGCTCGGCCTCTTTTGGACACCGCGCGGCTGCTGACTGGTCTTCCTGTGCGGATCTGCTGGAGTGCAGGGCCTGAAGCCTGGGGCCTTGCGCAACTTCCGAAGAGCCTTCCACCCCATTGCAGAGCCTGGGTGGCATCTGACTTTGCTTACCGCTGACATCAATACGATCGGGGACCCGACCGTTGCAGACGATGTGTGCGGAGACACAGAAGGTGGAAGTCCCGGACTGGGATCGCGTCCGGAGTGGTGAGCAAGCACCTGCTCAATTCAATAGGCTGTACTGTGTTTAGGCCTATAGACTGCCTTGGCCCACCGATCCTTTATTTTTGCTGTTCCATTGGAGAGCGGTAGCAGGACAGAGTTAAAGGGTCTCCAGTATAGTGTTCCTTGTGATTTGCCTACTTTGTGGATTACAAATATTGTTCCTGAACGTGCATCACCATTTCAAGTTTGCATGCGAAGAAATCCTTATTCTAAAGACTGAGGTTAATTCTGTGTCAGGCCTGACCAGGGAGGGGAGATAGAATATTGTTTAGTGCGCCATAGGGCGCGTAGATACTAATAGCTGCGCGTGGTGGATTACCGCGCTGTGCTATTAGTGTATGCTATATCTATTGCTGCAGGGCTCTGTAAGCAAGTTACCTGTTATGTTTTAACCTGTGCCTTTTAAACTAAAGTAAAACCGTTATACTTTGTCACTTGCTATCACTGTGTTATCATTGCACATAGTGCTTATATCGCCTGAGAAGTTGGGGTGTGTGTACAATCAGGTATAGATTGTGATAGATAACATCCCTAGACTAACTGTGCCATAGGAGACTAGACAAGATTGCCGGGGGTTGGTGGAGCTGTACTCAGGGCCCGAAATCAAACCAGCGGCTCTCTTAACTGGGGGTAGCGCTACAGTTGTATTTGCACTGCCAATTTCCACAGAGATCTGTACCCAGTGACCTCTAGCCCTACCTCTACTCTATTCCTTACAGGCATACACATTGTTCCAGCTTATCTGAACCATGGTCAACTTCTACCCAGCAAATCAGTAAAATATTGCTTATTGTGTTAAAGCAAATAACTTACAGGAACAATTCATAATCAATATTAGAGAAGAGTCCTCCATAATTAGTGGAAAATTATAGTAGTAGCACCCATTATTGTGCCGTTAAATAATTTCATAGTCAGTCATTAGCAAGTCAAAATGCTCAAACATGTAAAAAGGCTGTTGCAACCCTACATATCTTCTCCACAAAGTCAGAGCACAAAGAAAGAAAGAAATACATGCCTAACCACAATAAGTGGTGTCATGCTGTTGATTCTGCCAAGTAGCATTGGACTTGGAATTATGTAGGCACCAACAGATGGAGGTAAATCAGTCACAGCTCAAGAAACCCCTAGTAAACTTTGGAGCAACCTATGGGTTCTACAGGACCCTGTGGCTGTTCAAGAGAGATCCCACAGCTATGGCATATGCATACTTACATTGGTCCAAGCTAGGTCCAATTTAAAAAGTTCCATACCTGTAATTCTTCTTTAAAATGGTTGTAAACCCCAACATATACCCAGTGAAGTGACTGACATTAGGTGATACACAGAGATTAAACAAATTCTCCTTCATACTGTAAGTTGTACCTGTCTATCTGCAGTCCTCTCTTTTCTACATCCGTTCAAGTTGCTGAATTTACAAAGCTTGCCTGAGAGTTCAGAAAAATCGAGGTGGAGAGCTGAAGTCACACTCTGCAGAGCTCAGTGAGGAGAGCTCTCAGAGCTGATTGGAGGAAAGAGACACACCCCCTCCACACAGCACACAGGAATAGAGCTGAGGCTATCAATCAGCGGGAGGTCCCTCCCCTGTCACCACTTTTCTCTTGGTGTCAGAAAAACTTGTCAGGAGTGATTCACGCTGATAGCAGAATATTTCTCTGCTATCAGTGTGAATTACTTTTGACAAGTTTTTCTAACAGCAGACAGAAATGACACTTAGCGCTCTTAATTGAGACAAGCACACACTATAGGGGCTTATGCTTTGTTCACATTTCATGTCTGAGGTTTACAATCACTTTAATCGCTTGCCGACCGCGCACTGTACATATACTATGACAGTGCAGGCCGGCAGTGCGGAATCACGTATATATGTTTTGTCACAGCACATGCCGATCAGGCTCCCGGTGATCAGCTCTGAGTCACCGGGTGCCTGATCGGCAGGTGCTGTGATAAAACATATGTAGCGGGTGGTCATATTTAGGGGAGGCATCTGAGTGGTATCAGGCTCAGATGCAACAATTGTTAGGATTCCTGGACCAATTTTTGCCAGTGGAGGATATCAGTGGTGTCTAGTTCCCTGCGGCCTATAGGTGGCACTGATGCCATAGGCCGGGGTTGAATCACCATTGGAGGGCTGCGCCCTTTGTGTCCTCTCGCGGCAGTAGTACAGCGGGGCGGGGAACCTGCTGTGCATGCTGGGAGAGAGTATAAAGGGGCAGACATCTTCCGTACGAGGTCCGCGCCCAGGCACCTTCAGCCTGGGTGCATGTGCGTGATGTCCCGGGTGCCCTAGGCCCGGGGACGGAGTTGCAGTTCCACCCCAGACACCTTTGGTCTGGGGTGAGGTACTCTCTGGAGGTCTGGGGCCCAGTACCTACGACTGGGTCCCGCAAGGGATCGAGGGCTCCTAGGGTGTCCTCCGGTGTGGATACCCGAATCTGGGACAAGGAGGAAAGGTAGGTGACCCTTCCGAAGACTCAGTGCAGCATTTGCTGGTGACGGCGGGGCCTCTGGTAACTGTCCGGATGGATGTCCTCTCCCTGACAGGGGCCATTTCCTACAGAAGGTAGTCCACGTTCTCATGGTCTGTGGCAGGGACCCATCGTGAATCAGGTCGGTGGCAGAGACCCAACAACCAGGTCTGTGGCAGAGGCCTTATTCATCTGGTCTGTGGCAGAGACCCCCTCATGGTCGATGGCAGCGACTGTGCGCCAAGCCTGTTCGCGCTATAACGGAACAGGAGAACACCCAAGTTTAAGTTTGTGCCTGGACCTCCTCCCCACTTTGTTCTGTTCTATGTCTAACCAGTCGCTCTTAAAGGACTATTTATTGCTCTGAAGAATAAATAAGTATTGGACTTTCAGTGGTGTGGAACTTGACTTTCTGGGAGTTAAAGGGTCATTCTCAAGGGAAGTTTTGGCTCTGGACAGGGGCACAGGCCCGAAGGTAAAAGGTTATAGCTCACACCTCTGCACACAGGAGGATGCAAGCTGGTGGTGCGCCACACTCTCCTCCCTGGTCCCCTAGACGAGAGCCATTGACCGAGAAGAGAAGGAGGGAGTGAGAGGTGAGGTCGCTACACGTGGGGGCTCTGGGTCCAGGATCTGTGTCTGTGTTGATGGAGCCGAGACCTTCAGAGCTTGAACTTTGCTGCCCAGAGGAGTTCCGAGGAGGCCGGCCATATTGGCCAACGCGCCACGAGGCACACCCTGGCTGCGCAGTTCGTGGGCATGACGCAACAGAAGCCTGCGAACAGGTGCGGCAGAAGGGAGGAGTCTGGCCATGTGAAGTGATGCACGTGGGGACTTTGGCGCAAGATAGTCAGTGCGCGATGGAGCAGCAAGCGGTCAGCACGTTCACCACTGCCTCGTGAGTTCCTACTTCCACAGCCACGAGGATTACTTTGTTTGCTACTCCGCTGACAGACACAGGGATTAGGCTCAAGCCCCGGGGGCAATTCGCCCTGTACGTATGTAAGGACGTTGTGGCTCTCGGTGTGATTTGTCCCGGATGCTCGGGACTGGTGGTCCATCTGAAGCCATTTGGGCGATGCGAGGCCTGTAAATAATTCATTTTCGAGGTGGAGCAACCCACGAAAAGGCCTCGGGCCTTTCACCTCAACTGTATAACAAGGCGCCACCACTCTTGAAGGAGAAGTCAAAGCTTGTACAGCCACCCCTATGCACACTGACCGGGCTCTGGAGGAAGCCCCAGTTGAGAGTGAGACTGCGATTGAGAAATCTGAAAATGCTGCTTCGGTCACCACGGAATCCCTGCTTCCACCGCCAAAGAGGAGAGTCGGTTTGGTCCAGGCGTCCTGCGGCTGTGGGAGAGTCCCACCCCAGCGCTTGCCTGGCCTGGATGGATCCGGAAGGAAGAGCCCCGGACATCCCAGTTCAAGTAAAGGCCGAGGTAAGCCGAGGGACGGGACCTGGTGTGTGGTTGGAGGTTTCGGGGATCCAGAGGCCCTGGAACCTGTCCAAGGGGGTGACTCCACGTCTACACAGAGTTACTATCCCACGGAGGAGTATGACACCTCCGACCTGGAGTCGATCTCTGATGTTGGAGATGACGTTGCAATTTACAAACTTTTTGCTCAGGAAGGCTGGGACAAGATACCCGTATCCTCGTCCCGTGTGAAAAGGGACCCACCCATGTCCACTGGGGATAGTACACCCCGGGTGGAGGCCCCGGCGCCTGAGGAGGGATCTGGTCCCCTGCATGCCTCTCCACCCCCGGAGTCGCCTGCGCCCATTGCTGGGGCAAAGCGAGTGTCACTGCGGGCTCCTATGCCCAATCTACAGGTGGTGAAGGTGCCCCGGCACCCGGATGCTATAGTGCTGCCTGGTGAAGGAGACCGTGCTACAATGCCACCCCTTTCCCGGTTGCAGATTATTTTCGGTCAGAAAGTTGCCAATGAATATGGGTGGGAGTACCCATATTTGTCCAAGGAACTTTTGTACGAGGTGGAGGCCTGCAGACAGCGGTGGTACGATGACTTCATCTGGACACATCTCAAGGTGCCCCACGCTCACAGGTACCTCTCATGTTCCCCTGCAGCCTCCAAAAGGTTCAAAGACTGAAAGGCAGAGTGGATGTTGGGTCGGCACATCCATGCTGACCGGGTGCTTATTTGTCGGAGGGAGGGGGGTGATGTGGAATATCACATGGAGACTTTTGACAGGTATTTGAAACCCCTGGTACTGCCGTACCCAAGGTTCTATTTGTAGGGGAATAGACTCCTGTTGTTTTTTTTTTGCTTGTTGTTGCTGAACATTCCGGAGTGCCTTTGCCGGAACTCAGGGACTCTTTAACCCGCAAAGGGTGGCCTACTTCTGGAAGAATTGGGAGCAGTTTTGTTTTGTTGTTCTCCTTTTTCCTTCTCCACCACAAGGATACTGAGACTTTGGGGTGTAGTTGAGACAGGGCCACAGTACAGAGAAAAGGATTTCTGGATGGAAGAAAATAAGTGTTCTGACCGTGACACCACTACCAGGTGGTGGTGTTGCGCAACGATTGTCACACGCGCCACACATTACTGTTCATTCCAATTCACATACTGTGTCAGATAATGTGTTCTTTTTCCCCTCTGCAGGAGAACGTAAATCAAGTCTGCTGAGAATGGGGCAGATCTTAGTCAGTGATGTGGGAGGGGGGAAATGTGATTTTGAAAAAAATTATGCTGTTATGCTTTTGAATGTTTACACCTGTGTATGTTTTATTTGTTGTTTCTTCCCTTCCCTGTTGGTTCAGGTACAAACGAATCAAAATTTTTAAATTGTAATTTTTTTCCTTTTGGTTGGTTTGTCTCTGGATCGAATTTATGCTGACTCTGCTTTAGAGGGGGCATAAGTTGGTTTCAGACACTGGGGGCCAGTGTAAAATCACTGGGGGGGATGTGTAGTCATATTTAGGGAAGGCATCTAAGTGGTATCAGGCTCAGATGCAACAATTGTTAGGATTCCTGGACCAATTTTTGCCAGTGGAGGATATCAGTGGTGTCTAGTTCCCTGCGGCCTATAGGTGGCACTGTTGCCATAGGCCGGGGTTGAATCACCATTGGAGGGCTGCGCCCTTTGTGTCCTCTCGCGGCAGTAGTACAGCGGGGCGGGGAACCTGCTGTGCATGCTGGGAGAGAGTATAAAGGGGGCAGACATCTTCCGCACGAGGTCCGCGCCCAGGCACCTTCAGCCTGGGTGCATGTGCGTGATGTCCCGGGTGCCCTAGGCCCGGGGACGGAGTTGCAGTTCCACCCCAGACACCTTTGGTCTGGGGTGAGGTACTCTCTGGAGGTCTGGGGCCCAGTACCTACGACTGGGTCCCGCAAGGGATCGAGGGCTCCTAGGGTGTCCTCCGGTGTGGATACCCGAATCTGGGACAAGGAGGAAAGGTAGGTGACCCTTCCGAAGACTCAGTGCAGCATTTGCTGGTGACGGCGGGGCCTCTGGTAACTGTCCAGATGGATGTCCTCTCCCTGACAGGGGCCATTTCCTACAGAAGGTAGTCCACGTTCTCATGGTCTCTGGCAGGGACCCATCGTGAATCAGGTCGGTGGCAGAGACCCAACAACCAGGTCTGTGGCAGAGGCCTTATTCATCTGGTCTGTGGCAGAGACCCCCTCATGGTCGATGGCAGCGACTGTGCGCCAAGCCTGTTCGCGCTATAACGGAACAGGAGAACACCCAAGTTTAAGTTTGTGCCTGGACCTCCTACCCACTTTGTTCTGTTCTATGTCTAACCAGTCGCTCTTAAAGGACTATTTATTGCTCTGAAGAATAAATAAGTATTGGACTTTCAGTGGTGTGGAACTTGACTTTCTGGGAGTTAAAGGGTCATTCTCAAGGGAAGTTTTGGCTCTGGACAGGGGCACAGGCCCGAAGGTAAAAGGTTATAGCTCACACCTCTGCACACAGGAGGATGCAAGCTGGTGGTGCGCCACACTCTCCTCCCTGGTCCCCTAGACGAGAGCCATTGACCGAGAAGAGAAGGAGGGAGTGAGAGGTGAGGTCGCTACACGTGGGGGCTCTGGGTCCAGGATCTGTGTCTGTGTTGATGGAGCCGAGACCTTCAGAGCTTGAACTTTGCTGCCCAGAGGAGTTCCGAGGAGGCCGGCCATATTGGCCAACGCGCCACGAGGCACACCCTGGCTGCGCAGTTCGTGGGCATGACGCAACAGAAGCCTGCGAACAGGTGCGGCAGAAGGGAGGAGTCTGGCCATGTGAAGTGATGCACGTGGGGACTTTGGCGCAAGATAGTCAGTGCGCGATGGAGCAGCAAGCGGTCAGCACGTTCACCACTGCCTCGTGAGTTCCTACTTCCACAGCCACGAGGATTACTTTGTTTGCTACTCCGCTGACAGACACAGGGATTAGGCTCAAGCCCCGGGGGCAATTCGCCCTGTACGTATGTAAGGACGTTGTGGCTCTCGGTGTGATTTGTCCCGGATGCTCGGGACTGGTGGTCCATCTGAAGCCATTTGGGCGATGCGAGGCCTGTAAATAATTCATTTTCGAGGTGGAGCAACCCACGAAAAGGCCTTGGCCTTTCACCTCAACTGTATAACAAGGCGCCACCACTCTTGAAGGAGAAGTCAAAGCTTGTACAGCCACCCCTATGCACACTGACCGGGCTCTGGAGGAAGCCCCAGTTGAGAGTGAGACTGCGATTGAGAAATCTGAAAATGCTGCTTCGGTCACCACGGAATCCCTGCTTCCACCGCCAAAGAGGAGAGTCGGTTTGGTCCAGGCGTCCTGCGGCTGTGGGAGAGTCCCACCCCAGCGCTTGCCTGGCCTGGATGGATCCGGAAGGAAGAGCCCCGGACATCCCAGTTCAAGTAAAGGCCGAGGTAAGCCGAGGGACGGGACCTGGTGTGTGGTTGGAGGTTTCGGGGATCCAGAGGCCCTGGAACCTGTCCAAGGGGGTGACTCCACGTCTACACAGAGTTACTATCCCACGGAGGAGTATGACACCTCCGACCTGGAGTCGATCTCTGATGTTGGAGATGACGTTGCAATTTACAAACTTTTTGCTCAGGAAGGCTGGGACAAGATACCCGTATCCTCGTCCCGTGTGAAAAGGGACCCACCCATGTCCACTGGGGATAGTACACCCCGGGTGGAGGCCCCGGCGCCTGAGGAGGGATCTGGTCCCCTGCATGCCTCTCCACCCCCGGAGTCGCCTGCGCCCATTGCTGGGGCAAAGCGAGTGTCACTGCGGGCTCCTATGCCCAATCTACAGGTGGTGAAGGTGCCCCGGCACCCGGATGCTATAGTGCTGCCTGGTGAAGGAGACCGTGCTACAATGCCACCCCTTTCCCGGTTGCAGATTATTTTCGGTCAGAAAGTTGCCAATGAATATGGGTGGGAGTACCCATATTTGTCCAAGGAACTTTTGTACGAGGTGGAGGCCTGCAGACAGCGGTGGTACGATGACTTCATCTGGACACATCTCAAGGTGCCCCACGCTCACAGGTACCTCTCATGTTCCCCTGCAGCCTCCAAAAGGTTCAAAGACTGAAAGGCAGAGTGGATGTTGGGTCGGCACATCCATGCTGACCGGGTGCTTATTTGTCGGAGGGAGGGGGGTGATGTGGAATATCACATGGAGACTTTTGACAGGTATTTGAAACCCCTGGTACTGCCGTACCCAAGGTTCTATTTGTAGGGGAATAGACTCCTGTTGTTTTTTTTTTGCTTGTTGTTGCTGAACATTCCGGAGTGCCTTTGCCGGAACTCAGGGACTCTTTAACCCGCAAAGGGTGGCCTACTTCTGGAAGAATTGGGAGCAGTTTTGTTTTGTTGTTCTCCTTTTTCCTTCTCCACCACAAGGATACTGAGACTTTGGGGTGTAGTTGAGACAGGGCCACAGTACAGAGAAAAGGATTTCTGGATGGAAGAAAATAAGTGTTCTGACCGTGACACCACTACCAGGTGGTGGTGTTGCGCAACGATTGTCACACGCGCCACACATTACTGTTCATTCCAATTCACATACTGTGTCAGATAATGTGTTCTTTTTCCCCTCTGCAGGAGAACGTAAATCAAGTCTGCTGAGAATGGGGCAGATCTTAGTCAGTGATGTGGGAGGGGGGAAATGTGATTTTGAAAAAAATTATGCTGTTATGCTTTTGAATGTTTACACCTGTGTATGTTTTATTTGTTGTTTCTTCCCTTCCCTGTTGGTTCAGGTACAAACGAATCAAAATTTTTAAATTGTAATTTTTTTCCTTTTGGTTGGTTTGTCTCTGGATCGAATTTATGCTGACTCTGCTTTAGAGGGGGCATAAGTTGGTTTCAGACACTGGGGGCCAGTGTAAAATCACTGGGGGGGATGTGTAGTCATATTTAGGGAAGGCATCTAAGTGGTATCAGGCTCAGATGCAACAATTGTTAGGATTCCTGGACCAATTTTTGCCAGTGGAGGATATCAGTGGTGTCTAGTTCCCTGCGGCCTATAGGTGGCACTGTTGCCATAGGCCGGGGTTGAATCACCATTGGAGGGCTGCGCCCTTTGTGTCCTCTCGCGGCAGTAGTACAGCGGGGCGGGGAACCTGCTGTGCATGCTGGGAGAGAGTATAAAGGGGGCAGACATCTTCCGCACGAGGTCCGCGCCCAGGCACCTTCAGCCTGGGTGCATGTGCGTGATGTCCCGGGTGCCCTAGGCCCGGGGACGGAGTTGCAGTTCCACCCCAGACACCTTTGGTCTGGGGTGAGGTACTCTCTGGAGGTCTGGGGCCCAGTACCTACGACTGGGTCCCGCAAGGGATCGAGGGCTCCTAGGGTGTCCTCCGGTGTGGATACCCGAATCTGGGACAAGGAGGAAAGGTAGGTGACCCTTCCGAAGACTCAGTGCAGCATTTGCTGGTGACGGCGGGGCCTCTGGTAACTGTCCAGATGGATGTCCTCTCCCTGACAGGGGCCATTTCCTACAGAAGGTAGTCCACGTTCTCATGGTCTCTGGCAGGGACCCATCGTGAATCAGGTCGGTGGCAGAGACCCAACAACCAGGTCTGTGGCAGAGGCCTTATTCATCTGGTCTGTGGCAGAGACCCCCTCATGGTCGATGGCAGCGACTGTGCGCCAAGCCTGTTCGCGCTATAACGGAACAGGAGAACACCCAAGTTTAAGTTTGTGCCTGGACCTCCTACCCACTTTGTTCTGTTCTATGTCTAACCAGTCGCTCTTAAAGGACTATTTATTGCTCTGAAGAATAAATAAGTATTGGACTTTCAGTGGTGTGGAACTTGACTTTCTGGGAGTTAAAGGGTCATTCTCAAGGGAAGTTTTGGCTCTGGACAGGGGCACAGGCCCGAAGGTAAAAGGTTATAGCTCACACCTCTGCACACAGGAGGATGCAAGCTGGTGGTGCGCCACACTCTCCTCCCTGGTCCCCTAGACGAGAGCCATTGACCGAGAAGAGAAGGAGGGAGTGAGAGGTGAGGTCGCTACACGTGGGGGCTCTGGGTCCAGGATCTGTGTCTGTGTTGATGGAGCCGAGACCTTCAGAGCTTGAACTTTGCTGCCCAGAGGAGTTCCGAGGAGGCCGGCCATATTGGCCAACGCGCCACGAGGCACACCCTGGCTGCGCAGTTCGTGGGCATGACGCAACAGAAGCCTGCGAACAGGTGCGGCAGAAGGGAGGAGTCTGGCCATGTGAAGTGATGCACGTGGGGACTTTGGCGCAAGATAGTCAGTGCGCGATGGAGCAGCAAGCGGTCAGCACGTTCACCACTGCCTCGTGAGTTCCTACTTCCACAGCCACGAGGATTACTTTGTTTGCTACTCCGCTGACAGACACAGGGATTAGGCTCAAGCCCCGGGGGCAATTCGCCCTGTACGTATGTAAGGACGTTGTGGCTCTCGGTGTGATTTGTCCCGGATGCTCGGGACTGGTGGTCCATCTGAAGCCATTTGGGCGATGCGAGGCCTGTAAATAATTCATTTTCGAGGTGGAGCAACCCACGAAAAGGCCTCGGGCCTTTCACCTCAACTGTATATCAGGCGCCACCACTCTTGAAGGAGAAGTCAAAGCTTGTACAGCCACCCCTATGCGCACTGACCGGGCTCTGGAGGAAGCCCCAGTTGAGAGTGAGACTGCGATTGAGAAATCTGAAAATGCTGCTTCGGTCACCACGGAATCCCTGCTTCCACCGCCAAAGAGGAGAGTCGGTTTGGTCCAGGCGTCCTGCGGCTGTGGGAGAGTCCCACCCCAGCGCTTGCCTGGCCTGGATGGATCCGGAAGGAAGAGCCCCGGACATCCCAGTTCAAGTAAAGGCCGAGGTAAGCCGAGGGACGGGACCTGGTGTGTGGTTGGAGGTGTCGGGGATCCAGAGGCCCTGGAACCTGTCCAAGGGGGTGACTCCACGTCTACACAGAGTTACTATCCCGCGGAGGAGTATGACACCTCCGACCTGGAGTCGATCTCTGATGTTGGAGATGACGTTGCAATTTACAAACTTTTTGCTCAGGAAGGCTGGGACAAGATACCCGTATCCTCGTCCCGTGTGAAAAGGGACCCACCCATGTCCACTGGGGATAGTACACCCCGGGTGGAGGCCCCGGCGCCTGAGGAGGGATCTGGTCCCCTGCATGCCTCTCCACCCCCGGAGTCGCCTGCGCCCATTGCTGGGGCAAAGCGAGTGTCACTGCGGGCTCCTATGCCCAATCTACAGGTGGTGAAGGTGCCCTGGCACCCGGATGCTATAGTGCTGCCTGGTGAAGGAGACCGTGCTACAATGCCACCCCTTTCCCGGTTGCAGATTATTTTCGGTCAGAAAGTTGCCAATGAATATGGGTGGGAGTACCCATATTTGTCCAAGGAACTTTTGTACGAGGTGGAGGCCTGCAGACAGCGGTGGTACGATGACTTCATCTGGACACATCTCAAGGTGCCCCACACTCACAGGTACCTCTCATGTTCCCCTGCAGCCTCCAAAAGGTTTAAAGACTGAAAGGCAGAGTGGATGTTGGGTCGGCACATCCATGCTGACCGGGTGCTTATTTGTCGGAGGGAGGGGGATGATGTGGAATATCACATGGAGACTTTTGACAGGTATTTGAAACCCCTGGTACTGCCGTACCCAAGGTTCTATTTGTAGGGGAATAGACTCCTGTTGTTTTTTTTTTGCTTGTTGTTGCTGAACATTCCGGAGTGCCTTTGCCGGAACTCAGGGACTCTTTAACCCGCAAAGGGTGGCCTACTTCTGGAAGAATTGGGAGCAGTTTTGTTTTGTTGTTCTCCTTTTTCCTTCTCCACCGCAAGGATACTGAGACTTTGGGGTGTAGTTGAGACAGGGCCACAGTACAGAGAAAAGGATTTCTGGATGGAAGAAAATAAGTGTTCTGACCGTGACACCACTACCAGGTGGCGGTGTTGCGCAACGATTGTCACACGCGCCACACATTACTGTTCATTCCAATTCACATACTGTGTCAGATAATGTGTTCTTTTTCCCCTCTGCAGGAGAACGTAAATCAAGTCTGCTGAGAATGGGGCAGATCTTAGTCAGTGATGTGGGAGGGGGGAAATGTGATTTTGAAAAAAATTATGCTGTTAT
The DNA here is from genome assembly GCA_029206835.1 of Rana muscosa. Lineage (NCBI taxonomy): Eukaryota > Metazoa > Chordata > Amphibia > Anura > Ranidae > Rana > Rana muscosa. The sequence continues at coordinate 15,434,960 of CM055124.1, read as the reverse complement.
GCTTTTGAATGTTTACACCTGTGTATGTTTTATTTGTTGTTTCTTCCCTTCCCTGTTGGTTCAGGTACAAACTAATCAAAATTTTTAAATTGTCATTTTTTTCCTTTTGGTTGGTTTGTCTCTGGATCGAATTTATGCTGACTCTGCTTTAGAGGGGGCATAAGTTGGTTTCAGACACTGGGGGCCAGTGTCAAATCACTGGGGGGGATGTGTAGTCATATTTAGGGAAGGCATCTGAGTGGTATCAGGCTCAGATGCAACAATTGTTAGGATTCCTGGACCAATTTATGCCAGTGGAGGATATCAGTGGTGTCTAGTTCCCTGCAGACTATCGGTGACACTGTTGCCATAGGCCGGGTTGAATCACCATTGGAGGGCTGCGCCCTTTGTGTCCTCTCGCGGCAGTAGTGCAGCGGGGCGGGGAACCTGCTGTGCATGCTGGGAGAGAGTATAAAGGGGGCAGACATCTTCCGCGCGAGGTCTGCGCCCAGGCACCTTCAGCCTGGGTGCATGTGCGTGTTGTCCCCGATGCCCTAGGCCCAGGGACGGAGTTGTGGTTCCACCCCAGACACCTTTGGTCTGGGGTGAGGTACTCTCTGGAGGTCTGGGGCCCAGTACCTTCGACTGGGTCCCGCAAGGGATCGAGGGCTCCTAGGGTGTCCTCCGGTGTGGACACCCGAATCTGGGATGAGGAGGCCAGGGAGGTGACCCTTCCGAAGACCCAGTGCAGCATTGGCTGGTTACGGCAAGGCCTCTGGTAACGGTCCGGATAGATGTCCTCTCTCTGACAGGGTCCATTTTCTAGAGAAGGTAGTCCACGTTCTCATGGTCTGTGGCAGGGACCCATCGTGAATCAGGTCAGTGGCAGAGACCCAACAACCAGGTCTGTGGCAGAGGCCTTATTCATCTGGTCTGTGGCAGAGACCCCCTCATGGTCGGTGGCAGCGACTGTGCGCCAAGCCTGTTCGTGCTAAAACGGAACAGGAGAACACCCAAGTTCAAGTTTGTGCCTGGACCTCCTCCCCACTTTGTTCTGAACTGTTCTGTGTCTAACCAGTCGCTCTTAAAGGACTATTTATTGCTCTGAAGAATAAATAAGTGTTGGACTTTCAGTGGTGTGGAACTTGACTTTCTGGGAGTTAAAGGGTCATTCTCAAGGGAAGTTTTGGCTCTGGACAGGGGCACAGGCCCGAAGGTAAAAGGTTATAGCTCACACCTCTGCACACAGGAGGATGCAAGCTGGTGGTGCGCCACACTCTCCTCCCTGGTCCCCTAGACGAGAGCCATTGACCGAGAAGAGAAGGAGGGAGTGAGAGGTGAGGTCGCTACACATATATACGTGATTCTGCACTGCCGGCCTGCACTGTCATAGTATATGTACAGTACGCGGTCGACAAGCAGTTAAAGAGTCACGGAACACAGCTCTGTGAGTGTAAATAGCCCAAAGCTGTGTTCAGTGACAGGGGATCTAGTCATTGCTAAGCAGGGGAAGAAAACAACTAGATCATTGTTATAATGGCACTGGTGATGCCAGTGCCAGTTAGTTCCCACAAAGTGTAAGTTAGAGTCACATGGCATGCCTTCCTACTCATAGGTGTGCGTAGCCTATTACATTATGGCATGCACCCCAAAGCTCAAACATACACTACCGATCACTCACAGTGTTCATTCACAAAGGGAAGGGACCGGTAAATTACACATTTACTGCCCCTTCCCCCACTTATCCTAATATCTACTCTCAGCAACAGCTGGCGGGAGAGGAGGGAAGTTGGCAGCGCTGTGGTGGGGGGGGGGGGAGCCAGGGCAGTAGGGGGAATCTGTGCTGCACAGGGTGGTTAGGGTGTGCCTGGGCACACCTGGCACACCCTGTGCGCACGCCTATGTTCCTACTATAAGTTGCTGATTACCGCCACTGTAAGTATAAAATAAATACATAAATACAAAATATTAGTGTATATATCCAATAGTTTGTAGACACTATACCTTTCACACAAACCAATCAATATACACTTATTGGTATTTCTTTTTTACCAAAGACATGTAGCCGAATACATTTTGCACAAAACTTTATTAAGAGAGTTGATTTTATTTATTTTGTAATGGAATATGTTTTCTAGCATACATTTTTTTTCCAAATTTTTGTTTATAGCGCAAAAAATAAAAAAAAACAGTGGTTATCAAATACCACCAAAAGAAAGCTCTATTTGTGTGAAAATAATGAAATAAATGTCATTTGTGTACAGCGTTGTATGGCCACACAATTGTCAGTTAAAGTAATGCAGTGCCAAGAAAAAAAAAAAGGCCTAGTCATGAAGGGGGTTAAATCTTCCGGAGGTCAAGTTGGGTAAGAAAGACACTTTCCTGACGCCAGACATGGCAGCATACATATGATATAGCTCCGCCCCTATATCCACCCACAGGACCTGTTTAGCTCTATAAAAGTCTGACTGAGAGTTACCTCAATATAAGCTCTTACCTGCCTTACGTCAGAGTCCATCTGGGTTCAAGCCTCTCCCAGTATGCAGTCCCACATCTTAGGTGGCTAAACGCACCAACAAGGTGGGGAACCCCTTCTGGTGGTCTTCTGGGATCGAGGTGTTCTCTAATCAGAGATGACAATCCTCTTGTGGCATGCCTGCTTTGGAGTCCGGATCCAGCAGCTGGGACTGCATGTTGTCTTCTCTCCTATGGAACTCTTTCCAGGCCTGTCAATTTCTATAAAACGTATTTTTTTTCTTTTTCTTGCGCTCATGTCTCTAAATACCCCATACACGCTGTGCAATTTTTGTTGTCTGATTTCCTTTAGATTTGCCGGGACCATGTGGTGCAGGGGCCTGCCTGATTGCATACAAATTGAGTCTCTTAAGGTTTGGCCTCATGTTGTGTGGTTTTGGTAAATCTGAGGGAAAAAATCTGCAGAGGATTGTATGATGTGTAGCCAGCTTAAAAGTGTCCTTTTGTGTGTGTAGCGGGTATTAATATTTAGGGGGAGTATCTGGGCGGTAGCATGGCCCAGATACACTAATTATTAGGGATTTATGGCCAATTTGGTTTGTGGAGGATAATGATGGTGTCCTGTTCCCTGCGGCCCCTGGGTGGCGCTGTTGCCTAGGGCCGGGGTTGAACCACCATTGTAGGGCCGTGCCCTTTGTGTGCTCTCGCGGCAGTAGTGCAGTGGGGCGGGGAACCCACTGTGCCTGCTGGGAGAGGATATAAGGGGGCGGACATCTTGAGCACGAGGTCTGAGCCCCAGGCACCTTCAGCCTGGGGGCTGCTGTTCTGTTCGTCCGCGCCTAGGTGCCCTCGGCCTGGGTGCGGGGGGAGTTCGAGTTCCATCCCAGGCACCTTAAGCCTGGGGTGAGGTACTAGCCGAGGCCTGGAGCCCAGTACCTTCGACTGGGTCCCGTATGGGAGAAGATACCTAGGGGCCCACCGAGTGAGGCGACCCGAGTCTCAGGCGAGGAGAACCAGGGAGGTGACCTGACCTTAAGATCCAGCGCAGCATTGGCTGGTGATAGTGTAGGCCTCTGGGGACCGTCCGGGATGGATCATCTCCCTAACAGGGGTCGCCATTAGAAAGTAGTCCATGTTCTATGGTCTTTGCAGAGACCCAGCTACATAAGGTCGGTGGCAGAGGCCTATCCAAAGGTCTGTGGCAGAGGCCTCATCGTTCACCCGGTCTGTGGCAGGGACCAACCTCACGGTCGGTGGCAGCGACCGTGCGCCAAAAGTTGTTGTGAACTCCTAACAGCTTCTCTGTTCCGAAAAGGATTGTGCCTGAACCCTCTCCCCACCAAGTTCGTGTTTGTATCAACCTGTCTGCTTGAAAAGAGGCATATTTATCTCTGTGGAAATAAATATAGATGTTGTACTGTCACCTGGTGTGGGCTTACTTTTCTGGGAGCAAAGTGTTCTACATTCACCTATCTACCTGTCACATTTGAAGTGGAAGCTCTGGACAGGGACGCAGACCCAAAAGGTAAAGATCTTAGCTCAAACCTTTACACACATAAGAGGGGCGAGCTGGTGGCAGCACCTCATCCAACTCCCTGGTCCCCCTAGATGAGTTGACCAGCCGTAAAGAAGAAGGGAGAGAGCGGGTGAGGCCGCTACATGTGGATGGGCGTTGGCCCTCCTAATTGTGCTAGCCCTTTTTTTTTATTAGAACAGAGGTGAGAGAGGGCTGAGTCTCTCTCTCAGGTGATCCATTTACAGAGAACAAATGGCCAGGTGATGGATGCCTTTGCTATTCAGGCATCCAGAGAGGCAGCATCTCATTCTGAGGAACAATCAATGACAGGTAAGTCTTCCTAGTGATGGGGATAGATGGGATGGGATGGGATGGGGGGGGGCGCTTACACACCCGCTCAAGGAGGTCCAGAGGTCCTCTGGATCGTCAGGATTTTTCCAAGGCAGAAAGTGACTCCTCCAGTCCTGGCAGACCCCAGTACAAAGGGCACAAATGTACGCTTAAGAGAACGCACACAGCTTCTCCTCCGAGGGCTCAGCGCCCGAAAAGGCAATTGTCGATCATGTGGAGATGACCTTATGCCTGGAAAGCTACTTTGCAGCAACTGCTTCAGGCAGCTTGCCAGAGACCAGGAGTATGAGACTCAGCAGGTGTCAACCTTGCTCAAGAACGTCGTAGTCCCCAACTCCCTGGCAGAATTTTACGGTCATCTCGGGCAACCAGGGACAGAAGTGGACGAACAGTGTGGGCCCTACACCAGGTCTAAACCAAGCCATTCAACCCTCTCCAACTAGAGGGGTACCAGGCACTTCAGGGGTGACTCCAGCCCAGCAGATTTGGCAGGCGGATTCCCCAGACCCAGTATTACAGCCAACCTTTCAGGCAGAGGGAGAAGATATCGCCTCCTCCTCGGCAGAGGATCCTGAAGGTTCAGGCTTTGATTTTGAGCTAATACCACCATTTATTATGGCAGTAAAAGCTTCACTGGAATGGGAGGGTCCGGAACCTCCTCCAAAAATGGACCAAACCTATTATCATACACCATACAATCTGATTTTTAAATTGTATGACAATCGCTGTACAATATGCATTAGGTGCCGTTATCCTTTCAGGGCACCCCAAATGTCATGCGATTCTGCTGTGATAGTCACGTGGGAGCACGCACCTTTAAAAACATTGTGCAAAGCTGGTCGTCCTTAAATAGGAGCAGAGGCTTCTTTTTGTACACGTAGGGCAGCCAAGTGAATGGGCCGCCCCCATGCGAGCTGCAACATTGTGAACAAATCGCTCTTTGAAAATCGCATAACAGGAACACTTGTTCCCTCTACGTGATATCAAATGCCTCTGAAAAGTGACCTAAGCACAGATTGCTTTTCAGTGCAATAGCAGATCCTGCTGCAAGTGTGAACAAGCCTTTAGGTTCCATAGGAGGAACCTAAAGAAACAGGTAGCTAACTTTCCTCTTATGACAGAAAAAAGAGGCCTGTTTCAGGAGGAATTGGAAAAGGGGGAGAGAAAATCCTCCTCAACCAATAGGTTGCAGAAGTTGTATCCACTAACGGAGAAGGATGCGACTCCTTTATCTAGCCCACCAACGGTGGAGGCGGCAGTCACCAGACTGGCCAAGAATGTGACACTTCCGATGGAAGACTCTTCCTCCTTTCCCGATATCCTTGATTGACGCATTGACATGGGCTTAAGAAGTTTTTACCTCACGGCAGGTAATGCTTGTAAACCCACCATTGCTTTAACATCTGTAGCAAGTGCTATGCAAGTGTGGGTGCAGAACTTGGAGTATGCGATCAAAAACCAGCTGCCAAAAGAAAAAAATCATCAAGGCTCTTGATGAGATAAAACATCACAGGTGAGGCAGTTATACACATCATTCGATGGTCATCCAGAGCCATGCTCAGCTCAGTCACAGCCAAAAGAGCGCTGTGGCTAAAATCCTGGGCGGCTGACCTATCCTCAAAGCAGAATTGCTGTAAACTGCCTTTTGATGGGAAGGCGCTGTTTGGCCAAAAAAACTGGGGACTACAATCTCCAGGGTTACAGGAGGAAAATCAGGTCTTCTGCCCCAAGATCGAAGGTCCAGACACCAGAGGGGGCAACCAACCAGAGGAGCGCCAAACAGGTACTGGGATTTGGGAGGCTTTCGCCCATCCAAGGACTTCAGAAGGTGTTGGAGGGGTACACAGTCAACCTTCATAAGATTGCAGAGAGCTAAGACTCCTGCGGCTCCCCAAGATACTCAGAAGCCCTTTTAACGCCAGGCCCGCCCAGGAGGCAGTTGGAGCCAGGTGGCTCAAAGTGACCCAGTTTCGGCAAGACCACTGCCAAAAAATGGCGGATTCAGTCCACAGCGGCTCAAGGCCATTATTGGCTGTTCAAATGGCAGCCTCCAGAACTACCTCCAAGAGGCTGAATCAATTTATCCAGACAGACTCAAGATGGAGGTCATTCAACCAGGAGACCGGAGGATTTCAGTGGACTTACAATATGCCTATCCCCATGTCCCGATCCTTCAGTCATACCAGCAGTTCCTCAGTTTTGCGTTGAGGGACAGGCATTACCAGAGCTAGCTAGAGCCTACACAGAATATGGTCTACCTAGGGGCCCAATTCAATACTCAGGCTCAGTTTCTTTGCCACCTCAAACTCCCCAAAATCAGGGAGATGTTCCAACAGGCATTGGCTGCACCAGTGATGTCAGCATCCCAGTGCATGAGTCCTCTCGGGACAATGGCTTCATGTATTCCAATGATCCCCTGGGCTCACTGGAAACACAGTTTTCCAACAAGGCTTCCTGATGCAGTGGAAGAGTTGGTCTAGCCCAGCCAATCAGGATCACCAGCTGGAGGCACCAGTCTCTGGTGGTATACAAAAAAAACGCTAAATGGCTTAGTCCATTAGGGCCGCAGCCATGGATCATTGTTACCACAGATACCAGCACACCTGCTAACAAGTCAAGATCCAGGGCAGAGGGAAATTTCCCACTCAGGGCCTAGTTTCCAATATTCTGGAACTTCAAGCAGCATTCATGGCGTTGGCCACCTTGTTGCCGCACATACAGGGTCACCCAGTCCTGCTCCATCTGGACAACACGGCAGCAGTGTCCTACATACAGCAAACAGGTGGGGAGCACAGCCACTCCCTCTTGAGAGAGGTGGGACCAATCATGACATTGGCACAACAATATCTCCCAGATTTGAGGGCCATATATGTTCCAGGCTGTCAGAACTTGGAAGCAGATCGCCTATCCAGACAATTCATGGACCCCAATGAATGATCCCTTCACCCCGAAGTGTTCAAACAGGTCATCCAAGAGTGGGGGTGTCTGCAAGATGGATATTTTTGCCTCATCAACCATCTGCAAGGTGAGCCGGTTCCTCTCACGCTACCCTCATCCATTAGTGGAGGGGACAGATGCCTTTACCCATCCTTGGGTTGGGCAACTGGCCTATGCCTTCCCTTCAATTTATTTAATCCTGAAATTCCTGAGATTTTTGACAGTCATCAGTTTTTCCTTACTGGCCTCACAGACCATGGGTCTCTCTGGCAATGGATCTCAGCATGTGCACACCGATCACTCTGCCGGTGACTCCTCATCTCCTGTCTGAAGGAGATACCCTACATCTGCAACCATCATGACTGACCTTGGCAGCCTGGAGATTGTAAGGCAGGAGTTACAAGAGTTAGGATGTTCTCCAGAGGTTATTAGAACTTTACAGAGTTCCAGAAAGGGGTCAACCAATGCCATCTACTCCCAAATATGGAATAGGTTCATGAGCTTTGCAGCTGGATGTCAGTTTGACCCTAGTGACCCAAATGTATCTCAAATCCTGTCTTTCCTTTAATCCGGATTGGATTTGGGGCTCAGTTCGCTTAAAGCAGAGGTCCACACAAAAATGGAACCTCCACTTTTTGAAACCCCCCCCCCCCTCCTGTGTCACATTTGGCACCTTTCAGGGGGGAGGGGGGTGCAGATACCTGTGTAGGGGGGCCGCTCCCTCTTCGCTCTATCTTCATCAGTTTTATGGCTGTTGTCTAGGGGTACCTGGGAGAGAGGGATAAGTCACACCACGGCCCATGTCCTCCATGGCTAAGAGGTGAGGGCCAGCAAATTGTGTTTTTGTGTAGGTTTCCTAGAGTCAAGTCCAGTACTTCGTCCCTGACTCCTTTGCTTCTAGTAACCAGAGTTCCACACAGTGAATAGGTCCAACTCAGTTTTTTTCTTCTTGCCAAGCAATAAAACAGTCTCTTTACTTTGGAAAATGGGGACAGATCGAGGTACAATCCTTTCCCTTCTGCTGCTGACCACTGTGCTGTCACCAGTGGTGAATAGTCACTGCCACTGACTATGTGATATAGAACGTGAATTACCTTTGCTCACTCTGCTCCTGTCAAAGGAAGAAATCCGTCCAAGGGAGAAATGGAGGCCTCTCCGTCACCAGCGATGCTGCGCCGGACTCTTCAGAGAAGTTACTGCACACCAGTCCTCACAAACTCAGACACGAGCACCCAAGGAGTTAGGGCCCCCTCAGATTCCTCCACCCTCGTGGAACTCAGTCGAAGGTACTGAGCCCCAGGCATCCGCCATAGTACCTCACCCCAGGCTAAAGGTGCCTGAGATGGACTCCATCTCTGCTCCGGCTAGGTCAAGGACACCTAGGCCCGGAACACCGGAACGCCAGCACCCAGGCTGAAGGTGCCTGGGTGCGGCCGCATCTTCTCGCTCCGGACTCTCCAACCCCGTGACCACCTGCCCCTTTTTATGACCTCTCCCTTTGCGCCACAGCAGGCTCCCCGCCCCGCTGTACCAGCTCCAGGGGAGGACAAAAAGGCACAGTCTTGCGGTGCGAGTTCAGCCCCGGTCCAAGGAAACAATGCCACCTATAGGCTGGCGGGAACTTCACACCACCAGAGTCCTCCAAGACTCACAAAGGGAACCTTGAATTTCCTAACAATCAAGGCATCTGGGTTACACTACCACCCAGATGCTTCCCCTAAATTCAAGTACCCGCTACACCTGTATACCTGTATAATACAGGTATTTGCACACACTTCCGGACATAGACTCCCGCGGGAGTCACGCCCCTTCCTGTCCCACGTCTCCCGCTGTCTTCTGGGAAACGCACAGGTCCCAGAACCCAGCGGGGACCAGTGGGATGGCGCAGCGCGACTCGCGCATGCGCAGTAGGGAACCGGGAAGTGAAGCCGCAAGGCTTAATTTCCTGATTCCTTTACCGAGGATGGCGGCGGGGGCAGCCGATCAATTGATCAGCCTTGGCTGCTGACATCGCGGGCACCCAGGACAGGTAAGTGTCCATTTATTAAAAGTCAGCAGCTGCAGTATATGTAGCTGCTGGCTTTTATTATATTTATGTAGCGGGGTCTTTAAATTTATGTGGGACACCCAGGTGTGGAAGTATAGGGATAGTAGACCACTTGTGTTCGTGGAGGATTGGATGGTGTAATAATCTCCTTGGTCTCCGGGTGGCGGGGTACCAGGAGGCTCAAGGTAGATTTGCCATTTCAGTGCTAGCCTTTTTGTCCCTTTCCAGAGATGGTACGGCGAGGGCGGGGAACCTGCCGTGGTGTCGATGGGAGGAGATAAAAGGGGGAGACGCCCTAACCACGAGGTCTTCTGGAGGAAGTTCTTCACACGCCCAGGCACCTTAAGCCTGGGTGCGGGTGGGTTCTGGATTCCGGCTCAGGTGCCCTAGGCCTGACCGGAATGGAGTCAGAGTCCATCCCAGGCACCTTCAGCCTGGGGTGAGGTACTGAACTAGGAGGCCTGGGGTCCAGTGACTTCGACTGGATCCCGCGAGGGTGGAGACGTCCGAGGGTCCCTGAGGTGGACGGGGCCCATGTCTGAGGTGAGGAGGCCGGGGAGGTTACCCGTCCGGAGAGTCTGGAGCAGCATCAACCCAGTGACGGATGGGCCTCTGGTAACTCCCTTGGAGGGACATTTTCCCCTGATAGGGGCCGCAGCGCAGCGAAGGTACTCCTATCTACGTTCTCTTGAGTCGCTGGTAGAGACTCTCAGATTCTAAGTCCTTTCTAGCTGAATGCTATAGTAACCGCTGGCGAGATCGCAGTGGTTTAGTTGATAACCAGGACAGTGCCTCGACCTGCTCACCCCCGTATCAAAATGTTATCAAGTCGCAACCAGATGGCTACTGAAGCACTGTTTATTGTGAGATGTACAATAAAGCAAGAGTTGGACTGTGATCGGTGTGTGGAACTCTGGTTAATTGGAGCAAAGGGAAGTGTTGACACAGCAGGACTGTATTCTAGAACAAAACACATAGGCCCGAGGAAATATCTGGTGCTGGCCTTCACCTCACCCACAGCTATGGGGAGGACATGGGCCGTAGCGCATCTCACCCTGTCGTGTGACATACCCCTAGACAAAGGAGATGGGGTGAGGCCGCTACATTTATTTTTTAGGTGGACCTCCGCTTTAAGGTGCAAATTTCAGCCATCTTGGCATTTACCCAAAAGAAATAGGCAGCAAACCTGCTGCTTGAGCACTCCATGAGAGCGGTACTTAGACTACACCCTCTCAAGAGAAATAGGTTCCCTCAATGGGACCTGGCAGTAGTCCTCAATTTTCTAGCAAACCCTCCTCGTACTCTGACAGACTGTTCATTTATGGATATCTCCTTAAAATCGGCTTTCCTATTAGCCATAATTTCAGGGGGAAGGGTGTCGGACTCCAAGAATTTCTGGCGGCAGAACCTTATTCCATGTTCTTCCCAGACAGGGTTGTGCTGAGACCATTGGATCATTTTGTCCCATAAGTGGCATCGATATTTCATCTCTCCAGTGAATGGGTGCTTCCAGACTTCCTAGCGGAATCAGATGCTGATCTGCATGAGTTGGACATTCCAAAAGTCCTCAAAGCCTATCTCCAGGCTACTTCTACATTCAGAAGTTCTTACAGACTTTTTCATCATGAAAATTTAAAGAGAAAGAGGCCTCGGCCAGAACCATCTTTGCCTGGATTGTAAAAAATATTCACCAGGCATATAGAGCCGGGAAAGATCCTCCAGAGGTTGTTAGAGCTCATCACACTAGCCATGGTGATGTCATCTTCTTGGGCGGCATGGGCAGGATTGTCTCTGGAGACAGTCTGCAAAGAGGGCTAGCTGGTCATCACATCATACGTTCCTTAAACACTACAGGGGGGATCCAGCAGCTCTTACTACAATAGAGTTTGGGAGGAAAACCATCCAAACTTTTATGTTTATTGTCAAATAAAGACTAAGTTTGTAGCATTAAACCCTCCCTTTCAAAAGCTCATTATCTATCATATGCATGCTGCCATGTCTGGCGTCAGGAAAATGGAAAATTGTATCAAATACTTACCGTAATTTTCCTTTCCTGACACCAAGACATGGCAGCATACGAACCCTCCCTCTGATCTTTTTGCTTTATACGGAGAATGGGGGAGGTAGCTCTCAGTCAGACTTTCATAGAGCTAAACAGGTCCTGTGGGTGGATATAGGGGCGGAGCTATATCATATGTATTCTGCCTCGTCTTGGCGTCAGGAAAGGAAAATTACGGTAAGTATTTGATACAATTTTCCATTTTAGTAAACTGCTGCTGCATGCAGGATATCTGTGCCTGTGGTTGCCTTGTTGGTTTCTGCAATAATGATATGACAGTAGTAGGTTGGTCCTCAAAATTTTAGCTGAACATCCTTTATATTTATTTTTTTACAACAGAGCACACTTCCAGCACTCTGTCTTTGGGACAAACTCTGATAGTACATTGGTCTCACAGGTCACGTAGCAACCTCGTGTGGTGTAGTATGTTGCATCTTAGCCCCAGGTGAAGAGGTGGACAGGTGACGTCGTCATCTCACGCTCAGCCAATCAGGGGCTTTGTACTCATTCAGAAAAACAAAACTTGAAACTTCTAGGAGCTAAAGTCCTGCTGCTGGCCACAACACTGTATACTGATGCTACATACAGTTTATCCAACGTTCACAGCAGGTGCATCTGTTAGTGAAGGTGATAGCTTTTTTTGGACCAGCTTGGTCTTAACTAACTACCGTATACAGAGGCGGCTCTCTAATTAGGCGGTCACCTTAGGCCTCGCACTCCCAGGGGGCCTCGTGGCCGCCTAATTTGCCTGACGTGTATGTGGGAGGGAATGTCCCCCTGTCAGTGTCCCCAATGAGCGAGCCGGGTGGATGAGCTACTAGTATGCAGCTGCAGCGCTGCTATATCATCAGCGCCGCACTCACCTGAAGTCTTTTTTTCCCTCTGCCACTCTTGGCATTCTCCAGTGCCCCTTCTCAGTCTCCTTCAGGCAGCGCCACCTGCAGACATATTATGTCTTACTACCCACCGCCGTACACGCCGCACCTCTCTCCTGTACATACTACCCCCCCACCATACACTCCGCACCCCTCTCCTGTACATACTATCCCCCATCATACACTCGGCACCTCTCTCCTATACATACTACCCCCCATCATACACTCGGCACCTCTCTCCTGTACATACTACCGCCCACCATACACTCCGCACCCCTCTCCTGTACATACTATCCCCCATCATACACTCCGCACCTCTCTCCTGTGCATACTACCCCCCATCATACACTCGGAACCTCTCTCCTGTACATACTACCCCCCACCATACACTCCGCACCTCTCTCCTGTACATACTTGTAACGGTACCCCAAATACGAAAGGGGTTTAACGCCATTTAAAGATATTCCCTCTCCTGGACACAAATTCACTGCTAATCCTCCACAGTCAGACAACCACTTCTCATAGGAATTAATCCTTCCAAAAGAACGAGACGCACTCTGTATCTTTCCAAAAATGAACTGACTTTATTATTGCAAAACATTACAACTCTTATATCCACAGAGAGAAGCTTCTGACCCTCCTCTCATCATACACCTCTGACCAGACCCAATTTACATGAGCCAATTAACTATAGTGAATGGCTCAGACACATGCCCTTTCTGTCTCCCAATCTGCATTATCAAAAGACTTCACACAATGAAAGGATCATTAGCATTACATAAGCAGACAGGTAACACCTCAGCATCTCTTCAATTAACCTGCCTGTCTGCTAGTTCCACAACCTATAATTACAGGCTTAACTCCCACAAGCCACAATAGAATGTAATCACACACCATCACAACAAGTATTACATGCACAGTATATACCCAATATGTGCCCTGTATATACCGTATTGGATATGGCTATCACAGATCATGGTGGGGTTCTCCTTCACCCTGTGCCCCAAGTAGGGACACAGGGTGGTTTACACATAAGAGGCATTAGGGAAGCTGAAGCAAGGGTATCTCATACTTTCTAGGAGATTCTGGGTTCCCCGGGCCCTCCCGTTACAATACTAGCCCCACCATACACTCTGCACCTCTCTCATGTACATATTACCCCCCCCATACACTCCGCACCTCACTCATGTACATACTACATATACCCCACCCCACTTCTGTACATACTACCCTACACTCCGCACCCCTCTCCTGTACATACTACCTCCCACCATACACTCCGCACCCCTCTCATGTACATACTACTCCCCCACCATACACTCTGCACCTCTCTCATGTACATACTACCCCCCCACCATACACTCCGCACCTCTCTCCTGTGCATACTACCCCCATCATACACTCAGAACCTCTCTCCTGTACATACTAACCCCACCATAACATTTTTGGGTATGACTACTTTTTTAAGGTACTGTATGAGAGTTTTTGTGGTTTCTTTGGTAAGCTCAGGGGTCTAAACAGACCTCTGAAGTCTCACCTTGAGACAGGAAAAGCCACTGAGGACACAGATTTCCAGTCCCTTACTCTGCAGCCTCAGCTGCACTGCAGATGAATGAACAGGAGACAGAGGTTCCTGTTAATTCATAAACCAAAGCATAGTAAACACAGTCACACACTCACTGTGTTCATTTGGAAAATGAAGAGGCTGGTAAATTACTTATTTACCAGCCCCCTTTCTTGAAGATCACCCACAGCAGTCAGTGGGAGAGAAGAGAAGGGAAGCCATACAGTTATTTTTTTATTGCTTGAATTATGTTTCCCATTATGGTCGTGAGTGGGGCCTCATGTCTAAGTTTTGCTTAAGGCCTCACAAAGTCTAGAGCCACCTCTGACCGTATATACTCGAGTATAAGCCAAGTTTTTCAGCACATTTTTTTTTGTGTGCTGAAAATGCCCCCCTCGGCTTATACTCGAGTCTGTATCCATCTTCAACTTTGTGTGCCCGGCCACATGTAGCCCCACTCTTCATCTACAAGTGTGCAAAGTTTGTTGTCCAGGGGACCACCAATTTTTCAAAGCCAAAGTCAGTCTAGTCACACAGCGTCGGAGATCAGGTAGGGAGATTGGGCACAGTGACAGTGAGTCATGGACACAGTAAGGCACAATGAGGCATGGGCACAGTGAGGCATGCACATGGACACAGTGAGGCATGCAGATGGACACCCTAGACTTATACTCGAGTCAATACGTTTTCCAAGTTTTTTGTGGTAAAATTAGGTGCCTCAGCTAATATTTGGGTCGGCTTATACTCGAGTATATATGGTACTTTAAAGTGACAAAGAACTGGAGTTAGGCTTTAATGCAGCTTGGGAACAAATTATATTATAAACCTTATACTGTTGTATACTAAAATGTAATGTATTTTAAAAATAACATCAGCATTTGTTCATTTACTGTGTGGACTTTTTTTATGTGTCTGGCTTTGTTTAATCTGTAGTCAATTGTCTAATTCCATATTTTGAACAGATGCCAGTTCTCACCAGACACCACTGTGCTATCAGACTCATGGAAAGACTGTTTCGTGCAAATGAGTATCAAATCAACAATTAAACCTTTGCTTGTTCCTGTTTGGAGATATATTTGTCTAATTTCTGCTCCATGAAATCAACTGTCCCCAGCCCCCAGAGGTCTCAGGAGTGATTATAAGAGCGTCTTCTGCACTAGTACTTTTCCAAGCATAGCAAGACTACCTCAATGGAATATTCAATTAAAACAATTGCATAATGTCCACTTTTATGTCTGCCTGGAAAGAGTCCAGTAATTTTCTGCCTTGCAATTCATTTCTGAGAAAAAAATGTACAGCACAGAAAATATCTTATTGACTTTTTCTAATCAATAACTGTGTTATGTTTATTATTATATTATTATTTTTATACATGTAGCCAGGGGTTGCTACTATAGTTGTTATGGTTGAACAGTTCATTGTTTCTTGTGTAGCGGGGTCTTCAGATTTAGTGGGATACACCTGGGGGTAGTGTGACCCAGGTGTGTAATTATGTCAGGGTTAAGACCCCTTTTTGTTATTCGTGGAGGATTGGGTGGTGCAATATTCTCCTTGGCCTGTGGGTGGCGGGGTACCTACAGGCTCGAGGTAGAATCACTACCACAGTGCTACCCTTTTTGTCCCTTCCTGGAGATGGTACGGCTGGGGCGGGGAACCCGCCGTGGTGTCGATGGGAGGAGATAAAAGGGGAAGACGCCCTCGCCACGAGGTCTGTCTTCGGGGATCATCTCTTCACGCACCCAGGCACCTTCAGCCTGGGTGCGGGCGATTCAAGGTTCCCGGCCTAGGCGCCCTAGGCCTGGCCGGAATGAAGTTGGGGTTCCATCCCAGGCACCTTCAGCCTGGGGTGAGGTACTATTGAGGAGACCTGGGGCCCGGTGACTTCGACCGGGTCCCGCAAGGGTGAAGTGGTTCCAGGGCGCCCCTTGCGAGGGGACCCGCATCTGAGGTGAGGAGGCTGGGGAGGTCACCCGTTCGAAGACCCGGTGTAGTGTAAACCCGGTGACGGATGGGCCTTCGGTAACTCCCTTGGAGGACATCTTCCCCTGATAGGGGCTGCAACGCAACGGAGGTATTCATGTCAAGACTCCTACAACCCTTGGTCATAGCACAGGGGGTGTAGGGACCCAGATCAGTATAGTGCCTCGACCTGCTCATCCCACCGTATCATGCCATCGCATTGCCTGTATGTGGAGATACGAAATAAACCAACAGTTGGACTGTGATCGGTGTATGGACTCTGTTAATGGGAGCACAGGGTGGTCTGGTGGTTTCTGCACAACAGACTCGGGACATGCCCAAGACACACCGGCCCGAGGAAACATCAGGTATTGGCCTTCACCTCACCCACAGTTATGGGGAGGACATGGGCCATAGCGCACCTCACTCTGTCGCTTGACATACCCCTAGCTAAAGAGGACGGGGTGAGGCCGCTACACTTGTATATGAGTTTGGCTTCCCCTAGTGTCTGTTGAACTAGGGGGAGGAACTAGGATTTTCTTTCCTCCTTGAGAAGTGAACAGAGAAATGCATTATGGGACATTTAGTCTGGATGAGGAAGTGACTCTGATAGCTGGATCCGCTCTGGACTACAGGGCACACAATGCAAAGCACGCAGAACAGCCTGCTGGGAGGAGAGATAAAAGGACAGGTGCGTCCTGCATTCAGCCTCTCTGGACACCATTCAACACCTGCCAGCAGGAGGTCTGTGTGACGGGGAGTGAGAGACTGCGGCCTATACAGCGGAGAGCCGGATCGCCTGCCTCAGAGGGACCTCGGAGGATAGCACCGCTATTCAAGCAAGTGGACCGGCCTGCGCTCCAGAGCATCAGGGATCACCAGCACTCCAAGCCACCGGGAGTCACAGCGTGGCGTGTTGGCGCCATTCTCACTGAACGGAGGTAGTAGAAGGGAGATTCCGCCCAGAGCCCTGCATCTATTGAGATTCATTGTGGTGAGAGGGCACCTGTCCATATAGTTAGAGATTACAGTATTGCTGAGTGAGTTATTTTCTACAGACTGCTGGTGAGACTTGTGGTTCCACGGATGTCATAGAGGTACACATCTTGTATATTTACATTAAGTGATATTTTCTGTCAATCATAAATTGTGTCCATTCATACTCTTTTCGCTGTGTTTATTCTTTTGCCTCAGTAAACATTTCTGAGTGGTTCAGTGATAGTGTGTGAGTTTCTCAATACTAACGCAACATTGCAGAATGGAACCCAAGGTGTCAGAGGTAAGAGAGGATCTGCAGTCTGGGTAGCTAGTGGGGTATGGAGTCTATCAGCATCCCTCACGGGGTTACTGCTACATACATATAAACAAGATTGCATTGGGATTAACAACCTCATCCAAGACACTGCAAAAAGTAGGAATGATATTGGTACTGTAATAGATTTATCCCTAGTCCAATTCCAGGATGTATGCTCTATTCTGCCTCTGACCCAAATTCAAAGTGATTTGAATGCATGCATGCTAAAAAAGGGATTTTTATAACAGCTTACCTGTAAAATCCTTTTCTTGGAGTACATCACGGGACACAGAGCGACTTAGTCATTACTAATGGGTTATATAGATTACCTTCAGGTGCTGGCACTGGCCACTTCCAAACCGGAAGTACCCTCCCCTATATAAGCCCCTCCCATCCGGGAGCACCTCAGTTTTGTAGCAAAGCAATAAGTGTCCCAAAAAGAGGGGTGGGAGCTCTGTGTCCCGTGATGTACTCCAAGAAAAGGATTTTACAGGTAAGCTGTTATAAAAATCCCTTTTTCTTTTTCGTACATCACGGGACACAGAGCGACTTAGTCATTACTAATGGGACGTCCCAAAGCAATGCCAAATGAGGGGAGGGATACATAAGCTGGGCGCCATCAGGCATGAGGATCTTTTGTGGCCTGCAACACACTGCGCCCAAAGGCGACATCCTCCTGACTTCTAACGTCTACCTGGTAGAATCTAGTAAACGTGTGTACCGAAGACCATGTTGCGGCCTTACATACTTGAGCCAGGGAGGCCTGGTGATGCACTGCCCATGAAGTTCCAACTGCTCTTGTGGAGTGCGCCCTAACTTTGAACGGAGGCAGTCTCTTTCTCAAGCCATAGGCTTGTATTATGACCTGTCGAATCCACTTGGCTAAAGTAGATTTTGATGCTGCCTGACCCTTTCTAGGGCCTTCCGGCAGAATAAACAAAGTATCCGTTCTGCGAATCTGAGCAGTGGCTTTTAGATAAGCTTTAACTGCTCTTACTACATCCAAAGAATGTAATAACTTTTCCTCTACCGAGCTAGGTTTGGGGAAAAAAGAAGGAAGAACCACATCTTGGTTCAAATGAAACCTCGATACCACCTTGGGAAGAAAGGCTGGATGAGGACGTAATACTACTCTGTCCTTATGGACAACCAGATATGGCTCCCTACAGGACAAGGCGGCTAATTCCGATACTCTTTTAGCCGAACAAATGGCTACTAAGAAAATCAATTTCCTGGTGAGAAGAACCAAGGAAATGTGTTGCAATGGTTCAAACGGTTGTTTCTGTAGAACCGACAGAACCAGGTTTAAGTCCCATGGACCTATGGGAATACTAACCGGAGGGCTAATACGCATCACTCCTTGTATGAAAGCTTTGACTAGTGAATGCGAAGCCAAGGGCCTTTGAAAAAATATTGACAAGGCCGAAATCTGACCCTTGATAGTACTCAAGGCCAGCTTCCTATCTACAGCCCACTGTAGGAAGTCCAAAATCCTACCTATCACGTACTTACGTGGATGCCATTTCTTGGCCTCACACCACGTAATGTACGCCTTCCAGATCCTATAATAGATCTGCCTGGATACCGGCTTCCTGGCATTGATCATGGTAGATACCACAGAATTAGAGAGCCCTCTCTTTTTCAGAATGTGGGCTTCAATAGCCAGGCCGTCAAACCTAGGGCTGGTAAGGAAGGGTGGTATATCGGTCCTTGCGACAGCAGGTCCGGACGATGTGGGAGGGTCCAAGGACTCCTCACTGACATTTTTACAATCTCCGCGTACCATGCCCTTCGGGGCCACGCTGGAGCCACCAGAATCACTGGTTTCTTTTCTACCCTGATTCTGCGGAGTAATCACGGTAACAATTGTGGCGGTGGGAATGCATATATCAGCTTGAACTGATCCCAAGGGAACACTAGGGCATCCGAGCCGCAAGCTAGGGGATCCCTTGTGCGAGACACAAATCTGTCCACCTTTGCGTTGAATCTGGATGCTAGCAGATCTACATCCGGTGTTCCCCACCGCTGGCATATTGCCTGGAAAACCTCGGGGTGAAGAGACCATTCCCCCGGGCATAATTGTTGGCGACTTAAAAAGTCCGCTCTCCAATTTTCCACTCCTGGAATGAAAACCGCGGATATGGCTGGGACATATTTTTCTGCCCACTCCAGGATGCAATTTGCTTCCCTCTGGGCTGCACGACTCCTGGTGCCACCCTGGTGATTGATATATGCCACTGCTGTGGCATTGTCTGATTGAATTCTGACAGGGGACCCTTGGAGTTTGGATGTCCATGCTACTAGGGCATACCGGGCTGCTCGTATCTCTAAGAGATTGATGGGCAGGGCCTTTTCTGCTTCTGACCACTTGCCCTGGAGAGACCATTGCTCCAGTACTGCCCCCCAGCCTATGAGGCTGGCATCTGTAGTGACCACCTTCCAAGAAACCGGACTGAAGGGTTTTCC
Source organism: Rana muscosa (assembly GCA_029206835.1). Classification (NCBI taxonomy): domain Eukaryota; kingdom Metazoa; phylum Chordata; class Amphibia; order Anura; family Ranidae; genus Rana; species Rana muscosa. Next base: position 15,415,438 of record CM055124.1, on the reverse strand, counting down.
TTTTTCCAGATTCTGGGGCACCAACCACCAATGGAGGCTCTTGCGAACGGAAGGGGACAGGGACATTGGTAAGTCTAAAGCCTGAACTTTTTTGTTCCAGGCTGACAGTATGGCCCTTTGCAAATTCCTTGAATGGAATTGACCGTAGGGTACTGCTTCGAATGAAGCCACCATTTTTCCCAGCAGCCTCATGCACAGGCGTATGGATGGTTTTCTTTTTGTACCCACTAAGTGGGTCAAATCTTTTAAAGACGACACCTTCTCTGGAGGTAAGAAAACCTTTCTCTGATTTGAATCCAGCCTTAGCCCTAAGTATTCCAGACTTTTGACTGGTCTTAGAGCTGACTTGTCCCGGTTGATAATCCAACCGTGATATTCCAGATACTTGATTGTCTTGTGAATAGCTACTTCCAGCTTTTCCACTGAGTGGTCTATTAGTAGCAGGTCGTCTAGATATGCCATTATCGCTACACCTTGTGTTCTTAGATTGGCCAATAATGGGGCCAGAATTTTTGTGAACACTCGTGGTGCTGTGGCCAGACCGAAAGGTAAGGCTCTGAACTGAAAATGGCGCCCTTCTACTGCAAAGCGTAGAAATTTCTGGTGGGCCGGAAAGATGGGAATATGCAGATAAGCATCCCTTATGTCGATCGAGGCTAACCATTCCTGCCCTTGTAGGGCGGTGGCCACCGATCGGATCGACTTCATCCGAAAAGTCCTGATATTTAGGAACTTGTTTAGCCCTTTTAGATTTAATATGGGCCTCACGTCCCCATTTGGTTTGGGGACTGTGAAAAGGTTCGAGTAAAACCCGAATCCGCTTTCTTCCAGGGGAACCTTCATGATTACACCTTGGAGCAATAGTTGTTCTAGTGCCAGAAGGAGGGATCCTCTCTTCTGGGGATCTCTTGGCACGTTTGACCTCATAAATTGGGCAGGAGGAGTGCCTTTTAACTCCAGCTTGTATCCCAGACTTACTGCGGAGAGCACCCATCTGTCTCTGATGGTGTCCCGCCAGGTCTCTGTGAACAACTGAAGCCTTCCCCCCACCCGATTGAGTGGGGGCAACGCTTCATGACTTAGGGGGAGGTTTTGTACCTCTCTTGGTCCAGGGCTTCTTGTTACCCTGTGATTGTCCCTGATTTCTGCCCCCTGAATTTGACCGCGGAGGCCGTCGGAACTGCTTCACAGCCGATGTGCCCGGGACTGGAGAAGTAGGCCTCTTAAAAGAAGGACTTCTACTCTTGTTCTTAACCGGTAAGAGTGAACTTTTACCGGCAGAAATTTTCTGGATATATTTGTCCAGATCTTCTCCAAATAAGCGTTCTCCATGAAATGGGAAGCTAACCAGCAGTTTCTTACAGGGAGCTTCAGCAGACCAGTTTTTGAGCCACAGAAGCCTACGCATATGTACTATAGACAGCGTAAAGCGGGAGGCCTGTTGGATTGTATACTTTATGGCGTCCACCGCAAAACACAAGGCTCTAGGCAGGTCAGCTAGGGCAAGAGCCTGCTGATCTGGTAAGTCCCTTAAGACTTGTTTCAACTGATCTTTCACTGCTTGGCAGACTCCAATCGCTGCTACCGCAGGTTGTGTCACCATGCTTGCTGTAGAGAAAGCAGATTTTAGTAAAGACTCCAATTTTTTATCTATTGGGTCTTTGAACATTGGAACATTATCTACTGGACATGTCAGTGATTTGTTCACAGAAGAGATGGCTGCGTCCACTGTAGGGACCCTCCATTTTTTTATGAACTTATCCTCCATGGGATAGATCACCGGAAATCTCTTGGGGGGAGCAAATATTTTATCAGGATGCTCCCAATCCTGGTAAATAAGCCCTTCTAATAAAGGGTGGATTGGGAAGGAACAGACAGCCTGGGGAGCTTTTAGCGACCCCAGCGAGGAAACCGTAGTGGATGGTGGTTCCGCCAGAGGCATTTTAAATGCTGATCGGACCATGTTAGTCAGAGACTGAACCCATAATCTTTCAGCCTGAGATGCTGAGAAAGGTTCTTCCACTGTTGATTCCTCCATAACTGAATCAACCTCATCCTGATCCCCTTCAGGTAGGTCGATCCCTGTGTGGGACTGTTCCTCCACTAACAGGCACTCTGAAGGAGGAGACGGAGATCGGACGCGCTTTCCCTGTGACAGGGAAGCAGCGATCAATGCTGTTAATCTCTCTTCCAATCCTCCCAGAGTTGAGGATAAAACCTCCTCTGTTATATATACAGGAGCAGGTGGACTGGGGACAGCCGCAGCACCAGGCACTCCTGCGGGGTTTCTACGGCTACTGACCTCTGAATTCTCAGGGGAGATTGGTGCAGTACAAGCATGCCCAATATCCTCAGAGCCCGATGGAGACCCCTTTGGCTTCCTGGAAGACTTATTTCCGGAGCGTCTGGACGACATATTCTTTAAGCACAAAGCTGAGGTATTCCCGTCGTCATACACCAATTTTGCTGGTAATAGTCTAACACAGTTGCTGCTATATACCAGCTGGTGTCCACTAAAGTGCCTTTCTATGGGGATGCCTGCATCAACCGCCTCTGTGTGCCACTGTTTGTTGCTAGCTCTGTTTGCATCCAGCTGACACTTGTACTGTGTCTTTATACAAGCTGGGACGCCTGCACATGCGCAGAAGCGTCGTGGCGCGCATCGAGCGTCATCCACCCGCCCCGCCCCCACAGATATTAGCGGGAATACCGTTAGGTAACAGACAGAAAGACAAATTAGGCTTGGGGGTCCCCCAATAGAACCAAGTTCCTGGGGGCCCCCACTTACCTGTTCCCCGCCGCAGGACTCTGTTTGGTCCACAGAAGCCCAAACTTCACCTATCACGGCAGGCATTGTAATTAAACCTTCAGGGACCGGGTTCCCAAGGATTCCACTCCCCTGGACCTGTATAGCACCCTGCACAGACAACATCTTGGTCGTGGGTATGACCAGAGCTCTGGATCCCAGGGTCCAGCCCTCCTAAGAGAGGCATTACAGGCAAAACCTTGCTCTTCTGCTGCAAGGCCCGGGTACCGACCGTTTAGCTATGAAGCTTTTTTGGTGGGATCCGGAACAGCTTACTAAGGCCCAAAAGAACCTGTACGCAAGCCCAGTGAAAACACATGTTACTCTTTGGCCAACACCTTAGACACTGGCAAAAAACTCAGGTGCTCCCGGATGGGAGGGGCTTATATAGGGGAGGGTACTTCCGGTTTGGAAGTGGCCAGTGCCAGCACCTGAAGGTAATCTATATAACCCATTAGTAATGACTAAGTCGCTCTGTGTCCCGTGATGTACGAAAAAGAAAGGATCACACACTGAGACACACTGGTCAGTATGAGCTCTTCTCATCAACAGACGTTTATTCAGGTCACAGCCCCTTATATAAACAAAGTGACATAAGCAAACGTCATCACATATGTGTGTAAATCATTGGTTCATCTGTATATGGTCCTCTTCCTGTGACGTCTGTTCTTGCACGTGGTATCCACATTCTTTAGCTCAGCGCCATGTTTGCTTTGCACGGTGGGAGGGGGTGAAGGGAGTAGGCGCAGAGGAAACATCTGTTTCTCATTTAAGGAAACTTACTGCTGGCTGGTTATAAGATTACCATAACACACACACGATTCGATTACGATTATCATGTCAACGATTCGATTCCGCGATGCATCAAGATTACTGCGCACGGTTTTCATTAAAAAAATTCAAGCCGTCAGGAGAACTCCATTTTTTTAATTTTATCTGTTCTTCAAAAAAAAAAAAAGACAACACTCCCTGCATGCAGCAAAGTCTAAACACAGCAGACAACAACTTAGAGGAGTTCCAGGCTCCCCCCCAAAAAACACTAGAGGAGATGATCAGAGACTACTAACATGATGCAGGAGATGGTCAGAGACTGCAGACATGATACAGGAGATGATCAGAGACGGCAGACATGATCAGAGATGGCAGACATGATACAGGAGATGATCAGAGACGGCAGACATGATACAGGAGATGATCAGAGATGGCAGACATGATACAGGAGATGATCAGAGACGGCAGACATGATACAGGAGATGATCAGAGACGGCGGACATGATACAGGAGATGATCAGAGACTGCGAACATGATACAGGAGATGATCAGAGACTGCGAACATGATACAGGAGATGATCAGAGACTGCGAACATGATACAGGAGATGATCAGAGACTGCGAACATGATACAGGAGATGATCAGAGACTGCGAACATGATACAGGAGATGATCAGAGACTGCGGACATGATACAGGAGATGATCAGAGACTGCGGACATGATACAGGAGATGATCAGAGACTGCAGACATAGTACAGGAGATGATCAGAGACTGCAGACAAGATGTGCCATGTAGCCAGCACTGGTTTCTAATGCGCTGCTGCTGCCATGGAGACAGGGACCAGCACTGTCATTACTGGTGCCAGGACAGCAACCCTGGTTGTTCGCCCACTGGTCCACTGTTGGAGGATTCCCCCATCCACCTGGAATGTGTAGATGGGGGAATTGGATCATATTTTTTTTTCCAGTGAAATAACTAAACGGAAAAAAAAAAGCGATCACTATATGGGCTGCATAAGTGGCTTGGTGCTAACTGGATCTTGGAAGAACAGAGCGGGGGAGGGAGACAGATAATAGGGGAGAGAAAGGGACAGCTCAGTGATCAATGTGTAATAAAAAATGCAGTGCTCACTCATTCAGGGACGAGGCTGGAAGTTCCCACAGCTTGGAATGTGTAGCTGCTGACTATGTTGTTCTTCATATCTCCAGCGCACATCTCCCCCCCCCCTCTCTCTCCTTTACAGCTGTACGTCGGGATAGGAGAGTGGGCGGGCCGGGCAGACACAGAGGAGGAGGAGGAGGGGGCAGCTGTATGCAATGCATTGTTCCGTTGCTGGGAGGGGGAGTGAACTCTGCTGGGCTGTGTGTGAGACGAGTGTCGGACACTCCACACAGCTGCAGCTGCCCCTAAGGCCCCTTTCACACTGAGGCGTTGAAAAAACGCTCAAAAATTATAGGATTTTGTACCTCTATTTTACCGCGATTTTACCGCGATTTCACCGCGTTTTTACCGCGATCGCGGTAAAAATAGCGCTAAAGCGTATGCGGTTTTACCGCGTTCGCGCTAAAATTAGCGCGAACGCGGTAAAAACGCGGTAAAAACGCATAGGCGTTAGCGCTATTTTTTAACATAACGCTTATGCTTATGCGTTTTTACCGCGTTTTTACCGCGAATCCCATTCATTTCAATGGGGATAGGCGTTTTTACAGCGCTATTTTTTGCGCCCTAAAGTTGCTCTAAAAAAGCTGTTTGCAGGATTTTTTTCAACGCCCAGCCAGCAAAACGCCTCAATGTGAAAGCCCTCAGAGATTTCACATTGAGAATGCTGGGGCAGGATTATTTCAGGCGTTATTACAGCGCTATTTTTACCACGAAAACGCGGTAAAAACGCCTCAGTGTGAAAGGGGCCTAAATGTACAGACTGATTCTCCTGTCCTACAGATGGTAGAAATCAGTCTGTTTTCTCAAACTGTCACAGTGATAATGGGAGGCTGGAAACACTGCATTGCCCCCCACAGTGCAGGATCTCCAGGGACTTTGAGAACCCTGATTGTTCTGCCACTCCCACAGATGTGATGACAGCTACATTGATCTGTCTCACAGCACCGTGCGGCTCTGGCTCTGCGCCCGCCCATCGGGGAGATGAGGGGTCACTGTCCGTGTGTCCACAGGTACAAATCCTGAGGAGAGGGAGAGCCTGGGTGGGGGCAGCATGCTGAGGCTATATCATCCATTGACGGGGGAACGGCACCAGGCTCAGCCAGCCAATCCGTGCAAGACACTGCTGTGGGGGGGGGGGGGGGAGGAGCCAAAATGACGTCATGCATAATCGATTAACACTGGCTACCGCATCAATGCCGAATCGGGAAGGGCAAAATCGTGATGCATCGATGCGGCGATCATTTTCAACACCCCTAATATTATATATATGTAGCACTACCCCCAGTTAAGAGAGTTGCTGGTATTGTTTGGGCCTGTACCGTACTGCTGTCAACCCCCCCAAACTAGCTATAACCCTCCACTGACACAGCTGTAAATAAATGGGATTGTGAAACCCACTGGCTATAGGAGCCACAATGCCGCAATAGAGCATACATTACAGTTCAAAATTGGTTTACCTGTGTTGGCCGTCTCCCTGTAACACTTAACACTCCATACAACGTGTTTGCTTAACCACAAAAGTATTTTTACTGAATAAGAAATGACAGGTTAAACAAACATGCAGTTTACTTATGCAGAGCCCTGCAAAAGCCAAAGTGATAAACATATAAAGGTACCAAATATAATGAAATCCTATATTCACTAAATGTCTTTGAACTAACTATGCTCGCAAGCTTTCCCCTCGTGGGCAATATGGCGCCCACACAGTGTCAAAGTGAGTTCCAGTCAGGCCTAACTACCTCCAAACACTGTCACTCCAATGAAAAGGATCTTCGCTAGCAAAACGATGGTGCACTTAATATTTGTGATCCAAGGGATATCAAATAACATTAGCCGAACCCTGGCTATACTTAGGACGTGAAGTCACAGGTTATAAAATGATCAGCCTTAGCCAAAAGATCACGGGCCTAATTACAGTTAAAAGTCCTGGGCAAGTGCCCTCTCACCCGACCAGGCCCAGTCCGTGCCGCTGGTTCAGTTGCTGGTGCTCCGGCACACGATCTCTCCACCACCCGTAGTCTCCGGTCCCTCAGACAACCGTATGGAAGTCGGGTCGACTCTTGGATGCTCCGAGATATCAGCAGGCTCTTCGGATGAGATCCCTCTCTCTGCGACGAGCAGGTTTTCCGGATTCGGTAGGCCCAGGCTTTCCGGCCTAGACAAGCACAACAGGCCCCAACACAGGCTCCGACTTGCTGGGCGGGCGATGTCCAAAGAGACCGCACGTTGCTCCTCCTCCACTTAAATAACCCTTCCCCAGCAGACCTTGCGCCGGGCAATGCACTGTGGGTACAGTAGTCTATATAGTATCCACTGCATTGGAGTCCATGTCTCTCTGTACTACAAGTCCCACTATGCACCTTTCCTTCCAAGTCAAACAGTAGTCAATAGAGTTCCGGAGGGATCTGGGTGCATTTGCGTATAAAGTAGTCCTTATAGCATACCAATAGGCGACACCCCGCTACACACTCCCCCCACTTAAAATCTTTGGTCCCCAAAGATATCAACAATGTCTGAGAGAGAGAGAAAGAACTTAGTTAGCATATATGGAAGTGATACAATTGACGGTCACAAAGGAACCTGGCAGGGGAATCTCCCACCAAGCTTCAGAAGGGAGATTGTCCTGCCTACAGGTCACGTTAATGGAAGTGGCCTGTCCAGCGAGCAGGTTTTCCGGATTCGGTAGGCCCAGGCTTTCCGGCCTAGACAAGCACAACAGGCCCCAACACAGGCTCCGACTTGCTGGGTGGGCGATGTCCAAAGAGACCGCACGTTGCTCCTCCTCCACTTAAATAACCCTTCCCCAGCAGACCTTGCGCCGGGCAATGCACTGTGGGTGCTCAGCTGCACTGTGGGTACAGTAGTCTATATAGTATCCACTGCATTGGAGTCCATGTCTCTCTGTACTACAAGTCCCACTATGCACATTTCCTTCCAAGTCAAACAGTAGTCAATAGAGTTCCGGAGGGATCTGGGTGCATTTGCGTATAAAGTAGTCCTTATAGCATACCAATAGGCGACACCCCGCTACACACCCCCCCACACTTAAACGCTTTGGTCCCCAAAGATATCAACAATGTCTGAGAGAGAGAGAAAGAACTTAGTTAGCATATATGGAAGTGATACAATTTACGGTCACAAAGGAACCCGGCAGGGGAATCTCCCACCAAGCTTCAGAAGGGAGATTGTCCTGCCTACAGGTCACGTTAATGGAAGTGGTCTGTCCAGCTGTGCCAGGGAGTGAGCTAGGGTTGCCCTCCACTAAATTTACAGTAGAGGGACCAGACTCGTCAACTGTTCTTCTTGCAGTGAAAACAGCTTCCTCAGAGCATTCCCCCATTTGAGTATAAGTCAGTCTTTTTGGAGGGTGAATGACTCTTCTCTCCCTCTGTTCCATAGGAGTCGGAGTATCAAGAGCAGCGGATTCAGCCACTTCTGTATTCTTTTCAATGATTCCCTCTTCTGGGTTAGGCGTAGTTGACACTGCTACTTCAGGAACATCCAGATCAGCCTCAGAAGGAGATGAGGGCTCTCTGGGGTCTTCTGTTTGAAAGGAATCCAGAGCATCCTCCCATTCCTCAGTGAGAGTATTGTCTGACATGAACTCAGGAGCCTCCGGGTTTAAAGTGCCACTAGCAGCAGCTTCAGATGGCGATGGGATAGTGGTCAGAGATTCTGGTATTTGAGATGACCACAATCAATCAAGCTCCATTTCCTCACCATCACTGATCTCCCCCTCAGTTCTATCATCCCCAGTTTCTGACAGGGCCATCTGAGACCTGGTAGCTGGTCTAGGGGTATGGGAAACTGGAGGGGATTCCTGGGAACCCATTGCAGGAGGTAGGCGGACCGCTTCAGAAAGGGGTAATAAATGATTCCTATGCCAAGTCTTCAGCGGGCCTACACTTCCCTTTGGCCTGATCTGATACACCGGCAGGCCTGGCAGCTGCTTACAGATAACATATGGCTGTGATCTCCGAAGGTCAGCCAACATACGTTTCCCCAGGACACCTAAGTTCCGCAGCAGCACCCTGTCTCCTGGCTGTAGATCATGTATCCTGACCTTGAGATCAAAGTTCCTCTTGTTCCTCACTCCTCTTTGTTCAGATGTCGCCTGGGCCTTCTCATATGCCAACCTTAAACTCTTTTGCAACCGATCTACATACCCCTTGTGGGATGCTGCTGAGGTATGATCCAGCAAGGTGCCAAAAGCCAGATCTACAGGTAACTGTGTTTCCCGTCCAAACAACAATCTATACGGGGAGTATCCAGTAGCGTCACTGGTCGTACTGTTGTAGGCATGTACAATAGCAGCTACATGCCTGCTCCAGTGCTGCTTCTTTTCTGAACTCAGTGTCCCCAGCATATCTAACAGTGTCCGGTTAAACCGTTCAGGCTGAGCATCCCCCTGTGGGTGGTACAGGGTTGTTCTGGTCTTCTTGATGCCCAATAGATCCAACAACTTCCTAATCAGTCTGCTTTCAAAGTCCCTCCCCTGCAGTGTTGCCAACCCCCTGAAGTGAAATTTACTGGCAAGGATGCCAAAATTTCTGTACGGCACCAATTTCTTACTGGCAAAAAAAATGAAGATTACTGGCAGAGCCGCATTTTTTACTGACACTGCAAAACAGTACCTAAAATTACTGTTTTTAGTGCTAAACAGTGCAAATATCAATATTTCAACTATAAACACACAGCTAATGCTAATATCAATGTGTTTAAGTTAAACAAAAGTAAAAAAACATATTTCTCAATTTACATGAAGGTTAGGTTACTATAACCCAGCCAGCACAGAGTTCCCACTTACATCAGAGTCTGCAGGATGCCCCCTTACAGTGCAAGGGCACTCTTATGTAAAGGGGAACGCTGCAGATCATGATGTAAGGGGGAACTCTGATGTGGAGGGGAGCTCTGGTGAATAGAGACCACCTTCCACAGAGTGAATACACTAAGGTAAGGGGGGGGGGGTACTAATATAAGGGGGAAACCTTTATATCAGTGCCCCCTTACATTATTGTATTCATTCACCTTCTTACATCAGTGACCCCCCCCCCCCCCTCAGAATGGCCTGGCGGCACTGTCACTTACCTCCTCCCAGGTGCACAGTGTAAGGCTCAGTCAGACGGCTCCAGCTTGGTGGGTCTGATCTCCTCTCCCCAGTCCACACGTGTGTTTCTTCCTGGGCCGTAACCCCCATCCCGGCGGCACTCCCACTCTTGACTCCTTTCTAGGATCCCCTCAGAGACTGTAGACATGACAAGAGATGGTCAGAGACTGCAGACACGATACAGGAGGTGGACAGAGGCTGCGGACATACTACAGGAGGGGGACAGAGACTGCGGACACACTACAGGAGGTGGACAGAGACTGCGGACACACTACAGGAGGTGGACAGAGACTGCGGACGCACTACAGGAGGTGGACAGAGACTGCGGACGCACTACAGGAGGTGGACAGAAACTGCGGACACACTACAGGAGTTGGACAGAAACTGCGGACACACTACAGGAGTTGGACAGAAACTGCGGACACACTACAGGAGGTGGGCAGAGACTGCGGACACACTACAGGAGGTGGACAGAGACTGCGGACACACTACAGGAGGTGGACAGAGAGTGCGGACACACTACAGGAGGTGGACAGAGACTGCGGACATACTACAGGGAGGTGGACACTGGAGAGACTGTGGACATACTACAGGGAGGTGGACACTGGAGAGACTGTGGACATACTACAGGAGGTGGACAGAGACTGCAGACATACTACAGGGAGGTGGACACTGGAGAGACTGCGGACATACTACAGGAGGTGGACAGAGACTGCGGACATACTACAGGAGGGGGGACAGAGGCTGCGGACATACTACAGGAGGGGGGACAGAGGCTGCGGACATACTACAGGAGGGGGGACAGAGGCTGCAGACATACTACTGGAGGTGGACAGAGACTGCGGACATACTACAGGAGGGGGGACAGAGGCTGCGGACATACTACAGGAGGGGGGACAGAGGCTGCGGACATACTACAGGAGGTGGACAGAGACTGCGGACATACTACAGGAGGGGGGACAGAGGCTGCGGACATACTACAGGAGGTGGACAGAGACTGCGGACATACTACAGGAGGGGGGACAGAGACTGCGGACATACTACAGGAGGGGGGACAGAGGCTGCGGACATACTACAGGAGGGGGGACAGAGGCTGTGGACATACTACAGGAGGGGGGACAGAGGCTGCGGACATACTACTGGAGGTGCCGGAGACACTCTACGGACATGATGGTGCCCTCCTCACCCCCTCACAGTAGCCTCCTCCTCTGTCCACCACCATATTACTTCTCCACATCATCAGTGTGCTGTGTCCTCCTCCTGTGCCCCTTTCACCTCTCCACAGGTCAGGGCAGCACTGTGCTGCCCTGACCTGTGGAAAGGTGCACAGGAGCCAGAGGAGGACACAGCACACTGATGATTTCGAGAAGTAATATGGTGCCGGTGGACAGAGAGCACATCAGTCTCTGTGTCCCCTGCATGGCACCATTGGCACGGCTTCACGCTCCAGGCTCACTCACTGACCCCCCCAGTTTCACTCACCTCGAGTCTGTCTGACTCTGTCCTCCACCCTGTCAGTGCTCCGCTCGCTCCTCCACCCTGTCAGTGCTCCGCTCGCTCCTATGATGATGAGTGCTACTGCTCACTGCAGGACTGAGGACTCGAGTCGCGCCAGCCGCTGTGGTCACGCCAGTGTATTCAAAAATGGCGCCAGCGGCGCCATCACGTTACTGTGCGTGCGCCGCCCGGCCGAGCGTGAACAAGTTTCCCTGCGCTCGGCCGGCTTCGGAACGGCGCATGCGCCGTTGTATGGCCGGCTCGTGGCCATCTTTTTTATGGGCGCCGGTGCCCATAGCGGACATTAACGTACACCCCAAAAAAGGGGTTAAATTCACGTACCGTACGTAAATCTACGTACGGTTGGCAACACTGCTCCCCTGATCCGAGTGGAGACGTTGAGGCAAGCCATAGTGCACAAAACACGTTTCAACAAGTACTTTGGCCACTGTTGAGGCCTTCTGGTCTTTAGTTGAGAATGCTTGGGCATATCTAGTGAAATGATCAGTTACTACCAAAACATTCCCTTGTCCACTCAGATCCGGCTCCAGGCAAAGGAAATCAATGCACACCAGTTCCAGGGGTCCCTGACTTTGTAGGGGGCCCATTGGGGCAGCTTGATGAGGCAGGGTCTTTCTCTGTACACAGCGTGCACAGGAATGGCAGTATTCTTCCACTTCAGCCCGCATGCAAGACCAATAAAATCTGTTTCTTACGAGTTGAAAAGTCCTTTCTGATCCCAGATGACCATGATCATCATGCAAAGCGATCAAAACCGCTTTCCTGTGCTTCTCGGGTAAGAACAATTGCCACTTATCCTCTAAATCATCAGAGGGGCCCCTCCGGTAGACCACCCCTTGATGTATCTGCAACCGGTCCCATTCTCTTCTTAGTAGTCGGGCCTCCCTTGAAGAGTCTTCTAGGAGTATATCTGGGCTCTGGCTCTCCAATACCTTCAACATCAACTTCCCTAGTGGGTCTTCCAGTTGGTCTCTTCTCAGATCTCTTTTTGACAGCTTAGGTAAGTTCTCTTCTTCAATCTGAGTTACATCACAGTAGTGTTTAGTAGGGATGAGCTCCGAGTTCGAGTGGAACTCATGTTCGACTCGAACATTGCCTGTTCGCATGTTCGCCGAACAGCGAACAATTTGGGGTGTTCGCGGGAAATTCAAAAAGCCGCAGAACACCCTGTAAAAGTCTATGGGATAAATCTAAAGTGCTAATTTTAAAGGCTTATATGCAAGTTATTGTCATAAAAAGTGTTTGGGGACCCGGGTCCGCCCCAGGGGACATGTATCAATGCAAAAAAAGTTTTAAAAACAGCAGTTTTTTCGGGAGCAGTGATTTTTAATAATGCTTAAAGTGAAACAATAAAAGTGAAATATTCCTTTAAATTTCGTACCTGGGGGAGTGTATAGTATGCCTGTAAAGCAGTGCTTGTTTCCCTTGCTTAGAACTGTCCCTGCACAAAATGTAATTTCTGAAGGAAAAAAGTAATTTAAAAGCACTCGCAGCTATAATGAATTGTCGGCTCCCGGCAATATAGAGAAAAGTCATTGATAAAAAAAAAAATGCATGGGGGTCCCCCCAAATTCAATTACCAGGCCCTTCAGGTCTGGTATGGATATTAAGGGGAACCCTGCGTCAAATTAAAAAAAAATTACGTGGGGTTTCCCCAAAATATCCATACTAGACCCTTCAGGTCTGGTATGGATTTTAAGGGGAACTCCACCCCAAATTTAAAAAAAAAATGGCGTGGAGTTCCCCTAAAAATCCATACCAGACCCTTTATCCGAACACGCAACCTGGCAGGCCGCAGGAACAGAGGGGGGGACAAGAGAGTGCCCCCCCTGAACCGTACCAGGCCACATGCCCTCAACATGGGGAGGATGTCCCCATGTTGATGGGGACAAGGGCCTCATCCCCACAACCCTTGCCCGGTGGTTTTGGGGGTCTGTGGGCAGGGGGCATATCAGAATCTGGAAGACCCCTTTAACAAAGGGGATCCCCAGATCCCGGCCCCCCTTTGTGAACTGGTAAGGGGTATATTGTACCCCTACCATTTCACGAAGAAAGTGTAAAAAAAAAAAGGGAAAAAAACACACAGACACCTTGGAAAAGTCCTTTATTAAAAAAAAAAAACACATTCCACCGATGTAATCCAATGTTCCGCGGCGATCCGATGTCCAGCGCTGCAGTCTCCACTCGAAACGTTATTGGCTGATGACGTAGGCGGGGTCTGAGGTACGAGGGGGCGGGGGCGCCCTCTTATCTCAGACCCCGCCTACGTCATTGGCTAAGCGGACCTGATGGGGAACTTCCTCTTCAGTGTAAAAAAATGAATAGACCCGCCCCTTCTCACGTTCCCCATCAGGAGCGGACCTGATGGGGAACGTGAGAAGGGGGCGGGTCTATTCATTTTTTTTACACTGAAGAGGAAGTTCCCCATCAGGTCCGCTCAGCCAAGACGTAGGCGGGGTCTGAGATACGAGGGCGCCCCCGCCCCTCATACCTCAGACCCCGCCTACGTCATGGGGAACTTCCTCCGCAGTGTAGGTCCGCTCAGCCAATGACGTTTTGAGTGGAGACTGCAGCGCTGGACATCGGATCGCCACGGGACATTGGATTACATCGCTGGAATGTGTTTTTATTAGGGTTGAGCGAACCCGAACTGTAAAGTTCGGGTCCGTACCGAACTTTAGCTTTTTCCCGAACCCGAACCCGGACTTTGCGCGAAAGTCTGGGTTCGGGTTCGGCAATCTAATGGCGCAGTTAGAAATGCTTCAGGGGCCAGCCAATCACCTTTTGCTTAGCTGGTGTGCCCTTAGAAGCCATCATAGCCATGCCTACTAATGGCATGGCTGTGATTGGTCAGTGCAACATGTGACCAAGCTTCTATATAAGCTAGAGGCACACAGCACACACGTCACTCTGCTTCAGAATAGATAGGGAGAGGATCTTGGCTGCTGCTGTTGCTAATAGGGAGAGATTGTAAAATACATGAGGTAGTCCTGATTCTGCAATCTGAGGGAAAAGATAGAGAGACAGTGTAGTGTAGGGCCAGGTTCCTGTTGGTGCTTTCAGGGAGAGAGATTTATTATATAGGAGTCCAGATTCAGAGATTAAAATCAGCGATCTGCATAGGTTTACCTGTTTGTGTTGCAGTGCACAGTCTTTTTACACTGCCATGAGCCCAGTGTCAGAGAAAATCTACCTATTATCTGCAAGCTCAGTGCACCAGCACTGCATATATTACATTGAGAGATACACCGTTTCCATACTGTGGGTGTATTCTGCTCTTGGAAAAAGATCCATTCAGGGCAAAAAAAAAAAAGGCACTTTATTGTGCTCTTTTCCAAAAGACCCATTAAGGGCAAAAAAAATAAAAAATGTGCATTTTATTTTGCTCGTGCAAAAAAAGACCCGTTTAGGGCAAAAAATAAATAAAAAAAATTGCACTTTAATGAACGCTTGCAAAAAGAGCCATTTAGGGCCACAAAAAATATTTTGCAGTGTGTTATACATATGTGGAGGTGTGTGAAATAAACAATTTCTATATAGTTTTCTCCTACTGTGCTATACTAAAAAAACAACATTTTTTTTGAATAGCATTTTCTGCAGTTCTGTAGCTGTGCGATTCAGCGGTTACGTACTGTGAGTGTGTTGTGGTCTTCCAAAAAATGCCATTTAGGGCCACAAAAAATATTTTGCAGTGTGTTATACATATGTGGAGGTGTGTGAAATAAACAATTTCTATATAGTTTTCTCCTACTGTGCTATACTAAAAAAACAACTTTTTTTTTAATAGCATTTTCTGCAGTTCTGTATCTGTGCGATTCAGCGGTTACGTACTGTGGGTGTGTTCTGCTCTTCCAAAAACACCCATTTAGGGCAAGATCCTAAATTTGGAAAATATGAGGAGAAGGTCAAAGGGACGTGGTGGCCCCGGTCGTGGTGCTGCTGGTGGAGCTCCTGTTGCAGGGAGAGGACGTGGTGGATCTGTGCCAGATACACGCACAAGTGAAACACCTTCCTCAGGTGCGAGTAGGCGACCGAGCCTGCGGCGGTATTTTGTCGTGCCTAATGAGGCTGTACGAATGTTTAGGCCAGGACAAGTACAGGCGATAGTAGATTGGGTTGCTGACAGTGCCTCGGGTTCCTTCACATTGTCTCCCACCCACTCTTCTGATGAAAGATCAGAGTTGGCACCTGAAACCCATGTCCATCAGTCTTTCACCTCACCCCCTTGCAAATCAGCCAAGCAGTCTGAGCCCCAAATCATGCAGCAGTCTCTTCTGCTTTTCAATGACTCTGTTAGCAGGGTTTCCCAGGGCCATCCACCTAGCCCTGCCCCAGAAGTGGAAGAGATTGAGTGCACCGATGCCCAACCACTTATGTTTCATGATGAGTACATGGAAGGACCATCGCAGTACGTCTCGGATGATGACGAAACACAGGTGCCAACTGCTGCTGCTTTCGCAATTGTGCAGACAGACAAGGAGGGCAGGGGTGAAGACTGGGTGGAAGATGATGTGGAGGACGATGAGGTCCTCGACCCCACATGGAATCAACGTTATGCAGGTGACCAGTGTAGTTTGGAGGAAGAGGCGGTGGTCACACAGAGCCACCAGCACAGCAGAAGAGGGCGCAGGGTGCAAAAGCGGAGCGTCCGTCCCCTAGACAGTATGTCTGCTACTGCCCAACGCAGCAAGGGACCGAGCACACCAAAGCCAAGTCCAAGGAGTTCCCTAGCGTGGCAGTTCTTCACACAATGTGCTGATGACAAGGCACGAGTGGTTTGCACGCTGTGCAATCAGAGCCTGAAGCGAGGCATAAACGTTCTCAACCTGAGCACAACCTGCATGACCAGGCATCTAAGTGCAAAGCACGAGCTGCAGTGGAGTAGACACCTCAAAAACCAAGAAAGGTCTCTGGCTCCTCCTGCTTCCTCTTCTGCTGCAGTCTCGGCCTCTTCATCCACCTCTGTAGTGACAGTGGCACCTGCCACCCCGCAAACAGAGGATCTGCCAGCAACACTACCACCTGGGTCACCAACCATCTCCACAATGTCCCATGGAAGCGTTCAGCTCTCTATCTCCCAAACATTGGAGCGGAAGAGGAAGTACCCCCCTAGCCACCCGCGATCCCTGGCCCTGAATGCCAGCATTTCAAAACTCCTGGCCTTTGAAATGCTGTCATTCCGTCTGGTGGAGACGCAGAATTTTAAAAGCCTGATGGCATTGGCTGTCCCACAGTACGTTGTGCCCAGCCGCCACTACTTTTCCAGGCGAGCCATCCCTTCCCTGCACAACCAAGTGGGGGACAAAATCAGGTGTGCACTGCGGAACGCCATCTGTGGCAAGGTCCACCTAACTACGGATGCGTGGACCAGTAAGCACGGTCAGGGACGTTATATCTCCCTAACAGCACACTGGGTAAATGCAGTGGCGGCTGGGCTTGAGGCAGATAGCAGTTTGGCGCATGTCCTTTCACCACCGAGGATTGCAGGGCGCTTCAGTTTGCCTCCTGTTGCTAACTCCTCCTACTCCGCTTCCTCATCCTCTACCGCCTCCTCATCCGGTCAGCGTAACACCTTCACCACCAACTTCAGCACAGCCATGGGTAAACGACAGCAGGCAGTTTTAAAACTTTCCTGTTTGGGGGAAAAACCCCACACCGCGCAGGAGTTGTGGAGGGACATGGAACAACAGACCAATGAGTGGTTGCTGTCAGTGAGCCTCAAGCCCGGCCTGGTGGTGTGCGATAATGGGCGAAATCTCGTAGCAGCTCTGGGCCTAGCCGGTTTGACGCACATCCCTTGCCTGGCGCATGTGCTGAACTTGGTGGTCCAGAGGTTCCTTAAAAATTACCCCAATATGCCAGAGCTGCTGCAGAAAGTGCGGGTTGTGTGTGCGCACTTTCGGCGTTCTCACCCTGCTGCTGCTCGCCTGTCAGCGCTGCAGCGTAACTTCGGCCTTCCCGCTCACCGCCTCATATGTGACGTGCCCACAAGGTGGAACTCCACCTTGCACATGCTGGCCAGACTGTGCGAGCAGCAGCAGGCGATAGTGGAGTTTCAGCTGCAGCAATCACGCGTGAGTCGCTCTGCGGAACAGCACCACTTCACCACCAATAACTGGGCCTCCCTGCGAGACCTGTGTGCCTTGTTGCGCTGTTTCGAGTACTCCACCAACATGTCCAGTGCCAATGACGCCGTACTCAGCGTTACTATCCCAGTTCTATGCCTCCTTGAAAAAATGCTTCGGGCGATGATGGAAGAGGATGTGGCACAGGAGGATGAGGAGGAGGAGGAGGAAGCGGGATCATTTCAAAGGCTTTCAGGGCAGTCTTTCACAAGTGGCTATGAGGGTGGGTTCCTGCACCAACAAACGCCAGGTACACAATTGTCCGGCAGAAAGGGCACAGTTCTGGAGGATGACGAGGTGGAGGAGGAGGAGGAGGAGGAGGAGCCATTTTCACAGCAGGGTGGCACCCAGACCAGCTCGTGGCCATCACTGGTGCGTGGCTGGGGGGATACAGAGGACACAGACGATACACCTCCCACAGAGGACAGCTTTTCTTTGCCTCTGGGCAGCCTGGCACACATGAGCGATTACATGCTGCAGTGTTTCCGCAATGACCGCCGAGTTGCCCACATTTTAACTGGTGCTGATTACTGGGTGGCCACCCTGCTGGATCCCCGTTACAAGGACAACGTACCGTCCTTAATTCCCTCACTGGAGCGGGATCGTAAGATGCGCGAGTACCAGCGCACGCTGGTAGACGCGCTGCTGGTGGCATTCCCACCTGACAGCGGGCGTACGGTGGAAGCACAAGGCGAAGGCAGAGGAGGAGGAAGAGGTCGCCAACGCAGCCGGGGCACCGGCAGCACCTCAGAAGGCAGGGTTAGCATGGCTGAAATGTGGAAAAGCTTTGTCAGCACACCACAACAACCAGCACCACCAGCTGAGATGGAGCGTCTTAGCAGGAGGCAGCATTTCACCAACATGGTTGAGCAGTATGTGTCCACAGGCCTACACGTACTGGATGACGGGTCTGCCCCCTTTAACTTCTGGGTCTCCAAATTGGGCACATGGCCTGAGCTTGCCCTTTATGCCTTGGAGGTGCTGGCCTGCCCTGCAGCCAGTGTATTATCTGAACGTGTATTTAGCACGGCAGGGGGCGTTATCACAGACAAGCGCAGCCGCCTGTCCAGAGCCAATGTGGACAAGCTCACGTTCATTAAAATGAACCAGGCATGGATCCCACAGGACTTGTCCGTACCTTCTGCAGAATAGACATGTATACTGGTGTTGTGACAAAAACTGTCCGGCCATCGGATTGTGTCCGGCCCATACTGCGAAGGCGCAGCGCTTGCGCAGTACAGAGGACAATGAGATTCACAAAATCTCCGAAGATGAACAGCGCCTGCGCAGTGAGTGCAGGTTCAAGCCCTACCATCCAAGTGGACATACGGTAGCACATAGTAACAGGGCCCCTCACGGGCTCGGTTCGATCGTCACACTTCGGGCACGGCCTCACTTGGCTCGGCTTGAACCACGGATGGTGTGGCCTTCACCTGAACTCACCACGCAGGCGCCGTTCGTCTTGGGAGATTTTTGAAATCCCCTTGTCCTACATACTGAGCAAGCGCAGTACAGGGCGGACACTATTTGACGGGGGACAGAATTCGACACATCACCGGCCTTACCCAGCCATTGTTGTATTTTTGAACCAGTGTTGGCTACCTCGTCCTCCTCCACCGCCGCTTCCACCTACACAGCCACATCCACCGCCACCTCAACCTCCTACTCCATATGAACCTCGTCCTCCTAGGTCAAGATTATAATTTTTATTTTATTTTTTTCTAGCGCACAGATCCTTTCCCCCGTACCTGCCTTTATGTTGTTGGCTCCTCGCAGGAGGGAGAAAGGCACACCGCACTACCAGCCCGTACCCTACTATATAAGGAGGTTGAGCGGTGTACTTGACGGGCCGTGTCCACAGCCGGAGTCAAAACTCCTCCAGAGGATGATTCTCACCTCTACTGTAGGTAGAGGCAAGTCCTTTAATTCCCAGTAAAGTCAATGTCCACACCAGCTGAAATTACAACTCTTATTCTCTCATGGCAAAATAAACTCTACTCAAATAGAAAAGGTTAGAGCAAAGAAACAGGACAGCTTAAGGTGTGGAGGAGGTCCAGGCACAAACGTAGCACATTCACTTCACTGCTTAGGTTTTTCAAACAGTTTTAGGTGCACAGTCTCTGCCACAGACCTTGAGGTTGGTCTCTGCCACAGACCGGGTGTACAAGGCCCCTGCCACGGACCTGGAGAACTTTGGTCTCTGCCACAGACCAGGGTGTATAAGGCCCCTGCCACGGGCCGGGTGAATAAGGCCTCTGATACAGTCAAGATGACCTTGAGCTTCTCCTTCTACGAACCTAGCCCATATCAAGGGGAAGACATCTCTCCAGGGAGTCAACAGACCCTTCCTTCACCGTGACTCCCGCATCGGTCCATCAGAATGATCCTCCCTTCCCTGGAACATGGTCCCCTACACAAGGCGGCACCCTAAGACTCCTCAACCCTTAGCTGACTCCAGACGAAGGCTCTGGACTCCAGGCTTTACTCCCGCACCTAGGCCTCCATACCTAGGGCAGCAGGAACACCAGGATAGTACCTCACCCCGGGCTAAAGGTGCCCGAGATGGAACAGGAACACATGCACCCAGGCCGAAGGCACCTGGGCGTGGACCCCACTGGACATCAGCCCCCAGGCCAAAGGTCTGCCCCTTTTATATGCTCTCCCGGCATGCACAGAAGGTTCCCCGCCCCGCTGTACTACTGCCAAGAGGGGACACAAAAGGCACAGCACTGTATCGGCGGTTCAACCCTAGCCTACCATGGCAGCGCCACCTGTAGGCTGCAGGGAACTGCACACCAATACTGTCCCCCGAGGACAAAATGGTCCATGAATCCTACAGAATTAGGGTGTTTGAGCCTATTTACCACTCAAACACTTCCCTTAAATTTAGCACCCCGCTACATTTTTATTTCAAAGTATTTTATTTTCCCACTAGCTTATCCATTAAATTGAATAATTTATTCCAGAAAGGGCATATTCTGGGGCATTCCCACCATATGTGTGGCATCGTGCCGTTGAGTTTCTGAGGTTCTTAATGACTTCCCGTACCTCTTCTGCTGAAAAGGGGGCCTCCAGCATATTTTTTTATTTTTTTATTTTTTTAATGTTATTTTAAGTTATTTCCCTATCCACATTTGTTTGTAGAGCACTTGCCATGCTCTTAACAACATTTTGCTGCCATTTGCAGCCCTCTAGCCCTTTCCATTACTTTTTTAGAGCCTTTTTAGTCCTTAGAAGTCCGGGTCCCCATTGACTTCAATGGGGTTCGGGTTCGGGTTCGGGTTAAAGTTCGGTCCCGAACCCGAACTTTTTTCTGAAGTTCGGCCGAACCCATCGAACCCGAACATCCAGGTGTCCGCTCAACTCTAGTTTTTATTTTTAATAAAGGACTTTTCCAAGGTGTCTGTGTTTTTTTACATTTTTTTAACACTTTCTTCGTGAAATGGTAGGGGTACAATGTACCCCTTACCAATTCACATAGGGGAGGGGGCCGGGATCTGGGGGTCCCCTTTGTTAAAGGGGTCTTCCAGATTCCAATAAGCCTCCTGCCCGCAGACCCCCACAACCACCGGGCAAGGGTTGTGGGGTAAGGGCCTTGTCCCCATCAACATGGGGACATCCTCCCCATGTTGAGGGCATGTGGCCTGGTACGGTTCAGGAGGGGGGGGCGCTCTCTCGTTCCCCCCTCTTTTCCTGCGGCCTGTCAGGTTGCGTGCTTGGATAAAGGGTCTGGTATGGATTTTTGGGGGAACTCCACACCTATTTTTTTTTTTATTTGGGGTGAAGTTCCCCTTAAAATCCATACCAGATCTGAAGGGTCTAGTATGAATATTTGGGGGGAACCCCACGTCATTTTTTTTTATTTGATGCAGGGTTCCCCTTAATATCCACACCAGACCTGAAGGGCCTGGTAATTGAATTTGGGGGGACCCCCACACATTTATTTATTTATTTTTATCAATGACTTTTCTCTGTATTGCTGGGATCCGACAATTCATTATAGCCGCGAGTGGTTTTAAATGGCTTTTTTTTCCTTCAGAAATGACATTTTGTGCAGGGACAGTTCTAAGCAAGGGAAACAAGCGCTGCTTTACAGGCATACTATACACCCCCCCAGGTACGAAATTTAAAGGAATATTTCACTTTTTATTTTTCACTTTATGCATTATTAAAATCACTGCTCCCGAAAAAAATGCTGTTTTTAAAACTTTTTTTTGCATTGATACATGTCCCCTGGGGCAGGACCTGGGTCCCCAAACCCTTTTTAGGACAATAACTTGCATATTAGCCTTTATAATTAGCACTTTAGATTTTGAACGTTCGAGTCCATTGTATTTACTAGGGTTCTAAAGTTCACGCGAACATTAGGTCTGTTCGCAGGAACAGGGGGGTGTTCGGCTCATCCCTAGTGTTTAGGCACTCCAACAACTGAGACTCCAATTTCCTCAGCTCGGGATCCTCCACTAGCCTGAAGCTCCTATAGGGCCCGCACTCCCTCTGGGGTCAGCTGAGTCCATTCTTCAGTAGGGTCACTGAGGGTATGAGATCTTCTGGACAGAGCATCTGCATCTCTATTTCCAGCTCCAGGCCTGTATTTAAGGCTGAAGGTGATTCCCGAAAGGGCAGCCAGCCATTGGGGGCCTGTGGCATCTAGTTTAGCGGTGGTCAGGAGGTAGGTGAGAGGGTTATTGTCCGTCTTGACCACAAACTCAGCCCCATACAAGTAGTCTTTTTAGTTTATCCATCACAGCCCATTTTAAGGCCAGGAATTCCAGTTTGTGTGTGGGGTAGTTTTTTTTCAGCAGGAGCCAGACTTCTGCTTACATAAGCAACAGGTCTCAATTGATCATCATGTTCTTGGTACAACACCCCTCCCAGACCATCTCGACTGGCGTCTACATGTAGCTCATAGTTTCCTGGTGTCTGCATAGGCCAAGACGGGAGCAGTGGTCAGGCTTTCCTTCAATTTAATAAAGGCTTCTTCACATTTGGTAGTCCACTGATCCTGGATAGACTCACCAGATTTTCTAGGCCCTATAGCCGATTTCATGGAGTTGCCTATTTCTGAGTCATCGTCCTCTCCCTCAGTCTTCAGAAGTTCATTCAAAGGCCTAGCAATCTTGGCAACTCCTTCCACAAATCTTCTGTAATAGGAACAGAACCCCAAAAACGACCGAAGTTCAGTCACGTTAGTGGGCCTGGGCCAAGAGGTAACAGCCTCCAACTTCCCTGGATCCGTGGATACTCCTTCCGCAGATACCATGTGGCCCAGGTAATGAACTGAAGACTGGTAGAATTGACACTTTTCTGGGGAAAGCTTGATGCCTTCATCATGGAGTCTTCTCAGAACCTTCTCCAATCGCTCCTCATGTTCCTCCAGGGTCTTCCCGAACACAATAATGTCATCCAGATACACCAACACTTCAATTAGATTTATGTCCCCTACTGTCTTCTCCATGAGTCGTTGAAAGGTGGCTGGGGCTCCCGACAAACCCTGGGGCATGCAATTAAATTCTCCCAATCTTCAGGGTGCATTGGAATTTGGTAGTACCCACTTTTTAAGTCCATCACACTGAACCACTTGGCTCCAGACAAACTCTGCAATGCATCTTCTATTCGGGGAGTAGTGTACTGATCAGGTATTGTCCTCTTATTGAGTGTCCGATAGTCAATACAAAGCCTTAGTGACCCATTTTTCTTCTGGACCACCACTATTGGAGAAGCGTATGGGCTTCTGGACTCTCAGATAACGCCGGTTCTTTTGAGTTCTGCTAGTTGCTCACGCAGATCTTCCAAGTCGGCCAGGGGAACCCGTCAAACTCTTTCCCTGAACGGCTTGTCCTCATGTAATCAAATCTTGTCGGTGGCACTCTTTGCACACCCCACATCAAACTCATTCTTGGAAAAGATCTTCTGCCATCTAGCCAACTGAGTTTTGGCCCTCTCCTCCTAAGCCAGTGAGAGGGTGGTTGTGTCTACGAAGCAGAGCTTCTCCACCGTGTTTTCTCCCTTTTCTTCCTTCTCCAAGTCCGATAGGACAACCGGGGTGGCTGAGATCACTTGGCCCAGCAACATCCTGGCTGGGATCTTCACAGGGGTGGTTGCGGTATTTCTGATGCTCACCGACACCCTGCGATTACTCCTCTTTAGTGCCCTCAATGGGACCACTTTAGGGATTACTTCCAACCCTTGATGAGTATCCAGAGGATCCGGCTCTAGAACAACGAAGGGGCCAGGTTGTTCCCAAGTGAGTTTAACAGTGGCCCTCAGACAAGTCACTTCTCCTGGCTGTAGCACCTTCTCTATTCTATCCAGCTTCCAGATCTTCCCCACTCCTTCTTTTGGGGCGTTCTGTTCCAGCACCAAGCAATGATAGGCCCGGTGCAACATAGGGTGAACTCTGGGAGTTGAGGTATCCTGTTCCTGGGCCACAGGTGTCAGTAGTCTCCTGACCAGGTCAGTGGTGGTCCCTATTATGAGGGAACTCTTGTTGGCTCCTGGTGGGCGAGAACAGACTACAGCCAGTGTGTCGAAGATCTCCGCTTCTCCAGCTACTGAGGGGTTAAAGGCCAATTTAATTGGAAGGTATCCATCGTACGGGAAACTCTGAGTCCCTATACCCCATATCTCCAAGTCTTCAAGCTTCTGTAGGGGCAAATGTCTCAGATGCTTCTGGTAGAAATCCCGGTACAGAAGGGTCACTTGTGCTCCTGTGTCAAGAAGGGCCTTAGTGTAAATTCCTTCCACTTGAATGGGGACTATTTTAACAGGATTTATTTTTTTTGAGAAGTCTTCTTACTGGACCCTATATCTTGAGCTCTCTCTATTTATTTTTATTTTTTTTAGTCTCTTCCTGGATCTTAATCCTTGTTGGGCCTGGTATGCACTGATTTCCCGCTGT
The DNA here is from genome assembly GCA_029206835.1 of Rana muscosa. Classification (NCBI taxonomy): domain Eukaryota; kingdom Metazoa; phylum Chordata; class Amphibia; order Anura; family Ranidae; genus Rana; species Rana muscosa. The sequence continues at coordinate 15,391,048 of CM055124.1, read as the reverse complement.
TGAGCATTGTTTTTGGATCTTGAGTGGGGGGTATCAGATTGTTCAAAGGCAGCACCAGAGATGTTGGGTTGGGAATTATTCTTCATCTGCGGCCTCCCCAGGCTGTCATGGATATGCAGTAGTGTTTGTCTGTCAGCTTACCTTCCTTCCCATGTGTTCATCTTAGAGGCCTGAGCCCTTTCACCTGGCTTCCTTTATAATCTCCTCCCAGCCTGACTCCACCCCAGGCCCTATCACTGAACACTATATTAACCTGTGCACTGCAAGCCTGCTTTGCTGAGCAACGTGTTTGTTAGGCATTGTGTGTTTGGGTTCCTGCCTGCCGTGTGCTACGTCTGTCTCTCTGTTACGTTATTGGCTTGTCCCCGACTATCCCTGTCTGCTCGTGACCCTTGACCTTCGGCTCGTTCTTCGTTATCCTTGTCTGCTTGTGGCCCCTGACCTTCAGCTTGTTATTCGGTTCTCTCTATCGTGTGCTGCTGCTTCCCCTCTTTTCCCCTTATCCTACGGGGCGTGAGCTAGGAAACTCCAGGGGCCGCGACCTGGTCCCAGCCTGCAGCGTAACATCCTCACCACTAGAGGCCCTGGAGAAGACCAGCTGGGTCTTAGACTCCGCGCCCTGGGGAATCTTGGCTCTCGCTTCCGTTGGGATCCCGGTTGTGCTCCTCTGGTCCCGCTTTCCACAACCACCCAGTTTCCTATCCGCAGAAGCCAGCCATAGGGTTCACTACCTCGCGGTGCACTCCTGTCCCCCTACGGTGTGCATCTGTCACCTGGCCACAGGTGACCCTGACAGTTTGATCAGCCATGAACCCGGCTGACATCCCGTTACCCGTGGATGATCCGTTGCAGGGCATAGTTTGCAGACTTGAAACCCAGGAATCGAATCAGACTCAGGTGATGCGATTCCTCCAGGATCTGGCTTCTCGCTTTGAGCAGCTTCAGGCCTCCTTGAGAACCCTGAATCCGCAACCTCAAATACAACCAGCGGCTGCACCTATTGCACCAGTCGCAGCCACACACTCACTACAACTGCCAGCTCCGTCCCGTTTCTCTGGGGACTCCAAGGCTTGCAGGGGGTTCCTTAGTCAATGCACAATTCATTTTGAGCTCCAGCCCCAAAACTTCCTGTCTGATCGGGCTAAGGTAGCCTATATCATTTCCCTCCTCTCTGGTGAAGCTTTAGCCTGGGCAGCCCCTCTGTGGGAACTGAATGATCCAGTGGTTTCTAGCCTGTCTGGCTTCTTGAAACTTTTTCGGAATATCTTCGAAGAACCGGCTCGTGTCTCTTCAGCGGCCAGCGCCCTTTTACGTCTCCGCCAAGAGTCTGCTTCTGTGGGACAGTATGCCCTTCATTTCCGCATACTGTCGGCTGAGTTGAGCTGGAACAATGAGGCCTTAGTTGCAACCTTTTTGCATGGCCTGTCTGATAGAGTGAAGGATGAATTAGCAGGAAGAACCATCCCCACTGATCTGGCCGGCGTTATCTCCTTGTGTAACCAGATCGATATTCGCTTTCAGGAGAGGACCTTAGAAAAGCAACGCCAGCACTCCTTGGTTCTTAGTCAGCCTGAGCTCCCCTCTCTTCGACCCGTAGAGCATCTCCTACCAGCTGAGGAACCCATGCAGCTGGGTCGGACCAGGCTATCCCCCGAGGAACGTGCTAGGCGCAGAACTCTTGGTCTGTGTCTTTACTGTGGGGGCAAAGGTCATTTTCATGACACTTGCTCTCTTTGTCCAGAAAAACGTCCGGGTCCACTTCATCTGGAAAGTGGAGTATTGGACCCAGAAATATCACCTTCCCCTTCTCGTCTTCTGCTTTCTGTGTTCCTTCATGTTGGTGCTTCTTCTCATTCGGTCTCAGCATATCTGGATTCCGGAGCCGCTCGTAATTTCATGGACTGGGAAATCGCATCGTCCATGAGACTTACTCTTTTGCCCCTCACCACGCCATTGGTGGTCTTGGCGATTGATGGTACTGTTCTCCCAGGGGGACCTATCCGCTTCCAGACCCTCCCTGTTAAGATGTCGGTAGGGACACTCCACCAGGAGTGGATATCCTTCCTTATCTTACCCAAGGCCTCAACGCCTATAATTTTGGGTCTCCCATGGTTACAGCTCCATTCTCCTCATGTGGACTGGACTACTGGACAGATCCTGGCTTGGGGTCCCTTCTGTTCCTCGTCCTGCCTACCCAAGGTTGCCCCCTGTGAATCTGAGCCGGTCATTCATTCCGGGTTGCATAACCATTTACATTTCTCTGTCCCTAACCACCCTTGGACGCACAGCCAGGCTAGCTTGTCTACAAGTCCTGCAGTCGCTACGTCTTGTGATGCGATTCAGGTAGTCGCTACACCTGACTCAGCTATTCACTCTGCCTCTGTACTAGTTATGCCAGTCCAGCCCATGCCCAGTGAGCCTCCTACTTTTTCTTGTTCGGGACATTCTGCTTGTCCTTCAGCCATTCAGCTTGACTCCGGCGACATGTCACCTTCTAACCAACCTGACTTCAGGGTTCCACTGACATCTGCCCAGTCTGATGGTCCTGTGCAAGATGACCAGTTCCCCTTTAAGGGTCTAGGGGACCCTCCTCAGATTCCTGTTGATCCTCTCATGCCCTTGCTTATTCCTAGAGAGCCTTTGGTCCTCAATAGATCTTCTTGTCATCTCCCTACCTCGTTTTCGGTCTCTGAGGATAATCTTAAGTACGAGGTTAGACAAGTTCTGGATTCTCGGCTCTGCAGAGGCATTCTTTAGTACCTTGTGCATTGGAGAGGTTTTGGTCCTGAGGAGGCGTCTTGGATCGCTGCATCTGATGTCGCTGCACCTCATCTGTTGAGAAGGTTTCATCAGAGATTTCCCTTTAAGCCTGGGTCCAGGCGGGGGAGGGCCCATAAGAGGGTGGGTACTGTCATGGATATGCAGTAGTGTTTGTCTGTCAGCTTACCTTCCTTCCCATGTGTTCATCTTAGAGGCCTGAGCCCTTTCACCTGGCTTCCTTTATAATCTCCTCCCAGCCTGACTCCACCCCAGGCCCTATCACTGAACACTATATTAACCTGTGCACTGCAAGCCTGCTTTGCTGATCAACGTGTTTGTTAGGCATTGTGTGTTTGGGTTCCTGCCTGCCGTGTGCTACGTCTGTCTCTCTGTTACGTTATTGGCTTGTCCCCGACTATCCCTGTCTGCTCGTGACCCTTGACCTTCGGCTCGTTCTTCGTTATCCTTGTCTGCTTGTGGCCCCTGACCTTCAGCTTGTTATTCGGTTCTCTCTATCGTGTGCTGCTGCTTCCCCTCTTTTCCCCTTATCCTACGGGGCGTGAGCTAGGAAACTCCAGGGGCCGCGACCTGGTCCCAGCCTGCAGCGTAACATCCTCACCACTAGAGGCCCTGGAGAAGACCAGCTGGGTCTTAGACTCCGCGCCCTGGGGAATCTTGGCTCTCGCTTCCGTTGGGATCCCGGTTGTGCTCCTCTGGTCCCGCTTTCCACAACCACCCAGTTTCCTATCCGCAGAAGCCAGCCATAGGGTTCACTACCTCGCGGTGCACTCCTGTCCCCCTACGGTGTGCATCTGTCACCTGGCCACAGGTGACCCTGACACAGGCCTCTAAATTTTTTGAAATTGACTGGAACTGATGGGCACCCGGTTGACTCCTTCACCGGGGCCCTCTGAAGTTTTCCGCCGGCTTGCGGTATGGGGCTGCAGTTTTCTTCGGGCTGGGGCACACCTGTCTATAGTGCCCAATCCCTCCACAGTTGAAACAAGCTTCTTATTCTTTCGTTTGTTTGTAGGTAGGAGTTGAAGTATTCCGAACCACTTCTTTCTTTGCTTCTGAATTTTTGGCCATCAGGGAGGTCAGCATCTCTAGCACTTGAGTCATCTGTGACTTTAAGACAACCACCTCAGAGTCCTGTTCCGTGGCCATGACAGCTCTTACTCCAGCGGAGGGGGGAGAGGTGTGTTGACTGATTACCTCCTGGTCATTCAACAAGGCCTCTTCATCTCTCACAACTCGAACAAGGTCTGGATAACTCAAGGAGATGACTCCTCCTGTAGTTTTCAAATGGAGCCAAACTGGGTCAGAGCGCAGAGCCCCTCTTAGAATCTGCTGCATCCTGGCTCGGTCTATGGCCTGTGGTGCCATACCTTTCTTCAGAACTATCTGACAGAGCATTTTGTTCAATCTTCGGACATATTCAGACAGACCCTCCCCTGGCTGTTGAAGAGTGTGCTCAAACTGGTAGACCAGATCAGCAACTTTGTCCAACTGGCCAAAATCCTCCTGCAGCATGGCTAAATAATCATAGGCGGTACAAGTGGCATTGCTAAACCTTAGATACTTTACGGCTTCTGCGGCAGCTCCCTTCAAGCTTTCAATTATGCGCTGTTTCTTTTGGGCCTCTGGCAGTTCCCAACCTTCCAATGCTTGCATTGCTTGCTCTATCCAGGTATCAAAGTCCTCTTCTCCAAGCGGCACGGGTTGTCTACCTGAGAAAATCCTCAGCTTCCGATACCCAGCTTCCACACACACTGTGTTGCTCTTCTGGCACTTTGTCACGAGGTCTCCCAAAGCGTTAAGGAGTTCAGGACCAATAGTGGTCAAGGGTGCTGGGGAGGTTATTGTTTCTCTGGCCTGCTCTCCGTGATTGTAAAAGGGGGGGGATTTTGGGACTTTAGATGAGGCACATACAATCTGACTCCATCCCTGGTTCAGTGAATAAATGGGGGAGATTTGGGACTTTGAATGAGGCCATGGACAAGGTGGCGCCAGGTTGTCACATATTCATGTACCCTTGTTGCCCATTTTTGCATACGCACATACTCATGTGGTTGTAAATCTTATGAAATTATATTTATTACAATGTTCTTTCAATTAGTAGTTCTTGTCATTAATATGTGCTGTACACTTCAATATGTTTAATAAATATGTATTTTCCACTTCATACCCCCACCTTGTCCATGGCCTCATTCAAAGTCCCAAATCTCCCCCATTTATTCATTTGCTCTCCGTGACTAGTTTCAGGGACCTCTTCCTTCATAGTCTTTGGGTGTACTAGATAGAACGTCTTCCAGTCCTTTGACTGCACACTCCTGCCTTTGAAGCTCTCAGGTATTCCATCTCTCCACTCCACCAGTGCGTGGGTATGGGAGTTTTCCTCTTCTTGTCTGAGGTCAATTACCCATGTCATTACCTGTTTGGGGACAGTACTTTCATAAGCTTGTCAACTTCCGTCTCTTCCCAGTCCTCCCGGGAAGTTCAATGGCCACACTCGCGTCTGTTGATTCGCACCACTGGACCACAGTGAAAGGGTCCATGCTGGCAGCTAAGGCGAGGGCTTGATTGCAGAGTACAGGATCCAGGACTCGAGCCCCCATGTGTAGCACTACCCCCAGTTAAGATAGCTGCTGGTATTGTTTGGGCCTGTACCGTACTGCTGTCAACCCCCCAAACTGGCTCTAACCCTCCACTGACACAGCTGTAAATAAATGGGATTGTGAAACCCACTGGCTATAGGAGCCACAATGCCGCAATAGAGCATACAGTACAGTTCAAAATTGGTTTACCTGTGTTGGCCGTCTCCCTGGAACAGTTAACACTCCATACAACGTGTTTGCTTAACCACAAAAGTATTTTTACTGAATAAGAAATGACAGGTAAACAAATATGCGTTTACTTATGCAGAGCCCTGCAAAAGCCAAAGTAATAAACATATAAAGGTACCAAATATAATGAAATCCTATATTCACGAAATGTCTTTGAACTAACTATGCTCGCGAGCTTTCCCCTCGTGGGCAATATGGCGCCCACACAGTGTCAAAGTGAGTTCCAGTCAGGCCTAACTACCTCCAAACATGGTCACTCCAATGAAAAGGATCTTCGCTAGCAAAACGATGGTGCACTTAATATTTATAATCTAAGGGATATCAAATAACGTTAGCTGAACTCCGGCTATACTTAGGACAAGAATAACGGGTGATAAAATGATCAGCCTTAGCCAAAAGATCACGGGCCTAATTACAGTTAAAAGTCCTGGGCAAGTGCCCTCTCACCCGACCAGGCCCAGTCCGTTTCACTGGTTCTGTTGCTGGTGCTCCGGCACACGATCTCTCCACCACCTGTAGTCTCCGGTCCCTCAGACAACCGTATGGAAGTCGATAGATGAGTCGACTCTTGGATGCTCAGATATCAGCAGGCTCTTTGGATGAGATCCCTCTCTCTGCGACGAGCAGGTTTTCTGGATTCAGTAGGCACAAGCTTTCCGGCCTAGACAAGCACAACAGGCCCCAACACAGGCTCCGACTTGCTGGGCGGGCGATGTCCAAAGAGACCGCGCGTTGCTCCTTCTCCACTTAAATAACCCTTCCCCAGCAGACCTTGTGCCGGGCAATGCACTGTGGGTGCACAGCTGCACTGTGGGTACAGGAGTCTATATAGTATCCACTGCACTGGAGTCCGTGTCTCTCTGTACTACAAGTCCCACTATGCACCTTTCCTTCCAAGTCAAACAGTAGTCAATAGAGTTCTGGAGGGATCTGGGTGCATTTGCATATAAAGTAGTCCTTATAGCATACCAATAGGCGACACCCGCTTCATATATATATATATATATATATATATATATATATATATATATATAGCGGCCTCACCCCTCTCTCCCCTTCTCATTCTCGGCTTGTCTTTCTTCATCTAGGGGTGTTAGTGCTGGGGGGAGGGATGAGATACACCACGGCCCATGTCCTCCATAGTGAAGATGTGAAGGCCAGAAAGATCAGGCTTTGTGTAGGTGTCCTAGAGTCAAGTCCTGTCCTTCGTCCTTGACTCCTTTGCTCCTAGTAACCAGAGTTCCACACAGTGAATAGGTCCAACACCATTTTATTCTTTTCAGCGAATAAACAGACAGCACGGTTAAGTTGGATTCTTTTGCAACAACTTAGTAGTAATGGGAATAGGTTGAGGCACAATCCTTTCCCTTCTTTTGCTAACCACTGTGGTATCACCAGTGGCAGATATTCACTGCCACTGACTATGTGAAGTAGAATGTGAATTACCTTCGCTAGCACGGCCCCTGTCAGGGGAAGGATATCCGTCCAAGGGAGATACCGGAGGCCTCTCTGTCACCAGCGATGCTGCGCCGGACTCTCCAGAGAAGTTCTGCTCACCAGACCTCACGAACTCAGACACGGGCACCCAAGGAGTTAGGGCCCCCTCGGATTCCTCCACCCTTGCGGAACTCAGTTGAAGGTACTGAGCCCCAGGCATCCGCCATAGTACCTCACCCCAGGCTAAAGGTGCCTGAGATGGACTCCATCTCCGCTCCGGCCAGGTCAAAGGCACCTGGGCCCGGAACACCGGAACGCCAGCACCCAAGCTGAAGGTGCCTGGGTGCGGCCGCGTCCTCCCGACTCTGAACCTCCACACCAACCACGTGGTAAAGGCGTCCGCCCCTTTTATCCCCTCTCCCTTTGTGTCACAGCGGGTTCCCTGCCCCGCTGTACCAGCTCCAGGGGAGGACAAAAAGGCACAGTCTTGCGGTGTGAGTTCACCTCCGGCCCCCGGCAACAGCGCCACCTGTAGGCCGCAGGGAACCTCACACCACCAGAGTCCTCCAAGAACCATAAAAGGGTCTCAGATTCCCTAGCAATCAGTGCATCTGGGTTACACTACCACCCAGATGCTTCCCCTAAATTCAAATACCCGCTACATATATATATATATATATATATATATATATATATATATATATATATATATATATATTGTGACAGCAGGAAGGTAAAGTCACCTGGTTGCATCCAGGGGGGTAGATATATTTCGCCCAGATTCAGGCTTTACGCCGACTTATACAACTAGGTGGAGAGTTGTATAAGGCTAGTGGGCTCATGGATGACTCATACCTCTAGGGAGAGTGTGGGGCGTCGTACAGACAGGGAGTTGATGAGGCCAGCTGAAGCTTGTCAGCTCATTTAGGCCTCTATAAAAACTCCCAGCTTCATTAGATGTTAGCTCATGCCTGGACCCAGACCTGTGTGGACTGTCTAGGGAGAGTGAACCCCTGTGCGGTGAGACAAAAGCCTGTGTGGCTATTTGCTTGGACTTTTACTAAACCAGGGACTTAGGGACTAGGACAGCACTAGGCTGATCCCAGTTGTTAGTTAGGAAACCTGTATGTTTAGTCAGAGGTCAAGTTGACCAGGATTTATTTTGTTTATATGTTTCTTTTGGCTTTGCTGTGTTTTGTCACTGTAAATAGAAAATAAACCGCACCTTTTTTTTTGATTTTGAAAACCACAACCTCCGTTTGCTGGGCCTGGTTTTGTGTGGGGAGCCCATCCCGGGGGTCACACACACCCGCTGCCGAGCTAACCCCCTCACAGTTGGTGGAGAACCAGTGGCAGTTTTTTTTAAGCCAGCATGGAGGAGATACTGAAGCAGCTGGCTCTAGCAAATGCCAATCAACAGCAGACAAATGCAGGTTTGCAAAAGAGCCTTGCAGCTCAACAACAGAACTTCGCAGCCCAGCAGCAAGCTCATCAACAGAGCCTTGCAGCCCAGCAGCAAGCTCACCAACAGAGTCTGGAAGCTCAGCAACAAGCCCAGCAGCAATCTGAGGCCCGCTTCATAGACCTGTTACAGAAGCAAGAGCAGAGACTACAACAAATGGAAGCAGTAATGCAGCAACGTCCGCAGACCAGTGAGGAAAGCCGTCCCACTAATACCGCGTCCTTTGGGGTGAGTCGTTTATTGACAAAAATGACTGGAGAGGATGATCCAGAGGTATTTTTGACCACATTTGAAAGGACTGCTGAAAGAGAAAAGTGGCCTGAGGAGCAGTGGGCTGGACTGGTGGCTCCTCTGTTAACTGGTGAATCGCAGAAGGCTTACTATGACCTAGAGCCTGACCAAGCAAAAGACTATGTGATGCTAAAAGCTGAGATATTGGCAAGGCTGGGTGTCACCCAGGCTGTCCGGGCTCAGCGTGTGCATAACTGGACTTTCCAGCTTGGAAAACCCCCCAGGTCTCAAATGTATGATCTCATTCACCTGAGCAGAAAGTGGCTACAGCCAGAGACTTTGTCCGCACCAAAGATTGTGGAACGTGTTGTAATGGATCGGTTTTTGAGAGCTCTTCCTACTGCCATCCAAAAGTGGGTAAGCCATGGAGACCCAGAGACGGCCGATGGTCTTGTGGATCGTGTGGAGAAATACTTGGCTACAGAGAACCTGACGGCCTCTTCCAGAGACACTCGGACTTTCCACCCTAAGACCAGACCATCCCCAGGGGCGGATAAGAGGATTCCAAGGGGTAAGGGTGGAGAGAGTGAGAGGGTGGGAGCTCTACCCCAAGTTTGGCGAGAACAGCCTGGGAAATCAGCGGCTCAAGAGGCGGCAAGAAGGATCGTTTGCTACCGCTGCCGGCAAGCGGGACATATTGCAGCCAATTGCCCGGTTGTGGAGGAACCCATGCAGTGTGACTTTCTGACGGGCAGACGTCAGTCGCTGTGTGCGACAGTCGCATGCACTGCCATTCGAGGAATTGAGAAACATTTATGCAAAATGTGTGTTAATGGTAGAAATGTTGTGGTATTGCTGGATTCAGGTAGCCTTGTGACCCTGATAAAGGCTGAGTTAGTTAAAACAGAGGTCTCTGGGAATAGCAAGGTAGCTGTTATTTGTGTGCATGGGGACACCCGAGAGTATCCAGTGACTACAGTGTGTTTCGAGACCCCCAAAGGTACCCTCTCTCATCCAGTGGGCTTAGTATCTCAGTTACCGTATGACGCCATTGTGGGAAGGGATTTTCCGAAGTTCTGGGAACTGTGGGATGATCCTGAGCCCCCCCACTGGTGCCCCTATGTACCAGGAATGTGATAGCCAGAACTCCCCTGAGAGTGGTGAGGACTCTCCGGAATTTCCCTTATCAGTATTGGCAGGGGAGACTCAAGAAACTGGAGAGGAGCCCACCTCCTCAGACGAAAACCTACCGTCTGTGGAGTTTTCTGATCTTGAGGTTCACAGGGAAAACTTTGCCACAGAACAGTTGAAAGACCCTGCCCTAATAAAGGCACGCGAAAACGTAGTGAAAATAGATGGCGAGTTAGTGAACCCAGATAATACCTGCACTTACCCATACTTCAGCGTAGAGAAGGACCTACTGTATCGGGTGGCAAAAAGGGCAGAAGAAACCGTTGAGCAGCTTGTGGTGCCCAAACCTTACAGGAAGTTGGTGTTGGAGTTGGCCCATGGGCACATTCTTGGAGGTCATCTGGGGACAGAGAAAACCCGAGAGAGGGTATTACAGAGATTCTATTGGCCGGGGGTGATGAAGGACATAGAAAATTATTGTTCCTCCTGCCCTGTGTGTCAGAGGTCGGCCCCGATGCCACATTTCCGTAGCCCGCTGGTCCCTCTACCCATCATTGAGGTCCCGTTTGAGAGGATCGCCATGGATTTGGTAGGTCCTATAATCAAGTCCGCTAGGGGGCACCAGTACATATTAGTTATAATGGACTATGCCACCCGTTATCCAGAAGCGATCCCTCTCCGAAATACCTCGGCCAAAACCATAGCCAAAGAGCTATCTCTTGTGTTTAGCCGGGTGGGTATTTGTAAAGAACTGCTTATGGACCAAGGTACACCCTTTATGTCCCGGGTTATGAAGGAGCTGTGTAAATTGTTCAAAGTGACGCAATTACGTACATCTGTGTATCACCCCCAAACCGATGGGCTGGTTGAAAGATTCAACAAAACCCTAAAACAAATGTTGAAGAAAGTGGTGGATAGAGATGGAAAGGATTGGGACTGTCTACTTCCTTATCTGATGTTTGCTATTAGGGAGGTGCCCCAATCCTCTACGGGATTCTCCCCCTTTGAGTTACTGTATGGGAGACACCCAAGAGGGCTGTTGGATATTGCCAAGGAAACTTGGGAAAGTGAGAGTTCTCCCCACAGGAGTGTGATTGAGCATGTCGCCCTGATGCAAGACCGAATTGCACAGGTAATGCCCATCGTGAAGGAACATTTGGCCCAAGCGCAGTTAGCACAGCAGAGAGTGTACAACCGTGGAGCCAAGACCCGTACCTTTTCCCCGGGGGATAGGATACTGGTACTTGTCCCTACGGTTGAAAGTAAATTCCTTGCCAAATGGCAAGGCCCCTACGAGATAATGGAAAAAGTGAGCGAAGTGAATTACAAGGTCAGACAACCAGGAAGGCGAAAGCCCGAACAGATCTATCACGTTAATCTGTTGAAAGCCTGGAGGGATAGTGAGTCCCTAGTCGCAGACACTTGGTCACCAGCTCAAACTGGTTGCGTGATTCCTGAGGTTGGAATAGCAGCCACCTTGTCACAACCCCAACAACAGGAGGTTAAGGAGTTTGTGCTTCGCAACAAGGAGGTATTCTCTGAGCTGCCGGGACAAACATTTGGGGTAGAGCATGACATCATTACCCCGCCCGGTGAAAGGGTGAAGTTAAAACCCTATCGGATCCCAGAGGCCCGACGGGAGGCAATACGGGAGGAAGTACAGAAAATGCTGAACTTAGGGGTGATAGAGGAGTCCCAAAGTGATTGGTCTAGTCCCATTGTGTTGGTGCCTAAACCGGATGGGAGCTGGCGATTTTGTAACGATTTTCGTCAGTTGAACAAAGTTACAAAATTTGACACCTACCCCATGCCACGTATAGATGAGTTGATCGACCGGCTGGGAACAGCCCGATACATGACGACTCTTGACCTCACAAAAGGGTATTGGCAAATCCCCCTGGCCAAATTGGCCAAAGAGAAAACCGCATTTGTAACCCCAGACGGGGCGTTCCAATTTAAAAGAATGCCGTTCGGGTTACAGAATGCGCCGGCCACATTCCAGCGGAAAATGGACCAGATGCTGAGGCCCCATCGGAAGTATGCTGCGGCTTACCTGGATGACGTAATTGTCCATAGCACAGATTGGGCCTCACATCTGCCAAAAGTGCAAGCAGTCCTGGACTCTGTTCGGGAAGCGGGGTTTACGGCTAACCCCAAGAAGTGTACCATTGGGCAGGAGGAGGCCAAATATCTTGGGTACACCATTGGGAGGGGAGTAATAAAACCCCAACTCAACAAAGTCGAGGCCATCCAGAGTTGGCCACGTCCCAACAGCAAGAAGCAGGTACGAGCCTTTCTGGGAATCGCTGGGTATTATCGGCGATTCATTCCCCACTTTGCTTCTAAGGCTGTGCCCCTAACCAACCTAACGAAGGGGAAAGGGTCGGTCATGATTAAATGGACCCCCGAGGCTGAGGCAGCATTCCAATTCTTGAAACAAGCCTTATGTAGCCAGCCAGTGTTGTACTCACCCGACTTCTCTAAAGACTTTGTCGTACAAAGTGATGCGTCAGATGTGGGGTTAGGAGCAGTATTGTCCCAGGTCTGGAACGGGGAAGAGCACCCAGTCATTTACCTCAGCAGGAAGTTGAAGTCCCATGAGGTAAATTACGCCACCGTTGAAAAGGAGTGTTTAGCGGTGAAGTGGGCTCTAGATTCCCTTCGGTACTACCTGCTAGGTAGGCACTTTGACATGGTTACGGATCACGCTCCGTTAAAGTGGATGGCTCAAAACAAGGAAACAAATAGAAGAGTGAATAGGTGGTTCCTGGCCCTCCAGGAATTCAACTTCACAGTAAAGCATCGCCCTGGCGTTCAAATGGGGAATGTGGATGCTTTGTCTCGAGTACATGAATGCCTGATTGCTGGTGTTCCAACCCCGAGGTTAAAACAAGAGGGGGGGGTATGTGACAGCAGGAAGGTAAAGTCACCTGGTTGCATCCAGGGGGGTAGATATATTTCGCCCAGATTCAGGCTTTACGCCGACTTATACAACTAGGTGGAGAGTTGTATAAGGCTAGTGGGCTCATGGATGACTCATACCTCTAGGGAGAGTGTGGGGCGTCGTACAGACAGGGAGTTGATGAGGCCAGCTGAAGCTTGTCAGCTCATTTAGGCCTCTATAAAAACTCCCAGCTTCATTAGATGTTAGCTCATGCCTGGACCCAGACCTGTGTGGACTGTCTAGGGAGAGTGAACCCCTGTGCGGTGAGACAAAAGCCTGTGTGGCTATTTGCTTGGACATTTAAAACCAGGGACTTAGGGACTAGGACAGCACTAGGCTGATCCCAGTTGTTAGTTAGGAAACCTGTATGTTTAGTCAGAGGTCAAGTTGACCAGGATTTATTTTGTTTATATGTTTCTTTTGGCTTTGCTGTGTTTTGTCACTGTAAATAGAAAATAAACCGCACCTTTTTTTTTGATTTTGAAAACCACAACCTCCGTTTGCTGGGCCTGGTTTTGTGTGGGGAGCCCATCCCGGGGGTCACACACACCCGCTGCCGAGCTAACCCCCTCACAATATATATATATACATACACACATCGCAACAAGAAAGAAAAGAAACAATAAAAATAACAAAGAAGGAAAGAAAATAACAATATCTGAGTGGTTAGAAGAGAGAGATAACATAGACATAATATAGTCATTTTATGAACTCCATCACAGTCCCCCCTTAAAATTACTATTTTATCAGTACTGTCCCTATGCTGTATGGCCTTACTTGGCCCTCCCGACATCAGGATCTTTTTTGTATTTTGCATAGGAGTCAGACATGGCTTGCCCAGTGTCCTCTTTCGACTAAATGGTCAGGAGAACAGTCAAGCACTATTCTTTCCCTTATCATTTGAGAATGTTTTATGTATTAACAGGCAAGGACTGCAATGGAGCATAAGGTCCCTCTTCCTCCTCCTTCATTGGATCTCTAATATCACCCAAATTCATAAAGGTAGGGGTTACCTCTTTAGCTGCTTTTCCCAACAGCTTCTTCATACAGGGCAGAATACAGCAAATCGCACTATCGCAACTAATGTAAGCAGCATCAAAATTGCTATGCCTATTTGAGTACAAATGCGTTGCTACCCACTCATCCACCCAAAATACTGATCCCAGGGATCGGTCAGCCCTGAATTTATTTTTAACTCTTTTGAGAGATCCTCAAATTTTTTAATGGCCAAGGTTACCTTACCATTTGGGCATGTATTGTCTGGAATGTACGTACAACATGTACTTGTCCCAGGTAACATTTTACACACAACCTTCCCATCTCAGCTAAAATCATGTCTAAGGCCATACGATTTTGGAAAGTCATTTGTGAAGTGGCCTCTAGTTGTTCAGCTATGCCCTGGAGTGCATCCCTGGTATAGTTAACGAACCTCTGTTGGTTATAGTAGATATAATGAATCCAATCTACATTCTCATTTATAGTGATTATGGGAATCAGGGACTCAAAACCTGCCTTTACTTGGTCTCGGGCTTTAAACTCACCTGGGACCCCTCTTGGGACTCCTATGGCATCTATATATACATGGAGGTCAAAACTACCAGCTGGGGCACTTCTGCGCTTCCTGCTGGATTCGGATGAGTGCTCCCCTTCTGCTACTAGGTCACCTCCCAAAAAGATGTGCAGGGGCATTATGACTTTGGCAAGTGCACATGCCCCGTCCATCGGTCTGTTAACTTAGTCCTAATCTTCATGCTCCCACAGATCCAATACACGTCTCCCAAAGATTGAGTTTGATTCTGCACCAGATCTGTGAATACACTGCTGTAAGAGGCACAGTATCCCATAGAGAAGTTCCCCAAGAACTTCCCTGCTCCCTGGTAGTTCCCCTAACGTGTAATTACGGGGATATATGGAGATACCCTCCCCGGGCTTGGATGTCTTGGTTACTATGGGATATTCTCTTTTCCATGTTTTGCACTGGGAATAGTCAGTGGAAGTATTGGTGAACAGGCTCAGAAAGCACTCCTCTTGAGTGGGAGGTATGTTTAATGGCACTGTTCCCAAATGGGGTCTAGCTCCACCACACACATATCAGTTGAACCTGTTATGTTTCCCTGCATTATACCTCATCCATTCGAGCCACAGGTTGACATCCGGGAAACCAGTCTCTGCTGCCATCGTGTCTTCAAATGTGGGATTAGCTATGGCCACCATATCTCCTAGGGTGCGCATATGTACATGTGGTTTAAGGGGATTGCTTGCTGTTTGAAGGGCCTGCCATTCAGATGAATTATACATGTCTTTAAGTTGGAACTGTTCTCTTGGTCCCCTATTCTCCCCATCATACCGTACCCCCATAACATATGTGCCTGCATCCGTAGGACTGGGATTCCTTATGGTTAGGGTGAGTTTCGTGCTATGTCCCGTCCTCCCATCACTTGACCATGTGCCTGTTTTTAATAAGGTCAGTCTGCTGAGTAATGACTCTCCATATTTGTCTTTCTTGTTCAGGGCACTCTGTGGCTTATATACCCAGTCCTCCCCTGTATTCCAACCCACATATTCCCAGTGGTCACAGTCATCTGTGACACACATATATATATATATATATATATATATATGGTTCTAGAGGCGATCTGCGGCCGGTACACGTTACACTGCCAGTCGAATGGAGGGAAGGAGATTATAGTACAGTAATCAAATATTAAGGTAACTACATGTGTGTTTGATAAATTATACCAGAATTGTTACACCATATACTTGTTTGATAGCCACCTCCTGTGTGTGTACAGTTGCTATGAGAAAAAAGATATATAGTTTCATTCTGATGCGGGTGGTGCACGGTCCTCAGGAACTGGAGCCTTTTTGCAGTGGGAAGCGTGTATCCAAGTGTTCTTTCCGGCCAACTTAACTGAAGTGGCTGTTGTCAGCAACACTTGGGATGGACCATCATATCTTGGCTCCAGGGAATGTTTTCGGAGGAACTTCTTAACCATCACCCAATCACCAGGAAGTATGCTGTGAGTACATATATATATACATATACAGTATATAGATCAGGATCTGGAATGGAAGAAAATACTCGTGCATGGATATTAGTTAATTATTTTGCAAGAGCGGTCACATAATCTATCAAAGTATCAGACTGCAATTGCAACTGTTGTGGGTAATAACAACCTAATCTAGGGGCTGTTCCAAACAAGATTTCAAAAGGGGATAAAGAATGCTTCCCCCTTGGGGAATACCGTACGCTTAATAAGGCTATTGGCAGGCTTTCTGGCCAGGACATACCTGTGTCCTTGGCCATTTTTAGCATTCGGGTTTTAAGTGTCTGGTTCATTCTTTCCACTTTCCCACTGCTCCGAGGGTGATAAGGTGCGTGAAATGCCAATGTGGTACCTAGGGCCAACCATATTTCTTTTGTGACTGTAGCAGTGAACGCAGGGCCTTGATCACTCTATCACCTCGGGTAATCCATATCTGCAAACCACCTCCAAAAGCTATTTTTTAGCCGTGGTTTTCGCTGTCTGATTTGCGACTGGATAAGCCTCGGGCCATCCTGAGAACATGTCTACCACTAGTGATGAGCCGAACACCCCCGGATTCGGTTCGCACCAGAACCCACGAACGGACCGAAAGTTCGCATGAACTTTAGAACCCTATTAAATACAATGGATGCGAACGTTCAAAATCTAAAGTGCTAATTATAACGACTATTATGCATGTTATTGTCCTAAAAAGGGTTTGGGAACCCGGGTTCTGCACCAGGGGACATGTATCAATGCAAAAAGAAGTTTTAAAAACGGCCGTTTTTCGGGAGCAGTCATTTTAATGATGCATAAAGTGAAAAAAAAAAGTCAAATATTCCTTTAAATATCGTACCTGGGGGGTGTCTAAAGTATGCCTGTGAAGTGCCACGTGTTTCCCGTGTTTAGAACTGTCCCTGCACAAAATTACATTTCTAAAGGAAAAAAAGCCATTTAAAACTGCTTGCGGCTTTAATGTAATGTCTGGTCCCGGTAATATGGATGAAAATCTTTAAGAAAAATGGCATAGCTACCCCATCACACACCCGCCCCCTACCCCAGCCCATTACCAGCCCCTTTGGGTCTTGTATGGATATTAAGGGGAACCCCGCACACAAAATAAAAAAGGCCCTATATACTCTGAACAGCCGTATACAGGCGGTGCATACAAGACAGGGACTGTAGGTTTGTTCTTATGTAGAATCTGTTTGTAATTTTGAACAGGTACATTGTTTAAGTGTAGCTCCAGCCAAAAAATCTATTTTTAAGCTTTTTGGAAAACATAGGGAAGGGTTATCACCCCTGTAACATTTGTTTTGCTGTCTGTGCAGTGTGCACCTGTTCAGAACAGTTCACCTCACTTTCCGTCCTAATGACAAATGTTTTTTGAAAATTTGGGGTTTTTATTGAAACAAGAATTGGTGATAAAGCATCAGTGGAGAGGAGACACTTTTTTTCCCATATTAACTCTTACAGGAGAGAATTTGCCTTCCTAGGGGTAGATTTCCTCTCACTTCCTGTTGTATCCTTCCGTTTGCAAGGAGGAGTCGTTTGTAAGTTGGATGTTTGAAAGTAGGGGCCTGCCGTATATACTCAGCTGAAATTTGCCCCTTACATGTTGGTGTTGCCACAACACTGTGAGCCCTCACAGTTACTCTTGGTGGGCGCATGAATGGGCCCTGCTGTGAATTATTAGATCAAGAATTGTAATTGCATGCTCCTGTTGAACAGGGGCTGAAAAATTGGGCCTTTGGTGGTGGTGGTGGTGGTGGTGTTGACACAACACTGTAAGGCCTCACAGTTAGTCTTGGTGGGCGCAGGAATGGGCCCTGCTGTGAATTATTAGATCAAGAATTGTAATTACATGCCCCTGTTAAACAGGGGCAGAAAAATTGCGCCTTAGGCACTGGTGCTGGTGCCACGACACTGCAACCACTCCCAGATACTCTAGTTGGAGTGCAGGAATGAGCCCTGCTGCAAAGCATTGCATAAAAAATTGTAATAACACGCCCCTGTTAAACAGGGGCTGAAAAATTGGGCCTTAGCCACTGGTGGCGGCACCCAGAAACAAAAATGTTCTTCCAAGCTATCATCATCAATCCGATCATTGAGGAGGAGGAGGATAGTCAGTCAACATAACAGGACAGTCTCTCAGCATCAGCATCAGTCTTGAAGGGATGTGATATTTGAAAATAAATTAGTCTGTTATATCAGCTTCAGGTGTTTGGTAGCTGGTGGTGATCCAAGACTGGTTCATCTTTATGAAGGTCAGTCGATCAACAGAGTCGGTGGACAGGCGCACCCTGTGATCCGTGACAAATCCTCCAGCAGCACTGAATGTGCGTTCTGAAAGAACGCTGGATGCAGGACAGGCCAGTAGCTCAATTGCATACTGTGCAAGCTCTGGCCAGTGATCCATCCTCAAGACCCAGTAAGCCAGAGGATTTTCGGTGGGGAAGGTGTCCAAGTCTGACCTTGCCCCTAGGTATTCCTGCACCATGTATATCAGAAGCTGGCGATGGTTGCTGGAACCGATCATACCTTGGGGCTGCGGACTAAAGAATTGTCTGAACGCATCGGTCAGACGGCCACCTTCCCCACCGCTCCTTCTTTGACTGACCGAAGTCTCAGCAACTCGTTGTCCAGGACCAGGAGTTTGTAACCTCCCAGTCTCTGGGAACGTGTTGCACAGACCTTTCTGCAAGGCCCGGAGTTGTCTCATCCTCTGCTCCCTCTGCGACGGTAAGATAAGGTCCGCAACCTTACCCTTGTACCGTGGATCAAGGAGAGTGGCCAGCCAGTAATGGTCCCTCTCCTTGATCCGAAGAATACAAGGATCCTTCCGCAGACTTTGCAGGATCAGGGAGGCCATGCAGCGTAGGTTAGCTGAGGCATTCGGTCCGGAGTCCTCTGGGTCACTAAGGACGACATGATCCGCAGCCACCTCCTCCCAGCCACGTACAAGTCCACTGGTTTCTTGGGACTGTAAATCATCCCTAAAAGACTGCTGCTGATGATGCTGAGTGCCAGGCTCCACCTCCATGCTGACACAATCCTCCTCCTCCTCTTCTTCCTGTGCGATGGGTGGGACAGAAGGAACACTGTCTGGGTAAAGGGGGCCTTGAGAGGCAAGGAAGTCCTCCTCTTCCTGCCTCTGTTCTGCCTCAAGTGCCCTGTCCATTATTCCACGCAGCGTATGCTCCAACAGGTGGACAAGAGGTACAGTGTCACTGATGCATACACTGTTGTCACTGCTCACCATCCTTGTGGCCTCCTCAAATGGTGCCAGGACAGTGCATGCATCCCTGATCATGCCCCACTGGCGTGGTGAAAAAAACCCGAGCTCCCCTGACCCTGTCCTGGTGCCGTAGTCGCACAGGTACTCATTGATGGCCCTCTGCTGCGTGTGCAGACGCTGCAGCATGGCCAACGTTGAGTTCCACCTGGTGGGCATGTCACATATAAGGCGGTTCTTGGGCAGGTTCAACTCCTTTTGCAGCTCAGCCAGGCGAGCACTGGCATTATAAGATCTGCGGAAATGCACACAGACTTTCCTGGCCTGCCTCAGGACATCCTGTAAGCCCGGGTACCTGCCCAAGAACCGCTGCACCACCAGGTTAAGGACGTGAGCCACACAGGGCACATGGGTCAGTTGTCCCTGTCGGAGAGCGGAGAGGAGGTTGGTGCCATTGTCGCAAACTACCATTCCTGGCTTAAGCTGGTGTGGCGTCAACCACCTCTCGGCCTGCCCCTGCAGAGCAGACAGAACCTCTGCCCCAGTGTGGCTCCTGTCCCCCAAACACACCAGCGCAAGCACGGCATGGCATCTTTTTGCCTGCGTACTTGTGTAGCCCCTTGAACGCCTACGGAGCACCGCTGGTTCCGAGGACAAAGCACAGGAAGAGGCCGCGGAGGAAGAAGAAGAGGAGGGGGTGGAGGAGAGAGGTGTGTCACAACCAGTAGTAGCATTTTGGAGGCGTGGCGGTGGAACAACCTCCAACACTACTGCACCTTGTCCTACATCCTTCCCAGCTGCCAAAAGAGTGACCCAATGGGCCGTGAAAGAAAGGTAACGTCCCTGTCCATGCCTGCTGGACCATGATATACGCTTGAGAGTGAGACATATGTTGCAAACATCAGCTGTGCGATCTGATGCACTCGACTCAAAAAAGGCCCACACCAAAGAACTTTTTGAATAACGGGCAGAGGCAGCGCCCTGCACAGGCGGAGCTCTGCGGTGTGATTCCGTCGGTGTGCTGCCCTTATGCTGGCCCCCCGAGGGCATCATGCCTCGTTGGAGATGTGCCTCCTCCTCATCCTCCTCCTCCTCCTCCTCCTCTCTCCTATTAGGCACCCACGTGGAGTCAGTGACCTCATCATCACCTCCCTAGTCATCACTGGAGCCAATCTGGCAGTATGCTGCAGCTGCTGGAACATGACTGCCAGATTGGTGTCCTTCTTGAGCATCCCCTCTCTCTGCTCTCACGCTACTGCCTTCCTCTAGCTGGGTATCATCATCAGACCCTTCGAAACGCTGGGCATCCTCCTGGAGCATGTACCCAACACTGTGCTCAAACAGTTCGGGGGACTCCATGGTTGGTCTAGGGAAGGAGTGACTGATGATGACATTGATACCAGGGAAGAGGACGCTTTGGCAGCTGCTTTGCCAGTACCCTGAGCCTGGGTGAGAGAGGATGAGGAGGATGAGGAGGGCTTGGTCATCCACTCTACCAAGTCTTCGGCATGATGCGGCTCAACACGTCCAGCTGCCGAAAAGAAGGACAAGCGTGTCCCATGGCCACGTGCTGATGGAAATGCACCGCGTCCACGACCAGCACTGTTGTCTCTAGACACAGAGCCTGCTTGCCCTCTTTTATTGGCTCCTGACTGTCTGCCTCTCCTTGTTTGCCTTCCAGACATTCTAATGGCCTGCAGGGAAATGGGAAAAGCAGCAATACAGACTAAGTTCAGGTGTAATATGGTCAGGAGGCACACTCCGCCCGCTGTAAGTGCCGCAAAATCCTGTTGGTGTAACACACCAGGAAAAAGCAGCAATACAGGCTAAGTTCAGGTGTAATATGGTCAGGAGGCACACTCTACCCGCTGTAAGTGCCGCAAAATCCTGTTGGTGTAACACACCAGGAAAAAGCAGCAATACAGGCTAAGTTAAGGTGTAATATGGTCAGGAGGCACACTCCGCCCGCTGTAAGTGCCACAAAATCCTGTTGGTGTAACACACCAGGTAAAAGCAGCATTTCAGGCTAAGTTAAGGTGTAATATGGTCAGGAGGCACACTCCGCCCGCTGTAAGTGCCGCAAAATCCTGTTGGTGTAACACACCAGGAAAAAGCAGCAATACAGGCTAAGTTCAGGTGTAATATGGTCAGGAGGCACACTCCGACCGCTGTAAGTGCCGCAAAATCCTGTTGGTGTAACACACCAGGAAAAAGCAGCAATACAGGCTAAGTTAAGGTGTAATATGGTCAGGAGGCACACTCCGCCCGCTGTAAGTGCCGCAAAATCCTGTTGGTGTAACACACCAGGAAAAAGCAGCAATACAGGCTAAGTTCAGGTGTAATATGGTCAGGAGGCACACTCCGCCCGCTGTAAGTGCCGCAAAATCCTGTTGGTGTAACACACCAGGAAAAAGCAGCAATACAGGCTAAGTTAAGGTGTAATATGGTCAGGAGGCACACTCCGCCCGCTGTAAGTGCCGCAAAATCCTGTTGGTGTAACACACCAGGAAAAAGCAGCAATACAGGCTAAGTTAAGGTGTAATATGGTCAGGAGGCACACTCCGCCCGCTGTAAGTGCCGCAAAATCCTGTTGGTGTAACACACCAGGAAAAAGCAGCAATACAGGCTAAGTTCAGGTGTAATATGGTCAGGAGGCACACTCCGACCGCTGTAAGTGCCGCAAAATCCTGTTGGTGTAACACACCAGGAAAAAGCAGCAATACAGGCTAAGTTAAGGTGTAATATGGTCAGGAGGCACACTCCGCCCGCTGTAAGTGCCGCAAAATCCTGTTGGTGTAACACACCAGGAAAAAGCAGCAATACAGGCTAAGTTAAGGTGTAATATGGTCAGGAGGCACACTCCGCCCGCTGTAAGTGCCGCAAAATCCTGTTGGTGTAACACACCAGGAAAAAGCAGCAATACAGGCTAAGTTAAGGTGTAATATGGTCAGGAGGCACACTCCGCCCGCTGTAAGTGCCGCAAAATCCTGTTGGTGTAACACACCAGGAAAAAGCAGCAATACAGGCTAAGTTAAGGTGTAATATGGTCAGGAGGCACACTCCGCCCGCTGTAAGTGCCGCAAAATCCTGTTGGTGTAACACACCAGGAAAAAGCAGCAATACAGGCTAAGTTAAGGTGTAATATGGTCAGGAGGCACACTCCGCCCGCTGTAAGTGCCGCAAAATCCTGTTGGTGTAACACACCAGGAAAAAGCAGCAATACAGGCTAAGTTCAGGTGTAATATGGTCAGGAGGCACACTCTACCCACTGTAAGTGCCACAAAATCCTGTTGGTGTAACACACCAGGAAAAAGCAGCAATACAGGCTAAGTTCAGGTGTAATATGGTCAGGAGGCACACTCTACCCGCTGTAAGTGCCGCAAAATCCTGTTGGTGTAACACACCAGGAAAAAGCAGCAATACGGGCTAACTTCAGGTGTATAATGTGCAGGAGGCTTAGCAACAATGACACTGACACTGTCCACTGCCTATCCTTCTCTCTCCCTGCACACAAGGTTTATCAAAGTATATGACACTGACACTCTCCCTGCCTATCCTTCTCTCTCCCTGCACACAAGGTTTAGAAAAGAATATGACACTGACACTGTTCCCTGCCTATCCTTCTCTCTCCCTGCACACAAGGTTTATCAAAGTATATGACACTGACACTCTCCCTGCCTATCCTTCTCTCTCCCTACACACAAGGTTTAGCAAAGAATATGACACTGACACTCTCCCTGCCTATCCTTCTCTGTCCCTACACGCAAGGTTTAGCAAAGAATAGATTTGACAAGATTTGACACTGTCCCTGCCTATCCTTCACTTTCCCTGCTCCGGAACACACTACACGAGGTCGCCGCACTGGCGGCCTTTTATAGTGTGGGGCGTGTACTAAACCCCCTCAGCTATAATTGGCCACAGGCATCCTGCCTGTGGCCAATCATTGCTCTTTTCGCTGCCGGCGCTGTGATTGGCCAAGCATGCAGGGTCACAGTGCATGCTTGGCCAATCACAGCGCCGGGATTACTCTGCGATGGCGCAGTGTATTGTGGGCCGTTCGCATCACTCGAATTTGGCACGAACGGCCCAAATCGTTCGTTGTTCGCCGAACGCGCGAACAACCGATGTTCGAGTCGAACCTATGTTCGACTCGAACACCGAGCTCATCCCTATCTACCACCACTAGGGCATACTCAAATCTACCACTCTTTGGCATTTGTATGTGATCAATCTGTATCCTCTGGAAGGGGTAGAGCGGTCTAGCTG
This sequence comes from Rana muscosa, assembly GCA_029206835.1. Taxonomy (NCBI): domain Eukaryota; kingdom Metazoa; phylum Chordata; class Amphibia; order Anura; family Ranidae; genus Rana; species Rana muscosa. The sequence continues at coordinate 15,367,710 of CM055124.1, read as the reverse complement.
AGTGTTTCGGGGGTGGTTTCTCTAGCCTTCCGGGGTTGCATCCTAGGCAAGTGTGGCAGGACTTGCAGTATTGATTAGTTAAGGTAGTTATTCCTGGAGCTACATAATGTTTGTTTATAAGTGAGTTCATCAAAATCTTTGAGAGATGGGTTGCTCCATGGGCCCATTGTACCACAGCTGGGTACAAAGCTCTGGGGAGACATGGGCGGGTTCCTACAGTCCAAAGATCATCCACCTGTACTGCTCCCACCTTGCTCCATGTTGCTTTCTCTTGGTCTGCATCGTCTGTTTGAGTTTTTTGTAGTAGAGCTTTGTTTACCGCTTTTGGCTGCGGATGATATATTCCCACGAATTCTGTGGTTTCAGCCCCTAATCGGGTCATGGCTGCTTGTTTTGCTGTTTCATCGACCAGGTGGTTTCCTCGGGATTCTGGTGTGGTTATCTTCCCATGGGCTTTAATTTTGAAGAGAAAAGGATACCGCTCCAGATGAGTGCAATTGGTAATCAGTGTTCTCCCAGGAACCACGGGTGCTGGCAATGCTTGAAGCAGGAAAAATTTGGAAGATATGGACAGCCGCACTCCCAAAAAACCATAAAGGTTGCCTTTATTTGGTAAAAAAACATGGAGCACTACAGGTCACAGCACAAAGTGGGGTACAGCCGACGCGTTTCGCACTACGATCTAGTGCTTAGTCATGGCCAAATAAAGGCAACCTTTATGTTTTTTTGGGAGTGCGGCTCTCCATATGTTCCAAATTTTTCGGGCTTTAATTTTGAGTATTGCTACTTGTTCTGGGAGTTGGAGTGCTGTCAGGAGTGCATCTATGGCCTTGCCATGCTTCACTGGGGTATCGGCTGTAGTCAAGAAGCCTCTTGTCTTCCATATTATTCCAAAGTCATGGGCCACACCCAGTGCATACCGGGAATCGGTGTAGATATTTGCTGTTCGTCCTTCTGCAAGCTGGCAGGCTACTGTAAGGGCATGGAGCTCAGCCTCTTGAGCAGACATGGATGCTGGGAGCGAGGCGGCTTGCATAACTGTAGTCTCTGTGGTAACCGCATATCCTGTGTGGAAATTGCCGGATGAATCTGTGAATCTGGAGCCATCAATATACAAGGTGAGTTGAGGCAATTGGATCGGGGCATCCAGGACAGAGGGTAGATGGGTGGTTTCCGCCTTCATGAGTTCAAACCAATCATGTTCATTTTCATCTAGGGTAGGAGCAGGTAGGTCTGCGTCCTCTTCTTCCTGTTCATCCAGAGACATGTCTTGATACCCCCCTTGGACAAGAGGAAGGAGAGCAGCAGGGTTGAGTTGTTGGCATCGAAGTAGCGTCACATTGTCAGGCATGAGTAGATTGCATTGCAACCAGAGGAGGCGGGCAGAGGATAAATGCTTGGGTTGCACCTGATTCAGAATGGCAGAGATATTGTGAGGGGCTAGCAGCATAAGGGGATGGCCCAGGACAATATCTGAAGTTTTGTCTAGCAGGGCCTGGGCAGCAAAAACTGCTTGGAGACATGATGGGCCTCCTCTGGCAACTGGGTCCAGGTGGGCTGAATAGTAACCGATGGGTCGGTTACGGAGTCCATGACTTTGTGTCAACACACCTGAGGCATGGCCCTGTGTCTCAGATATGAACAGGCGAAAGGGCTTTCCATAATCCGGGAGACCGAGTGCAGGAGCAGTGCTGATTGCCTTTTTCAAAAGGTGAAAGTTAGTGAGCGCTTCTTCTGACAGCGCAAAGGGGTCACATTGCAAGTTGTCATAAAGGGGTTGCATGAGAAGGGAATCCGCAGGTATCCAGGCTCTGCAGTAAGAGATCAGTTCCAAAAATGCATGTAGGGCCTTAGCATTACCGGGGGAAAGAATGGCCTGGATGGCTTCAGCTCGTTGTTGTGTAATGTACTTAGCGCCATGGGATATGCAATGACCCAGGAAGACAACACGGGAAGGGCACCACTGTAATTTGTCTTTTTAGAGGCCTTGCATCCTTGTAGAGCTAGATACACCAGGAGGCTCACCGATGATTGTTTCGCTGTTTCCTGAGAGGGTGCACACAGGAGCAGGTCATCTACATACTGCAAAAACCACAACTAGGTCCGGGTTGGGGTTATCCCAGTTGGTGAGGATTTGGGACATGGCCTTGGTAAACTGGTTGGGCGAGTTCTGTGCCCCTTGGGGCATAACTGCCCAAGTATACTGTTTGGAAGCGTGGATGAATGTGAACAGGTACAGACAGGAGGAGTCCAATGGCACACTAAAGAAGGCGTTCGATAAATCTATGACAGTGAAAAACTTTGCAGACGGGGGCACCCCTGACAGAAGAGTGTGTGGATTCAGGACAGGCGGCGTCTCCAAAATGGTGGCCTCATTCACTGCTTTAAGGTCCTGTACTAGCCGGTATTTATCCGGTTGGCCCTTGGGAGTCTTCTTCTTAACTGAAAACAGAGGGGTATTGCACGGGGAAGCACAGGGTATTAAGGCACCATTTCCCAGCAAGACTTTTATCTGCTCGGTAATTGCCTGAGTCTGAACCGGTTTTAGTGGGTATTGGGCCCTTCTGGGAAGAACAACCCCTGGTTTTAGAAGGACCACTACCGGGGGGACTGACAATCTACCAACATCCTCCGGACCGGTGGACCAGAGGTGGGACGGTATTTGGTCAAGGAAATGTTCTGGGATAGGGGTAAGTGAAACCTGCAGGGTCATCAGTATGGGGAGGGAACACAATGCTGACGTGTCTCCCTCACTCAGGGCAGTGGAAACGGAGATGGACCCATCAGCATTATATGAGATACAGGCCTGAAGCCTGGAAAGAACATCTGCCCCCAGGAGATTGAGGGGACAGGTGTTCGAGACCACAAATCTAGATAACAATGAGTTTGGGTGCTGATCATACCCGAAGTTTGGATGCTGACCAAACCACCGGTCATATTGGGGGGTATCTTCTAGACTGTCTGGGGGCCCTACAGTCCCTCCTGTAGTGACCCGGTGTCCCGCAATTAAAGCAGACAACGGGGGGTCTCTGGGGCCGGAGTCAGTCATTGGCAGGGTGGGAGTCAGTCATTAAGGGTGTCACCTCCTTGACAGGTTGTTGGGTTTCCAGACCTCTTGCAACAGGCAATAGGGCTTCTAAGGTTAATGTCTTGTAGACATGTGCACACTGAAATATTTCGTTTCGGAATTTCGTTTTCGTCCAAAAAATAAATTTATTTAGTTACTCCCGAAATTCGTTTTTATTTATTTCGTTTTTCATTAAAAATTGCATTCGTCCGAAAATCTGAATTAATTAAGGTCGAATCTGTCATTGAAGGCTTATGGTGTCTGTCGAATGTTCAAAGAAGTTTCGACGGAGCAGCGAAACTGTACGACTCTGCAATCATACATTTCCGGTCGAATGTTCCGCCCACAAGCAGTGATCTTTTCTCTCTATGTCGAATCTTTTCTCTCTATAATGTCGAATCTTTTCTCTCCTATGTCGAATCTTTTCTCTCTATAATGTCGAATCTTTTCTCTCCTATGTCGAATCTTTTCTCTCTATAATGTCAAATCTTTTCTCTCTATAATGTCAAATCTTTTCTCTCCTATGTCGAATCTTTTCTCTCTATAATGTCAAATCTTTTCTCTCTATAATGTCAAATCTTTTCTCTCCTATGTCGAATCTTTTCTCTCCTATGTCGAATCTTTCCTCTCCTATGTCGAATCTTTCCTCTCCTATGTCGAATCTTTTCTCTCCTATGTCGAATCTTTCCTCTCCTATGTCGAATCTTTCCTCTCCTATGTCGAATCTTTCTCTCCTATGTCGAATCTTTTCTCTCTATAATGTCGAATCTTTTCTCTCCTATGTAGAATAATCTTGGACTAATAGAGTTAAGGTTAGGCACATTCGACCACAGATTCGATAGACACAGATTGTTATTGTCAGCGTCACGTCGAATCTCCTATCTATATCGAACTGTTGTAGCAACGAAAACGAAAATAAAGCATTTGTTTATGTCGGATCTTTCGGTTTTCGGATTCTGTGCTTTCGTTTTCGTTTGTTAAAACGATAACGAAAATAGCTGAAATTCGGACGAAAATGCATTCGGACGAAAACGAATGCACATGTCTAATGTCTTGTACTCTGGTCGGGCCACTATCAGCCCCTTCCGTATCGGTTCTTTCAAACCCGCCACGAAAGCACTTAATTGCATAACAAAGCCTATTATCGCATGCTAAGAGAATCCTAGATCAGTAAAGACCTGAGTGAGTCTTATGTAAAAAATGTCCACCGACTCCAGCAGGTCCTGCGTCACATCCTGTATGCTAGTTGCTTGATCTGCTAATTTGCCTCTAGCCCATTCCTGTAACTGGTCACAAAATACAACCCCAGAGTTATATGAGACCTCACTCTCCAACCAGGCATTGTTAAAATGTTTCTCCATGATGGGCCAATAGGCATCACCTGCTTTTATTTCGCATAAGCTGGCTAAGTCCCTCCATGTCTTTTGGATTTGTGTAATCAGACGGTAGAACGGCATGGGCTGCCGCTCGGGGTCAGGGAGGAAAACTACTAGGGTGGATGCTTGCGAGGGGGTAAAGGAGGCATACATGAGCGGAGCATCCGGCAGTAGGCGGCCGGGCCCCGGATTCCAGGTTATCAGGTCCTGCAGCCAACCCCTCTCGTCAGGACCATCCCAAATTGTACTCGGTGGGTTGGCATAGGAAGGTTGGCTTAAGGTCGGTGGTGGTGCTGCTGGGGGAGGTGCTAGTGCCCCATCCGGGGTAGAGTGACGGGGTACTGACACTGGAGCATGTTGGGCAAAGGCAGCAGATGGTTGGGTTACTGAACCCTGTATTGAGGGCATCACTGGGGTAATGACCGGTGGGCATTAAAAGCTGCCATCTGCATTCAATACTGGGCACAGGGGGTAGAGGGGCTGGGATGACTGGGATGATGAGGCTGGAGGAAGGCCTGTTTGCAAGGGGAGGGACTTCCGTAGGAGGTCCTCCAACTTACAACTGCATACGGGGCAGAGCCCGGGGCGGTCAGGGTGTGGGAGTCCGGACCTTCCACATTCCTTACACGCCCACTTGTGGCCACCATCATAGGGTGGGGGCAGACTTTTTCCTTTATTATATACATACACAAATCCCTCCTTGTTCTGTATTTCCTGTTCCATTAACCCCTTCGCTGCAGAGAATAAATTATTATTTGTCAACAACCCTTTCTTTTCTATTAACACAACTCTACATTCTTCTGGTTGCAAATGACCACCATGTTTGCATAGTCCAGCAACTTTCATAAACTTTTTCCATCCTTTCACATTTTGTTCCCCTTCACACTGTAGCACCAGGTCATAGGCCAAGCTGCCCTCTGCCGGTCTAGTGAGATGTTGTCCCATTCTTACCCCTTCCCTTATTTCTGTGCTGTTTCTGCTTTGGGGCGGGGTCCACCCTCCCCAATTCAAATGCTAGATACGTAACTCCGTCCTATGAAGAGTTTTAAATTAGCCCGCTCAGATGCTGAGCTGAGGTTCAGCTTAAAAATAAGCTCCAAATAGAATTAGACTGAGTTGCTAAAAAAAAAGCTCCAGTCTTCTTAATCAAAAGGAACGCCCAGGATTAAAATCAGTTGTAGGCCAGCGAGGGTGTTAAAAAGTTAAATGTTTGAAAAAGAAATAACAGCAGCAAAGCAATTTTAAAAACCATTCCTTTTTTTTTTTCCTCAAAAGGAGCAGTAGCCTCTCCTTTACAAAAAAAAGGTGGGAGGGAATCTGACTCTTTCTTCACAGCGTAGACTGGGAGAAAGCTGACAAGCTAGGCTGAGGAATGTTTTTCAGCGTAACACAAAGGTGGGGGCCCAACTTACTCCTCGCTCCTATCCCATCCCAAAATGAACGTTAAGATGCACACTATAATGGACGTTGACTGTAAATACATTAACCCCATCCACTTTCACGCACAAACATGAATCCACATACACAGTTTGAATATGACACGCCATTTCAGCCCTCCTGCCTGTATGGAGGTAATATTTATCCCCGAACCTACCTGGTTCGTATTCTCCTACACTCACGACAGTGAGGTGTATTTATATATATATATATATATATATATATATATATTTTGCTATATATTACACACACATATATATATATATATATATATATTCCCGTCACTCTCTCTTAATCATAAATGACAAGGAATCCCTGTGCCTATATTCATTTATTTCCTGACACCCTCTTTGAATCAATACAGAGTCAGGCAAGGCAATCATTTATTTATCCATACACCCTCTTAAACCATCATCTGTGTACAAAGGCTGACAAGGCAACTGTGTCTATATTTATTCCCTGACACCCTCTTAAACCAGCATCTTTGTACAAAGACTGCTGATAAGGAAACTGTGTCTCCCCCTTCACATACAGACATCTGCTGAAATAGCCACATTCAAGTCAAAACAGAACATGTAACATAACATAACATAACAACATCAGACGGCAGAATAGGTCGACAGGTTCTTATTAAATCGGCCCTGGACAAGAAGTTAGCCGTCTTTGGTGATCAGGCCACAGCAGACTGAATGCGAGCGAAAGGGAGGGTGACCGAGCCGGAAACACACAGGTAAGGAATATAACACTTTTCTCTTACCGTGTTTCCAAGTGTATCAGGCCTCGTTCCATCAGCCACGCCTCGATTCGCTGACAGCCATATCTAGGTTGGCTACATCCAGAAAGCAATCCAGAGTCCACGTTGGGTAGCCAAAATTTAATAGATTTATCCCTGGTCCAATTCCAGGATGTATACTCTATTCTGCCTCTGACCCAAATTCAAGGTGATGTGAATGCATGCATGCTAAAAGGATCACACACTGAGACACACTGGTCAGTATGAGCTCTTCTCATCAACAGACGTTTATTCAGGTCACAGCCCCTTATATAAACAAAGTGACATAAGCAAACGTCATCACATATGTGTGTATATCATTGGTTCATCTGTATATGGTCCTCTTCCTGTGACGTCTGTTCTTGCACGTGGTATCCACATTCCTTAGCTCAGCGCCATGTTTGCTTTGCACGGTGGGAGGGGGTGAAGGGAGTAGGCGCAGAGGAAACATCTGTTTCTCATTTAAGGAAACTTACTGCTGGCTGGTTATAAGATTACCATAACACATACTGTGTGTATATGTGTGTATATATATATATATATATATATATATATATATATATATATATAGCACACTAACCCCAGACTTTACCTGCTTTTCTTCTGCTTGGCTCCTCCGCAGGAAAAGAATGAGGCACACCACACCACAGGCCCGTACCCTCCTGAATAGGGAGGTTGAGCGGTATTAGTTTCTCAGGCCTGCCTGCGACTGGTGTGAAAAAGCCTCCAGTGCTGACCTCGTTTCTGCAGTAATCAGAACAAGTCTTTAATTTTCCCCAGTAAGTAACTGTCCACACCAACTGAAAGGTCCAACACTTGTTTATTTCCTCTTGCACAATAAACAGTCTCTTTTAGAGCAGACGGGTTGAGACAAACACAGGTCAGATAAGGTGGGAGGAGGAAAAGGCACAAACTTAAATTTGGGTTTCTCCTGTCCTGAATAGCACTAACAGGCTTGGCGCACGGTCGCTACCACCGACCATGAGGGGTCCCTGCCACAGACCAGGTGAATAGGGCCTCTGCCACAGGCCCAGTTGTTGGGTCTCTGCCACGACCAGATTCACGATGAATTACCTTCAGGAAGTAATGACCCCTGTCAGGGAAAAGGACATCCATCCGGAGAGTTACCAGAGGCCCCACTGTCACCAGCGATACCGTGCTGGGTCTTCTGGGTCTTCACCTCCCTGGCCTCCTCGTCCTAGATTCGGGTACCCACTTCAGGGGGGCACCCTAGGATCCCTTTTGGGACCCAGTCGAATGTACTGGGCCCCGGGCCTCTCTAGAAGTACCTCACCCCAGACTGAAGGTGTCTGAGATGGAACAGCAGCTCCGTCTCTGGGCCTAGAGCACCCAGAGACCACCCGACAGGCCTCCGGGCCTAGGGCACCCGGAGGCGACACACCCGCACCCAGGCTTAAGGTGCCTGAGCGCAGAACCGACGACCCCTCTGGAAGATGGTTGCCTCCTTTTTATATCCTCTCCGGACAGGCACAGCAGGTTCCCCGCCCCGCCGTACTGCTGCCGAGAGGGGACAAAAAGGACACAACCTCGTACTGCAGTTCAACCCGGATCCACGGCAACAGCGTCACCTGTAGGCCCCAGTGAACTTAACCACCAGTACTATCTCCCAGGGATAGAAACGGTCCTTGCGACCTAACAATTGGTACATCTGAGCCTGACTACCACTCAGATGCTTCCCCCTAAATGTAACCACCCGCTACATATATATATATATATATTGTGAGGGGGTTAGCTCGGCAGCGGGTGTGTGTGACCCCCGGGATGGGCTCCCCACACAAAAACAGGCCCAGCAAACGGAGGTTGTGGTTTTCAAAATCAAAAAAAGGTGCGGTTTATTTTCTATTTACAGTGACAAAACACAGCAAAGCCAAAAGAAACATAAACAAAATAAATCCTGGTCAACTTGACCTCTGACTAAACATACAGGTTTCCTAACTAACAACTGGGATCAGCCTAGTGCTGTCCTAGTCCCTAAGTCCCTGGTTTTAAAAGTCCAAACAAATAGCCACACAGGCTTTGCCTCACCGCACAGGGGTTCACTCTCCCTAGACAGTCCACACAGGTCTGGTTCCAGGCATGAGCTAACACCTAATGAATCTGGGAGTTCTTATAGAGGCCTAAATGAGCTGACAAGGTTCAGCTGGTCTCCTCATCTCTGTCTGCACGACGCCCCACACTCTCCCTAGAGGTATGAGTCATCCATGAGCCCACTAGCCTTATACAACTCTCCACCTAGTTGTATAAGTCGGCGTAAAGCCTGAATCTGGGCGAAATATATCTACCCCCCTGGATGCAACCAGGTGACTTTACCTTCCTGCTGTCACATACCCCCCCCCTCTTGTTTTAACCTCGGGGTTGGAACACCAGCAATCAGGCATTCATGTACTCGAGACAAAGCATCCACATTCCCCATTTGAACGCCAGGGCGATGCTTTACTGTGAAGTTGAATTCCTGGAGGGCCAGGAACCACCTATTCACTCTTCTATTTGTTTCCTTGTTTTGAGCCATCCACTTTAACGGAGCGTGATCCGTAACCATGTCAAAGTGCCTACCTAGCAGGTAGTACCGAAGGGAATCTAGAGCCCACTTCACCGCTAAACACTCCTTTTCAACGGTGGCGTAATTTACCTCATGGGACTTCAACTTCCTGCTGAGGTAAATGACTGGGTGCTCTTCCCCGTTCCAGACCTGGGACAATACTGCTCCTAACCCCACATCTGACGCATCACTTTGTACGACAAAGTTTTTAGAGAAGTCGGGTGAGTACAACACTGGCTGGCTACATAAGGCTTGTTTCAAGAATTGGAATGCTGCCTCAGCCTCGGGGGTCCATTTAATCATGACCGACCCTTTCCCCTTCGTTAGGTTGGTTAGGGGCACAGCCTTAGAAGCGAAGTGGGGAATGAATCGCCGATAATACCCAGCGATTCCCAGAAAGGCTCGTACCTGCTTCTTGCTGTTGGGACGTGGCCAACTCTGGATGGCCTCGACTTTGTTGAGTTGGGGTTTTATTACTCCCCTCCCAATGGTGTACCCAAGATATTTGGCCTCCTCCTGCCCAATGGTACACTTCTTGGGGTTAGCCGTAAACCCCGCTTCCCGAACAGAGTCCAGGACTGCTTGCACTTTTGGCAGATGTGAGGCCCAATCTGTGCTATGGACAATTACGTCATCCAGGTAAGCCGCAGCATACTTCCGATGGGGCCTCAGCATCTGGTCCATTTTCCGCTGGAATGTGGCCGGCGCATTCTGTAACCCGAACGGCATTCTTTTATATTGGAACGCCCCGTCTGGGGTTACAAATGCGGTTTTCTCTTTGGCCAATTTGGCCAGGGGGATTTGCCAATACCCTTTTGTGAGGTCAAGAGTCGTCATGTATCGGGCTGTTCCCAGCCGGTCGATCAACTCATCTATACGTGGCATGGGGTAGGTGTCAAATTTTGTAACTTTGTTCAACTGACGAAAATCGTTACAAAATCGCCAGCTCCCATCCGGTTTAGGCACCAACACAATGGGACTAGACCAATCACTTTGGGACTCCTCTATCACCCCTAAGTTCAGCATTTTCTGTACTTCCTCCCGTATTGCCTCCCATCGGGCCTCTGGGATCCGATAGGGTTTTAACTTCACCCTTTCACCGGGCGGGGTAATGATGTCATGCTCTACCCCAGATGTTTGTCCCGGCAGCTCAGAGAATACCTCCTTGTTGCGAAGCACAAACTCCTTAACCTCCTGTTGTTGGGGTTGTGACAAGGTGGCTGCTATTCCAACCTCAGGAATCACGCAACCAGTTTGAGCTGGTGACCAAGTGTCTGCGACTAGGGACTCTCTATCCCTCCAGGCTTTCAACAGATTAACGTGATAGATCTGTTCGGGCTTTCGCCTTCCTGGTTGTCTGACCTTGTAATTCACTTCGCTCACTTTTTCCATTATCTCGTAGGGGCCTTGCCATTTGGCAAGGAATTTACTTTCAACCGTAGGGACAAGTACCAGTATCCTATCCCCCGGGGAAAAGGTACGGGTCTTGGCTCCACGGTTGTACACTCTCTGCTGTGCTAACTGCGCTTGGGCCAAATGTTCCTTCACGATGGGCATTACCTGTGCAATTCGGTCTTGCATCAGGGCGACATGCTCAATCACACTCCTGTGGGGAGAACTCTCACTTTCCCAAGTTTCCTTGGCAATATCCAACAGCCCTCTTGGGTGTCTCCCATACAGTAACTCAAAGGGGGAGAATCCCATAGAGGATTGGGGCACCTCCCTAATAGCAAACATCAGATAAGGAAGTAGACAGTCCCAATCCTTTCCATCTCTATCCACCACTTTCTTCAACATTTGTTTTAGGGTTTTGTTGAATCTTTCAACCAGCCCATCGGTTTGGGGGTGATACACAGATGTACGTAATTGCGTCACTTTGAACAATTTACACAGCTCCTTCATAACCCGGGACATAAAGGGTGTACCTTGGTCCGTAAGCAGTTCTTTACAAATACCCACCCGGCTAAACACAAGAGATAGCTCTTTGGCTATGGTTTTGGCCGAGGTATTTCGGAGAGGGATCGCTTCTGGATAACGGGTGGCATAGTCCATTATAACTAATATGTACTGGTGCCCCCTAGCGGACTTGATTATAGGACCTACCAAATCCATGGCGATCCCCCCAAACGGGACCTCAATGATGGGTAGAGGGACCAGCGGGCTACGGAAATGTGGCATCGGGGCCGACCTCTGACACACAGGGCAGGAGGAACAATAATTTTCTATGTCCTTCATCACCCCCGGCCAATAGAATCTCTGTAATACCCTCTCTCGGGTTTTCTCTGTCCCCAGATGACCTCCAAGAATGTGCCCATGGGCCAACTCCAACACCAACTTCCTGTAAGGTTTGGGCACCACAAGCTGCTCAACGGTTTCTTCTGCCCTTTTTGCCACCCGATACAGTAGGTCCTTCTCTACGCTGAAGTATGGGTAAGTGCAGGTATTATCTGGGTTCACTAACTCGCCATCTATTTTCACTACGTTTTCCCGTGCCTTTATTAGGGCGGGGTCTTTCAACTGTTCTGTGGCAAAGTTTTCCCTGTGAACCTCAAGATCAGAAAACTCCACAGACGGTAGGTTTTCGTCTGAGGAGGTGGGCTCCTCTCCAGTTTCTTGAGTCTCCCCTGCCAATACTGATAAGGGAAATTCCGGAGAGTCCTCACCACTCTCAGGGGAGTTCTGGCTATCACATTCCTGGTACATAGGGGCACCAGTGGGGGGCTCAGGATCATCCCACAGTTCCCAGAACTTCGGAAAATCCCTTCCCACAATGGCGTCATACGGTAACTGAGATACTAAGCCCACTGGATGAGAGAGGGTACCTTTGGGGGTCTCGAAACACACTGTAGTCACTGGATACTCTCGGGTGTCCCCATGCACACAAATAACAGCTACCTTGCTATTCCCAGAGACCTCTGTTTTAACTAACTCAGCCTTTATCAGGGTCACAAGGCTACCTGAATCCAGCAATACCACAACATTTCTACCATTAACACACATTTTGCATAAATGTTTCTCAGTTCCTCGAATGGCAGTGCATGCGACTGTCGCACACAGCGACTGACGTCTGCCCGTCAGAAAGTCACACTGCATGGGTTCCTCCACAACCGGGCAATTGGCTGCAATATGTCCCGCTTGCCGGCAGCGGTAGCAAACGATCCTTCTTGCCGCCTCTTGAGCCGCTGATTTCCCAGGCTGTTCTCGCCAAACTTGGGGTAGAGCTCCCACCCTCTCACTCTCTCCACCCTCACCCCTTGGAATCCTCTTATCCGCCCCTGGGGATGGTCTGGTCTTAGGGTGGAAAGTCCGAGTGTCTCTGGAAGAGGCCGTCAGGTTCTCTGTAGCCAAGTATTTCTCCACACGATCCACAAGACCATCGGCCGTCTCTGGGTCTCCATGGCTTACCCACTTTTGGATGGCAGTAGGAAGAGCTCTCAAAAACCGATCCATTACAACACGTTCCACAATCTTTGGTGCGGACAAAGTCTCTGGCTGTAGCCACTTTCTGCTCAGGTGAATGAGATCATACATTTGAGACCTGGGGGGTTTTCCAAGCTGGAAAGTCCAGTTATGCACACGCTGAGCCCGGACAGCCTGGGTGACACCCAGCCTTGCCAATATCTCAGCTTTTAGCATCACATAGTCTTTTGCTTGGTCAGGCTCCAGGTCATAGTAAGCCTTCTGCGATTCACCAGTTAACAGAGGAGCCACCAGTCCAGCCCACTGCTCCTCAGGCCACTTTTCTCTTTCAGCAGTCCTTTCAAATGTGGTCAAAAATACCTCTGGATCATCCTCTCCAGTCATTTTTGTCAATAAACGACTCACCCCAAAGGACGCGGTATTAGTGGGACGACTTTCCTCACTGGTCTGCGGACGTTGCTGCATTACTGCTTCCATTTGTTGTAGTCTCTGCTCTTGCTTCTGTAACAGGTCTATGAAGCGGGCCTCAGATTGCTGCTGGGCTTGTTGCTGAGCTTCCAGACTCTGTTGGTGAGCTTGCTGCTGGGCTGCAAGGCTCTGTTGATGAGCTTGCTGCTGGGCTGCGAAGTTCTGTTGTTGAGCTGCAAGGCTCTGTTGATGAGCTGCAAGGCTCTTTTGCAAACCTGCATTTGTCTGCTGTTGATTGGCATTTGCTAGAGCCAGCTGCTTCAGTATCTCCTCCATGCTGGCTTAAAAAAAACTGCCACTGGTTCTCCACCAACTGTGAGGGGGTTAGCTCGGCAGCGGGTGTGTGTGACCCCCGGGATGGGCTCCCCACACAAAAACAGGCCCAGCAAACGGAGGTTGTGGTTTTCAAAATCAAAAAAAGGTGCGGTTTATTTTCTATTTACAGTGACAAAACACAGCAAAGCCAAAAGAAACATAAACAAAATAAATCCTGGTCAACTTGACCTCTGACTAAACATACAGGTTTCCTAACTAACAACTGGGATCAGCCTAGTGCTGTCCTAGTCCCTAAGTCCCTGGTTTTAAAAGTCCAAACAAATAGCCACACAGGCTTTGCCTCACCGCACAGGGGTTCACTCTCCCTAGACAGTCCACACAGGTCTGGTTCCAGGCATGAGCTAACACCTAATGAATCTGGGAGTTCTTATAGAGGCCTAAATGAGCTGACAAGGTTCAGCTGGTCTCCTCATCTCTGTCTGCACGACGCCCCACACTCTCCCTAGAGGTATGAGTCATCCATGAGCCCACTAGCCTTATACAACTCTCCACCTAGTTGTATAAGTCGGCGTAAAGCCTGAATCTGGGCGAAATATATCTACCCCCCTGGATGCAACCAGGTGACTTTACCTTCCTGCTGTCACAATATATATATATATATATATATATATATATATATATATTACACACACACACACACACACACACATCGCAACAAGAAAGAAAAGAAACAATAAAAATAACAAAGAATGAAAGAAAATAACAATATCTGAGTGGTTAGAAGAGAGAGATAACAGACATAATATAGTCATTTTATGAACTCCATCACAGTACATGTGCTAACATATACCTCGATCAGCTATAACATCATGAAGCCCCATATGTGTAGCACCCTCTGGTGTGTTACTAGTGTGAGCGCAGGAAAATTTATGTTTTAACTCATGCCTTATTTGTGACTCTTAATTGGGTCATGGGTTTACTGCAGATCAGGGCTGGATGACTCATACAGGCAGGTCTCTGGTGCTGCTCCCTGGTCCTTGTTTGAAAAAACTTCTAGAAGCTGGAGGATGGAGGCCAGGAGGGTTGATCTGCATACTAAGGCAGGCCATACACAATGTAAATTTGTTTCCTGCAACCATGAGTTTCAGGAAAGAAATTAACATGATTCCCCCATCAACACAGACCGTGCTGACAGGGGAATCCCTCCTGCCGAGCAATTGTCTGCGTCCTGGTGGGGGTGGGCTGGGTAAGCCATCCCCGCCGGGAGAAGACATTGATTATCGCTAGCGGCTATAGCAGCCCCTAGCGATAATCAAAAGAGACTTTGTCAGGCTGGTTGTATCCAAGTTCATCGATCGATCCATCTGAGATTCAAACCATGTATGGCCGGCAATAGGGGAGCTCAGCATATCCCCAGACAGTGGGCCTGAGGGTGTCTGAGCCAGCCCTTAAATATGGATGAGTCCGGGGGGGTATCACTCATACCAAAGAAGAGGGGGTCAGGATTACTTCTCAGATTTTAGGAGAGATGGACACCAAGTTTTTTCCCATGGACAATACCAAAGCCAAAAGGGGATACAAAGAAAGAGAGGTACCAGAGGGGGAGGAGGAACAGGTCCAAAGAAAAGGAAGTAAGTATGAGTGGAATTTTTTACTTTGTAAATAAAAGTTGCCCCCAAACCAAAAATAATTATGACCAGTAGCAAAACTACTGTATATACTCGAATATAAGCCGACCCGAATATAAGTTGAGGCACCTAATTTTACCACAAAAAACTGGGAAAAGGTATTGACTCGAGTATAAGCCTAGGGTGTCCATCTGCATGTCTCACTGTGCCTCATTTTGCCTCACTGTGTCCATGTGCATGCCTCACTGTGTCCATGCCTCACTGTGGCCATGCCTCACTGTGCCCATGCCTCACTGTGCCCAATCTCCCTACCTGATCTCCGGCGCTGTGTGACTAGACTGACGTTTAACATGGGAGTCTATGGAAGGGGTGCCCGGATTTGAAAAATCGGTGCTCCTCGGCTGTAGGTCCCCTGGACAACAAACTTTGCACACTTGTAGATGAAGAGTGGGGCTACGTGTGTGCCAAGTTTGGGATCCAGGGGACCTACGGCTAGCCAGGATCAGGTGCGCAAATTTGAAGATGGACACAGACTCGAGTCTGGGGGGGCATTTTCCGAGGGGGGCATTTTCAGCACAAAAAAATGTGCTGAAAAACTCGGATTATACTCGAGTATATATGGTAGTAATTTCAATACAAAATGAAAACATGCGTGTTAAAGCTTGATTACTGATGGAGTTAGTAATAAAATATCTTTTAATGGTCATTTCTGTGAACAAATTTATGTACATCGATGAATGTCTCGAATTTGTTAAGCTTACAAGGTAGTGTGAACTTTAGTCCTTGACTGAGAACTTTCTGCTCCTCTTGTGACAGGTGAACCAAACTTAAATTAAAGTATGAGTATGAGGCTAGTAGTTTTCAGATACACTTCCTGGATCTAAATATCCAGGTTTTAGAAGGCCAACTAATTACTACAACCTATTTCAAGAAAACAGATCTTAATGCTTATATCCCCCTGTCAAGTTGTCACCATGCATCCTGATTAAATGTAGTTCCCAAAAGTCAATTTCAACGCATTAGACGCAACTGCACAGACATCTCGGATTTTTACCAACAGGCCATCTCTAGATGTTTTGAGAAGGGTTACTCTGAAGAAACTATTGATGATATCATCACTTTGGTTGCGAATATGGATAGGGGGGCCATGTTACACTGGGAGACAGTGGCTACAGAGAGGTCTGTTGATAACAGATTTGAATGGTCCTTGATTACCAGTTATTTTAAAGGAGAAGTCCAGCCTGAGCTTTTTAGGCTGGACTTCTCCTAAGGGTCACAGGAGTGCAATTCATTTTGCATTCCTGTGACCCGTTTTCAGCGGAGAGCGGTCTGAAGTCCGCTTTCCGCTGACGTCACTGCCATCAGTCGGGGCAGCGCGTCATCACGACTTCCCAAGTCGGGATCCGCCAGCTGCCCTGATGGCAGTCTCAGGGTATCAGCGAGCCGCTGAGACAGCCTCTTCCCGCCTCTCCACTGCTCAGTGCTCCAATGAGCGTGGAGTATAGAAGTACACTCCGAAAGTGTGTTTTACCTCAAGTGGGACTTTAATTTTGGGTGACTTGTTAAACCTAATAAGAGAGTATGAAGACCAAAAGGTTCTTTCTAAAATAGTTTTTATTGAAAAAAATGAATTGTCTCTAAATATAAAAAGCTGCTATTTCCAAAATAGGAGTTTTTCCACATCGAGAGTGATTAAACACGAAGCAAAGGTGAAAGAGCGCAAATACAATACATTACATGAATGACTAATAATACAAAAATTGCAAAAACAGGACCCCAATCTGTCTCAGAGTGAGACACGGACCCAACGTTTCGAGGCTATTGGTTTGAGTAAAACCTCTTCTTCAGGGGTAGGATGCTGTATTGCAAAGGTACTGGTATCGTAAATGCATGTGCATGCGTGAGTTGTAGCAACGGGAAAGGGAAAACTTTTTCGTTAAAAAGAAAATGCATGTGTACCAGCCCGGCTCAAAAAGGAGACATGCAGCGTGGAGAAGCAGACATGAGCGTGGAGAAGCAGAGAGGAAAGAGGCTGACTGACAGTCAGCCTCTTTCCTCTCAGGGATCTGTGAGAACCGAGCCAGCGGCGATGTTCCACCAAGGTAAGTATGAATCTAAAAAAAACAAAACATACTTCTCCTTTAATCAGCATTTTTCTATTAGAAAAATACTGAAGAAACATTGGGGTATGATAAGTAGTGATGGACGAACATCTGATGGGACGGTTCACGAACGCGCGCAAATGTTCGAGAACCGCAGGTTCGCGGCGGGTCCCATTCATTTTAATGGCAGGCGAACATGAAAAACCTCCAGGTCATATTTGCAGCCACAAAATACTTACTAGCTGTGCACACGTAGTCCCACAACATGGACACTGACATACCAGAAGTATTAAGCTAATCTGCGATCGACAAGCATTCTTTTTTTATCTGCGAAATTCAGGAGCCCATGAAGGCCATGAAGGAGAGGCAAGGCCAGGCTATGAAGGGGGTGCAGGAGATGATCCTGCTATTGGAAAAGTTGCCATAAATTGTTTTTTATAAGTTATATAAATCGTTTATACAGTTATAACGTGTATTTTGTTTTTTGTAATATTGCTCGGTTTTAGTGTAATAGCTTGGCCTAAATCAGCCAGAACTGACAGCAGCCGGTAAATACATGACAAATACATATAGGGTCCATTCACACATCTGTAAAATGGGTCCGCATTCGTTCCACAATTTAGCGGATTGTTTACAGACCCATTGATTTTCAATTCCAGTGTAAAAAATTAGGCATTCACAGCCTGGATAAAGTAAAGGCCCCAAAAATTAGCCAACAGGCGTTCACCTGATAGCAAAGAACTTTGTATTCTGTGGCTGGAGGCACATTGGCATTCACAGGATAAATAAGTTTCGGCCATTACAGGCCCCAAAAATTAGGCATTCAACGGACATAAAAGGCCTTTTATGCAGCTGTATTTACCTAAGACAGGGACCATGAATTGTTATGGGTGGTGACGGATATTTGTGGCCTGTCATGAGGAATTTGAATCAAACATGGTCTACTGGTCACAAGTGTTGAATTCCTCCGAGATCCATGCCTCATTAATTTTTAGAAATGTGAGGTAGTCAACACTGTCGTGAGCTAGGCGAGTGCGCTTATCGGTCACGATCCCCCCTGCTGCGCTGAACGTCCTTTCAGACAGGACACTGGACGAGGGGCAAGCCAACAGTTCCATTGCAAATTGTGCAAGCTCTGGCCAGAGGTCAAGCCTGCCCACCCAGTAGTCCAGGGGTTCATCACTTCTCAGAGCGTCCACATCGGCCGTTAACCCGATGTAGTCGGACACCTGTCGGTCTAGGCGTTCCCTGATGCTGGATCCAGATGACAGCTGTCAATGGGTCGGCTGAAAGAATGATCTCATATCAGAAGTGACCAACACATCTTCAAACCGCCCCCAGGCGCTGTTGGATTGGTACCCACAACTGTTTCTCTGTGAGTGGAAATTCCTCTGCCAGCGCACGCAAAAGCAGAATGCAGCATTTCTCTAAGTAAGGCCTGGAAGTGCTCCATTCTGACAGCCCTCTGTGATGGTGGTAACATTTCCGGCATTTTTTGTTTGTACCGGGGGTCTAAGTACATTGCCACCCAGTACTGGGCCACTGGTCTATCACACCAGTTATAATACTTTTTTCTAATTGCGATTGTCACTCTTTGTAGTTGTAGTATCGCTGCAGAACCGCTCAGCAGTCACAATGCTGCACAATACAAAACCACTATAATATGCTTTCTATATTAGAAAGTATATTATAAGTGTATTACACCCCTATATACTGCACACCAAACAATAGTACACATATACCAGTCCTTAAAAGGACTTTTGTGGACCTATATTAGTTAGCGATTTGTGTCACTACAGTCTGTCCCTGCTCCACACAGCAACCTCTCCCTACACTGACAAAAGACAGAATGTGAAATGTCAGCCAGATCAGGTCTATTTATAAGGTAGGGGGTATGTCCATGTGCTGAAATGTCTCAATTGGCTGTCCTGTACCACATGATGGATGTGTCATGGGTCAAAGTTCTTCACAATGTAAAAGAATATGGCGGCCGCGAATAGCGCCATATGTTCGCCGGTTCGGCGAATAGCGAATGCGCAATGTTCGCCAAGAACCGACCGCGGGGCGAACCGCAAGGCCATCTCTAATGATAAGGTGCTTGAGCCCCATACTTCCTAACCACCCTATTGTAGTATATAAAGGTGCTCCAGCCTTGCGATAAAAGATTGCTCCCAATATTATTGATCCCCCAAAAACCATCTCTTTCTTTCAGTCTATGAAAGGCTTTTTCCCTTGTAGAAAGGTCAATATTTGTCAAATCAACTCATTTAGAGGGAGAATGTGCTTATCTTTTCAGTCAACACAAACGCAAAAAAACTATGATATCAATGCGTTTATTACATGTGCTTCAAAACATGTCTCATGATCCAATGTCCGTGTTGTAACGGTAACCCAATGGGGGCTGCTGATTGACTCTGTACCCCACTGGCCACCCCGACTCTGCAGACCCTCTCTTACCTCTGACACCTTGGGTTCCATTGTGAAATACCACGTTATTAATGAGAAACTCAGACAAAATCACTGAACCACTCAAAGAACATTTTCTAGGGTAAAGAACACAGGTTATGGTTGACAGAGGTATTTGTTCAGTGCAATTATATCATACACTTGTACCCAGTAACATCCCGACGGGGGTATATGTGAACAGGTGCACAGGGGGATAGCTTTTCAATACTTTTAACACCTGTATTGAATACCTCCCCACTGAGGCCTCAGCACACAGACCAATGCACAATGAGAATGCACAAGCAGTGAATACAGTAATACAATATAAGTTCTAACTATATCTCACTAAATGGCTCCCCCCAGGTTGCAGTTCAGAGCAGTTCTCCAATGTAGAGCAGTAAAGCTTTGTAGAGGAATAAAGTGGTAAATGTTTCTTCATTTCCAGCTGCCTTCAGCTAGCTTTAAACTATACTCCAGTGTTGACTTGTGTATTTATTTGTAATCTAAGAGAAACAAAAAGAGCAATAACTGTAGAATAGGATGCTATGGATTTCTTAGCTGAAGAACTGTTCCCACTTGTAAATTCCTTCTTATATGTGAGTAATGCAGTACTGACCTTACAGCACAGGGGAGAAAAGCAAGGCTCCAAAGTCTGGTTGTAAGATGTTCAGGTGCAGCAGATTCATAGCCGTGGAACTACAAATCTCACCAGCAGTCTGTAGGAAAGAAACTCAGTCAGCAATACTGCAGTCACTATTTGGATGGGCAGGTGCCCTCTCACCACTGTGGATCCCAGCCGGCTGGTAGACTCCATCTAGAATCTCCTCCTGGTGCTTCCATCAGTAAAGATGGCGCCGTCATGCCGTGTTACTACTCCCGATGTGCAGGAAAGCAGATGGCTTCAAATGCTCTGAAGTGCAGGCTGATTCCCCTGCTCAATTAGCAGGGCCGTCCACAAAGATCCCTCTGGGGCGGGCGATAGGGCTCTCCGCTGTAGGCTGCAGTCTCTCACTCCTGGTCACACACACAGACCTTCTGCTGGCAGTTGAATGGCATCCAGAGAGGCCAAAAGCAGGCCACGCCTGTCCTTTTACCTCTCTCCCCAGCATGCTGTCCTGTGACTTGGCATTGTGGGTCTGTGACTTGGCATTGTGGGTCTTGTAGTCCCCAGACTGATTTAAACAACATGAGTCACTTCCTCATCCAAACTATATATCCCACAATGCATGGCTGTTTTCTTAAACAGAAGGAAAAATCCTGACCGAGTTCAGCGGTCACTAGAGGGAGACAAACCCTTAGTTAAACAATAAACTACTCAACATAATAACTTTAGTAGCAACCCCTAGGCTACAGTGTTCTAAGAAGTACATTGGATGCACTAAACGTGCATTGCATGTTCATTTTATTGAACATGTTGGCAATATTGGATGTCCACACCAACCTCCGATGCTTCTACAGACTCAATGCTGCTAGCGGTGAGTCGGAGAATGGATCGGCCAGAGATTTCCGATGGACCAGATGGTCGCCGGAGTCTCTATGATCGTTCGGAGGCCGGGCGCGATGATATGACATCACGCCCGGCCTCTGCATTCAAAAAAACGTCGCCGCCTCGGCTGGGAAGCCGAGATCGCTTTTTTATTTATTTTTATTTCAGTTTTTCCAGCCTAGAGGTGAGATGTGGGGTCTTATTGACCCCATATCTCACTGTCATGATTATTCCTATTACAAGGGATGAATACATTCCTTGTAATAGGAGTAAAAGTGATAAAAATAATTTTAAAGTGTCAAACTAACAAAAAGAAAGTATAATTAACAATATATTTTATTTTAAAGCGCCCCTGTCCCCTGGTGTTCGCACTCAGAAGCATATGAATACATAAGTCCCGCCCACATATGAAAACGGTGTTCAAACCATACATGTGAGGTATCGCCGCAAATGCTAGAGCGAGAGCAATCATTTTGTCCCTAGACCTCCTCTATAACTCAAACATGTAACCAGTAAAAAAAATTAAAGCGTCGCCTATGGGGATTTTTAAGTACCGAAGTTTGGCGCCATTCCACGAGGGTGTGCAATTTTGAAGCGTGACATGTTGGGTATCTATTTACTCTGCGTAACTTCATCTTTCACAATATGCAAAAACATTGGGCTAACTTTACTGTTTTTTTGGTTTTTTTTAAGCACAAAACAGTTTTTTCCCCAAAAAATTGCTGCGCAAATACCGTGCGGATAAAAAGTTGCAACAACTGCCATTGTATTCTCTAGGGTCTTTGCTAAAAAAAAACCAAAAAACATACATAATGTTTGGGGGTTCTATGTAATTTTCTAGCAAAAAAATGATGATTTGTACATGTAGGAGAGAAATGTCAGAATTGGCCTGGGTGGCAAGTGGTTAACCACTTCAGCCCCGGGCTATATGGCTGCCAAATGACCGGGCCACTTTTTGCGATTCAGCACTGCGTCGCTTTAAGTGACAATTGCGCAGTCGTGTGACGTGGCTCCCTCTGCGGTTTTTATTTTTTTACGCTATAAACAAAAATAGAGCGACAATTTTAAAAAAAAGCAATATTTTGTACTTTTTGCTATAATAACCATCTCCAATTTTTTTTTTAAAAAAAGGAAATTTTTTATCAGTTTAGGCCAATATGTATTCTTCTACATATTTTTGGTAAAAAAATCGAAATAAGCATATATTGATTAGTTTGCGCAAAAGTTATAGCGTCTACAAAATAGGGGATAGTTTTATGGCATTTTTATTATAAATTTTTTTTTTTTACGAGTAATGGCGACGATCTGCGATTTTTATCGTGACTGCGACTTTATGGCGGACACATCGGACACTTTTGACACATATTTGGGACCATTGTCATTTTTACAGCGATCAGTGCTATAAAAATGCTCGGATTACTGTAAAAATTACGCTGGCAGTGAAGGGGTTAACCACTAGGGGGCGCTGAATGGGTTAAGTGTTTCCTAGGGAGTGATTCGAACTGTTAAGGAGAGGAGCTACCAGTGACACGTCAGCGATCACTGTTCCCAAACGCAGGGAACAGTAGATCCGTGACATGTCACTAGGCAGAACAGGGGAATGCCTTGTTTACAAAGGCACCCCCCTGTTCTGTCTTTGCCGACTGAAATCACGGGCCGCGCAAGAACATCGAGTTCCTGGGACTTGCGGGTGCACTCACGAGGCACGTGGCAGGCGAGCGTGCCCGCTGGGCGGCAAATTTAAAGGGACGTACAGGTACACCCATTTGCCTGCCCGTGCCATTCAGCCGACGTCTATCGGCGTGCGGCGGTCTGCAAGTGGTTAAAGAAGATAATTTATCTAGACATTATGCTAGACATCACGGCAGGAATCCAGCGGGTACTTCTTTTTTTGCCTTAGATAAGGCTTTGCCGTATTGTAGGGGAATTAATATGATCAGAGTTATGTCTAGGCTGGAGACCCGCTGGATTTTTTTATATGAAATCTTATGTCCCTTTCGGCTTAAATGTCGACTGGACATAAATTGTTTTATTAACCACTTAAGCCCCGGACCAATACGGACCATAATGACCAGAGGTGATTTCACAATTTGGCACTGCGCTGCTTTAACTGGAAATTGTGCGGACATGCAATGTTGTACCCAAACAAAATTTGCGTCCTTTTCTTCGAACAAATAGAGCTTTCTTTTAATTGTATTTGATTGCCTCTGCGATTTTTTTTTTTTTGCGATATAAACGGAAAAAGCCTGAAAATTTAGAAAAAAAATTATATTTTCTACTTTTTGTTATAAGAAAAATCGAATAAACTCAATTTTAGTCATACATTTAGGCCAAAATGTATTCAGCCACATGTCTTTAGTAAAAAAATGTCAATAAGCGTATATTTATTGGTTTGCGCAAAAGTTATAGCGTCTACAAACTAGGGTACATTTTCTGGAATTTACACAGCTTTTAATTTATGACTGCCTATCTCATTTCTTGAGGTGCTAAAATGGCAGGGCAGTACAAAACCCCCCCAAATGACCCCATTTTGGAAAGTAGACACCCCAAGGAAATTGCTGAGAGGCATGTTGAGCCCATTGAATATTTTTTTTTTGTCCCAAGTGATTGAATAATGACAAAAAAAAATAAAAATTACAAAAAGTTGTCACTAAATGATATATTGCTCACACATGCCATGGTTATATGTGGAATTGCACCCCAAAATACATTTTGCTGCTTCTCCTGAGTACGGGGATACCACATGTGTGGGACTTTTTGGGAGCCTAGCCGCGTACGGGCCCCCGAAAACCAAGCACCGCCTTCAGGATTTCTAAGGGCGCAAATTTTTGATTTCACTCCTCACTACCTATCACAGTTTCGAAGGCCATAAAATGCCAAAATAGCACAAACCCCCCCAAATGACCCCATTTTGGAAAGTAGACACCCCAAGCTATTTGCTGAGAGGAATGGTGAGTATTTTACAGCTCTCATTTGTTTTTGAAAATGAAGAAAGAAAATATATATATATTTTTTTTTTCAATTTTGAAAACTTTGTGACAAAAAGCGAGATCTGCAAAATGCTCACCATACCTCTCAGCAAATAGCTTGGGGTGTCTACTTTCCAAAATGGGGTCATTTTGGGGGTTGGGGGGGTTTGTGCCATCTGGGCATTTCATGGCCTCCGAAACTGTGATAGGTAGTGAGGAGTGAAATCAAAAATTTACACCCTTAGAAAGCCTGAAGGCGGTGCTTGGATTTTGGGGTCCCGTACGCGGCTAGGCGCCTAAAAAGTCTCACACATGTGGTATCCCCGTACTCAGGAGAAGCAACAGAATGTATTTTGGGGTGTAATTCCACATATGCCCATGGCATGTGTGAGCAATATATAATTCAGTGACAAATTTGTGCAAAAAAAAATAATTAAAAATTGTCTTTTTTCCGCAACTTGTGTCAACATATGAAATATTCCATGGACTCGACATGCCTCTCAGTATATAGCTTGGGGTGTCTACTTTTCAAAATGGGGTCATTTGGGGGGGTTTTGAACTGTTCTGGCATTTTATACACAACATTAGGAAGCTTACATCCACTCTTCTAACCACTTGAAGACAAAGCCCTTTTTGACACTTTTTGTTTACATGAAATCATATTTTTTTTTTGCAAGAAGATTATGTTGAACCTCCAAACATTATATATTTTTTTAAAGCAAAGGCCCTACAGATTAAAATGGTGGGTGTTGCATTTTTTTTTCCACACAGTATTTGCGCAGCGATTTTTCAAACGCATTTTTGGGGGAAAAAATACACTTTCTTAAATTTTAATGCACTATAACACACTATATTGCCCAAATGTTTGATGTAATAAAAAATATGATCTTAGGCCGAGTACATAGATACTAAACACGACATGCTTTAAAATTTCGCACAAACGCGCAGTGGCGACAAACTACATACATTTTTAAAAGCCTTTAAAAGCCTTTACAGGTTACCACATTAGATTTACAGAGGAGGTCTACTGCTAAAATGACTGCCCTCGATCTGACCTTTGCGGTGATACCTCACATGCATGATGCAATTGCTGTTTACATATGACGTCAGACCGACGCTTGGGTTCGCCATTGCGCAAGAGCAGGGCGGGACAGGGGTGCTTTTTTTTTTATTATTATTAATTTTGCTTTTTTATTTTATTTTTAAACTGTCCTTTCCATATTTTTTTTTAATCATTTTTTATTATTATCTCAGGGAATCTAAATATCACCTATGATAGCAATAGGTAGTGACAAGTACTCTTTTTTTGAAAAAACTGGGGTCTATTAGACCCTAGATCTTTCCTCTGCCCTCAAAGCATCTGACCACACCAAGATCGGTGTGATAAAATGATTTCCCAATTTCCCAATGACGGTTTTTTTTTATCCGGGGGGGGGACATTCCCTCCCACTGCTTGTAAAAGCAGTCCAGAGGCTAATTAGCCGCTAGGATTGCTTTTACATGAAAGCCGGCCGCTGGCTGAAAAGAATGATACCAAGATGATACCTAAACCCGCAGGCATCAATCTGGTATAACCATTCAAAGTCCAGCAACATACCAGTACGTTGCTGGTCCTTGTTGGACATGTATTGTAATCTTTTTTTTCATGCAGCCTGTTGACTGAACGAAAAAAAGAGATTGATCTGTGGGTATGCCCACCATTAGAATACCTCCCTTCATCCACCCACTTCTAATGATGGGCATACATGCACCATTTATATATGCCGAAGCATGGGGGCATCCTCCCGCAAAAGTTATACCGCGTACACACGGTCGGACTTTTCCACAGGCAAGCCTCCGTCGGAATTTCGACCGTATGTACGCGGCATTAGGAGCAAAATCGCTTCTCCGCCCCTGCTGCCCCCATGCTTTGGCATATATGCTTTTTTTTTTTGGTGGTGGTGGTGAAATCACCTCCTTCAGCACTGGAGTCGCAGGGATCAGGCCTGTCTCTGCGAACGCTGCAGTTATGTGTGTTGTGTTTTGTAAGTGACAGTGATCGATCGATACTGCACTTGGGTGGCCTGGGCTGGACGGAGGGGCAAAATGCAGGTGCTAGCAGGTATCTGGGCTGATCCCGCTAACACTGCGTTTTTGGGAACCCTAAACTGCTGGCGACGCTAGTATAGATCTGATCAGATATTGATCTGTTCAGATACTATACCACTAAGGGAGGTGTATGCTTCACGCGTGGGTGTTAGCGTTACTGACACTAACCTGACGCTGCCTGGGGCGACGCAGACCCTCTCTGATGCTAAAACCTAATTGATATCACCCGCCGGGCGATCAGGGGTTTAAACCTTTATTGGGTTATATACAGCGGGTGCCCCGACACTATAAAAAGCAAACTAACTAACCAGCATCACCCGTAACACTTATATGGTGATCACTGGTGAAAGGGTTAACTAGGGGCAATCAGGGGGTTAAACCTTTATTAGATAATATATGGGGGTACCTGGCGCTATAAAAACCTGCGGCGAACCTAAAAAAAATAACTGACTACCTAGCGGCACCAGAATAACTAATACAGCGATCAGAAAAACGATTGCTTAGTGACACTGGCAAAAGGGGGTGAAAGGGTTACCTGGGGGGCAATCAAGGGGTTAAACCTTTATTAGGTAATATATGGGAGTACCTGACGCTATAAAAACCTGCGGCGAACCTAAAAAAAATAGCTGGCCACCTATCGGCACCACCGACACTAATACAGCGATCAGAAAAACGATTGCTTAGTGACACTGGCAAAAGGGGGTGAAAGGGTTACCTGGGGGGCGATCAAGGGGTTAAACCTTTATTAGGTAATATATGGGGGTACCCGACGCTATAAAAACCTGCGGCGAACCTAACAAAAATAACTGGCTACCTATCGGCACCACCGACACTAAGACAGCGATCAGAAAAACGATCGCTTAGTGACAGTGGTGCTAGGGGGTGAAAGGGTTACCTGGGGGGCGATCAAGGGGTTAAACCTTTATTGGGGGGGGGGGTAGGGGGCTGCACTGGACCTAAAACTAACTGCCCTGACACTTTTACAGTCACAAATGTCACTGATTGCAGTGATCAGTAAATAAATGGTCACTGCAATCAGTGACACTGTGACTGGGGGCTGTGGGGGTGATCTGGGGGGTGATCTGGGGGTGTCTGGGGGGGCCTGGGGGAGCGATCGTGTGCCTATGTGTGCTGGTGTCAGTGTGCTGTTTAGTGCACTAACCTGTGTGTCTTCTCTCCACGGCGCTCGGTATATGTGAGCGCCGCAGGAGAGATGACATCACTTCCTCCTGCCTGTGTAAACATTACACAGGCAGAGGAAGATTCTCATTCGCCGGATCGATCGCGAGGGGGTGGCCGGAAACGAATGGCCGTCCCCTCATCACGGATCGCTCCCGGAATGATGCCGACCGCTCACTGTATAAAAGGGGGGTCCGATGGGACCCCCCAACTATACGAAGGCAGTCCATGCCATTCTGCCGACGTATATATACAGTGAGCGGTCGTTAAGTGGTTAATAATGACTTTATTATTTTGTAATTTAGTTTAGAGTTTTTTTTTTGTTTTTTGATTATTTTTAACTGATATAAAATGTGTTTTGTACTGCAGTGTTCCTGTGGATTTGGCTTCCCTAGACCTAGACCTAAAGGTCTCTGGTTTGTCTCTGTTTTTTTATTAATAATATCATATGTGTATTTTTTTCTATCCCACTAGATGGCAGTAATCTTTTGTTCTTATGCAAGCTTTTTTTTCCTCTACTAATTGCATTTATTCATACTGTGTCATTTATTGTGGGCAGACAGTGGCAAGCAATTAAGATGGTGCCGCTGTCCTACAGTATCTCACACAAGTGAGTACACCCCCCCTTTTTTGTAAATATTTTATTATATCTTTTCATGTGACAACACTGAAGAAATTACAGTTTTCTACAAAGTAAAGTAGTGAGTGAGTGTGCAGCTTGTATAACAGTGTAAATTTGCTGTCCCCTCAAAATAACTCAACACACAGCCATTAACGTCTAAACCGCAACAAAAGTGAGTACACTTTGGGCCCAATTTGGATATTTTCACTTAAAGGCGTACTCACTTTTGTTGCCAGCGGAAAAGTGTAATTTCTTCAGTGTCACATGAAAAGATATAATAAAATATTTTCAAAAATGTGAGGGGTGTATTCACTTATGTGAGATACTGTATATATAGTCGACACACGTGATGATGCGTTAATCCAGCCTATCCCCAGATGATGTTCTTTGTGACGAAACGTGTAGCGTGGGCCTACAATGGTGATGTCATCGTGTGATCCATCTCTGAGTGGTCGATGTACAATGAACGAGTGAGCCTGGAGGGAAGCCCATAGGAACGCTGCAAACTTCTGTCATGCATCTGGATTGTTTTTTATGCTGATTTTATCCCAGATTCTCGTAAGTGCGACCTTTTAATTATACCAATAAATTGTTTTTTTTCATACTGAATTATGGAAGCGCCTTTCTGTTTTTGTTTCTGAGTATCGCTGGGGCTATGTGAGCGGAGTGAGACACTTATAGTCTGAGGGAGACCTTATTTCCCTGTGCCCTGTTTGACCACCTGTAATTCAGTGGTCATTTACATCAGTTTGCATTACTCACATTGGGTGTGGAGTAGGATCGTCTTTGGTTGTGGTTGCCTATCTAGTTCATTATCACAGTCTTCTCTTCACTTGCAGTGTTTCATCACACGGAGCAAGGAGGAGGTTTTTTCTGTGCGTCCGCTCCTAAGGACAATTTCTCTTAAGCTCATATGTCTTTTCAAACCTCATGAGTTTATAATTGCAAAAACTTTTTCTATTTTTATTTTGGTGATGTGCATGTATATGTAGCGGGGTGTTTCCCCTTTAATTAGGAGAAAGAACTACGGTTCCCAGAGCTCCACTGTTCACCGGATGTTTCGGGTTATGCCCCAGAGACTCATGGGGGAAGTGATATAAGGAAGGGGCGAGGCCTGACTCGCTCTCTTTGGACACGGGACGGCTGAGACTGATCCACCTGTGCGGAGCTGTGCTGTGTGAGGGCCTGAAGCCTGGGGACTCCTTACAGCGAACAAAGAGCCTTCCACCCTTTGCGAGCCTGGGTAGCATCCAACATCTCCTGCCTGCAACCTAGATTGGATCGGAGACCCGATGGCAGCAACCGCTGTGTGCGAGTGACGACACAGCCGGTGGAAGTCCCGGACGGGTCGCGTCCGGAGGGTGAGCTGAGCGAAAGCTCATCCAATAACCTGTTTATAGTACTGTGCCTATAGACTGCCGAGGCCTACCACCTCACTTTAAGACTCTCACTGGAGATCCGCAGCAGGACTGATCCAGAGGATCTCTAGTGAAGTACGGTCAGTTGTTCAGATTCTCCCTGTTGGATTACAAAGTGTTTACTATTCTTATGTGCACCACCTCTACAGCAAGCCGGTGAAGAATCCACTATTCTTACAGGACTAAGTTTTAGAGTAAGGGATCAGGCCTGATCCGTTAGGTATACATTTAGCTGTTGTACCATAGGGTACCTAGTTAACGGTCGCCCCACGTGGCGTTCCTTTACCCCCCCCCCTTTTTGTTCTTATGGTGTAATGTGACTGTCATTGCAGGGCTCTGCATACAAGTTAAAAATCATATTGTCATTGCTGTGTGTTTTCTTTGCATAACAAGAAGTAAAATCCGTTATCCTTTTACTACTGTTCTATGTTTGAATCTCTCTCTTAAAATATAAGGATATATGTGTGTATCCTTTAGACTAGCTGTGCCAGAGTGGGTAGAGCCGATTGCCGGTGGGTTGAAGAGCTGTACTCAGGGCCCAAATCAAACCTTGCGGCCCGCTTAAGCTGAGGGTATCGCTACACGTGGGGGCTCGTACATCCGGGATTACTGAGACAGCGGTGAAACCGCCAGAAGCTACCGACTTGGACCCGATAGAGGTGGGACAGTGGTACAAGAGATGGGGCGTAGACCCAGCCAGGACGGCAGTTATAGAACTCCCGGGGATATGGCAGACACAAGCAATGATACAACTCATAATGTCCCTATCACCGATTCACAAACCATGGGTGATAGATGTGAAAACTAGTGGTGGACTTTCACATGTCTTACTGGAATGGCAGGCAGAAATTCCTGAACAGTTTAGAGGCAACAGCATACAAGATGAGGACGATCAGGTCTATCATTTGCTGCATGCGCTGCCGCGCACAAGAGACAGCCCTCAGACAAAAATAACACTGTCACCGCAGCCATCTTCCCCATCATCCCCACAGAAAGACACAAAGAGTCCCAGGACAAGCCCAGGCACCCTTAGTGCAGAATTATGCGCTGTTCTGGGGGAGATTGTAGCTCAGTGCAAGAAAGAGCCCACAGATTACCCGATGTCGGGGTACAGGAAACTCCGGATGTTTTCAGGGAGGAAACCAGTACCTTTGGAAGAAGAGGGATTTGAGGAGTGGCTAGACAGCGCAACTCAGGCACTAGAGGAATGGGAAGTTCCGGACCGCAGAAAGAAACAGAGGGTTGTGGAAAGTTTGAAGGGGCCTGCTCTAGAGGCCGTACGCAACCTGAAGATGAGCAAGGCAGATTGTACTGCACAAGAGTGCCTCGATGTGTTACAGAATGTGTTTGGTGGGACAGAGAAAGTTACGGAGCTTGCTTATCAGCTGGAGCATTGCTACCAGAAGGAAGGTGAGAAACTATCAGACTATATGGGACGCCTGGACAAAATACTGCATAGGATGATCCTAAAGAAGGGGATTAGCCCAGAGAAAGTAGATGAGGCCCGTGCTCAACAGGTAGTGAGGGGAGCTCAACCCATGGATCCAATTGCATGGACACTGCGTGCCCGGCAGGATGGGAGGAATCTGGAGTACCCTGACCTCATCCGAATGATTAGAGAGGAAGAGGCTATATTGGAAGAAAAAAAAAAAGAACGCCTGATAGAGCCCGTCAAACAGCCGGTAGCAATAGTTACACCGGCCATGACTCCCGATAGGGGAGCGGAGGTGGACACTTTGAAGTTGCAGATGTCCCAGATGATGGAGATGATGACTGCTATAATGGCGAAAGGTCAAGGTGGAGCAGAGAAACCAAGCCCCAGAAAGGAGTTGTTCCCAGATACGTCAATACCGAGTCCCACTCGGAACCGAGAAGAGATGTTATGCTACAACTGCGGAGGCAGTGGCCACTTTGCCAGTAGGTGTTCCAGTCCTAAGAAGAAGAAAATGGATAATCGCCAGCCGGCGGGAAACGCCAGAGGGCCCCGGTGAGGGAGTCAACCGGGTGCCCATCTCTTTCAGTGAGCTCAAACTGAATAGAAGGGAGAGGAAGAGAGAAAACACGACCCCTGAGAAGGAATTTAGGGTCTCTCAACCAAGATACACACCAGAGAGAGGGGACAAGACCCCTCAGAAGAAATTTAGCACTCCCAAGAAGGATTGCCTACAACCAAGAGACAATAACATCCCTCAGCGGGTTTGTAACCCCATTAGGGTGGCGAGGGTCAATGCATACCAGGCTCAAGGGAGAACAAAGTCAAAAACCAACTGGATGAAGACAAGTTCTCAGAAGAGAGTGACCTCAACCCGGCCGTACCCAGAAGAATTGGTCGGCCCGTCCCCCACGGTATCTATCCAGGTGGAAGGAGTATATACAAAGGCCCTTCTGGATACTGGAGCTCAAGTGACTTTATTGTATAGAGACTTCTATGATAGGCACTTAAGCCATTTGCCTATACGGAAGATAGAAGAGCTGGAGATATGGGGCCTGGGAACGCAGAGTTTCCCTTATGATGGTTATCTACCCATAAAGCTGACATTCGACCCCTCTGTGGCTGGGAAGACAGAAGTATTTGACACCCTGGCGGTTGTGTGTCCTAGACCACCCGGGGCCAACCAGATGTCCCTCATCATAGGCACCAATACGGATCTAGTGAGAAGACTTCTGACCCCCCTGGTGAAGAGGAGTAGCCATCAAGATCCAAACATCCATCCCATGCTGAAGACAGCCTACCAACGGTTAGTGTTGGAGCAGAAGACCCCAGGAGAGGGGATAGGGAAGGTGTGGAGACTGGGGAGAGAAGGAGTGGTGCTGCAGCCCGGACAGGTGGCTTGCCTCAAGGCCACTGTGAAGCTCACCTGGGAGCAGCCTGGCCCCTTTGTCATGCTGGAATCCGACCCAAGGGAAGATCACTCAGGCCTGGAAGTGATACCGGAAGTGATTCCAATCAAGGCCTTGAAGAAAGCCAGGGGAAGAGTCCCGGTGAGTGTAAGGAACTCTACAGGAAGGGCCATAGAGATACCTGCCCGGATGTTGCTGGGACAGGTGAGTCCTGCTGTCCCAGTCAGCTGGTCAGAAGTGAAGCAAGCGGGTGAAGAAGGAGATGTTTGGGAAAAACTTTCCATTGAGAACCCGAACTTACCTGGGGCCTGGAAGGAGAGAGCCAAGGCCCAGCTGACTAGATGGGAGAAGATTTTCTCAAAAGATGAATTCGATGTGGGGCGTGCGAGGAGTGCTACCCACCGCATCCACCTGCAAGAAGACAAACCGTTCAGGGAGAGAGTCAGGCGGGTTCCGCTGGCAGATCTGGAGGATCTGAGAGAACAGCTTGCAGAACTGAAAAAGACTGGGGTGATTCGACAGTCCCGAAGCCCTTATGCCTCTCCAATAGTGGTGGTCAGGAAGAAGAATGGGTCGCTGAGGCTCTGCATTGACTACAGAACTCTCAACAGGAGGACCACCCCTGATCAGTACACCACGCCAAGGATAGAGGACGCCTTACAGAGTCTGTCTGGAGCTAAGTGGTTCAGCGTGATGGACCTCAAGAGCGGGTACTATCAAATTCCCATGCACCCAGAGGACAGGGAAAAGACCGCTTTCATAACTCCTGTGGGATTCTTTGAGTTTAACAGAATGCCCCAGGGCCTATCTGGAGCCCCAGCTACTTTCCAACGACTCATGGAGAAGACTGTTGGAGACATGAACCTCATAGAAGTCCTAGTGTACCTGGACGATGTCATTGTTTTCGGGAGAACTCTGGAGGAACATGAGGCCCGATTGGAGAAAGTGTTGAGGAGACTTAGTGAAGAGGGGTTGAAGCTTTCCCCCGAGAAGTGTCGGTTCTACCAGTCTTCGGTGAATTATCTGGGACACGTAGTGTCTGAAAAAGGGGTGGCGACTGATCCTGAGAAGTTGGAGGCGGTTACCTCCTGGCCAAGACCCACAACAGTCACCGAACTTAGATCTTTCCTGGGGTTCTGCTCCTATTATAGGAGGTTTGTGGACGGGTTTGCCCGTATTGCCAAGCCTTTAAATGAACTGCTCCGGACTGAAGGGGAAGAGGATGGCTTGGGCCCTAGAAGACCCGGGGAGTCGGTTCAAGATCAGTGGACCCCCAGGTGTGAAGAGGCCTTCAGAACCTTGAAGAGGAGCCTCACCACAGCCCCAGTATTGGCCTATGCTGATCCCACCAGACCCTACGAGTTACATGTTGATGCTAGTCATGAAGGCCTAGGGGGAGTGCTCTATCAGGAGCATGAAGAGCAAATGCGACCAGTGGCTTATGTGAGTCGAAGTCTGACTCCCTCGGAGAAAAACTACCCCACCCATAAGTTGGAGTTCTTGGCCCTCAAATGGGCAGTTGTGGACAAACTAAGAGACTACCTTTATGGAGCAGAGTTTACAGTGAAAACAGATAACAACCCCCTGACCTACCTGTTCACCACTGCCAAGCTGGATGCCACAGGACACAGGTGGCTAGCTGCATTATCTGGGTTCAACTTCAGTCTGAAGTACAGACCAGGGGCTGGAAATAGGGATGCAGATGCCCTGTCCCGAAGATCTCATGCCATGGCTGATGACTGGGAGGACTGGACTCAGGTAGCACCGGACGGGGTGCGGGCCCTTTGTCAAGGAGCTGAATTCCAAGCCCGAGGAGGCTCCAGAGCAGAGGAAATAGGAGTTACCACGGTGGGAGTTCCAAAACACTACTGTGGGGTGACTCAACTTGAAGAGGAAGGCTTGTCAAAGCTGTCTAAGAAGGAACTGAGGTGCGACCAATTGGAAGACCCCATAGGGAGATTGGTCTTTGAAGCATTGGAAAACGAGAGTCCAGAGAAACTTCGACATCACCCCTCCAAGGAGGCTCGTCTGCTATGGAGGGAGCTAGACAAGCTACAGGTCCATCAGGGAGTGGTCTACCGAAGGGGCCCCTCTGATGACTCCGAGGATAAATGGCAGTTGTTTCTCCCAGAGAAGCACCGAGAGACTGTGCTGGTTGCTTTACATGACCAGCATGGTCACCTGGGAGCTGAAAGAACCTTCCAACTTGTCAGAAGCCGGTTCTATTGGCCCTGTATGAGGGCTGAAGTGGAGGAATATTGCCACTCCTGTGCACGATGCATCCAGAGGAAGACTCTACCCCATCAAGCTGCCCCAATGGGCCACCTACAGAGTCAAGGCCCAATGGATCTGGTATGCATTGACTTTCTCTGCCTCGAACCCGATTTGAGTGGATTGGGAAATGTTCTGGTGGTAACCGATCATTTCACCCCTTATGCACAGGCGTTCCCCACCAGAGACCAGAAGGCTTCCACTGTAGCTAAGGTGCTTCTAGAAAAATACTTCGTCCACTATGGATTACCACAGAGAATCCACTCCGACCAAGGAAGGGACTTTGAGAGTCGCCTGATCCGGAACCTACTGGACTCCCTGGGAGTGGAAAAGACCAGGACTACCCCTTATCATCCACAAGGAGATGCCCAGCCTGAGAGGTTTAATCGGACTTTGTTAAACATGCTGGGGACTCTGGAGACAGAGAAGAAGCAGCATTGGAGTCAACACATATCCACTTTGGTGCATGCCTACAATTGCACCACCAGTGATGTGACGGGTTACTCTCCCTACCGCCTCATGTTTGGGAGAGAAGCAAGATTGCCAGTGGATCTGGCCTTTGGCATTTCCCTAGACTATACCTCTGCTACCTCCCACAAAGGATATGTGGACCGACTTAGGCATAAACTGAAAGCGGCCTATGAACAAGCCCAAGCGGCCTCAGACCGGAGAGGAGTCAGAAATAAAAGGAACTTTGACCTGAAGGTTCGAGTGCAAGACCTGCAGCCTGGAGACCGTGTGCTGCTACGCAACCTAGGGATCCCAGGGAAGCATAAACTTGCTGATAGATGGAGGTCCGAGCCTTATGTCATTTGTAGAAAACTTCCTGGACTACCGGTGTATAAGTTAAAGCCAGAGGGGAGAGTGGGACCCTTGAAAACCTGGCACAGAAATCACTTACTCCCACTTAAAGAGGCAGTCAGGATACCTTCAGTGAAGAACCTGCCGGAATCTGTTTCCATCTTGGATACCCCCAGACCCAATACTCGGTCTCAGACCCTCCGAGCTAGGGATGGACAGGCTTCCCAACCAAGTGAAGATGGGAGGGGAGAACTTGAGTGGCTATGGCCCTCCTCAACTCCAGGGAGTTCCGCCATAGACCTTCCACCCACTGAAGATACACAGGATGGGACCCTGAACCCAGAGGCTACAGAGTTCATTCCATCCAGTGATGTGCCTGAATGCTGGGAAGATATTCCGGGCCTTTACTCAGAAGCAGAGGAGGAAGAGGCCCCAGAATCAGTGATGATGTCAGAAAGTGTTCCTGACGCAGAGCCTGTGGTACCTGAGCCTGAAGTCCCAAGGGAGCAAAGAACTTACAGAGTCGTGAGGCCTCCCAGGAGATTAACCTACCCTCAATTGGGAAAAAGCTCAGAGGACTCTGTTGCCACTGCCAGAAGAAGTACTGAGTGCTCAGATCCTTCCACTGTTCATTTGGTGGAAGGCAACCCCAGCTCACTCTCTGGCACAGTTAGACAGGCCACCCATGCTAGTGTGACCTGTGGTATAGGGAACCCCACCTCTGAGTTTTGGTGGAAATTCCCTGTACCAACATCATACTCCGCATTCAGTAAATTGGTTCAGAATTGTTGTTAAATTGTTTATCTTTGGGGACCAAAGAGTTTTAGTGGGGGGAGTGTGTAGCGGGGTGTTTCCCCTTTAATTAGGAGAAAGAACTACGGTTCCCAGAGCTCCACTGTTCACCGGATGTTTCGGGTTATGCCCCAGAGACTCATGGGGGAAGTGATATAAGGAAGGGGCGAGGCCTGACTCGCTCTCTTTGGACACGGGACGGCTGAGACTGATCCACCTGTGCGGAGCTGTGCTGTGTGAGGGCCTGAAGCCTGGGGACTCCTTACAGCGAACAAAGAGCCTTCCACCCTTTGCGAGCCTGGGTAGCATCCAACATCTCCTGCCTGCAACCTAGATTGGATCGGAGACCCGATGGCAGCAACCGCTGTGTGCGAGTGACGACACAGCCGGTGGAAGTCCCGGACGGGTCCCGTCCGGAGGGTGAGCTGAGCGAAAGCTCATCCAATAACCTGTTTATAGTACTGTGCCTATAGACTGCCGAGGCCTACCACCTCACTTTAAGACTCTCACTGGAGATCCGCAGCAGGACTGATCCAGAGGATCTCTAGTGAAGTACGGTCAGTTGTTCAGATTCTCCCTG
Organism: Rana muscosa; assembly: GCA_029206835.1. Lineage (NCBI taxonomy): Eukaryota > Metazoa > Chordata > Amphibia > Anura > Ranidae > Rana > Rana muscosa. The sequence goes on along the minus strand of CM055124.1, from coordinate 15,331,112 downwards.
TTGGATTACAAAGTGTTTACTATTCTTATGTGCACCACCTCTACAGCAAGCCGGTGAAGAATCCACTATTCTTACAGGACTAAGTTTTAGAGTAAGGGATCAGGCCTGATCCGTTAGGTATACATTTAGCTGTTGTACCATAGGGTACCTAGTTAACGGTCGCCCCACGTGGCGTTCCTTTACCCCCCCCCTTTTTGTTCTTATGGTGTAATGTGACTGTCATTGCAGGGCTCTGCATACAAGTTAAAAATCATATTGTCATTGCTGTGTGTTTTCTTTGCATAACAAGAAGTAAAATCCGTTATCCTTTTACTACTGTTCTATGTTTGAATCTCTCTCTTAAAATATAAGGATATATGTGTGTATCCTTTAGACTAGCTGTGCCAGAGTGGGTAGAGCCGATTGCCGGTGGGTTGAAGAGCTGTACTCAGGGCCCAAATCAAACCTTGCGGCCCGCTTAAGCTGAGGGTATCGCTACATATATATTCACATTTATTATTTTTGATTACTAATGAGGTCATATGGCTGAGGTTTCTCCCTGACCATTTTTGATCTGTAATCATTTCTTTTAGCACTGCACTGTTTTTTATTATTGGTTTGGGATGTGTATGATGACTTTGAGTGCTGGCAGCTTTTTCTTTACTTAAGCGCAGTGTTTTTTTCCTTATTTATTGGCTTAGGAGGATCCTGATAGTATTGCAGTTTGAAAGGAATCTTTTTTGAAGCGGGAGCAAGGAAGACAGTGAGAGTACATGAGCATGGTCAGGGACTTACAAGGGGAGAGACTGCAACCTGTAGCAGGTCTCTCTGGAAGACAGCGTTGTGCTTAAATCTTTCATTAACCTTGCCCTGGGAGAGCTCTGAAGCAGTCAGGCAGGCTGGTGAAGAGGCAGCCGGGTAGACTGGTGAAGAGTAGAGATGAGCCGAACACCCCCCCCCCCCCCCCGCTTCGGTTCGCACCAGAATCTCCGAACGGACCGAAATTTTCCGCAAACTTTAGAACCCTATTAAACTCTATGGGACTCGAACGTTTAAAATCAAAAGTGCTAATTATAAAGGCTAATATGCAAGTTATTGTCCTAAAAAGGGTTTGGGGACCCAGGTCCTGCCCCAGGGGACATGTATCAATGCGAAAAAAAGTTTTAAAAATGGCCGTTTTAATGATGAAGTTTTAATGATGCCTAAAGTGAAAAAAAAAGTGAAATATTCCTTTAAATATCGTACCTGGAGGGTGTCTATCGTATGCCTGTGAAGTGGCGTGTGTTTCCCGTGTTTAGAACTGTCCCTGCACAAAATGACATTTATAAAGAAAAAAAAAGTCATTTAAAACTGCTTGCGGCTTTAATGTAATGTCTGGTCCCGGCGAAATGGTTGAAATTCATTGAGAAAAACGGCATGGGTACCCCCCCCCCAGCCCATTTGGGTCTTGTATGGATATTATGGGGAACTCCACACCCAAATTAAAAAAAAGAAAGGCGTGGGGCCCCCAGGCCCTATATACTCAGAACAGCAGTATACAGGTGGTGCAAACAAGACAGGGACTGTAGGTTTGTTGTGAAGTAGAATCTGTTTGTAATTTTGAACTGGTAATTTTTTAAAGTGTAGCTCCAGCCAAAAAATCTATTTTTAAGCTTTTTGGAAAACATAGGGAAGGGTTATCACCCCTGTGACATTTGTTTTGCTGTCTGTGCCCCTGTTCAGAAGATTTCACCTCACTTTCCGTCCCAATGACAAATGTTTTTTTGAAAATGTGGGGTTTTTAGTGAAACAAGGATTGGTGCCTGTATTTGTATCAGAACACCAGCAATTGTATTCAGGTAAGCTTTTGGTGCACACTGTGCAAAGGACACTAAAGCAAAATACTGTAGCTCCCTGCCTGTATTTGTATCAGAACACCAGCAATTGTATTGAGGTAAGCTTTAGGTACACACTGTGCAAAGGACACAGTACACTAAGTGAAACACTGCAGCTAGCACAATCACCTGCCTGCCTGTCAGTATAGAGAATAACAGGAACGGATCTAGCTAAACTGAATACAGTGTGTAAATATATATACAACACCTAGGATGCATATATATCCTCTACACACTGTAACTGCAGCTAACTGACTCGCCTGCCTGCTCTATCTAACTCAAATCAAATTACCGTATTTATCAGCGTAAAACACGCACTTTTTTCCCCTTAAAATCAGGGGAAAATCGTGGGTGCGTGTTATACGCCGATACTCCGCCGATTCCCCTGCTGAAACGAGCGAGAGGAGCGAGCGGAGCCGAAGCCGAAGTACACTCGGCTTTACTCGGCTCCTCTCGCAGTCCCGCCCATCTCTGACTGCGCCGCTGACATAGAGAAAGCCGAGTGTACTTCGGCTAGTCTCGACTCCTCTCGCAGTCCTGCCCCTGACTGTGAGCAGAGCCGAGTCTAGCCGAAGTACACTCGGCTTTCTCTATGTCAGCGGCGCAGTCAGTGGAGATGGGCGGGACTGCGAGAGGAGCCGAGTCTAGCCGAAGTACACTCGGCCCCGCTCGCTCCTCTCCACACAGAAATCGGCACCAATTTTAAAAATCGCAGAGACTGACAAGGCTGCAAAGGCACTGGGCAAGGCTGCAGATTGACAGATGGACACTGGGCAAGGCTGCAGATAGACACTGGGCAAGGCTGCATGCTGCATTTAAATGTAAGTTTTTTTTCCTTGAATTTCCCTCCTAAAAGTTTTTTTCCTTAAAATTCCCTCCTAAACTTGGGGTGCGTGTTATACGCCGGCGCGTGTTATACGCCGATAAATACGGTACACAGTCTCTCTTTCTTTCCTTTAACCAACGCCGCAACACACTACACAAGGCCGTCAAGCCGGCAGCCTTCTATAGTGTGGGGCGTGTACCTACTCCTCTGAGCCATGATTGGCCAAAGCCACCCTGGAAACTGAGGAAAAAAATACGTTTTTTTATATATTTTTTGGGGATATTTATTATAGCAAAAAGTAAAAAATATTGCATTTTTTCAAAATTGTCGCTCTATTTTTGTTTATAGCGCAAAAAATTAAAACCACAGAGGTGATTAAATACCACCAAAATAAAGCTTTATTTGTGGGGAAAAAAAGGACATCAATTTTGTTTGGGAGCCACGTCGCACGACCGTGCAATTGTCAGTTAAAGCGATGCAGTGCCGAATCGCAAAGAGGGGCCTGGTCCTTTAGCAACAAAATGGTCCGGGGCTTAAGTGGTTAAAGTGAAAAAATAAAAGTGAAATATTCCTTTATACTTCATACCTGGGGGGGGGGGGGTGTCTATAGTATGCCTGTAAAGTAGCACGTGTTTCTGGTGTTTAGAACTGTCCCTGCACAAAATTACATTTCTAAAAGGAAAAAAAGTAATTTAAAACTACTGGCGGCTATTAATGAATTGTTGGGTCCCGGCAATACAGATAAAAGTAATTGAAAAAAAGGGCAGGTGTCCCCCCCCCCTAAGTCTATTACCAGGCCTTTTGGGTCTGGTATGAATATTAAGGGGAACCCCGAACCAAAATTAAAAACTTGCATATTAACCTTTAAAATTTGTATTTTTGATTTCTCCCATAGACTTTTAAAGGGTGTTCCGCGGCTTTCAAATTTGCAGCGAACACCCCAAATTGTTCGCTATTCGGTGAACGGGCGAACAGCAAATGTTCGAGTCGAGCACATTTTCGACTAGAACAAATAGTCCATCCCTAGCCACTAGGGATGAACCGAACACCCCCCAGATTCGGTTTGCACCAGAACCCGCGAACGGACCGAAAGTTTGCGCGAACTATCGAACCCCGTTAAAGTCTATGGGACTGGAACGTGAGAAATCAAAAGTGCGAATTTTAAAGGCTAATATGCAAGTTATTGTCCTAAAAATGGTTTGGGAACCCGGGTCCTGCCCCAGGGTACAAGTATCAATGCCAAAAAAAGTTTTAAAAACGGCTGTTTTTTCGGGAGCAGTGATTTTAATGATGCTTAAAGTGAAAAAGTAAAAGTGAAATATTCCTTTCAATATCGTACCTGGGGGGTGTCTATAGTATGCCTGTGAAGTGGCGCATGTTTCCAGTGTTTAGAACAGTCCCTGCAAAAAATTACAATTCTAAAGGAATAAAAGTAATTTAACCAGTTGTCAACCGGCCGCCGTCAAATGACGGTGGCAGGAAGACACTGTTATTCTGGGTCGGACGTCATATGACATTGCGCCTTTAAAATCCACTAGGGGGCGTGCGCGCCCGCCACGTCACTGGGGAACCGATGCGCGTGCCCGGCGGCCGCAATGGCCGCCCGGCACCCGCGATTGCCCAGTAACCGAGCAGGACCATGGATCTGTGTGTGTAAACATACGGATCCACGTCCTGTCAGGGAGAGGAGACCGATGGTGTATCCCTTGTACATAGGGACAACCATCGGTCACCTCCCCCAGTCAGTCCCCTCCCCCCACAGTAAGAATCACTAATAGGGAACACATTTAACCCCTTCCTCGCCCCCTAGTGTTAACCCCTTCCCTGCCAGTCATGTTTATACAGTAATCAATTCATTTTTATAGCACAGATCACTGTATAAATGTGAATGGTCCCAAAAAAGTGTCCGATGTGTCCGCCGCAATATCGCAGTCATGATAAAAATTGCTGATCGCCGCCGGCGGTAAAAAAAATAAAAGTGCTATAAATCTATCCCCTATTTTTTAGACGCTATAACTTTTGCGCAAACCAATCAATATACGCTTATTGCGATTTTTTTTTACCAAAAATATGTAGAAGAATACATATCGGCCTAATCTGAGGAGAATTAAAAAAATAAAATAAAAATAAATTGATATTTATTATAGCAAAAAGTAAAAAATATTGTGTTTTTTTCTTCAAACTTGTCGCTCTTTTTTTGTTTATAGCGCAAAAAATAAAAAATACAGAGGTGATCAAGTACCACCAAACGAAAGCTCCATTTGTGGGAAAAAAGGATGCAAATTTAGTTTGGGTACAGCGTCGCATGACCGCGCAATTGTCATTCAAAGTGTGACAGCGCTGAAAGCTGAAAAATGGCTTGGGCAGGAAAGGGGTTTAAGTGCCCAGTAGGGAAGTGGTTAAAGCTGCTTGCGATTTTAATGTAATGTCTGGTCCCGGCAATATGGATGAAAATCATTGAGAAAAACGGCATGGGTACCCCCCCCCCCAGCCCATTACCAGCCCCTTTGTGTCTTGTATGGATATTAAGGGGAACCCCGCACCCAAACTAAAAAAAGTAAAGGCGTGGGGCCCCCAGGCCCTATATACTCTGAACAGCAGTATACAGGCAGTGCAAACAAGATTTTGAACTATTACAAATTTAAAGTGTAAAAAAATCTATTTTTAAGCTTTCTGGAAAACATAGGGAAGGGTTATCACCCCTGTAACATTTGTTTCGCTGTCTGTGCACCTGTTCAGAACATTTCACCTCACTTTCTGTCCCAATGACAATTGGTTTTTGAAAATGTGGGTTTTTTAGTGAAACAAGGATTGTTGATAAAGCATAAGTGGAGAGGAGACACGTTTTTCCCATATTAACTCTTACAGGAGAGAATTTCCCTTCCTAGGGGTAGATTTCCTCTCACTTCCTGTTGTCTCCTTCCGTTTGCAAGTAGGAATTGTTTGTAAGTTGGATGTTTGAAAGTAGGGCCCTGCCCTATATACTCTGCAGAAATTTGGGCCTTAGGTGTTGGTGTTGCCACAACACTGTAAGGCCTCACAGTTACTCTTGGTGGGCGCAGGAACGGGCCCTGCTGTGAAATATTAGATCAAGAATTGTAATTACATGCCCCTGTTGAACAGGGGCAGACAAATTGGGCCTTAGGCACTGGTGCCACAACACTGCAACCCCTCACAGAAACTCTAGTTGCAAATTATTGCAGCAAAAATTGCAATTACACACCCCTGTTAAACAGGGGCAGAAAAATAGGGCCTTAGCCACTGGTGGCGGTGCCCAGAACCAAAAATTATCTTACAAGCTATTAGCATGAACATTGAGGAGGAAGAGGAGAGTCACTCAGCATAACAGGATAGTCACTCAGCATCAACATAGGCAGTCTTGAAGGGAATTTACATTTTAAAAAAATTATTCGGTTACATCAGATGCTTGGTAGCTGGTGATCCAAGACTGATTCATTTTTATGAAGGTCAGTCGATCGACCAAGTCGTTGGACAGGCGCACCCTGTGATCGGTTACAAAGCCTCCAGCAGCACTGAATGTGCGTTCCGAAAGAACGCTGGATGCAGGACAGGCCAGTACCTCAATTGCATACTGTACAAGCTCTGGCCAGTGATCCATCCTCAAGACCTAGTAACCCAGAGGATTTTCGGTGGGAAAGGTGTCCAAGTCTGACCTTGCCCCTAGGTATTCCTGTAAATCAGACGCTGACGATGGTTGCTGGAACCGATCATACCTTGGGGCTGCGGACTAAAAAATTGTCTGAACGCATCGGTCAGAGGGCCACCTTCTCCACCGCTACTTCTGTGACTGACCGAAGCCTCAGCAACACGTTGTCCAGGACCAGGAATTTGTAACCTCCCAGGCTCTGGGAATGCATTGCACAAACCTTTCTGCAAGGCCTTTTGAAGATGTTTCATCCCCTGCTCCCTCTGCGACAGCAAGATAAGGTCCGCAACCTTACCCTTGTAACGTGGATCAAGGAGGGTTGCCAGCCAGTAATGATCCCTCTCCTTGATACCACGAATACGAGGATCCTTCCGTAGGCTTTGCAGGATCAGGGAGGCCCTGCAGCGTAGGTTTGCTGAGGCATTTGGTCCGGAGTCCTCTGGGTCACTAAGGACGACATCAGATAATAGGACATTTTTGGGGACTTGGACTTTTTAGGCACAGTAATATATGAAGAATCAATTAGTTAAAAATATATACATTTATTAAACATAGATATAGATTTAAACAGACTTGTTAAAAAAGCCCACATCAATGGATGAATACAACAATACCGCCACTATAAAAAAAACATAACCCTCAATTGGATGATGAAGGAATTGCAATGATATTCCATATAGTACACATTTCAAAGGATAGATGAGGTAGAAATGATGCGGTAGGAACTGTTGAATATGATGCTGCATTCGCTCGACAAGTTCCGCGTGCAATCACGCTTCTTCAGGAGCATAGCATCTAGATGCAGATTATGAAGTAGTGTTCATAAGGTAATAAACAACCAGCAATATACTACAGTAAACACACATGCAGGAGGATTTGAGGTGCTGAACAGTGGGGATAGATAGATATTTCCTAATTGGATGAATAACAAACGCTATGCTGTTTAGCCGTATAGATCTCCAGCTGGTATAGCCATAGGTTCGAATCCCAGCCAATACCAGATTTTAATGTGGCAAGGAAGCAATAATGTATCTCAGGCGGTAATGGACCGGGCGGCTGTGATGACCACCAGTCAGTTGTTTGGCCTGATAAGTATCCCCAGGTCAGAAGCACTCATAGTAGTGAACCATCCTGCAGTGGTGGCTCCTCCTCCTCTTCCTGTGTGATAGGCGGGCCAGCAGGAACACTGTCTGGATAAAGGTGGCCTTGAGAGGCAAGGAAGTCCTCCTCTTCCTCCCTCTGTTCTGCCTCAAGTGCCCTGTCCATTATTCCACGCAGCGTGTGCTCCAACAGGTGAACAAGAGGGACAGGGTCACTGATGCATGCACTGTCATTGCTCACCATCCTCGTGGCCTCCCCAAATGGTGACAGGACAGTGCATGCATCCCTGATCATGACCCACTGACCCTGTCCTGGTGCCATATTGGCACAGATACTCATTGATGGCCCTCTGCTGCGTGTGCAGCCACTGCAGCATGGCCAACGTTGAGTTCCACCTGGTGGGCATGTCACAGATTAGGCAGTTCTTGGGCAGATTGTATTCCTTTTGGAGGTCAGCCAGCCGAGCACTGGCATTATATGCAGAAATGCACACAGAGTTTCCTAGCATGCCTCAGGACATCCTGTAAGCCCGGGTACCTGCCCAAGAACCGCTGCACCACCAAGTTAAGGACGTGAGCCAAACAGGGCACATGGGTCAGTTGTCCCTGTCGGAGGGCGGAGAGGAGGTTGGTGCCATTGTCGCAAACCACCTTTCCTGGCTTAAGCTGGTGTGGCGTCAACCACCTCTGAGCCTGCCACTGCAGAGCTGACAAAATCTCTGCCCCAGTGTGGCTCCTGTCCCCCAAACACCCCAGCTCAATCACCGCATGGAATCTTTTTGCCTGCGTACTTGCGTAGCCCCTTGAACGCCTACAGAGCACCGCTGGTTCTGAGGACAAATCAGCACAGGAAGAGACCATGGAGGAAGAAGAAGAGGAGGGGGTGGAGGAGAGAGGTGTGTCAGAATCACCACTAGTAGCATTTTGGAGGCGTGACGGCGGAACAACCTCCAACACTACTGCACCCTGTCCTGCATCCTTCCCAGCTGCCAGCAGAGTCACCCAATGCACTGTGAAAGATAGGTAACTTCCCTGTCCATGCCTGCTGGACCATGAGTGAGTGGTAATGTGCACCTTACCGCTGACCGCCCTGTCCAGCGAGGCCAAGACATTGCCTTCCACATGCCGGTAGAGAGCCGGAATCGCCTTCCGTGAAAAAAAGGGGCGTTTGGGAACCTGCCACTGAGGAACTGCACATTTCACAAACTCATGGAAGGGGGCAGCGTCTACCAGCTGAAAAGGCAGCAGTTGAAGTGCTAGCGATTTAGCCAAGCTAGCATTCATAGCATTCAACCGCTGGGCATGTGGATGGCTGGGAGCGAACTTCTTTCTTTGGCTGGTGTTCTGGCCATGCGAGATACGCTTGAGACATATGTTGCAAATAGCATTCGTGCGATCTGATGCACATGTCTCAAAAAAGGCCCACACCAAAGAACTTTTGGAATAATGCGCAGAGACAGCAGCGCCCTGCACATGCGGAGCTCTGCGTTGTGATACAGTTGGTGTGCTGCCCTTAAGCTTGCCCCTGGAGGGCATCCTGCCTCGTTGGAGATGTGCCTCCTCCTCCTCCTCCTATAAGGCACCCATGTAGTCAGTGACCTCATCATCCCCTCCCTCCTCGTCACTGGAGCAAACCTAGCAGTATGCTGCAGCTGGGGGAACATGATTGCCAGTTTGCTGTCCTTCTTGGTTACCCCCTCTCTCTGGGCTCACATTACTGCCTTCTTCAAGCTGGGTACCATCATCGGAGCCTTCAAAACGCTGCGCATCCTCCTGCAGCATGTACCCAACACTGTGGTCAAACAGTTCGGGGGACACCGCAGGAGGACATGGTGGGGCTAGGGAAGGAGTGACTGATGCCATTGAGCCGAGGGAAGAGGCCGCTTTGGCAGACAAAGTACCCTGAGGCTGGGTGAGAGAGGATGAGGACGGCTTGGTCATCTACTCTACCAACTCTTCAGCATGTTGCAGCTCAACATGGCCAGCTGCCGAAAAAAAGGACAAGCGTGCCCCACGGCCACGTGCTGATGAGGATGCACCGTGTCCACGACCAGCCCTGTTGCCTCTAGACACAGAGCCTGCTTGCCCTCTTTTATTGGCTTGTGTGTGTCTGCCTCCCCTTGTTGGCCTTCCAGTCATACTTTATTTGATGTATTGGAATAGGTAGGTACACAAGGAATTGTCTGCAGTCAGCTTTAGCTGCACACTGTGGCCAGTATACAGTACACTGACTTAATATACTGCAGGTTAGCTCAATCAACTGCTTGTATTATCAGTAATAGAAAATCAATATTGATTTGCAATGTGAATGGGGGGGAGGGGGGGAGGTATGTGTGGTCTCGGCTTTTTTTATGGACGTTGAAGAATGATAGAAAGGTAGTTCAGATAGTTCAGGTTCAGATAGTTGGTCTATAACAAAACTTTATGATAAGCTGTCTAAGGAAGTTATGGTTGGAGGAATGGTTACGAAGGGAATTAGAATCTTTGAGGACCCTCCTATCATGCATATATTTGAGGTATTGCTATAGGGTGGATATGACGGAAACAAATGATAGAATATGGCAGCCCTGAAACTAGTCACGTATAACGTGCGAGGCCTAAATAGCCCAAATAAGCGATACCAGATATTGCAGGAGATGAGGGGAATGTCGGCAAATATAGTATTTTTGCAAGAAACGCATTTAAAATGGACATCGAAGACTAGATTGAACTCAAAAGAATATCCTACTTGGATACATAGCTATCTCCCTAATAAAAGATCAAAGGGAACGGCAATTGGGTTTGATAAGAATACAAGCTTTACGATAGAAGCTATGGAATTAGATCCTGAGGGAAGATATACTTTTATTAAGGCTTCTTTATTTAATACAAAATTTACATTAGCAAATGTATATTGCCCGAATGTACGGCCCTCAAGGTATTTAAAAAAAATCTTGAATAGATTACAGGCCTTTAAAGAGGGAAAGGTGATACTAGCAGGCGATTTTAATTTTGTTTTTGACCCTATTTTGGATACCCAACCTATATCTTTAAGGTCTGAAGGTAAATATCTGAGATATGTAAAACAAAAATTATATCAAATGTATTTAGTAGAGGCCTGGAGAATCTTACACCCTAAAGAGAAGAATTTCACATACTATTCTCCAGTACATAGGTCATATTTGAGGATTGACCACATTCTAGTAATTTCACCGGTTATTAGAAGGTACAAGGAGAGTAGAAATAAAGACAGAAACACTCTCTGATCATGCGCCGGTCGAATTGACTCTGGCATTAAGAGAAATTCCGGCGGGCCAGAGAATGTGGAGACTAGATGAAACCTTGTTAAATAATAATAAGATTGCGGGGGACCTAGAAAAAGATATAGCTCTCTTCTTTAAAGAGAATGATATAGAAAATGTTGACCCATTGATTTTATGGGAAACACAAAAAGTATATATGAGGCCTCATACACACGACCGAGTTTCTCGGCAAGAACCAGCAAGAAACTTGCTGGCAGAGATGTCTTGCTGAGAAATTCGTTCGTGTGTATGGTTTCTCGTCAAGAAAACCGACAAGTAATCTCGACGAGAAAATAGAGAACCTGCTCTCCATTTTCTCGTCGAGATTCTCGTCAGCCTGTTTCTCGACGAGAAAAGTGAGTGTGTGTACACTTACCTGTCCTCCGGGAAGCCCGCGCATGTTCGAAATGAATTCGACGCATGCGCGGTAGCTTCCTAGGCATAGGTAGGGTATACCAAGATGGCGGCGACGGCATCGAATGTGACGAGCGCATGCTCGTCATAGTCGATGACGTCACTGCGTACGCTCCATTCAAAGAACCGCGGGTTCTTTGAATCGAGCGTGTGTACACTCGGCCGGGACAAGTTTCTTGTCCAAGAATCTCGTCGAAAAAAACGACATGTTTTTTTCGACGAGAATCTCGGCCGTGTGTACGAGGCTCGAGAGGTAGGCTGATAGAAGAAAAGGCCAAGAGGAAAAAAATAAGACAGGCCCAGAGACAAATCTTATTAGAAGAGATCCAGGATCTAGAACAAAAGCATAAAGTAAGGCAGAATGAACAAGTTCTAATAGCACTGACCGGGAAAAGGGAAAAATTAAAGGAGATTTTAGAACAAGAAACTAAATGGGTATTTAACAACAGGAGTAAGAAATTCTATGCTATGGGTAATAAACCAGGTAAATTATTAGCAAGGATAATTAAACCCAGAAACACACAGAACTTTATCCCACAGATGAAAAACAATAAAGGCGAGATGAGGCATTCTACGAAGGAGATCATAAAAGTTTTTCAGGATTATTATCAAAATCTATATAACGTAAATAAAGAACAGGTTTCATTAGAATCCCAGAATAGGAGTAGAAAAATTAAGGAATACTTAAAAAGGATCAAACTCCGAAGAAGTAAGGAACAAGTTGGAGACAGAAATATAGAAAGAGGAAATAATTCAAACTATTAAAAATATTAAAATGGGCAAGAGCCCTGGCCCAGACGGGTATACCTCCCTTTACTATAGGAGCTATGTGGATATCTTATTACCGCATTTTCAGAAGTATATGAACTCCATAGGTGGAGGAAAGACAATGCGTGAGGAAGCGTTGGGGGCCCACATAGTTCTTATAGGGAAGGAAGGGAAGGATCTTTCAGTATGCACCAGCTATCGGCCTATATCCTTGATTAATTACATAGTTACATAGTTAGTCAGGTTAAAAAAAGACACAAGTCCATCCAGTTCAACCATAAAAAAAAAAAATATCGTACAATCCCATATACCCAATTCTATACCCACAGTTGATCCAGAGGAAGGCAAAAAACCCCAGCAGAGCATGATCCAATTTGCTTCAGCAGGGAAAAAAATTCCTTCCTGACCCCCCGAGAGGCAATCGGATATTCCCCGGATCAACTTTACCTATAAATGTCAGTACCCAGTTATATTATGTACATTTAAGAAAGAATCCAGGCCCTTCTTAAAGCAATCTACTGAGCTGGCCAGAACCACCTCTGCAGGGAGTCTATTCCACATTTTCACAGCTCTTACTGTGAAGAAACCTTTCCATATTTGGAGGTGAAATCTCTTTTCCTCTAGACGCAAAGAGTGCCCCCTTGTCCTTTGTGTTGACCGTAAAGTGAATAACTCAACACCAAGTTCACTATATGGACCCCTTATATATTTGTACATGTTGATCATATCCCCCCTTAATCTCCTCTTCTCAAGAGTGAATAAATTCAGTTCCTCTAATCTTTCCTCATAGCTGAGCTCCTCCATGCCTCTTATCAGCTTGGTTGCCCTTCTCTGCACTTTCTCCAGTTCCCCAATATCCTTTTTGAGAACTGGGGCCCAAAACTGAACTGCATATTCCAGATGAGGTCTTACTAATGATTTGAACAGGGGAAAAATGATATCTCTCTCTCTGGAGACCATACCTCTCTTAATACAAGAAAGGACTTTGCTCGCTTTGGAAACCGCAGCTTGGCATTGCACGCCATTATTGAGCTTATGATCGACCAAAACCCCCAGATCCTTCTCCACTACGGATCCCCCCAGTTGTACTCCCCCTAGTATGTATGATGCATTCATATTCATAGCCCCCAAGTGCATAACTTTACATTTATCAACATTAAACCTCATCTGTCACATAGTCGCCCAATTAGACAGAGCATTGAGGTCGGCTTGTAAATTGGCGACATCCTGTAAGGACGTTATTCCACTGCAAAACTTGGTGTCATCTGCAAAGACAGAAATGTTACTTTTGATCTCAGACCCAATATCATTTATAAACATATTAAAAAGTAAGGGTCCCAGCACTGAACCTTGGGGTACACCACTGATAACCTTGGACCATTCAGAGTAAGAATCATTAACCACTACTCTCTGAATTATGTATTTTAGCCAGTTTTCTATCCATTTACAAACTGATATTTCCAATCCTGTAGACTTTACCTTGCACATGAGCCGTGTGTGGGGAACTGTATCGAACGCTTTTGCAAAATCCAAGTATACCACGTCCACAGCCACCCCTCTGTCCAAGGTCTTACTTACCTCTTCATAAAAAGAAATCAGGTTTGTTTGACAACTTCTGTCTTTCATGAATCCATGCTGTCTGTTGCTTAAATAGTTTTTTTCCAGCAAGAACTCATCTATGTGGTCTTTTATTAATCTCTCCAGTATCTTCCCAACTATATAAGTTAAACTAACAGGTCTATAGTTACTTGGTAAAGACTTAATTCCCTTTTTAAATATAGGCACCACATTGGCCCTGCGCCAATCCAGTGGAACTATTCCTGTCATTAATGAGTCCCTAAAAATTAAATACAATGGCTTTGAAATTACACAGCTCAATTCTTTTAGGATCCGTGGGTGTATGCCATCTGGTCCAGGTGCTTTATCCACCTTTATTCCATCTAAATATTTCTGGACCATATCACTTTTGAGCCATTGTGGATTTGGGGCTGTGTCACTACCACCCCCATTTTGGACATGAGCTCCCCCATGCTCCTTTGTATACACAGAACTGAAGAAAGTATTTAATAAATTAGCCTTCTCTTTGTCCCCAGTCACCCACTCTAGATTATTTTGTAAAGGGCCTACATGCTCAGACTTGACCTTTTTACTATTAATATATTTGAAGATTTTTTGGGGGTTTGTCCTACTATCTTTAGCAATCTGTCGTTCATTTTGAATTTTTGCATCCTTGATTACCTTTTTACATATCCTGTTATATTCTTTGTAACATTTAAATGACACTAGTGTTCCCTCATTTTTATATTTTTTAAAAGCTCTTTTCTTATAGTTTATAGCTTTTTTAACTTTGGCAGTGAGCCACATAGGTTTTATTTTTAGCCTTTTAAACTTATTGCCCATGGGAATATACTTTGCAGTGAGTTCACAAACAGTCTTTTTGAAGAATTCCCATTTCTCTTCTGTGCCCATTGATGCCAATATTCCCTCCCAGTCTAAGTCCTGGAGAGCAGCGCTCATCCTTGGAAAATTTGCTCTCTTGAAATTAAGTGTTTTTATCTTTCCCGTATGTGATTTTTGCTTACAACTAACATCAAATGAAATCATGTTATGGTCACTGCTACCCAGGTGTTCCTTTATCTGAACATTAGTAATACGCTCTGCATGGTTTGAGATTACCAGGTCCAACAGAGCATCATTCCTAGTTGGGGCCTCAATAAACTGGACCATAAAATTGTCCTGCAATGTTGATATTAAGATCTATTCAAAGATATTAGCGGAGAGATTAAAACCTTTAATGTCTTGGATAATAGAGAACGATCAGGCGGGGTTTGTACCTGGAAGAGAGACAAGAGATGGGATTCTTAGGACTGTCCTTTTGATTCAAAAAGTTAAAAAACATAGGACCCAACATTATTCTTATCAGTCGATGCCGAAAAGGCATTCGATAGACTTAATTGGGAAAAAAACGCAGCAAAAATACAGCCATTTTCTCCTACTTTCCTTTTTTCCCCCTTGTTCCCCCCCCTTCCCATTCTTTCATCTTCCTCACTTTCCTCTTTCCAGGTAATGGGTGTCTTGGTGTCGACCTTGTTTTGTGGTCTTCCACCTGCACCCTCGTCCAGCACCTTCACACCCCTTTCACAGGCACTCACATTATCGCCTCACATAGTTTCATTTCTATCATTGCCCCAATTATACACAGTTTATTTTGCATTGTTCACATAGGAGTGCTTGGTGCGTCCGGATCCTGCTGGGGCGCTGCCTGTGTGGGGCGCCGGCGCTGGTCATGCCCTCTCAGCTCCCGGTCCTGTTACCCCCGGCTCACGGTCCCCGCTAGTGTATCCCCAAGTGCACATACAATTGTAAGTGACCCCTCTCTGTTTCAGGGATGGCTATATTGTCATTTATATTCTATTGTAAACAGACTTGTCTACCAAGAATTTTTTACCATTCATTATTTTTCTTATTGCAGATCCTCCATATACATGCTCCTGACGAGCGTCTTAAAGCCGGGAAACGCGTAGAGCTATTACCCACTGTGTATACATTACACGCTTCCCTGGTTATTAGACTTGTGCACAACGGAAAAATTCGTTCCGTTTCGGTTCGTTTCTTTCCGGTCCTGTTGATTCGTAATCATTCGTAATTTTGCTAGACGGGATTTTTCGTGTTCGGACTCATTCGTATTTTTGCAAGCGACATTTTTCGTTGAATTTTTTGTTGCTTTATAATTCGTACTTTCGGTAGAGTACGTTGTTTTTCGTTGATTCTGGACACAACTCCTACTTTCGTAACTTTTTTTGGGTTCGTTGATTCGTAATTTTCCGTGTCTCTCTCACAACGACGCTGCCTATTATGCCTAATGTGCTTCGAATGGATTTGTACTTTTCTAAATACATTGCGGTTATTTGTAACGATTCGAAATCTCGTATTTTACTTTCGTTTTTTACATGCGGCTATAGGCTCCGCCCCTGTACACCATTTTGAGAGGGTTCAGCACGGTGAGGGAGAAGCAGAGAGCAGAGCAGAGTGAGTGTTATTGTGCTTCGAATGGATTCGAAATCTCGTATTTTACTTTCGCTTTTTCATGCGGCTATAGCCTCCGCCCCCTGTACACCATTTTGAGAGGGAGTTCAGCATGGTGAGGGAGAAGCAGAGAGCAGAGTGAGTGTTATTGTGCTTCGAATGGATTCGTACATTCGTAACTTTTTTCATAACGAATTATGCCGAAGACCTTCGGGCATTCGCTATTTTGCGGTATAATTTATTTCGGATTCGGTTTTATTCGTAATTGCTCTGTTCGGAAATTCGAATGCTTCCGAATGTCCGAAAGTTGCTAAATTCGGACGAATTTCGATTCGTTACGAAACGAATTGCACAAGCCTACTGGTTATGTGCCCATCACTTATCATTTTACAAGGACCAAAAAGACCCCAGATCGTGCAGACCATAATTGCTAATCATGCATACCTTATTATGAATAGTGGTGGAAACCTCTTAACCTACAATGTGATTGATGTCTGTAATGCGACACTACCTGAAATTACAGTTTCAGGAATTGGCACTATTGAATGTGCGTTTTATGTAATGTATTCTAAGTCTGTAATGCGTTACTACTTGAAATTACCGTTTCAGGAATTGGCACCATTGAATGTGCGTCTTATGTATATGTAATCAATGTATTCTAACATGCATCCTTGTACTAATAAATTCTTTACCACCCTCCACTCTATCAATTAGTTACCAAGAGCCTAATTTAAAGTCCCAACTCCCCCCCCCCCCGCTCTGACGCCTATATGGCTGTATTTTTGCTGCGTTTTTTTCTAATTAACAGGGTGTCAGGTCACCTGTGGCCAGATGACAGATGCACACCGTGGGGGGTCAGGAGTGCACCACAAGGTAGTGAACCCTATGGCTGACTGCTGCGGATAGGAAACTAGGTGGTTGTGGAAAGCGGGACCAGAGGAGCACAACCGGGATCCCACAGGAAGCTAGAGCCGAGATTCCCCAGGGTGCGGAGTCTAAGACCCAGCAGGTCTTCTCCAGAGCCTCTAGTGGTGAGGATGTTACGCTGCAGGCTGGGTCCAGGTCGCGGCCCCTAGAGTCCCCTAGCTCACGCCCCGAAGGGTAAGGAGGAGAGAGGGGAAGCAGCAGCACAGGATAAAAGAATAGTGAGGGGAAAGCCAAGGTCTGGGCAATAAGCAGACAAGGATAAACGAAGGACAAGCCGAAGGTGAAGGGTAACAAGCAGACAGGGATAGTCGGGAACAAGCCAATATCGTAACACAGAGACAGACGTAGCACACGGCAGGCAGGAACCCAAACACACAATGCTTAACAAACACGTTGATCAGCAAAGCAGGCTTGCAGTGCACAGGTTAATATAGTGTTCTGTGATAGGCCCTGGGGTGGAGTCAGGCTGGAAGGAGATTATAAATTAAGCCAGGTGAAGGGGTCTGGCCTCTAAGATGAACACATGAGGAGGAAAGGTAAGATGGCAGACAGACATTAGTGCATATCCATGACAGTACCCTCCCTCTTACGAGGCCTCCCCCTTCCCCGCCTGGGCCCAGGTTTAGAGGGAAACTTCAGATGAAACTCCTTTAACAGACGAGGTGCAAAGACCTCAGATGCAGCGATCCAAGACCTCTCCTCAGGACCAAACCCCTTCCAATGAACGAGGTACTGAAGAACGCCTTTACAGAGTCGGGAGTCCAGAATTTGACTGACCTTGTACTCCTGATTATCCTCAGAGACAGGCGCAACGGTAGGGAGAAGACAAGAGAATTTATTGAGGACTAAAGGCTTTAGAAGGGCAACATGGAAGGAGTTAGTGATTTTAAGGCTCTTAGGAATCTGGAGTTTGAAACAAACCGGATTCAGTTTAGCAGTTACAGTGTATGGACCTATAGGAGGAAGTTGGCGCTGGTACCAGAGACAATAAAACAAGTAATGAGGTTGGGAATAAAAGCCAGGGAACTGAAATAAAAAAATTATTATATATATTATTAAAAATACAAATCAGTGGATGCTATTAAAAATGTTCACATGAGGCTAAAAGAAAATCTTTCTAGTCCATCCTAAACACTTAGAAGGCAGCCCAGTTAAGATGTGAAGCAAATCCAGGGAAGCTGAGGGGAGAAGCACAAAAGCGCCACTCTAAGTGAAGTAGTAACAGTAAATTTTTATGGATAAAATGGAGAGGGAGCATGTATGTACTCACAAACGTGGAGTTAAAACTGGACATATAAGATGGAGGAGTCCATATTCTTTCTCAGGCAGAACGGTGGTGCGGAACCGATGGCGCCGGTAGCAGCCGGCGCTTGCTGGGCCGCGATTCGACCGATGCAGGGAGGAACGGAGCCAGGTGAACTTCCGGGTTGCTGGGAGATCAATGTGTTCCGGGTGACTGGAAAACCAATGGGTAAGCGCTTTTGGAGCATGCGCTCCTTCATCAGACCTAGTGGGGGCCATCTTGGATCAGGGCTTTATATGCTCTACAACCCAAGCTACAGGGTCCTAGTGCCCATAATGGTAACAAATAGGATATAATAGCAATGAATAAGCATTACAATGTAAAGTGGGCTACAGGAACCTGAAGTATATATGGACAAGCAAAAAACACATCATAATGATCACAAGAAGGAAAAGGGGAAGATATAAATGGTCTGTAGACCAAATCAAATTAAAAAATATATAAAATATATATGTGTAAGTAAATAAAATATTAATTTGTATGAAAAAAGATTTTATATAAAAAGAGAAAAAAGGGGGGGGGGGAAAGGGGAAATTACTTAATAGGGAACATTATAAAAAAAAAACACTAATAATACAGAAATAAATGACAAAGATTACAAAGATGATTGATAACTAAATAAGAAGAATTATTATTATATATCAATGTGTGTTAATTGGCGTGATTATCGATATAATAATCAAAATCACTGGGGAAGAAAGAAAGGGAAGGGGGAATGGGAAATGGGGCTACAGTGGAAACGGGGGTGCAGTGGAGAAAAGGAGGGGGGAAAAAAAATTGGGGAAAAAACAGGGGGGGTCATAAACTGAATCTAGGACTAGGGGAAAAAAAGGACGAAGGGAAAGGGAAGGAAAAAATTATTCAAATCAGATTGTTAACCTCTATCTCCTCATTAAGGCCCCCGGGCGAAAGAGTATCCAAATTGTATATCCAGAAAGTTTCCCTCTGGCAGAGACGTTTAAAACGCTCCGCCAGAGGGAACCTTCCAGGGATGGATTCAATGACCCAAACCCCAAGATCTATGGAGGATTGTGCGTGATGTTTAAGAAAATGGAGGGGGACGCTATGTTTATCATTACCACCCTCTACGAAGCGACGATGTTCGCCAAATCTTTTCCTAAGTGTGCGGATAGTTCTTTCCAACATAGTGGGGACCGCACGGACAAACCAAACAGTAGACCACAAATTCAGTGGAACAACTGAAAAAGCTGGAAATTGGATAGGTTTTCCCTTTTACTGTGAACTCCTTCTGACCGTGACTGACATGTTTACACGTTAGACAAGCTCGCTTACGGCATTGAAACATGCCAACCAAAGGAATCAAACAGAGTTCACGTGTGGGTGCAACAGGGAAAGGTTTGTATTTGCTGGGAGCTATGAGATTCTCACTAAACACTGGTCCATTTTGCTAGAAGACCCCCAGTTAAAATCTGTTCTACCCCCAAAACCAAAATTTTCATATAGGAAGGCTAGGAACATTAAAAATCTCCAATGAATCGTGGAGCAAACTTCAGAGAAGGAACTCGGAGCTTGATGTACCTGGTGGAGAGCCAGACTTTGTCCCCTGGCTGAAGAGAAGGCGGTCGGCAAAGCCTTTGAATTTTTCAGCAGCTGCCCGGAGGGAATCATGAACGTCACCCCAATTGGAATTGAGAGACTTCTGAACCGAAGCCAAAGCTGGAATATCTGGAGAACAGATCATGGGAAGAGGAAGTTGAGGGTGTTTTCCATAAACTGTGAAAAAGGGTGTCTTCTGCGAACTGGTATTCACATGATTGTTATGGGAGAATTCTGCCCACGGGAGTAGAGAGGACCAATCGTCATGATGAGAAGACACAAAGGTGCGAAGAAAGACCTCTAACTCCTGATTGACCCTCTCAGTCTGTCCATTGGATTGAGGATGGTAAGAAGAGGAAAAATCCAAGACAATATTGAGGGATTTGCAAAAGGCTCCCCAAAAACGAGGCGTAAATTGGACTCCCCTGTCGGAAACAATATGAGAAGGAACCCCATGGAGGCGGAAATTTTCTCGAATAAAAACGGGGACCAAGGCAGGAGCAGAAGGAAGACCAGGAAGAGGAACAAAATGAGCCATCTTGGAGAACCGATCGATTACCACCCAAATGACTGTATTATTCTCAGAGAGTGGGAGGTCGGTGATAAAATCCATGGCAATATGAGCCCATGGCTCCTTAGGCATGGGCAAGGGCATGAGGAGACCAGCAGGAGCTTGTGTGGAGGATTTAGACTGAGCACAGACATGACAAGCCTTAACGTAGTCTTTGACATCTGAGCGGAGATTAGGCCACCAGTAGCGACGACTGATGAGTAAGAAGGATCGGAGGAATCCAGAATGACCTGCCACCTTGGAATCATGTCCCCAGCGAAGGATCTTAGCTCAGTGGGGACAAAGGTCTTACCAGGAGGAATTTTAGACTCCATGGTGGTAGAATGGGCAACAATGCACGAGGTTGGAATGATCGGCTCAGGTTCAGGGGCGGACTCCTCGTCCAAAGTGTCAAATGACCTAGAGAGCGCATCTGCCCGACCGTTGCAGGAACCAGGTTTGTAGGTAATCGTGAAATTAAAACGGGCAAAGAAGAGACTCCACCTGGCCTGTCTCTGATTCAGACGTTTAGCATTCTGTAGATACTGTAAATTCTTGTGAGCCGTAAAGATCGTTATGGAGTGAGGGGAACCCTCCAAGAGATGACGCCACTCCTCTAACGCCAATTTAATTGCGAGAAGTTCCCGATCACCGATGGCATAATTCCTCTCTGCCTGAGAATTTTTTTTGGAGAAGAACGCAAATGGTTGACGTTTCTTCTCAAAGAATTGAAGGAGCACAGCTCCCACCCCCATTGAGGAAGCGTCCACTTCAATAAAAAATGCATCCCCAGGATTTGGTCTCCTCAAGAGAGGTCCAGAAACAAAGGCCTGTTTCAAGTCGTGAAATGCAGAGACAGCTTCGGGAGGCCAGACTTTGGCATTCGCACCCTTCTTGGTCAAAGCGATAATAGGCGCGGCAATGGAAGAGTAATTCCTTATGAACTGCCTATAATAATTTGTGAAGCCAAGAAAGCGCTGTGTGGCCTTGAGGCTAGCAGGAAGAGGCCAGTTGGTAATAGCCAAGACCTTCCCAGGATCCATACGAAGACCCGAACATGAGACAAAGCACCCCAGAAACAGGACCTCAGAACATTCAAAGGAACATTTCTCCAGCTTGGCATAGAGATTGTTCTCTCTAAGACGCTGAAGTACAGTGCGGACATGGTTTCTGTGGACGAGCAGATTTTCAGAAAAGATCAGGATGTCATCCAGATAGATGACAACAAATTGGTACAGCAGATCTCTGAAGATTTCATTGACAAAGTTTTGAAACACGGCTGGGGCATTACACAAACCAAAAGGCATCACCAGGTATTCGTAATGCCCGTCTCTAGTAGGGATGAGCTCGGTGTTCGAGTCGAACATAAGTTCGACTCGAACATCGGCTGTTCGACCGTTCGGCGAACATCGAACGATTTGGGCCGTTCGCGCCAAATTCGAGTGACGCGAACGGCCCACAATACACTGCGCCATCGCAGTGCAATCCCGGCGCTGTGATTGACAAAGCATGCACTGTGACCCCGCATGCTTGGCCAATCACAGCGCCGGCAGCTAGGAGAGCCATAATTGGCCACAGGCAGGTTGCCTGTGGCCAATTATAGCTCAGGGGGTTTAGCACACGCCCCACACTATAAAAGGCCACCAGCGCGGCGGCCTTGTGTAGTGTGTCCCGGCGCAGGGAAAGAGAAGGATAGGCAGGGACAGTGTGATATTCTTTGTGCTATTCTTGTGTGCAGGGAGAGAGAAAGATAGGCAGGGAGAGTGCCAGTGTCATATTCTTTGCTAAACCTTGTGTGCAGGGAGAGAGAAGGATAGGCAGGGGACAGTGTCAGTGTCACATTCTTTGCTAAACCTTGTGCAGGGAGAGAGAAGGATAGGCAGGGAGAGTGTCAGTGTCATATTCTTTGATAAACCTTGTGTGCAGGGTGAGAGAAGGATAGGCAGGGAACAGTGTCAGTGTCATATTCTTTGCTAAACCTTGTGTGCAGGGAGAGAGAAGGATAGGCAGGGAGAGTGTCAGTGTCATATGCTTTGATAAACCTTGTGTGCAGGGAGAGAGAAGGATAGGCAGGGGACAGTGTCAGTGTCATTGTTGCTAAGCCTCCTGCACATTATACACCTGAAGTTAGCCCGTATTGCTGTGTTTTCCTGGTGTGTTATACCAACAGGCATTTGCAGCACTTACAGCGGGCGGAGTGTGCCTCCTGATCATATTACACCTGAAGTTAGCCCGTATTGCTGTGTTTTCCTGGTGTGTTACACCAACAGGCATTTGCAGCACTTACAGCGGGCAGAGTGTGCCTCCTGCACATTATACACCTGAAGTTAGCCCGTACTGCTGTGTTTTCCTGGTGTGTTATACCAACAGGCATTTGCAGCACTTACAGCGGGTGGAGTGTGCCTCCTGATCATATTACACCTGAAGTTAGCCCGTATTGCTGTGTTTTCCTGGTGTGTTACACCAACAGGCATTTGCAGCACTTACAGCAGGCGTAGTGTGATTCCTGCAAAATATACTCCTGAAGCTAGGCCTTATTGCTGGTTTTCCCATCTCCCTGCAGGCCATTAGAATGTCTGGAAGGCAAACAAGGAGAGGCAGACAGTCAGGAGCCAATAAAAGAGGGCAAGCAGGCTCTGTGTCTAGAGACAACAGTGCTGGTCGTGGACGCGGTGCATCGCTATCAGCACGTGGCCATGGGACACGCTTCTCCTTTTTTTCGGCAGCTGGACGTGTTGAGCCGCATCATGCCGAAGACTTGGTAGAGTGGATGACCAAGCCCTCCTCATCCTCTCTCACCCAGGCTCAGGGTACTGGCAAAGCAGCTGCCAAAGCGTCCTCTTCCCTGGTATCAATGTCATCATCAGTCACTCCTTCCCTAGACCAACCATGTCCTCCTGAGGAGTCCCCCGAACTGTTTGAGCACAGTGTTGGGTACATGCTCCAGGAGGATGCCCAGCGTTTCAAAGGGTCTGATGATGATACCCAGCTAGAGGAAGGCAGTAGCGTGAGAGCAGAGAGAGGGGATGCTCAAGAAGGACACCAATCTGGCAGTCATGTTCCAGCAGCTGCAGCATACTGCCAGATTGGCTCCAGTGATGAGGAGGGAGGGGATGATGAGGTCACTGACTCCACGTGGGTGCCTAAAAGGAGAGAGGAGGAGGAGGAGGAGGAGGATGAGGAGGAGGCACATCTCCAACGAGGCAGGATGCCCTCGGGGGGCCAGCGTAAGGGCAGCACACCGACGGAATCACACCGCAGAGCTCCGCCTGTGCAGGGCGCTGCCTCTGCCCGTTATTCAAAAAGTTATTTGGTGTGGGCCTTTTTTGAGTCGAGTGCATCAGATCGCACAGCTGCTGTTTGCAACATATGTCTCAAGCGTATATCGCGTGGCCAAAACATCACCCGCTTGGGCACCACATGCTTGACCAGACATATGTTGACCTGCCATGCAGCTCGTTGGCAAGCCTACCTTAAAGACCCACACCAAAGGACAAAGCGGACCTCTCCTTGCACCGCATCAGCTGGGATCTCCAACCCCACTGTACCTTCAGTCCTCTCTGAAACC
The DNA here is from genome assembly GCA_029206835.1 of Rana muscosa. Classification (NCBI taxonomy): domain Eukaryota; kingdom Metazoa; phylum Chordata; class Amphibia; order Anura; family Ranidae; genus Rana; species Rana muscosa. The sequence goes on along the minus strand of CM055124.1, from coordinate 15,307,272 downwards.
TGCACTGAGAGGAATGAAGGTGTAGAATTAGGTGTGTCACAGCCAAGTACTTGCGGGCACTCTGCTAGCAGTACACCGACGTCCGATTCTAGCAGGCAAATTTCCCTGCCCCAGCTGCTGGACCGTCGAAAGAAGTTCACTCCCAGCCATCCACATGTCCAGCGGTTGAATGCTAGCTTGGCTAAATTGCTAACGCTTCAACTGCTGCCTTTTCAGTTGGTAGACTCGGCCCGCTTCCGTGAGTTTGTGCAATGTGCGGTTCCTCAGTGGCAGGTTCCCAAACGCCAATTTTTCTCACGGAAGGCGATTGCGGCTCTCTACCGGCATGTGGAAGGCAATGTCTTGGCCTCGCTGGACAGGGCGGTCAGCGGTAAGGTGCATATTACCGCTGACTCATGGTCCAGCAGGCATGGACAGGGACATTACCTTTCTTTCACGGCCCATTGGGTCACTCTTTTGGCAGCTGGGAAGGATGCAGGACAAGGTGCAGTAGTGTTGGAGGTTGTTCCGCCGCCACGCCTCCAAAATGCTACTACTGGTTGTGACACACCTCTCTCCTCCACCCCCTCCTCTTCTTCCTCCATGGCCTCTTCCTGTGCTTTATCCTCGGAACCAGCGGTGCTCCGTAGGCGTTCAAGGGGCTACGCAAGTACGCAGGCAAAAAGATGCCATGCCGTGCTTGTGCTGGTGTGTTTGGGGGACAGGAGCCACACTGGGGCAGAGGTTCTGTCTGCTCTGCAGGGGCAGGCCGAGAGGTGGTTGACGCCACACCAGCTTAAGCCAGGAATGGTGGTTTGCGAAAATGGCACCAACCTCCTCTCCGCTCTCTGACAGGGACAACTGACCCATGTGCCCTGTGTGGCTCACGTCCTTAACCTGGTGGTGCAGCGGCTCTTGGGCAGGTACCCGGGCTTACAGGATGTCCTGAGGCAGGCCAGGAAAGTCTGTCTGCATTTCCGCAGATCTTATAATGCCAGTGCTCGCCTGGCTGAGCTGCAAAAAGAGTTGAACCTGCCCAAGAACCGCCTTATATGTGACATGCCCACCAGGTGGAACTCAACGTTGGCCATGCTGCAGCGGCTGCACACGCAGCAGAGGGCCATCAATGAGTACCTTTGCGACTACGGCACCAGGACAGGGTCAGGGGAGCTCAGGTTTTTTTCACCACGCCAGTGGGGCATGATCAGGGATGCATGCACTGTCCTGGCACCATTTGAGGAGGCCACGAGGATGGTGAGCAGTGACAGTGCATGCATCAGTGACACTGTACCTCTTGTCCACCTGTTGGAACATACGCTGCGTGGAATAATGGACAGGGCACTTGAGGCAGAACAGAGGCAGGAAGAGGAGGACTTCCTTGCCTCTCAAGGCCCCCTTTACCCAGACAGTGTTCCTTCTGTCCCACCCATCGCACAGGAAGAGGAGGAGGAGGAGGATTGTGTCAGCATGGAGGTGGAGCCTGGCACTCAGCATCATCAGCAGCAATCTTTTAGGGATGATTTACAGTCCCAAGAAACCAGTGGACTTGTACGTGGCTGGGAGGAGGTGGCTGCGTATCATGTCGTCCTTAGTGACCCAGAGGACTCCGGACCGAATGCCTCAGCTAACCTACGCTGCATGGCCTCCCTGATCCTGCAAAGTCTGCGGAAGGATCCTTGTATTCTTCGGATCAAGGAGAGGGACCATTACCGGCTGGCCACTCTCCTTGATCCACGGTACAAGGGTAAGGTTGCGGACCTTATCTTACCGTCGCAGAGGGAGCAGAGGATGAGACAACTCTGGGAGGCCTTGCAGAAAGGTCTGTGCAAAGCGTTCCCAGAGACTGGGAGGTTACAAACTCCTGGTCCTGGACAAAGAGTTGCTGAGGCTTCAGTCAGTCAAAGAAGGAGTGGTGGGGAAGGTGGCCGTCTGACAGATGCGTTCAGACAATTCTTTAGTCCGCAGCCCCAAGGTATGATTGGTTCCAGCAACCATCGCCAGCGTCTGATATACATGGTGCAGGAATACCTAGGGGCAAGGTCAGACTTGGACACCTTCCCCACCGAAAATCCTCTGGCTTACTGGGTCTTGAGGATGGATCACTGGCCAGAGCTTGCACAGTATGCAATTGAGCTACTGGCCTGTCCTGCATCCAGCGTTCTTTCAGAACGCACATTCAGTGCTGCTGGAGGATTTGTCACGGATCACAGGGTGCGCCTGTCCACTGACTCGGTTAATCGACTGACCTTCATAAAGATGAACCAGTCTTGGATCCCACCAGCTACCAAACACCTGAAGCTGATATAACAGACTAATTTATTTTCAAATGTCACATCCCTTCAAGACTGATGCTGATGCTGAGAGACTGTCCTGTTATGTTGAGTGACTATCCTCCTCCTCCTCAATGATCCGATTGATGATGATAGCTTGGAAGAACATTTTTGTTTCTGGGTGCCGCCACCAGTGGCTAAGGCCCAATTTTTCAGCCCCTGTTTAACAGGGGTATGTAATTACAATTTTTTTATGCAATGCTTTGCAGCAGGGCTCATTCCTGCACTCCAACTAGAGTATCTGGGAGAGGTTGCAGTGTCGTGGCACCAGCACCAGTGGCTAAGGCCCAATTTTTCAGCCCCTGTTTAACAGGGGCGTGTAATTAAAATTTTTGATGCAATACTTTGCAACAGGGCTCATTGCTGTGCTCCAAGTACAGTATCTGTGAGGGGTTGCAGTGTTGTGGTACCAGTGCCTAAGGCCCAATTTGTCTGCCCCTGTTTAACAGGGGCATGTAATTACAATTCTTGATCTAATAATTCACAGCAGGGCCCATTCCTGCGCCCACCAAGAGTAACTGTGAGGCCTTACAGTGTTGTGTCAACACCACCAACACCACCACCAAAGGCCCAATTTTTCAGCCCCTGTTCAACAGGGGCATGCAATTACAATTCTTGATCTAATAATTCACAGCAGGGCCCATTCATGCGCCCACCAAGAGTAACTGTGAGGGCTCACAGTGTTGTGGCAACACCAACATGTAAGGGGCAAATTTCAGCTGAGTATATACGGCAGGCCCCTACTTTCAAACATCCAACTTACAAACGACTCCTCCTTGCAAACGGAAGGATACAACAGGAAGTGAGAGGAAATCTACCCCTAGGAAGGCAAATTCTCTCCTGTAAGAGTTAATATGGGAAAAAAAGTGTCTCCTCTCCACTGATGCTTTATCACCAATTCTTGTTTCAATAAAAAACCCAAATTTTCAAAAAACATTTGTCATTAGGACGGAAAGTGAGGTGAACTGTTCTGAACAGGTGCACACTGCACAGACAGAAAAACAAATGTTACAGGGGTGATAACCCTTCCCTATGTTTTCCAAAAAGCTTAAAAATAGATTTTTTGGCTGGAGCTACACTTAAACAATGTACCTGTTCAAAATTACAAACAGATTCTACATAAGAACAAACCTACAGTCCCTGTCTTGTATGCACCGCCTGTATACGGCTGTTCAGAGTATATAGGGCCTTTTTTATTTTGTGTGCGGGGTTCCCCTTAATATCCATACAAGACCCAAAGGGGCTGGTAATAGGCTGGGGTAGGGAGGGGGGGGGGGGTGTGTGATGGGGTAGCTATGCCATTTTTCTTAAAGATTTTCATCCATATTACCGGGACCAGACATTACATTAAAGCCGCAAGCAGTTTTAAATGGCTTTTTTTCCTTTAGAAATGTAATTTTGTGCAGGGACAGTTCTAAACACGGGAAACACGTGGCACTTCACAGGCATACTTTAGACACCCCCCCAGGTACGATTATGGATCAGAGAGGGGAGACAGTTGGAGATATAGACAAATCCAACTGTAGCAGGGTCTCTAAATTTAGGTGGGACACTCGGTGTGTAAGTATGGGAATAGTGGGGAGTTCTTCAGGAGGAATGAGAGCAGTTTTTGTTTGTTCTCTCTTCCTCACAGTTCAAAGACAGACTTTGGGGGTAGAATTAGTGTAGGGACGCAGGAAGAAGGAAGATTGCACCAAGTGTCATTACCGTGGCACTGTCACCAGGTGGCAGTGTTGTGCAACGGCTGTTTGTTTGTTTTTTACACGTGCATCACTTTACTCATTGGAGCGAATGGGTCTATTGGTTGATGGACCCATTCATTCCAAATTAACACAAAAATGTCAGGATGTGGCTTTTCTTGTGTGTTGTTTTTTTCCCTTCTGCAGGAGATTCGTCTGTCAAGACTGCTGAGTATGGGGTGGTTCTTAGACAGTGAAGGGAGGGATTGTATATGTGTACATGGTAGATGTTTTTAGGGAAAAGTTTTATTGTTTTATGTTCCCTTTCCCCTTTGAGCAGGTCTTGGTATGGTTGAGGTTCAAAAATTTAGGGATAGCCTCTGGGGCTAGGCTTATGTCATCACTCCATGGGAGACATGGGTTTGCACCAGACGCTGGGGACCAGCGTCAAATCACAGGGGGAGTATGTAGCGGGGTCTCTAAATTTAGGTGGGACACTCGGGTGTGTAAGTATGGGAATAGTGGACCATTTGTGTTCGTGGAGGATTGGATGGTGTAATAATCTCCTTGGCCTCTGGGTGGCTGGGTACCTGGAGGCTCAAGGTAGATTTGCCATTACAGTGCTACCCTTTTTGTCCCTTTCCGGAGATGGTACGGCGAGGGCGGGGAACCTGCCGTGGTGTCGATGGGAGGAGATAAAAGGGGGAGACGCCCTAACCACGAGGTCTTCAGGAGGATCTTCTTCACGCGCCCAGGCACCTTAGGCCTGGGTGCGGGCAGTTCCGGATTCCGGCCCAGGCGCCCTAGGCCTGACCGGAATGGAGTTGGAGTCCATCCCAGGCACCTTTAGCCTGGGGTGAGGTACTAAACTAGGAGGCCTGGGGTCCAGTGACTTCGACTGGATCCCGCGAGGGTGGAGAAGTCCGAGGGTCCCTGAGGTGGATGGGGCCCATGTCTGAGGTGAGGAGGCTGGGGAGGTTACCCATTCGGAGATTCTGGAGCAGCATCAACCCAGTGATGGATGGGCCTCTGGTAACTCCCTTGGAGGGACATCTTCCCCTGATAGGGGCCGCAGTGCAGCGAAGGTACTCCTATCTACGTTCTCTTGAGTTGCTGGTAGAGACTCACAAGTTCTAAATCCTTTCTAGCTAATGCTATAGTAACCACTGGCGAGATGGCAGTGGTTTAGCTGATAACCAGGATAGTGCCTCGACCTGCTCATTCCCCATATCAAAATGTTATCAAGTCGCAACCAGATGACTACTGAAGCACTGTTTATTGTGAGATGGACTGTGATCGGTGTGTGGGACTCTGGTTAATGGGAGCAGAGGGAAGTGTTGACACAGCGGGACTTGATTCTAGACAAAAGCACATAGGCCCGAGGAAATATCTGGTATTGGCCTTCACCTCACCCACAGCTATGGGGAGGACATGGGCCGTAGCGCATCTCACCCTGTCGTGTGACATACCCCTAGACAAAGGAGATGGGGTGAGGCCGCTACACAACATTTTGTAAAATATATACCAAGACCCCTTTGATCGAGGAACGAGCTAAATGGATGGGAAAAACTTATAGAAGTAGGAGTAACAGGAAGACAGGGAATATCGATTATATATAAAATACTGACCCCCATAAGGGGACCTGAAGCATGTAAAGCATTAGGTATCTGGGAAGTAGAACTAAATCAGACCATAACAATAGAGAAGAAGAGACAGATTTTAGAATATGTCCACTCTACATCAGTAGAGGCATCTATAAAAGAGATGAATTACAAATTGTTAACCAAATGGTATTTTGTGCCAATGAAACTACACAGAATAAATAGGGAGGAGTCTCCTCTATGTTGGAGAGAATGTGGGATGGAAGGAACCCATGCCCACATTTGGTGGTTCTGCCCTGCGATACAAAAATATTGGAGGGAGATACTAAACGCGATAAAGAGAATAAGTGGTCTGGAGGTACAACTCGACCCATGGTACTGTTTGTTTCATAACACGGGGCTTAGAAAGAATAAGTACAGAAAGACTTTGATCCCATACATGTTAAATGGGGCAAAGGCGTTAATTCCGAGGAAATGGAAACAAAAGGAAGCCCCTACAATAAGTGAATGGAGAAGAGAGATAGATAGAATTAGTCTGATGGAGGAGTTTATGTCAAATCAAAACAAGACTAGGGAGAGATGGAATGTGGTTTGGAGGGGGTGGAGGGAGGTCAGTGAATCAGAGATACATGGGGAGGGATAGAAAAGTGTCTCATTTTTAATTTCCTTTTTTTTTTTTATTTAGGCCTGGAAGCCCAAGCCTGCTGGATATATTTTACAAATTAAGGTATTATTAGAGATATTTTTAAACCAGTATGGGATTTATTTTTTTTCAGCACTATTAGATGATTGGGTGTACAGGAAGTTGATAGGACTGTCCTCATTTTTGTATTAATTTTTGAGAATAAGGGAATAAGTCATTGGATAATTTTTTTGACTTCGATAAGGGTACTTTAGACACTTATATATGAATCTTGGGTAGTAGATATCCCCATTTTTCCCTATTACACACCTCCCTTTTATTGCTTATTTTTTTTTCTCCTCACTATTAGGCTTGGAAGCCCAAGCCTTCAGGGTACATTTCACAATAGAGATTATTTTTTAACTTAGTATGGAAATCTTTTTTTTTTTTTTTTGGTTTAGCACTATTACATGAATGGGTGTGCAGGTAGTTGATATGACTGTCCTTATTTTTGAGAATAAGGGGATAAGTCATTGGATAATCTTTTGTCTTCAATGAGGGCACCTTAGACACTTACCGTATATACTCGAGTATAAGCCGAGTTTTTCAGCACAATTTTTTGTGCTGAAAATGCCCCCCTCGGCTTATACTCGAGTCAGTGTCTGCATACCTGATGAGCCGTGTCATGCATTGCAGTCAGACGGCAGCCATCCATTCCAGTCAGTATACAAAAGCCGCGCCTCCTCCTCGTTCTCGTCCGTGATAGGGGATTACTCAGTTTCCCAAGCAGAGACTGTGTTCAGTGTTCCGCCTATCACAGACGACCTCTCATCCCCGTCCTATGGACGAGGATGAGAGGATGTCCGTGATAGGTGGAACATTGTACACTGACTCACTGCTGGGAAACGGAGTGTTCCCCTATCACGGACGAGAACGAGGAGGAGGCGCGGCTTTTGTATACTGACTGGAATGGATGGCGGCCGTCTGACTGCACATGGCTCATCAGGTATGGCACACTGGATCATTTTTCGTCTTCAATGAGGGTACCTTAGACACTTAGACATGAATCTTGGGGAGTAGATACCACCCTCTTTCTCTAATTTACACCTTCCCTTTATTGATGCTCACTTTTTTTTCTTTTTTTTTTCTTCTCTTCCCTCTCTGCCTACCTCCCCCTCCCCCTTCCCCCCTCCTCTCTCCACTTCTTGTTCATATCCCTTCCATCATACTGCTTCTTCAAAATATCTCTGTACCCCTTCGCTAAGGAGGCAACTTACCAAATTACCAAATTATTGACTAAAAATAGTAGTTTATATAATTCCATAAATGGACATATCGTGAGGTAGGATAGATGGATTGACTATGAAACAATGCTAAGTAAAGATATTTAGATGGGGGAAAAAAAAAAAAAGCTGAGACCATATAAATGTTCTAAAGTGTTTTGTAAGAATTTTAATGTATGTATAATGTATGTAAACGTTTTTTATATATATGAAAAAAGATTAATAAAGAAAAGTAAAAAAAAAAAAAAAACTGCTTGTATTATCAGTAATAGAAAAGCAATAGTCTGCGGTGAGCTTTACGTGCACACTATGGTCAGTATACACTACACTGACTTAAGAAAATGCAGGTTAGCTCAATCAACTGCTTGTATTATCAGTAATAGAAAAGCAATAGTCTGCAGTCAGCTTTACATGCACACTGAGCCCAGTATACACTACATTGACTTAATATACTGCAGCGAGAATAACACAGGAACACTCTAAAGTGAAATCTAGCTGAAATTAATACAGTGTATATATAAATATATATATATATATATATATATATATATATATTGTGAGGGGCTTAACTCAGCAGCGGGTGTGTGTGACCCCCTGGATGGGTTCACCACACAAAAACAGGCACAACAGACAGTGGTAGGAGAAAACAAAAGGGTGTGGTTTTATTTGAACTATATACAGACAAAAAAATACAGCAAAAACAAAAGAAACAGGAAAAGAAATCCTGGTCAACTTGACCGCTCACTACACACGTTGGTGTCCCTAACTAACAACTGGGTACAGCCTTGTGCTGTCCCAGTCCCTAGCTCCCTGCTTTTAGAAGTTCTTAGCAATAACCACACAGGCTTTGGCTCACCGCACACAGAGATCACACTCCCCAGAATATCCACACAGATCTGGTTCCAGGTTGGAGCATCTCCCTTAGCATGCTGGGAGTTCTTGTAGAGGCCCTAATGAGCCCACTTACTTCAGCTGGGCTCATTAACTCTTCCCCTGCAAGACTCCCAGCACTCCCCCTAGTGGTATAAATCGGCATAAAGCCTGAATCTAGGACATATATACCTTCCATCCTGGATGCAACCTGGTGATTTTACCTGCCTGCTGTCACAATATATATATATATTCTGACAGCAGGCAGGTATATATGTATATATATATATATATATATATATATATATATATATATATATATACACAGATATACACACACAACTCCTAGGATGCATATATATACTAAATACACTGACTAAATACGCTAACTGAAATGAAATGACACTGACTATCTCTCTCACACGCCGCAACACACTACACAAGGCCGACAGGAAGGCGGCCTTATATAGTGTGGGGTGTGTACCTACTCCCCTGAGCCATGATTGGCCAAAGGCACCCTTCCTTTGGCCAATTACGGCTCTCTGTACTGACGGCGCTGTGATTGGCCAAGCATGCGGGTCATAGTGCATGCTTGGCCAATCATCAGCCAGCAATGCACTGCGATGACGCAGTGAATTATGGGCCGTGACGCGCCACTCGAATTTGACGCGAACGGCCCATATTGTTCGAAATTCGGCGAACGTCCGAACAGACGATGTTCGAGTCGAACATGAGTTTGACTCAAACACAAAGCTCATCCCTACTAGCCACCGCTATTTACATATCAATGCATGTAAACAAAGGGTCTGCAGGTGAGTCATCTGTACACAATAGGGCAGAGCTGGGCAGCATTAGTAGGAGCACTTCACACTGAGATATCGGGACACAGCACAGGACGAAAACTTCAAAAACAAGGGAATTTAAACCAGGATAGTTGGCAAGTATGAGGTAGCTGCTTTGGGCCCCACAACAATGTCAGGGCCCAGGGTAGCTGCCCATTTTGCCCTGCCTTAAAGACGACCCTGTTCCTGGGTGAGAGCTGTAGCTGTATCTCCATAGCTCACGTTTAACTCTCAATTTAGGTAAGGTAATTTGTTTCCATGTCACAGGAGTGAAATAAAATACAAATAATATTCGCGCTACTAACACATATGAGCAGCTACAATGCCTGTGAAAAGAGCAAAAACAAACAATATACAAAAAATGTAGCGCTATGCATAAAAAATTAACACCCAAGTGTAGTGCTCAAAGTGAATGAGTCTTGAAAAGTCTGTACAAAGAAGTCCAAAATACAAAAAGTGCTGAAAAAGTCTCTGATGACCATTCAAAAAATGGATAGTGCCCTTTATTGCACTGGTCTGGGGAAAGCATAATAAAATCCAGCCGCAAGGGTCAACTGCCCTCTCCTTGTCAGCATGAATCACTTGTGACAAGTTTTCCTGACACCAGAAGAAAAGTAAAGTATTTTCTTGGAAAGAGCTTGTATGAGGAACAATTCTACACATCTCCAGATCCTTAGATCACTGCTTTATTTGATCCCAGACTGCGAAGCTGAGGATCCATTATTTTTGTGAGCCATTCCATTATTCTATTGGGCTTGGAGATTTGGCGACATCATTTGATCCTGGATCTTGGATATATATGTGTGCAATGCCAGCTGGGACCCCACATCCATAGATATATATATCAAGCCTAGCTGACCCTATAGACGTATGTCCATTGGGTCCATTCCTTCTGGTAAGCCTCCTTTCTATGTGGTGGTGGTCACGTTACAGTCACTTGTTCCTTTGAAAGTCACTATTGTATCTTGGAAGCTCCAACACTATCCATTTTTTGAATGGTCATCAAGAGACTTTTTCAGCACTTTTTGTATTTTGGACTTATTTGTACAGACTTTTCAAGACTCATTCACTTTGAGCACTACACTTGGGTGTTAATTTTTTATGCATAGCGCTACATTTTTTGTATACATGTCACAGGAGTGCACAGTTTTAAATATTGACATGCTTGGCATCTATTAACTCAACACAACATCATCTTTTATATTATAGCCACAATTTGGGCATCATATTGTGTTTGGGAGCACTAGAATGCATTTAAGTATATGTTTTCCTGAAATTTGCATTTGACAAATAGCTGTGCAAATATTCTTCAACATAAATAATTGCCCTGGCCAACCTTTTATTCTCCAGGGTCTATGCTTTCAGGAAAATATATAATATTTGGTGATTCCAAATAATTTTCTAGCAAAAAAAATGCTGATTTTAACATGTATATCAAAAATGTCTTTGCACTAAATGTTTGGTGCCTAACTTGGAACACCAGGGCCACATATGGCCCATTGGCACCTTTTGTGCAGCTCTCAGGGCCTGTACAGACACAAATCTTTGTTTCCCTATTGCCCTTTTATAGTGTTGTCTTGCACCCTCATGTAATATGTCTGACTGTGTCCTGAAGCATGTCCCCAGTTCCCAACAACTTCTATAGCATGTTCACAGTCTCTGACAGTATCCTGTAGCATGTTCACAGCGTCTCCTGTAGCATGATCACAGTCTCTGACCACCTCTATCATTTCTGCAAAATCTCTGACCATCTGTTGTGTGACAGCAGGAAGGTAAAGTCACCTGGTTGCATCCAGGGGGGTAGGTATATTTCTCCCAGATTCAGGCTTTATGCCGACTTATACAACTAGGGAGAGAGTTGATGAAGCCCAGCTGAGGCTAGTGGGCTCATGGATGATTCATACCTCTAGGGAGATTGCTGGGCATCGTGCAGGCAGGGAGTTGATGAGACCAGCTGAAGCTTGTCAGCTCGTTTAAGGCCTCTATAAAAACTCCCAGCTTCATTAGGTGTTTGCTCATGCCTGGACCCAGACCTGTGTGGACTGTCTAGGGAGAGTGAACCCCTGTGCGGTGAGACAAAGCCTGTGTGGCTATTTGTTTGGACATTTACTAAACCAGGGACTTAGGGACTAGGACAGCACCAGGCTGATCCCAGTTGTTAGTTAGGGAAACCTGCATGTTTAGTCAGAGGTCAAGCTGACCAGGATTTATTTTATTTATGTTTCTTTTTGCTTTGCTGTGTTTTTGTCACTGTAAATAGAGAAATAAACCGCACCTTTTGATCTTGAAAACCACAACCTCCGTCTGCTGGGCCTGTTTTGTGTGGGGAGCCCATCCAGGGGGTCACACACACCCGCTACCGAGCTAACCCCCTCACAGTTGGTGGAGAACCAGTGGCAGTTTTTTTTTTTAAGCCAGCATGGAGGAGATACTGAAACAGCTGGCTCTAGCAAATGCCCATCAACAGCAGACAAATGCAGGTTTGCAAAAGAGCCTTGCAGCTCAGCAACAAGCCCAGCAGCAATCTGAGGCCCGCTTCATAGACCTGTTGCAGAAGCAAGAGCAGAGACTACAACAACAGATGGAAGCAGTAATGCAGCAACGTCCGCAGACCAGTGAGGAAAGCCGTCCCACTAATACCGCGTCATTTGGGGTGAGTCGTTTATTGACAAAAATGACTGGAGAGGATGATCCAGAGGTATTTTTGACCACATTTGAAAGGACTGCTGAAAGAGAAAAGTGGCCTGAGGAGCAGTGGGCTGGACTGCTGGCTCCTCTGTTAACTGGTGAATCGCAGAAAGCTTACTATGACCTAGAGCCTGACCAAGCAAAAGACTATGTGATGCTAAAAGCTGAAATATTGGCAAGGCTGGGTGTCACCCTGGCTGTCCGGGCTCAGCGTGTGCATAACTGGACTTTCCAGCTTGGAAAACCCCCCAGGTCTCAAATGTATGATCTCATTCACCTGAGCAGGAAGTGGCTACAGCCAGAGACTTTGTCCGCACCGGAGATTGTGGAACGTGTTGTGATGGATCGTTTCTTGAGAGCTCTTCCTACCGCCATTCAAAAGTGGGTAAGCCATGGAGACCCAGAAACGGCCGGTAAACTTGTGGATCGTGTAGAGAGATACTTGGCTGCAGAGAACCTGACGGCCTCTTCCAGAGACTCTCGGACTTTCCACCCTAAGACCAGACCATCCCCAGGGGCGGATAAGATGATTCCAAGGGGTGAGGGTGGAGAGAGTGAGAGGGTGGGAGCTCTGCCCAGGGTTTGGCGAGAACAGCCTGGGAAGTCGGGGGCTCAAGAGGCAGCCAAAAGGATTGTTTGCTACCGCTGCCGGCAAGCGGGACATATTGCAGCAAATTGCCCGGTTGTGGAGGAACCCATGCAATGTGACTTTCTGACGGACAGACGTCAGTCGCTGTGTGCGACAGTCGCATGCACTGCCATTCGGGGAACTGAGAAACATTTATACAAAATGTGTATTAATGGTAGAAATGTTGTGGTATTACTGGATTCAGGTAGCCTTGTGACCCTGATAAAGGCTGAATTAGTTAAAACAGAGGTCTCTGGGAATAGCAAGGTAGCTGTTATTTGTGTGCATGGGGACACCCGAGAGTATCCAGTGACTACAGTGTGTTTCAAGACCCCCAAAGGTACCCTCTCTCATCCAGTGGGGTTAGTATCTCAATTACCGCATGATGCCATTGTGGGAAGGGATTTTCCGAAGTTCTGGGAACTGTGGGATGATCCTGAGCCCCCCACTGGTGCCCCTATGTACCAGGAAGGTGATAGCCAGAATTCCTCTGAGAGTGGTGAGGACTCTCCAGAATTTCCCTTGTCAGTATTGGCAGGCGAGACTCAAGAAACTGGAGAGGAGCCCACCTCCTCAGACGAAAACCTACCGTCTGTGGAGTTTTCTGATCTTGAGGTTCACAGGGAAAATTTTGCCACAGAACAGTTAAAAGACCCCGCCCTAATAAAGGCACGGGAAAACGTAGTGGAAATAGATGGCGAGTTAGTGAACCCAGATAATACCTGCACTTACCCATACTTCAGCGTAGAGAAGGACCTACTGTATCGGGTGGCAAAAAGGGCAGAAGAAACCGTTGAGCAGCTTGTGGTGCCCAAACCTTACAGGAAGTTGGTGTTGGAGTTGGCCCATGGGCACATTCTTGGAGGTCATCTGGGGACAGAGAAAACCCGAGAGAGGGTATTACAGAGATTCTATTGGCCTGGGGTGATGAAGGACATAGAAAATTATTGTTCCTCCTGCCCTGTGTGTCAGAGGTCGGCCCCGATGCCACATTTCCGTAGCCTGCTGGTCCCTCTACCCATCATTGAGGTCCCGTTTGAGAGGATCGCAATGGATTTGGTAGGTCCTATAATCAAGTCCGCTAGGGGGCACCAGTACATATTAGTTATAATGGACTATGCCACCCGTTATCCAGAAGTGATCCCTCTCCGAAATACCTCGGCCAAAACCATAGCCAAAGAGCTATCTCTTGTTTTTAGCCGGGTGGGTATTTGTAAAGAACTGCTTACGGACCAAGGTACACCCTTTATGTCCCGGGTTATGAAAGAGCTGTGTAAATTGTTCAAAGTGACGCAATTGCGTACGTCTGTGTATCACCCCCAAACCGATGGGCTGGTTGAAAGATTCAACAAAACCCTAAAACAAATGTTGAAGAAAGTGGTGGATAGAGATGGAAAGGATTGGGACTGTCTACTTCCTTATTTGATGTTTGCTATTAGGGAGGTGCCCCAATCCTCTACGGGATTCTCCCCCTTTGAGTTACTGTATGGGAGACACCCAAGAGGGCTGTTGGATATTGCCAAGGAAACTTGGGAAAGTGAGAGTTCTCCCCACAGGAGTGTGATTGAGCATGTCGCCCTGATGCAAGATCGAATTGCACAGGTAATGCCCATCGTGAAGGAACATTTGGCCCAAGCGCAGTTGGCACAGCAGAGAGTGTACAACCGTGGAGCCAAGACCCGTACCTTTTCCCCGGGGGATAGGATATTGGTACTTGTCCCTACGGTTGAAAGTAAATTCCTTGCCAAATGGCAAGGCCCCTACGAGATAATGGAAAAAGTGAGCGAAGTGAATTACAAGGTCAGACAACCAGGAAGGCGAAAGCCCGAACAGATCTATCACGTTAATCTGTTGAAAGCCTGGAGGGATAGAGAGTCCCTAGTCGCAGAAACTTGGTCACCAGCTCAAACTGGTTGCGTGATTCCGGAGGTTGGAATAGCAGCCACCTTGTCACAACCCCAACAACAGGAGGTTAAGGAGTTTGTGCTTCGCAACAAGGAGGTGTTCTCTGAGCTGCCGGGACAAACATCTGGGGTAGAGCATGATATTATTACCCCGCCCGGTGAAAGGGTGAAGTTAAAACCCTATCGGATCCCAGAGGCCCGACGGGAGGCAATACGGGAGGAAGTACAGAAAATGCTGAACTTAGGGGTGATAGAGGAGTCCCAAAGTGATTGGTCTAGTCCAATTGTGTTGGTGCCTAAACCGGATGGGAGCTGGCGATTTTGTAACGATTTTCGTCAGTTGAACAAAGTTACAAAATTTGACACCTACCCCATGCCACGTATAGATGAGTTGATCGACCGGCTGGGAACAGCCCGATACATGACAACTCTTGACCTCACAAAAGGGTATTGGCAAATTCCCCTGGCCAAGTCGGCCAAAGAGAAAACCGCATTTGTAACCCCAGACGGGGCGTTCCAATATAAGAGAATGCCGTTCGGGTTACAGAATGCGCCGGCCACATTCCAGCGGAAAATGGACCAGATACTGAGGCCCCATCGGAAGTATGCTGCGGCTTACCTGGATGACGTAATTGTCCATAGCACAGATTGGGCCTCACATCTGCCAAAAGTGCAAGCAGTCCTAGACTCTATCCGGGAAGCGGGGTTTACGGCTAACCCCAAGAAGTGTACCATTGGGCAGGAGGAGGCCAAATATCTTGGGTACACCATTGGCAGGGGAGTAATAAAACCCCAACTCAACAAAGTCGAGGCCATCCAGAGTTGGCCACGTCCCAACAGCAAGAAGCAGGTACGAGCCTTTCTGGGAATCGCGGGTTATTATCGGCGCTTCATTCCCCACTTTGCTTCTAAGGCTGTGCCCCTAACCAACCTGACGAAAGGAAAAGGGTCGGTCATGATTAAATGGACCCCCGAGGCTGAGGCAGCATTCCAATTCTTGAAACAAGCCTTATGTAGCCAGCCAGTGTTGTACTCACCCGACTTCTCTAAAGACTTTGTCGTACAAAGTGATGCGTCAGATGTGGGGTTAGGAGCAGTATTGTCCCAGGTCTGGAACGGGGAAGAGCACCCAGTCATTTACCTCAGCAAGAAGTTGAAGTCCCATGAGGTAAATTACGCCACGGTTGAAAAGGAGTGTTTAGCGGTGAAGTGGGCTCTAGATTCCCTTCGGTACTATCTGCTAGGTAGGCACTTTGACATGGTTACGGATCACGCTCCGTTAAAGTGGATGGCTCAAAACAAGGAGACAAATAGAAGAGTAAATAGGTGGTTCCTGGCCCTACAGGAATTCAACTTCACAGTAAAGCATCGCCCTGGCGTTCAAATGGGGAATGTGGATGCTTTGTCTCGAGTACATGAATGCCTGATTGCTGGTGTTCCAACCCCAAGGTTAAAACAAGAGGGGGGGGTATGTGACAGCAGGAAGGTAAAGTCACCTGGTTGCATCCAGGGGGGTAGGTATATTTCTCCCAGATTCAGGCTTTATGCCGACTTATACAACTAGGGAGAGAGTTGATGAAGCCCAGCTGAGGCTAGTGGGCTCATGGATGATTCATACCTCTAGGGAGAGTGCTGGGCGTCGTGCAGGCAGGGAGTTGATGAGACCAGCTGAAGCTTGTCAGCTCGTTTAAGGCCTCTATAAAAACTCCCAGCTTCATTAGGTGTTTGCTCATGCCTGGACCCAGACCTGTGTGGACTGTCTAGGGAGAGTGAACCCCTGTGCGGTGAGACAAAGCCTGTGTGGCTATTTGTTTGGACATTTACTAAACCAGGGACTTAGGGACTAGGACAGCACCAGGCTGATCCCAGTTGTTAGTTAGGGAAACCTGCATGTTTAGTCAGAGGTCAAGCTGACCAGGATTTATTTTGTTTATGTTTCTTTTTGCTTTGCTGTGTTTTTGTCACTGTAAATAGAGAAATAAACCGCACCTTTTGATCTTGAAAACCACAACCTCCGTCTGCTGGGCCTGTTTTGTGTGGGGAGCCCATCCAGGGGGTCACACACACCCGCTACCGAGCTAACCCCCTCACAGTTGTAATAACGCCAAACTCCCTGACCATCTCATGTATTATGTTCACAGTCTCTGACCATCTTTTGTTTTATGCCCACAGTCTTCATATTCTTTCGTGTGTCTGTGGTCTCTGATAATGAATATTCACAAAATATTATATGTGGCCCTTGACATCAGAGACCCACATACAGTATTGTTATAATTATGATGAAGAAATAATACACTTCATAATTTTCTGGTGGAGATTTTAAATTCAGTTAGGCCTCAAGACAGGTGAACTAAAGGTCACCATGACTTCAAATGTTTTCCAAGTTTCAATGGATCAACCATCCTAAAATTATACAAACCTTATGTTGAAACAGAGTCTCCTGAATAGTGCTCCTTTTCACGAAACCAAAGATATTTACCTGTCCTTGTTCGGTAGATAAAAGGATAGACCCAACACTGCCATAAAGGTTACACAGATACCTAACTGGACTGTTCTTATAAAGAAATCAACCTTATCTAACGGATCCTATTGTTTAGACTCTAGGAATTGTGTATACAGCCAAACTCTATCTAAATATTCATTGAGTCTGTCCAAAGCTCATTTCAAAACACTTTAAGGAGACATTTTAATACTGTGCACTCAGGATATTTTAAAATATCTATATTTGATTATCAGTCACTCAAATGATATATTATATCCCAGGTCATAGATACAATTATGATTTTAATGTCTACTGACCCAATAATAATTCTGTCGTAGGGTAAAAATATAAGATTTTGATGTAGAACAAATTAGACGTAAGAATTGTTATAAGATACCAATCAGGCCTCATGCCCCAACGCCTGTCCATGTTATTGTAAATATTTTATTTTTATTTTTTTTTATTTTTTTTGAAAAAAAAAAAACGTCGGAGCTAAAAACGCGACCGCGCGTTAGTGCGCGTTTTTGCGCGTTTTTTGACGCTCGCGTTTTTCTCTGCCTAATTCTGACGCTGAGGAACGCACTGGTCCTGGGTTTTTTTACAGCTTAAAAACGTCTATGCTATTTGCAGCTCAAAAACGTCTAGGTGGGCATGAAGCTATAGACTAACATGGACAGGCGTTTTTAAGCTGTAAAAAACACTCAAAAACGCGGCTGTAAAAACGTCCGTGGGCATGAGGCCTCAGTGTTATGAAAGACATATGAATTGTGACTATAACTGTATAAAAATATACATATAGCATGTGTTTTTCCTAGATAAACAAGTATTCACAGGATATACAAGAATTATACATTTATCCATATATATAACCATTTTATGTGATATTGATTAATCAACATTATACTGAGCGTATTTTATATTGGACCGGTTACCAGAATCCCTGAATAATATAAATAATATATATATTCTTCAGCACCAATAAATAAACAGATACACATTATGAAAATAGAACATATTATTTAACAGATAGTTCAGAACACATTTTTCTGCCCTCAGACATGCCTAGTGGTTGAAGGTGATATTACCTGAACTCATCAAAGTAAATCATTAGATTTTTCCAACCGATGGAAAATAAGCCATACATTCTGGGCTGAGCTTATTATAATTTTACGAGCGCATTGTCCCAGATGGTATAAAGTATGAGAGGTGCCATGGAGAAGGGACACTCAAGAACACTCTATCACACATGCAGACACACACATTCCATTCATTAATTCACAGTTTTACATTCATGAAGATTCCTGAACACCTTCTGCTTTGGAACTCAGAGGTCACAAGAAGTAATTTCTCTTTAAGAGTAGCCATCTTGAAAGCCACGGCATCCATTGGAAAGGGTAATTATGTCGTGTTGATTTTTATCTTATATTCATTTGTGTTCTCTTAAATATTGATTTATTGAGTATTATACAATTGATAATAATTCCCCTGAATCAATAACCGCCTTGTAGATTTTTCTTTAAAAATTCAATGTTCAATATATTTCATTTGCATAGTCTCCATTTTATTGACATAACAAACGTCTAATTTTAATTCACGTTGTTAACCACTTACTTACCTGCAGTCTGGTAACGGTTGAATTTGTGAAATACAGACGTTCTGTCTAATTGTCATTTTACGAGGTTATTGATTCCAAAGGGAAGTTTATCATTGCTGTGTCATGTCAAAGGTACTACACTCCCATTTAGCGGCTGTTTCAACTGATATTCAAGCTTTTATGTAGCACAATCGGTATTTTAATTTTATGTAACGTTTGTTTTTGTCAACCAAGAGATATACAACTATTTTGTACGATTACATGTCTGGTGAATAGATTTAATATTTTTAGACTGTGGTCATATTTAATTGAACCTGTATCTTAAAAATATCATCATTAAAAATTACTTAAAGCGGAGTGTCACCCAAAATAACATCTATATACGAGCACACTCCTTACACTACTAACATGTCCAGTAGCCACATCTTTTTTTTTTTTCTGTTGTACATACCGTATTATGGCTATGTCAATTTCGGCTTCCGGGTACTCACTCCCGCGGGAGTAGGCGTTTCTATTCTCCCGCAATGTAATCTGGGAGTTCGCATGTCCTGCAGAAAAAGTTCCCCGGCGGATAAGGTTCCCCCCCCCCTGTACTGCGCATGCGCGGCACGAACCTCAACGGAGTTTCCGAAAGTAGCCAAACATGTAGAGCTGTGAGTCGGCTCTACACGGCGCCTGCGCAGTCAGCTCTACACGGCTCTTAGTCATTGCGCAGGCACCGTGTAGAGCTAACTCGCAGCTCTACATGTTCGGCTACTTTCGGAAACTCCTTTGAGGTTCGTGCCGCGCCTGCGCAGTACAGGGGGGTCCTTTTCCGCCGGGGGGACCTTCTTCGGCAGAACACCGTCCACCGCTTCCAGGAAGTCAGTGCTTGTGGGCTTCACAATGCCCACAAGCAAAATGGAAAATTTCTATAGCTGATTTTAAAAGTTCATCTTTTGCCCGAAAACAGACAGGAGAGGTTTGAAGTCACCAAATACGTACTAATTGGTGATCTAAAAATACATTGAATGCAACCAAAAACAAAAAAATTATTTGCCGCGGAACCTCCGCTTTAAATCATAAATACCGTGCAGAAAAATTTTCCTTAAAAATGCACAACAGTATATACTGTAAGAAACTAGACTAGCACTGCACTAAATAGTTGTTGGTGAATCTAATGAAGATTGTACA
Source organism: Rana muscosa (assembly GCA_029206835.1). NCBI lineage: Eukaryota > Metazoa > Chordata > Amphibia > Anura > Ranidae > Rana > Rana muscosa. The sequence goes on along the minus strand of CM055124.1, from coordinate 15,287,597 downwards.
AAGATTACACAATCAGATTGGTATGTGTGTGGCCAGTTACCCAGATCAGATAAATGCAGCACAGTCAAAAAGCATAGCATTTGAGATTATTATGCCTAATATTTAATTATCCTCACCCAAGCATAAAAAAATGTGTCCCTGCTGAGAAATTTTCTTCACAGGTTGACAGAAAACATTTATTACAGCTGTTGATATATCATATCATATTCTATATTACAAAAAACAATCACATCAAAACCTCACTTAACTTGCATATTCTATCTTATAGGTACCTAAAATAAAGGCAACACATGATAAAGGGATATAAACAGCATAGATTGTGAAAGTCAAGATTTCCATTACAGCTGCGCCAATAGACAATAGGCCACCAGGGATGTCTGTTTACAAACAGAGCACATCTGTTTTAACTCTTCGAAACAATGGGACACTTACCATCCCAAGAGTGATATTGATCGATGGCTGATAACAGAGAAAATCCTTCCGAAACAAATGTTCCTTTTAGACGCAGCTGCAGATAACCTGTTTGTTTCAGAAAGGCTGAGTGAAAATAAATGACAGCCTGTTATGGAGAGATTATTAAAACACTTGTCAGTTTGAGCACTTTCACAGAAAGGAAGAAAACAGTATAGCAGTGTGTAGGTCAGCGTGTTCCGTGTGTCCAGATGCTCTGTCTGAGGGAAACGTTGAACTTTTAGTCTGAAAGAAAAACAAGAGTTAAAGCTAAATTCCAGGATAAGGAAGTATTGTCTAAATACAAGTGTAGCAGTATCCCCATAGGGGCTGCTGGCGATTGTGGTCCGTCTCTCACCCTACACAGCCAGGCACATGGATTTCCAGACCCACTTCAGTCAAGAAACAGTCCTTGTACTTTGTTTTATTGAGGGGGATATAACTTGGATTGGTATGGGTATAAGGTATGTAGCACCTTCCTCACTCCCCTCTCGTTCTTCAGCTCGTCTTTCTCTTGTCTAGGGGTATCTTTCAGAGGGGAAGGGAGCGGGACGCTACACGTGGGGGCTCGTGTCCGGTATAGTGTTTGTGCGCCACAGTATTGAACGTGTCTGCTGGAAGAGTTACGCGAGTGGGCAGGCCTTCATTGGCCGAAGTGCATCCCTGCTCGAAGTCGTGGACATGACCCAATGAAGGGAAAGGCCCACACAGAAGAGTGGAAAAAGGGGGAAGTTCAGCCGTGTGAAGTAGTACACGTGGGGGCTTCTATTGCACTGCGCCACCAGGCACACCCCCATCGCTTAGTTCGTGGGCGTGACTCAGAAACAGAAAAGAAGAAAAGCCCGCGAACTGGAGCAAAGGGGAGGAGTCCAATACGTGTGAAGGACTACACGTGGGACGTTGGCGCAAAAACTTTGCAGTGTGCGATGGATCAGCAACAGGTCGCCATGTTCGGACATACATCGTGGATTCCAGTTCACCTTCCACCACGACATTGACTGCTGCTGCTCCGGTAACAGATACGGGGATCCGGCTAAAGCCAAGGGGTCGATTCGCCCTGTATTCGTGCATGGACGTTGAGGCCCTGGGTATGATTTGTCCCGGCTGTTCGGGACTGGTGTGCCAACTGAAGCCATTCGGGCGATGTGAGGCCTGTGGGGAGTTCCTGTTCGAAGTGGATCCGGCGGTTGAGAAGCCGAGAACCATCTACCCCGGCCGTGCTACGGGCAACACCACTCAGAGAGGAGGAATCACTGCTGTGACAGCCATCCCTGCGCACACTGCAGCGACCGCGGAGGAGGTCGTAAAAACCCAACGGGAGAAATCCGAGGATGCTGACTCACCACGATCTCGCAGCGTCCACCACCAAAGAGAAAGACCGGCATGGTAGCCCCGACCAGCGGTTGTGGTGGACCGTCTCGCCCGCTTACGCCCGGCCCGGATGGATCCGTCGACAAGAGTTCCGGACGTCTCGTTTCAAGTAAAGGCCTAGGTAAGCCAGGCGGAGAGATTTGGTGTGTTGGAAGAGGTGAAAGCTTGGTCTCCACTACAGGATACCTGCCTGCGGAGGAGTGTGACACCTCTGACCTAGAGTCGCTCTCGGACATGGGAGACGACGTTGCAATAGATGAACTGTTTGCAGAAAAGGGCTGGGACAAAGTACCTCTCGCTTCATTCCGGAGGACCAGGGATCCACCCATGTCTACAGGGGAAAGTACACCCCGGGTGGAGGCACCAGCGCCTGAAGAGAGGTCCCATCCCCAGCCTGCCTCTACATCCCGGGGAAGACCGGGGAAAAGAGACTGTTACTGCGGGCACCAATGCCCAGATCAGATGTGATCAAGGTCCCTCGCCACCCGGACTCGATAGTTTTGCCTGGCGAAGGGGACAAAGCTACCATGCCTCCTTTGGCAAGACTACAACGCCTATTTTGCCAGAAGGTTGCTGCGGAGTACGGATGGGAGTATCCATACTTGCCGAAGGAACTGCTCTATGAGGTGGAAGTGTGCCAGGAGCGTTGGCACAATGACTTTGTGTGGACCCACCTTCAGGTTCCCCACGCCCGCAGGTACCTGGCATGCTCTCCAAAGGCCTCTACACGTTTTAAAGACTGCAAGGCAGAATGGATGTTGGAATGGCGCAAGGAAGGAGAAGATGTGGAGTATCATCTGGAGACCATGGATCAGCACTTGAAGCCACTTGTTCTGCCACATCCCCGTTTTTACATGTAGGAGAGAAGAGACTCCGTTCTTATCATGCTGCTGAACTTTCGTGGGGCCCGTTGCTTTTGTGCCCAAAGAAATGAAGGACTGTTCCTGTTCTTCACTTTTTGTAAGAGATCATGGACTCTGGGTAGATAGGGCCAAAGAAGAGAGGAAAGTTCCACGAGTGCAGTTACCGCGGTGCTGTCACCAGGTGGCAGTGTTGCGCAACGTTAAACACTTTACACACACTCACTCTTTGGAGAAAAGGGATTTCTTCCCGGAGAAGTTTCTTTTCTCTCACACGAATACAGGTGTCAGGGTTATGTGTGTTGATTTCTTTCTTTTTCCTCTGCAGGAAAACATCCCATCAAGACCACTGAGGATGGGGTGGGTCTTAGTCAGGATGGGCGGGAGAAAAAAAGTACAAATGTGAATATGTGATTCAAAGTTGTGATTTAATGCTGTTGTTTCTCTTCTGTCTTTATTCCCTTTTATTACAGGGTCCAGACACAATGTTTTAGTTGGGTAGTTTTTCTAAAAGTTTTATTTTTGTGCAATTGTTAGTTGGTCTCTGGATTGGATTATGTCAGCCGTTGAGGGCATGAATTACTCCAGACACTGGGGACCAGTGTCAAACCACCAGGGGGAGAGTGTAGCGGGTATGTACTTTCCCGGGTGTAAATTTGAACTTGACAGAGACATTGGTGATGTGTAATTCCCTGCAGCCTAGCGGGTGGCGCTGTCGCCCTGGGCTGGGGTTGAATCATTGCTGCGTGTCATGCCTCCTTTTTGTCCTCCCTCGGCAGCGGTATGGTGGGGCGGGGAACCCGCCATTCTTGCTGGGAGAGGGTATAAAGGGGGCGGCCATCTTTGTCAAGGGGGAGTCCAAGGCACCTTCAGCCTGTGGACGGTGGTTCGTGTTGGTTCTCTAGGCGGGCCTAGGCCTAGAGGAGTGAGGGAGTGAGGAGGGCGCTACACGATCCCGGACGAGCCCCCACGTGTAGCGCCCTCCTTACTCCCCTCTCGTTCTTCAGCTCGTCTTTCTCTTGTCTAGGGGTATCTTTCAGAGGGGAAGGGAGCGGGGACACCACGCCTGGCTTTCACCACAGGTGTCAGTGTGATACAAGCAAAGTTCTTTTACCTTCGGGTCAGTGTTGTGCACCTGGAGCCTCCACCAAGAGTTACCTTGAACAATGTCTGTCAGGAAATGAGCCCCACACCATTAAAGTTCAACACTCCTTTATTCTTCTCGAATGAACACAATCAGTTGAACTCCCTTGGTAGAAACAGAACAGAAAAGGAGGTCTGGATGCGAGCAGGCCCAGACACAATGTGTTCTCCACTTTCCTCCCTGAAAGTGAGTTGCGGTCTCCGAGCGAGGGGGAATTTCCTTCCAGGCGGTCTCCGATGAGAGACTCACCCGTCACTGGCAATCTGCTGCACCAGGTCTTCGAGTGAGGAGCTCCCCCCGGTCCATTACGCCTTCCGGATTCGGGTACCCACTCCCGGGGTTCCCTAGGATCTCCTTCCCTCGCGGAACTCAGTGTTGGGCACTGAGCTCCAGACCTCCATCCGAGTACCTCACCCCAGGCTAAAGGTGCCTGGCATGGAACACGACCTCCGGCTGTCCTCTAGGCCTAGGCCCGCCTAGAGAACCGACACGAACCACCGTCCACAGGCTGAAGGTGCCTTGGACTCCCCCTTGACAAAGATGGCCGGCTCCCTTTATACCCTCTCCCAGCAAGCACGGCGGGTTCCCCGCCCCACCATTCCGCTGCCGAGGGAGGACAAAAAGGAGGCACGACACACAGCAATGATTCATCCCCAGCCCAGGGCGACAGCGCCACCCGCTGGGCTGCAGGGAATTACACATCACCAATGTCTCTGTCAAGTTCAAATTTACACCCGGGAAAGTACATACCCGCTACAGGTACATTTGAGATGCCCACTTGAATGAAGATAAGAAATTAGGGACTGAAACGATATGCACCACCAGTATATACAACCTCTGCGCTTCACCTTCAGCACATACACTTGCATGCAGACTATCACTCCCAGGATCAGCTAGCACTGAATTTAAGGCCTGATACTGGCTCAGCAAGGCCCATGCAAATGCCCTTTGCAGGCAGGGACGGTGGGCCCCTATGTTGTAGCAAAATGGTAGTAGTTCTTAGTGCTAGCAGTCCCACATGTGGCTACTGATCCCAGAACCACCTCTACAGGTCCTGCCAGCCCTCCTGGCTGCAGCTGCCTCTTTCCACTGCTTATGCCACCACAGTCCTCCTGACTGGCTCTGCACCCATCCCAAACTGCTCCATTCCAGTCCTCTCAGGCATGCCTCCCAGTCCTCCTGACTGTGTGTCATTCACCAGCCCTCCTGGCTGTTTCTTGTTCCTCCTGGAGACGTGTCTGGCAGTGTTCTCCTGCTGTCCTTTTTGCTCCCAGTCCCTTCTGGCCAGGACACCTCTGTGATTCTAGGAAGGCCCTGCCTGCACATAAGCCCAGGCCCAAGGTCACCCCCCAAAACTGGGGAGCTCCCTCAAAGGCCACAACAGCCTAACACTCCATCTCCAGCTTCCACCTAAACAACTCCTCCCCAGCTGGGCTGACCCTGAGTATTTGAGGGAGTCTGCCCCCTGCCAATCCAAGTTGGGGTTTGACCAGGGCCCTCAGAATACTCCAGGCAGCTCCACCTTACTTCCCCTCCCATCTTTCTAGAAGACTCCAGTACATTTTAGAAATAGGTTGGAGGTCTCGATGATGCTGCCTGAGAGTCATCCAGCTCTCCCTGGATCTCTGCCCAACCCAGAACAAAAACAAAGACAGGCTTGGCTGCCAGCCAAGCCTGCATAAATGTACCTGCACTAGAAAAAAAACTGTTTACGATTCTAGCACTAGAGGGTGCTACACAAGAATAATGTATATTCTTCCTTGAATCTTGATGTGCTTTGTGTATTTCCTCCAGATCTGTGCAGTAATCACTGTAATACTTTGCTTCCTATATTAAAGACTGCTGCTCTCCCCCTTGTGCAAGATGACTGGTCTTGTATACACCCCCTCCTGTAGTTAGTGCAGGTAGCCTATAGTGGGTGGGGCCTGCCGGGCCCCTTCCACAGCTCAGTTCTCTGCACAGGCTATAGGCAGGACAGTGTGAATGTCATTACTATTTTTTACAAGGTAATATCTGGGTTTGTTACTGTTCACCTTCACCATAACAGGAGTGAGCTCTCAAATACAGAGCTACTGCATCAGGGGAGAGAAAGCACATGTGAGGGGGTTTGAATCAGAGAAAGAGCTTGCTACTGTGGCACAGTACATCAATGCCAATGCATTTCACACAAAGGTGCTAAATGTACCGTATTTATCGGCGTATAACACACACTTTTTTCCCCTGAAAATCAGGGGAAAATCGTGGGTGCGTGTTATACACCGATACTGACATCCCTGAGCTGTCTCCGCTGACTGTGAGCGGAGCGGAGCGAGATACACATAGCCGAATGTACTCGGCTATACTCGGCTTTTCTCGGCTCCGCTCACAGTCACGCCCAGTCCCGCCATTGGACCTGTGTTATGTCCATCATAGGGCGGGACTCGGCGTGACTGTGAGCGGAGCCGAGAAAAGCCGAGTATAGCCGAGTACACTCGGCTATGTGTATCTCGGCGGCAGCTCCGCCCAGTCCCTGAGTCCCCGGCGTCCCCGGCGTTCTCGGCGGCGTCCGCACAGTCTCGGCGCCAATTTTAAAATGATGCACGGCGACTCTGGGGCAAGGCTGCACGGCGACTCTGGGGCAAGGCTGCACGGCGACTCTGGGGCAAGGCTGCACGGCGACTCTGGGGCAAGGCTGCACAGCGACTCTGGGGCAAGGCTGAAATGGACTCTGGGGCAAGGCTGAAATGGACTCTGGGGCAAGGCTGCAATGGACACTGACAAGGCTGCACTGTGACAAGGCTGCAATGGACACTGACAAGGCTGCACTGTGACAAGGCTGCAATGGACACTGACAAGGCTGCACTGTGACAAGGCTGCAATGGACACTGACAAGGCTGCATTTAAATGTAAGTTATTTTTCCTTAAACTTCCCTGCTAAAAGTTTTTTTCCCTAAAATTTCCTCCTAAACTTGGGGTGCGTGTTATACGCCAGTGCGTGTTATACGCCGATAAATATGGTAACTGGAATTTCGGTAAACTAAAATCTACCATTTACCAAATCTACCAAATGCAGATTTATTAATTCATGAATTGTTTTCCAAACAGAGTGAATTGGCAATCAGCAGTGACAATCTGCATGCTGTGGATTGGCCTGCAAGCAGCCTTTTAAATAAAATTTGTCAACATATTAATATGGGCAATACTGAAAAATTAAGATAAAAATGCCACCAATAATTCAATATACAGTTGTAGCGGGGTGGTCAATTTAAGGGGAGTCTCTGAGTGGTAATTAGGCTCAGACACCTTGATTTGTTAGTGGCTATGGACCATTTTTGTCCTCAGGGGATAATGCTGGTGATGAGTTCAATGTGGCCTGCGGGTGGCGCTGCCATTATGTGCCAGGGTTGAACCGCGAGCATAGTGTTGTGCCATTTGTGTCCCCTCTCGGCAGCCGTCCGGTGGGGCGGGGAACCTGCTGTGCCTGCCGGGAGAGGGTATAAAAGGGGCAGACATCTCCTGATCGGGGTCCACCCCCAGGCACCATCAGCCTGGGAGTGAGTGCGGTCCATCTCCGGGTGCCCTAGGCCCGGAGGCTGTGTTCCTGTTCCATCTCAGGCACCTTTGGCCTGGGATGAGGTACTACCCTGCTGTCCTGTTCGCCTGGGTATGAAGACCCAGTGGATGCGGAGAAGGCTCGGGGCCCAGCACCTTCGGCTGGGGCCTGCTAAGGATTGAGGAGTCCAGGGTGCCGCCTTGCGAGGGGACCCGCACTCAGAGAAGGGAGGATCATTCCGAAGGACCGATGCGGAAGTCATGGTGAAGGAAGGGTCTGTTAACTCTCTGGGGGGACATCTTCTCCTTGATAGGGGCCATGTTCTAAGAAGGACGCTCACGTTCAACAGGTCAGTGGCAGTGGCCTTATTCACCGGGTCTGTGGCAGGGACCAAACTCACTGTCTGTGGCAGAGACTGTGCGCCTAGTATACTGCTCGCGAATCTGAGTAGTAAAGTAAAGAGCTACTTTTGTGCCTGGACCTCCTCCACACCTTGAGCTGTTCCGTTTCTTTGCTCCAACCTTTCTCTTTCCTATCCAAGAGACTGAGTATACTAAAGTGAGAAAAAAATCTTAAGTTGGAGCTTCAGCTGGTGTGGACATTCATGTTACTGGGGAAGTTAAGGACTTGCCTCTACTCACGGTAGAGGCGAGAATCATTCTCGGGAGGATTCTGACCTGGCTGCAGACAAGACCCAAAACTAACACCGCTCAACCTTTTGCACAAGAGGGTACGGGCTGATAGCGCGGTGTGCCTGTCTCCCCCCTGCGAGGAGCCGAGTTAAATGCAGGAGGGGGATAGGTGGGTTCGCTAGACAGTATATGTGCATCAGAACTAATCATGCAGCTGTCCCTTTAATTGTAAAGAGCACTTGTGGAAAACAAAAACATAAGAAAGGGTTCGGCACTACTCTTCATCAAGTAAAAAAAAGAAAAAAGTGTTTGTATTATTAAAAACCAAACACTCCTATCTATACAGGGGAGGGCTGGCGGCCTTAGGCCTGGGGGGCAAGTTCAGACAAGTGGCCCATTGAACAGCCAAATCAGCTCATCATCCATGGCCCACCTGTTTTTTCAATGCAGCCTCACCAGTTCCCATCAGTGCAGCCAACTCCAGTGCCCATCAATGCAGCCTGATCACTGGGGCAGGTTACATGGGGTGTATGGGGGGGAGATGGGGGGTCAGCTAGGGGTGTCAGGGTCTCTCACCTCAGTGATCTCAGTTCAGCAGGTCCTTGCACGCCACGGTCTCCTGGGGGGGTAACGCTCCTGATCCTGGGGTCAAGTTGCGCCCAGCCCTGCAGCCCTACGTCCCGACTCCCTGGCACGCCCTGCCTCTGCCTGCTTCCAAGAATCCGGTCCCAGGGAGTTGTAGTTTTCTCTGCGCTGCTGTGTTTTCCACCCACCAGAAGCTTGAGTGCGGACTACAACTCCCGGAATGCAACAGCTAGTGGTCGGCCACCAAGGCCATGCCCCCGGCCCGACTTCCTAGACCAGAATAAAAAAGAAAATGGTAGCGGCAGCGGCTGCCGGCCATTTTGAACATAAGTTAAGGCGGCCTGGGAGGCAATTGCCACCCTGCCCCCTGGCCCAGCCCTCCCCTGCTCCTATATACAGTACACCATTGTATATAAAATAAGCAATGAGTCCATCAATAACCCTCCAATCACTGTGCTTTATAATAGAAATGTGACTTCCATTTGAGTGCTCCACAACAGTGTGAGAAAAATGCACACTCGCCAACTAGAAATGACCTCAATTGCTCTCCACAATGCTCAAAAAGTTCTTTTAATCTCTCTTCAGACGGCCCCAGGGCAAAGGAGGAATAGATCCATAGCACTCAGACACTCCAGCTAAAAAATTCTCTCAACCGGTGTAATAATCTACATGCCTAAAGAAGATTATATAAAATATAGTGTAGCATTTTATTCAAATCGGGGATTGCATTTACATAACAAGGTGCTTATGTGAGCACCAACACAGACACCCTCAAGGTGGAAACGGCACCGCCACTGGTATGGAGGCGGTGTGTGTTCCAAACAACCAGAATTACGTGGAGTGTCTAAACAAAAGTGATGTCAATAGTGGTGACAGTGCAGCCTCAATGCATTTTGCAATATGTGCGTCATCAGGATGCCCAGACAGTGTTAATTTTGTCGACTAAATGAATACTATTTTAGTCGACTAAAACTAAAACAATTGAGATGACTAAAACTAAAATGCCGTTTTAGTCAAAAGACTAAGACTAAAACTAATTTGAAATTTGACTTCAAAATGAACACTAATCTGTAGTGCATGTTCATACCTCAATACCATATGTAGCGCACTCACCCCCTTCACCTGCCTTTGGCTCCCAGCAGTTAGAGAGGGCACACCACGCCACAAGCCCGTACCCTCCTGTGTAAAGAGGTTGAGCGGTGTTGTTGGCGGGTCTCCACAGCCAGAAACCAGAATCCTCCAGAGAATGGTTCTCACCTCTACAATTGACAGAGATAAGTCCTTGTTCCCCCCAGTGACTTGAATGTCCACACTAGCTGCAACTCCAACGTAGAGTTTTTTTCTCGTAAATAACAGTCTCTGATAAGAAAAGGTTGGAGTAAGAAGACAGGACAGCATAAGGTGTGGGAGAGGTCCAGGCACGAACGTAATCACTTCACTGCTCGGCTTCTCAAGCAGACTCAGCCCAGGTGGATAGTCTCCCTAGGTAGGGACTAGCAGCCAAATGGTACTCTAACCTAACTGCACAGTCTCTGCCACAGACTGGATGAACTTGGTCTCTACCACAGACCTTGTGAACTTGGTCTCTGCCACAGACCTGGTGAACTCAGTGGCCCCTTCCTTCACCGTGACTTCTCACCGGTCCCTCATAACAGTATCTCCCCCGGCCTCCTCGCCTAAGATACGGGTCCCCTCGCAAGGCGGCACCCTGGGATTCCTCGATCCTTGATGGGCCCCAGCCGAAGGTGCTGGGCCCAAGGCCTTTGCTGCAGTCCCAGGACTAAAGGTGCCTGGGACTGATTCACCGACCTCCGCCCCTGGGCCAAAGGTGCCCAGGGTGGACAGGAACACACTCCCTGGGGTAGGACCCTGGCCACCACAGACCGTACAGAACAAAAACCCAGAACAGGCAGCGTCTGCCCCTTTTATATCCTCTCCCAGCATGCACACTAGGCCTGCCACACCCACTGTACGGCTGCTGAGAGGGGACACACAAGGCACAGCACTGTATCAGTGGTTCAACCCTGGCCTACCATGGCAGCGCCACCTGCAGGCCACAGGGAACTGTACACTGATACTCTCCCTGCAGACAAAAAATGGTTGACAGAATCCTGACAATTGGGGTGTTTGAGCACAACTACCACTCAAACACTTCCCCTAAATTTAGGACCCCGCTACACTCTCCCCCCACTAAATCAGACACTGTCCCCAGTGTCTGGAGCAAACCTATGCCTCTCAAGCCAGAGTCAACATATACCCAGGTTGTGTTTGTGGGCGGGGTATATAGATGACATCCTCCTCCTATGGGATGGAGATCCCCCATCTCCTCATTCCTTTATGACCTCCCTCAATGACAATCAGAGGGGTATTGAGTTGAAATATGAGACAAGCTATTCTGAAATTAATTTCCTGGATCTAAAGATCAAAGTTGTGGGGAACAAATTAACTACGTCTACATATTTCAAGTCTCAAGCCTCGTACACACGGCCGAGAATCTCGTTGTAAAAAACACGTCGTTTTTTTAGACGAGACCCTTGGACAAGAAACTTGTCCCGGCCGAGTGTACACACGCTCATTTCAAAGAACCCGCGGTTCTTTGAAGGGAGCGAACGCGGTGACGTAGTGAATACAACGAGCATGCGCTCGTCACATTCGATGCCGTCGCCGCCATCTTTGTACACCCTATCCTATGCCTAGGAAGCTACCGCGCATGTGTCAAAGTCATTTCGAGCATGCGCGGGCTTCCCGGAGGACAGGTAAGTGTACACACACACAATTTTCTTGTCGAGAAACAGGCTGACGAGAATCTCGACGAGAAAATAGAGAGCAGGTTCTCTATTTTCTCGTCGAGATTCTAGTCGGTTTTCTTGACGAGAAACCATACACACAAACGAATTCATGTGTACGAGGCTTAAGGATAGAAATTCATTCATACCCACTACGAGTTGTCACCATAAACCTTGGCTTGGATCAATCTCTAAAAGCCAGTATATTAGGCTTAAGAGGAATTGTTCCAGCCAAGAAGAGTTTTTACAAAAGGCTGAGATACTTACCCAAAGGTTTAAAGAAAAAGGTTACCCTGAATTATATCTGATGACCTCTCTTGAGACAGTTAAACAACTGAATCGTGGTGATCTTCTAGTTGAAAAACCGCGACAACAAGAAAATGTTTTTTCGAAAGGTGTTCCATTCATCACCACCTATTCTTTACAACATAAAAAATCAAACAATTGCTGTCTCGACATTGGCATATTGTCAATAATGATCGTATACTGAGGGATATTTTGCCCGAGAGGCCCCAGGTCGTTTTTAGGGGGGCTACCTCCCTAAGAAATAGGGTGGCGCCTAACATTATTGATCCTCCATCCAAAGTGAGTTTTTTTGGACATTTTACGGGTTATTATAAATGTCGCAACTGTAGAGTTTGTTCCCTTAACAGTTGCACTAGTAGAAGGACAACCAGTTTTTGTCCACTAGTACACAAGTTACACATGATATTAAACCCTTTATTACTTGCTCCACAGTGGGCGTGGTGTATTTACTCCAATGCCCCTGTGGTTTACAATATATAGGGAGGACTAAACGCCCCCTACAGGTTCGATTGAACGAGCACATTACAAATATTAAATCAGGGTTTAAAAATCATTCGGTATCCAAACATTACAGATTAGTGCATAAAAGAGATCCTTCAAACACGTTGTTTTTAGGGATCGACAAATTTAGCCCGAAATGGAGAGGCAGCTCTTTGATAAGGGATATCTCTAAATTAGAGATGTCCTGGATTTTTAAGGCTAGGACTTATGTACCCCATGGAATGAATATTGATGTGGACGTCAATGCTTTTATTGACAATTCTTAAAAAGATTGTTTTTAACATTGTGAACTAGGTCTGAGTCATGTACAAGATTTGCCTAGTTTTCAGTTATTTATTTTTTTTCATATTTTTTCTTTTTATTATCTTTTTTTCTTTTTTGATATTGTTTATTATCACTATAAATAATCATTTTTTACACATATTTGAATATCCATATTTATAATATGGTTTATAATCAACATATATATTTTTTACATACACAAATTTAATATCGCCATTTATAGTTTAGTCTTATATAGCAGATTATACCTAAATGTAGGTGATTGCTCACATTAATTATTAATTAATTTGACAAAAATAAATTTTTAGTGGCACTAATTATCCTATTCCTTAGTATATATATATATATATATATATATATATATATATATATATATAATTCTCACGGTATTGATTAATATCACTATTTATATTTTTGTACACAACCGGGGATAGGTTATGTTTGTTTAGATTATTGTATGTAATTATGGTATTTGCCATCTACATACATATCTAAAATATTATTTACACACATATATTCACTTAAATGTGCACATAATTCTTTGTCCTCTAAAAATAAAATATTTTTATATTTTTTAATTTTATATTATTATTTTATAATGTATAAATAATATTTTTATTATTAATTATGGATATTCCCGACTCAAAGGGTGTTTTTATTTTTATATTTATTTATTTTTTGTATTATATAATTGGATTTGCCATGATACAAGATGGCGGATATTGATCCGTGTCCATGACTCAGATCGAGGTTAATTTAATTATTTTCCTTTGTTTTTGTCTTTCCCATATGTGGCATGACAATATCGTACCGGTTTGTTACATCTATGTGCGGCTTTCCATCTTTCAAGATGGTTGCCGTGCATATGAGGGTAGATATTGTATCATGTCCGGGATCCAAATCGAGGTAGATGGAGTCATTCCTTTTTTTGTTGACCTTCCGGTCTATTTGTGAGAGATATGGGCAATTTTGCACCATTTCTACAGTTATATATGTGGTTTGCCATCATCCAAGATGGCCGCCATACTTTCATGTCCGGTTGTCAAAACGAGGCATGGTTCTATAAAATGTGGTGATTCAGCTCACTACCCGTCCCTTATTGACAATGTCTACGATGACGAAACGCATCTAAGGGGGTACGCGCTGACGTCACCATGCTCGTTTGGACGGGAGTTTGCTTTACAGCCGGCCGGCTTTTCTTACATGTCCTGTTTTCGCTTATTTGATGTAAGTGTATTTTTAACCTTTTTTTAATAAATAAGTGCCGTTATCACACTATCCAGTCCTTATTTTCTTTTAGGTACATTATCCTGTGGGCTCCTTGGAGTCATATCGTTAAAGCTGGGATCCACACTGATCCGGTATAGCAGCCTTAACCATAGGGAGACGTCTATATCAATACACCCGTCTCCTGCCGTCAGTGGATTTGTTTTGCTTACAACCTGATGTAATCTGGTAAGGAGATTACTTATGAGGTGGCGGTTCACTCCGTGGTGGATATTTTACTCTTCTCACTACATCGATTAAGGCTTATAATTACACCTGTCTGGTAAGGAGATTACTTATAAGGTGGTGGCTCACTTTTATTGAAATAGCACACACTTGGTGTTGTTACGTCTTCCTTACTACATAGCACTTTTCCATTGAGGATTACTTTATGTGGCAGGATTACGCTATGTTTTTTTCTTTCCTTTGTTAAAACATTTTGGACACTATACCTGCCCATATTGTGGAGTCATCCTTCCATTGCTACAGTTCACCATCCTCGAGGAAATTAGCACTGGTGTGTTAATCAAAAGGCCTAGGCTGGGTCATAGCCATCTGCCTGTTTGCTTACTATCTGGTAAGCATACATCCACATAAGTTCATATAGGATTTACGTGTGTTTTCTTGGCATTTGTCTACTCCAGCATTTCCAATTGTAATTTTTTGGACTTTGAAAATTATCCCCAAAAATTTTTTTCCTCTATTCTGGACTCATTAGCGCAATTTTTTTTCCCTTTTTCAGAGTCAAAATTGACCTATTCCAGAAACTATCTACAAAAAAAAAATAAAAAATTTGAAAAATATGTTTGTTTGTGTCGGGACCTGAACATGGGGAAAGGGGTTTAAATGAAGAGATGAAGAAAGTGTAGTAGAAAACAAATGTGTACATCCCATTCTCAAATGTCACATGGTTCAAAATAAACATTTTTTTTTTCATTTACATTTCCCTCCCCTGCTGCAATAGCTAAATCCACCCCATACTCAGTGATTTGCTTGGTGTCCACCTGCAGAGGGAGAAAGAAACATACACAACCAACAATTTGACATCCTAACTTATGTACAGTAGAAGAGAAAGGATTCTCCCCGGAGAAAAAAAATCCTTTCCTTCTAACAAGTAAAACACATTTAAAACATAATGCAAGAGTTACGCAACACTGCCACCTAGTGGAAGTGCCACCGTCAAGACACCTGTCCCTGGGAAAAAAACTTTTTCTTGAAGACGAATCCTCTTCTTCTTGAACCTGACTTTGGCCCTGAACTATTTCTAGCCCAAAGTCACTGTCTTTGTGGCGCTGTGAGAGGAAAAAAAAACAACAGCTCCTGCTCTTCCAGCAAAGTAGAATACCCCATCTGTAAGGGCAAAAGTTCTTGGGCTGCAGGAGAGTACACTCCGGAATAAGTAAAAGACAAAACATAAAGAGTCCAGTCTCTCAAAGATAGTACTGTGGATGAGGCAACACTAGTGGTTTCCAGTTCTTGTCAAAAGTGTCAATAATAATAATTCAACATTGTCTTTCTCCTTCCGGCAAATAACCACTTTATCTGTGTGGATATGCCTGCCAAGCATTCATGACTCCTTACATTCCTTGTACCGCTTGGTGATTGCGATGGAACAGGCAAAGTACCTACGGGCCTGGGGTACCTTTAAGAAAGTCCACAGAAAGTCCTTGTACCACCGATCCCTATAGGCCTCCACCTCAAAAAGCAAGTCTTTAGGCAAGTACGGGTATTCCCACCCATATTCGTTTGCCACTCTCTGGTTAAATAACCGCTGCATCCTGGACAACGGAGGCATGGTTGCAAGATCTCCCATACCCGGCAGAACTATGGCATCCGGGTGTCGAGGCACTTTCACTGCCTCCGGACCAGACATAGGGGCCCGCAATGACACTCGTCCCATCCCGGCAACAGGTGCAGGTATCTCAAGTGGTGGAAGGGCAGACAACGGGACAGATTCCTCCTCAGGCTCCTGGGCCTCCTCCCGGGGTGTATCATCCCCAGTGACCATGAGTGGGTCCCTTTTTCTACGGGACGAGGACAGGGGCATCTTATCCCAACCCTTCCGCTCGAACAGTTCATCTATGGCCACATCATCCCCTGGATCAGAGACTGACTCCAGGTCGGAGGTATCACACTCCTCCGCCGGCAGGTAACTTCTAGTGGATGAAGAATCACCGCCTCTCACAAGTTCAAGGGCTCTGGGGTCCCTGACCCAAGCATCCCCGACACTTCGGACCTTAGCCAAGATCCCTTTCCCCGGCTTACCTCGGCTTGTAGCTGATGCAGGATGTCCGGAACTCTTTCCTGTGGATACATCCGATCCGAGCAAGCGCTGGGGTGTAACTCCACCACGGCCGCAGGAAGCCTTAACATAGCCGACCTTCCTCTTGGGCGGTGGGAGCGAGGACTCAGTAACAACCGAGGCAACATCCTCCGGTTTCTCCGTCTCCGGTTCCTCAATCACCGGAACATTCTCAACTGCGACTTCCTCCGAAGTCCCGACAGTGCGCGTAGGGGTGACTGTGGAAGCTCTGATTCCTTCTTCTAGAGTGGTGGCGCCTGTAAGGCAGTTATAACAGAAGGTCCGAGGTTTTTCAGTAGGCTGGTCTACCTCAAACAGGAACTCTTTGCACTGCTCGCATCTTCCAAAAGGCCTAAGATGCACCACCAGTCCCTGGCATCCGGGACAAACCACTCCAAGGGCCTCCGCCTCTCTGCAGACATAGAGAGCGAAGTGAACCCGAGGCTTCAGTCGGATCCCCGTGTCGGTCACAGAAGCAGCAAACTAGGTCATATTCATGGTTGAAGTAGCCGGAATCCATGAGGCATTAGACGCCATGTTGAAAAAATGCGTATGTTCCTGCGCTTAGGACCTCAATTAAATGATGAGCTGCAGCCCCCCTAATAGGATCCTAAAAAGGATCTGAATGATTGGAAAATTTATATGGTGGCGTATGGCGCTGCTCGTTCCTAAAATAACTCAAAAATGTAGGAAGATAAAGGACTAATGAGCAAACAAATTATATAAATAAATATATGTATACGTGCTGTGACACAAAATATATTGAATATATTTCCATTTCTTCCACTGAAGTCTCAGATTATGCTCAGCTCCCTTCTCTATGCCAGATCTATATCGGACCTGCATATATTTGAATGCATTTTGGCCAGGATCCTTCATTGATACAGTGGTGGTGATCCATTACCATTGTTTTCTATACGGGATCTTTTGAAAAAGCTGCACCGTGGAAATCCCTGAGATTGTGCTGCAAACTGGTCTCTAGTTGGAGGAATCAGTGGGGACACCTGGACCTGATTGGAAGCTAATCGTATCATGCTGTCTACCCCTGTAGGGGTGTGAGGAGCTGGTGAGTGGGGACCCTTGTGGGGGAATATCTGGAAGACTGTTTGGAGGAAAATTTGCTGTCAATTATCATTTTGAACATTGTCAATTACTGAGGAGTGGACTTTTTTTATATATGTATATATGATTTTATATATATATATATATATATATATATATATATATATATATATACACACACATACACATATTTTTTCACTATTTTTATATTTTTTATTGCTATCACCGACACATCATTTATATTTATGGTTTATGGTTTGCACCATATAATTTTTATGGTATAGGGTTTGATTAGCACATATATATATATATATATATATATATATATATATATATTTTTTATTTTTTTTGCACATTTATTAGTGAACACATTGCACTATAGTGTACTCAGAGGTATAGTTTTATATGTAACTCCCCTGTTACTAAGGGTATATTCAATATAATTTGTGTCACAGCACGTATACATATATTTATATATATAATTTGTTTGCTCATTAGTCCTTCCTTTATCTTCCTACATTTTTGAGTTATTTTAGGAACGAGCAGCGCCATACCCCACCATATAAATTTTCTAATTAGACGCCATGTTACCCGCTTGCAGATTCATAGCGCACTGTCCTTTTTGCACCAAAGTCACCACGTGCAACTCATCACATGGCGAGGCTCCTCCCATCCTCTGCAATGTTCGCGGGCTTTCTAACTTTAGGCACGCCCATGAACTACTTAGCCTGGGCTCTCCTCGTGGCGCAGTCACTTTTCCTTTCAAATATGGCCGACCTCCACGGAACTTCACAGGGGCATGAAGTTCAAACTCTGGGGGGGTTTCTTCTCCTTTCCGGCCATAGAAATCCCGGACTCGAGCCCCCACGTGTAGTGCACTCACCCCTTTCACCTGCCTTTGGCTCCCCGCAGGTAGAGAGGGCACACCACGCCACAAGCCCGTACCCTCTTGTGTAAAGAAGTTGAGCGGTGTTGTTGGCGGGTCCCCACAGCCAGAAACCAGAATCCTCCAGAGAATGGTTCTCACCTCTACAATTGACAGAGATAAGTCCTTGTTCCCCCCAGTGACTTGAATGTCCACACCAGCTGCAACTCCAACGTAGAGTTTATTTCTCGTAAATAACAGTCTCTGATAAGAAAAGGTTGGAGTAAGAAGACAGGACAGCATAAGGTGTGGAAGAGGTCCAGGCACAAACGTAATCGCTTCACTGCTCGGCTTCTCAAGCAGACTCAGCCCAGGTGGATAGTCTCCCTAAGTAGGGACTAGCAGCCAAATGGTACTCTAACTTAACCGCACAGTCTCTGCCACAGACTGGATGAACTTGGTCTCTACCACAGACCTTGTGAACTTGGTCTCTGCCACAGACCTGGTGAACTTGGTGCTTCAATGCTTGACCTCTTTGTAAGGAGAAGACATCCCTCCAGAGAGTTACCGGGCCCCTTCCTTCACTGTGACTTCTCACCGGTCTCTCGGAACAGTTCCTCCCCCGGCCTCCTCATCTAAGATACGGGTCCCCTCGCAAGGCGGCACCCTGGGATTCCTTGATCCTTGATGGGCCCCAGCCGAAGGTGCTGGGCCCAAGGCCTTTGCTGCAGTCCCAGGACTAAAGGTGCCTGGGACTGATTCACCGACCTCCGCCCCTGGGCCAAAAGGTGCCTAGGGCGGACAGGAACACACTCCCTGGGGTAGGACCCCCGGCCACAACAAAAACCCCGAACAGGCAGCATCTGTCCCTTTTATATCCTCTCCCAGCATGCACAGAAGGCCTGCCACACCCACTGTACGGCTGCTGAGAGGGGACACACAAGGCACAGCACTGTATCAGCGGTTCAACCCTGGCCTACCATGGCAGCGCCACCTGCAGGCCACAGGGAACTGTACACTGATACTCTCCCTGCGGACAAAAAATGGCTGACAGAATCCTGACAATTGGGGTACCACTCAAACACTTCCCCTATATTTAGGACCCCGCTACACATAAATAAATAACATATTAGATTTTTCACTCCAGCAGTATATAATGAGTTTGGAAATTGTAGAGAAATGTTAACTAATGCATTACAATTTAATTACACCCATTAGATTTTAGACGACTAAAAACTGAAAATTTTATTCAAATACTTACCGTAATTTTCCTTTCTAATGAGCTCCATGTCAGCACAGCTGGGTGAGGCCCCGCCCACCCCTACGTGATCAGGACTTAACTATAAATTTTTCACTCACCTCAGCCTCTGCGTTTCGTAACTATTACTACTTAACTTGGCGGGTTCTGTGCTGACATGGAGCTCGTCAGGAAAGGAAAATTACGGTAAGTTTTTGAATGAAATTTTCCGTTTTCCTGACGGCTCCATGTCAACACAGCTGGGAATTAACTAGCCAAAACAGGGGAGGTATAATGCTACACACTCCAATTCTGACTAAAACAGTAAAAGAAACCATGATGCCTCTGACAAACTCAACTGTCATGAATATGAATATTTTTGGTGTCCACATAGTTGTATTGCAGATAGTTTGAGACACCTGGCCTGCTGTCACTCTCAAGGTCCGGACCCTTCTAGTGAGAGTGCCCTGATTCTCCTGGCACAGCCAGCCCTCCAACCTGCAGGCCAAGGAGATGAGCTTATCAACCAAGAGATAATAATCTTGCTGGAAGCCGTAAAATCATTATGTGTTCCACCTGAAAATGACAAACAGATGTACAGGCCTCCTGATGGCAGGAGTCACCTTGATTAAATATTTTAGAGCTTAGCCCACATCCGATGGGCTAACTTCTTGAGTACTCCCCAAAGGGAACGTAGGAGGAAAACCTCTTGTGTGATATGAACTCTGAAAGTCAGTTCAGGCACAAATTCGAGCATTGGCATGAGCACCATGCTGTCTGGGAAGTACGCGAGTATGGGTTCTTTAAACCCAAGGACACCAATGCTGATGTAATTGCCACCAGTAAATCAGTTTCAGTAAAAAAAAAAAAAACACAAGGTGATTGAAGGCATCCGATGAAATAACATCCATCAGCATTGGTATATCTCATTTCGGAAACAAGTTGAGGTTTCAACCAAATTGCATCTTGAAAAACTGTATAATTAAGCGTTGGAAGCTTGCTGGATGCCGGTGAAGCCAGAGATAGTCAAAAATGCATGCCTATAGCATGCTTGCACATAAAACTAAGTCAAGCCACGCCTGTAGGCATTCGGAGCAGGATTCTGAAGAGTCCAGCATAAAATATTGATCAGCGAATATACTGGGCATATATGCTCTGTTCCACTATAGGCATGCTTAGCGCTGTCCTTTCTGGTTTCCGTAGAACTATTCAAATCTTCACAGAGCATTCGACATCCATTAGGCTCTGCCTCTCCCGACCCAGGCCATCAGCCTGAGCCTGTCGGATGCTGGATGAATGGGACTGGAGAAGATTTGATCTACCAGGCAGAGGGCGTCACTCCTTGACACTCATCAGGATGAGTAGCGGGTACCAAAACTGTCACCTTTGTTCACCCCAGCCTTAGCTGAAAGCTGAGAATCAGAGGGAGCAGCTACAAAAGGCATAAGCCGTCTTGGCAATCCATTCTGCGGTCAGCACCTCCACTCCGAGAGCTTGTGGATCCTGGGCCCTGGAATGGAACTTCAGCAACTTAGTGCTGACTGGGAATGTAAGCGGTCTACCTCTGGCAGACAAAACACCAAGCTCTGTTAGTTCTCGAAAGACTCGCAGTAGTCTGGATCATCCATTGTCTTGACCTGGACAAATAGTTTGTCTGAAGATTCTTCCGACCAGGCACATAGGTCGCAGATCGTTGGGAGGATTGACTTGGCTGAATTCTAGAATTAGAGAAAACTTCAGAAGTGAGAGACTGAGCCTTGTTTCCAGATGTAGGCCACAGTCGTTGTGCTGTCCAACTTTCCCAGGACAGGCTTACTTTGGATGAGGGGACTGAAGGCTAAGAGCCTGAAAAGGCTGCCCTCAACTCCAAGATGGAGTCTTGGATCCTTGACAAAAGACCATTGGTCCTGAGCTCATTGTTCCTGAAGTAGGGCTCCCCTACATTGGCTGGTATCTGACTGCACCACCAGGTCGTCTGAGCTGCTGGGGCGAGGCGATTTCTATGGCTCAATCTGAGACGTGAAGGATGACAGATCTCCCAATATGGACCAAAACGCTTTCCTTAGGGGACGCCGTGTCCATCCCCAAGCCGTCCCTATGTTCATATCTCCTATGATATCGGGACGTTGGCAAAATTGTACATATGCATCCACAGTGTCACCCTGTGAGGATGCACGTTTAAGCAATTTTTTCGAGGCCCGGAAAGATGGCTGGACAATGCCAAACAGACGGTCCCCACACAAGACGAATCTAGTCATTCCTTTAGAGTGTCTTGACCATCTGCTTAATTGTGACAATTGGTTAGGTGCCGTCATCATCTTTATCCTAGGTTGCTTGATCTAGGCAACATCCTTGCAGTCATATTCGTCTGTTTCTCGTTGGAAGGATCTGAAGTGGATTGTTTGCTTGAGAAGGCTTGGAGACTTCACAGGGTGAGTGGAAACACCCTTTAGAGTGTATTGACCACATGTTGCATGACTGCGACAACCTGTTAGGTGCCGTCGTCCTGATCCTTGGTTGCTTGAACAAAGCAGACTGTGTGTCATGTCCATTTGGAAGTTTGGAAAATGGGCTGCTTCACCTGGTATGGACAGGCAGCTTCATTGTCAGAGCAAATAACCCTTTCACAGGGTGAGCCGAAAACACCCCTTTAGAGTGTATTGGCAATTTGTTTATTGGGTGTGACACCTTTTAGGTGTCACCCTCCTCCCTGGCTGTTTAAGCCAGTGGGATACATACTATCATTCCCATCCGTGTATTCCTCTTATAGAGCTTGAGGAGGGATGTTTGCTTGGGAAAGCTATGAGACTGCTCCTTCATGTTCATCCATGTCTTCTTATTGAAGGGCCTGAAGCATGTTCGTTCTGAGATTGGTAAACACTAATATATAACCTCACCACAGGGCTTGTGCATCATTCAGCAAACCAACCCATAGCCCCAGATCACACTGGTGCATTTTTGACATGCGACCCGACCAGTCAAATCACATGAAAAATAGGCGGCAATCACACCGCCCTAATCGGTGCAATGCTGCATCAGCGGCGCCGCACCATCTTCAAAAAAGCAGCTTTGTACTACCTTTGCGATTTCGGGTTGTGACCTATATTGACATCCGCACAGAGACTTGAACAGTCGTACAGTTTTTAGGATTCATTATCTCTACTGATGGGGTCGCAATGGACCCTCAGAAAATTAAAGCAATCCAGGAGTGGCCGGCTCCTGTGGACAAAAAGGGGGTACAGCGATTCATTGGATTTGCAAATTTTTATCGGAGGTTTATCGCAGACTTCTCATCCATTGTGGCTCCCATCACTCAACTGACACGCCAGCATAATCGCTTTCAGTGGTCCCCAGAAGCCCAAGAGGCTTTCACCACACTAAAATCTTTATTCACTTCTGCACCAATATTACGGCATCCAGACCCAGCTCTGCCCTTTGTACTGGAAGTAGATGCATTCGAAACTGCTACTGGGGCCATCCTCTCTCAACGACAGGGCCCCAAGGATCTTCTGCACACTGTAGCCTTCGCATCTCGGAAGTTAATTTTAGCAGAGAAGAACTATTATTATGTAGGTGACAGGCAGTTACTGGCCATCAAATTTGCCCTGGAAGAGTGGAGGTATCTACTGGAAGGTGCTTCCCATCCTGTTATGATCTTTGTGACAGACCTAGCCGGGACAGAGGCTTTTGGAGGGGACTGAATGCAAGCCTCTTGCCCTGCGACCATGGGCCCTGGCATTTGGGGGAATGGTGCTCTTTGTGAGCTGTATGCCTGGGGACCCTTTGGGGGGTGTTACTTTGGATTCAGGTCCATGTGCCCCAAGACACACAGACTCTGGGGACCCTGTATATGCCATATTAGAGTGACTGATTCATACTGTTGGGACATTCACACCTTCACACTAAGGATATGCGAATACAATCACCTCCAGCCATCTGTCTGTCCTCTGTGCTAAAATGTGTGATGTTTACACTTATGATAATGGGTATTGTATAGCAGGTGAAGACCGGAGACGGGATGTCTACCCTGAATGGTCATATCTATGAGTCACCTTGGCTGGCTAAAGGATTTATTAATTAGCATGTTAATTTATGTTCTGGTTACTTCCTCTGTTACTGTATATAAGACTTGATTTTGGTTCTAATAAAGTCTCTCCTGTTGGAACTTACATACAGCCTGCCTGGTGTTTGTTCTGAGCTCTCTTGTTGGAACTTACAGACAGCCTGCCTGGTGTTTGTTCTGACCGATCACAAATGGATTCGAATGGCACATAGCTGTAGTTTGAATCCTGGAGCACCGGATGATCCAATAGAGCAGAGGAGTGTCGGGAGAGTGGAGCCGAGCGAGCAAAGGGGCTTGTTACATTGGTTGGCAGCGGTGGGATTTGCTCTCCAGTTCCTGGGACACTCCAAACCACCACAGTGAAGGACCAGCTATGCAGCCTGCAGGAAAGTCACGCTGAAAGACCTACTTGAGAGCCGAGATG
Organism: Rana muscosa; assembly: GCA_029206835.1. Classification (NCBI taxonomy): domain Eukaryota; kingdom Metazoa; phylum Chordata; class Amphibia; order Anura; family Ranidae; genus Rana; species Rana muscosa. The sequence continues at coordinate 15,263,929 of CM055124.1, read as the reverse complement.
GACCAGAAGAAGGGTGATGCAGGACCCCGGTCAGTTGAAGATTTGTTTCAGCAACGAGTGCGACAGCGGTTGGCATTATATGGGGCTAACCCATCAGAGACCGCCATACAGGAAGCCATTAAAGACATCCAGCTGCAGGATGCCCGACAAGAGAGAGAACGAGAGCGACAATAGAAAGAACGAGAGCGACAAAAGAGAGAACTAGAGCGGCAACATGAGTGGAGAATGGCGCAAATACGGCAATCGGAGACAACGCCTAAAGAACCAGCCGCCATGGAAGAGGAATTTGGAAGGAGGGTACGAGAGATTCAGATACAGCATAGAGGACCAGTATCAGAGGAGGTCCTGCTGGGATGGTCGGATTCGATCCGCTGCGAACTCTGGAAGAAAGTGCTAGCCCTCGAGCAGCAACACCAGGGAAAGATTCTCCCCTCCATCTATGTAAGGTACTGGTCGCAGTATGAAGTACGAATGCTGTTATTGGGGGAACAACCAAAGCAGGAGTGGACAGCTGAGTTAAGCAGGCTGATCCGGGCAGAGATGCGGTTGGACGAGAGCTACAGAGCCCTCCGGTGGTATGTAGCCCAAGTAGATATGTGCAATTCGCTTCGTTCCGAATTCGTTTTTTAACGAATTTCGACAAATTCGTTAATTCGGAAATATCCGAATTAACGAAAACTCATTTAACGAATTTTAACGAATATTCGTAAATTCAAATTTACGAATGTACGAATTTACGAATATACGAATTTACCAATGCACGAATTTACGAATGTACAACTATCCGGAAATTCGTAAATTTGAATTTACGAATTTCCGAATATTCGTACATTCGTAAATTTGTACATTCGTACAATCGTAAATTAGTAAATTCGGAAATCTGAAATAATAATTAACTAATAACTTAACTATTACTAACTATTCAATTATAGGTATTGTAATTTCCTTTCAAATTTGGCTGTTAGTGAACTTAACCACTTAACAACCACCTGCCGACAAATAACGTCGACAAGGTGGTTGCTTAACTCTGGGAGGACGTTATATAACGTCCTCCCAGAATCGCGCTCCCGCGCGCCCCCTGGGGCGCGCACACGGGAAACTCCGTGACCGCCGGGTCCAGAGGACCCGGCGGATCACGAATCGCGGTAAATCGCCGCTGATAGCGGCCGTTTACCACGTGATCGCTCCGTCAAATGACGGAGCAATCACTTGTAAACAGACCGGCGTCATTTGATGACGCCGGTTCCTCCCTCCCCTCTCTGTACCGATCGGTACAGTGTGAGAGGGGAGGGGGAGGGAGCGGATGGCAGCAGCAGCACTGTGGGCTGGATCTGTGACAATTGCAGTCACAGATCCAGCCATCCATCCATCCCTGCTCAGCCATCCCTGTGCTATACCCTGCCAATACTCTGCAATACACCCTGCCAATACTCTGCAAAATACCCTGGTGCAATACTCTGCAAAATACCCTGGTGCAATACTCTGCAATACCCTGGTGCAATACTCTGCAATACCCTGGTGCAATACTCTGCAATACCCTGGTGCAATACTCTGCAATACCCTGGTGCAATACTCTGCAATACCCTGCGAAATACTCTGCAATACCCTGGTGCAATACTCTGCAATACCATGGTGCAATACTCTGCAATACCCTGGTGCAATACTCTGCAATACTCTGCAATACCCTGCACAATACTCTGCAATACCCTGCAAAATACTCTGCAATACCCTGCAAAATACTCTGCAATACCCTGCAAAATACTCTGCAATACCCTGCAAAATACCCTGCAAAATACTCTGCAATACCCTGCACAATACTCTGCAATACCCTGCACAATACTCTGCAATACCCTGCACAATACTCTGCAATACCCGCCACAATACTCTGCAATACCCTCCACAATACTCTGCAATACCCTCCACAATACTCTGCAATACCCTCCACAATACCCTGTGCAATACCCTCCACAATACCCTGTGCAATACCCGTGCAATACCCTGCCATACACCGCAATACCCTGCCATACACCGCAATACCCTGCCATAGTCCGCAATACTCCGCAATGCCCTGCAATACTCCGCAATGCCCGGCAATACTCCGCAATACCCGGCAATACTCCGCAATGCCCAGCAATACTCCGCAATGCCCGGCAATACTCTGCAATAACCACTTCCCGCCCTCCGGCCGTCATATGACGTCCTTGACTTTGTACGGGGATATCTGAATGATGGGAGCAGCTACAGGCATCATTCAGATATCAGCTTTTTCAGCCGGCGATTCCCTACACCATAAGAACAATCATAGCGGCTGTTCCGCCGCTTGATCATTCTTACGGGAGGCGAGAGGGGATGTCCCCCCCCCCGCCGCCCTCCGGTGCTTCTACCGACTCACCGCTACGATCAAAGCCAGGATTGTTGTTTTTTTTTTTTTTTCAGGCTTCCCAGCCTAGAGGTGAGATGTGGGGTCTTATTGACACCCCCCCCCCCCCCCATATCTCACTGTAAAGAGGACCTGTCATGCCATATTCCTATTACAAGGGATGTTTACGTTCCTTGTAATAGGTATAAAAGTGATCAAAAAAATGTTTAGGGCGGAAAAACATGTCAAACTAAAATAAATAAAGTATAATGAAGAATAAAATGTTTTTTTTTTTTTTTTAAAGCGCCCCTGTCCCCGTGAGCTCGCATACAGAAGCGAACGCATACGTAAGTCCCGCCCACATATGAAAACGGTTTTCAAACCACACATGTGAGGTATCTCTGCGAACGTTAGAGCGAGAGCAATCATTTTGGCCCTAGACCTCCTCTGTAACTCAAAACATGTAACCAGTAAAAATATTTAAAGCGTCACCTATGGGGATTTTTTAAGTAGCGAAGTTTGGCGCCATTCCACGAGTGTGTGCAATTTTTAAGGGCGACATGTTAGGTATCTATTTACTCGGCGTAACTTCATCTTTCACATTATGCAAAAACATTGGGCTAACTTTACTGTTTTTTTTTTTTTTATGCACAAAACATTTTTTTTCCGTAAAAAACGCGTTAAAAAAATTGCTGCGCAAATATCGTGCGAGATAAAAAGTTGCAACAACCACCATTATATTCTCTAAGGTCTTTGCTAAAAAAACATATATAATGTTTTGGGGTTCTATGCAATTTTCTAGCAAACAAATGATGATTTTTACATGTAGGAGAGAAATGTCAGAATTGGCCTGGGTGCTCCAGAACGCCTGAAGGTGCTCCCTGCATGTTGGGCCTCTGTATGTGGCCACGCTGTGTAAAAGTCTCACACATGTGGTATCGCCATACTCGGGAGTAATAGCAGAATGTGTTTTGGGGTGTAATTTGTGGAATGCATATGCTGTGTGTGAGAAATAACCTGCTAATATGACAATTTTGTGAAAAAAAAAAAAGAGAAAAAAAAAATCTTGATTTTGCAAAGAATTGTGGGAAAAAATGACAACTTCAAAAAACTCACAATGCCTCTTTCTGAATACCTTGGAATGTCTTCTTTCCAAAAAGGGGTCATTTGGGGGGTATTTGTACTTTTCTGGCATGTTAGGGTCTCAAGAAATGAGATCGGCCGTCAGTACTTCAGGTGTGATCAATTTTCAGATATTGGCACCATAGCTTGTGGACTCTATAACTTTCACAAAGACCAAATAATATACACCAATTTGTACTTATTTTTACCAAAGATATGTAGCAGTATAAATTTTGGCCAAAATTTATGAAGAAAAAATAGTAATTTGCAAAATTTTATAACAGAAACGAAAAAAAAAACATTTTTTTACAAAAATTTTTTTCTCTTATAGCGCAAAAAATAAAAAACCCAACGGTGATTAAATACCACCAAAAGAAAGCTCTATTTGTGTGAAAAAAAGGACAAAAATTTCATATGGGTACAGTGTTGTATGACTGAGTAATTGTCATTCAAAATGTGAGAGCACCGAAAGCTGAAAATTGGTCTGGTTATTAAGGGGGTTTAAGTGCCCAGTGGTCAAGTGGTTAACAAAGTTACGAATTGTTTTCCGACATAATGAATGCCGTATCTAAACGAATGGAACGTAATGAATTAATAATAATAATAAATAACAATAATAATAATAAAAACGTTTTATTATTATTATTATTAATTTGTTCCGTTCCATTTGTTTAGATGCTGCATTTGTTATTTCAGGTTATGCGTAACTTCAGATAAATTTGTATTCGTTACGTTCGCTAACAGCCAAATTTGAAAGGAAATTACAATACCTATAATTTAATAGTTATTTTTTCAGATTTTTAAATTTTCGGGTTTTCGAAAATATCGAATTTCCAAATTTCCGAAATTACGAATGTATAAATTTACGAATGTATAAATTTACGAATGTACAAATTTATGAATGTACAAATTTACGAATGTACAAATTTACGAATGTATAAATTTACGAATGTACAAATTTATGAATGTACAAATTTACGAATGCACAAATTTACGAATGTATAAATTTACGAATGTACAAATTTACGAATTTACGAATTGCGATCATAACGAATGACCCGAAAAACGAAAAAAAAAAAAACGAATGAAACGAAAACGAAAACTAACAAATTTTTTGGCAGTGCACATGTCTAAGCCCAAGAGTGCCAGTGGTCAGCGGATGACAGCCCCACGGAAGGCTTTGACTATAATGGCCTGGGATTGTTGTATGGGAGGCTTTCCGAGGACCCTGACTTTGGGAGTGATCAGGAGTGGCGTTTGGAGCAAATAATGGAGCACAGAGAACAAAGACTGAATGTCTCGGAAGGGCACTGGGCACAGGAAGATTTGGAGTTTCTGGCCGTTCAGGAATGGGAGCTGGAGATTGCCTACAAACAGCTGCTAGACTCTGCTCAGCAGCAGGGTGGGGCTCCCTTTGCCTGGGACTATCAGGAAATACCAGTTGACAACTCTGAAATCCTGGCTGAAGAATCAGCAGTGGAAAATCTGAAGATTGCCATCCCTAAAGCCGAAGTGGATGATATGGAGTTCCAGGGAGCTAGGGCAGTTGGCTCATCTCCCCAGCCACAGATTACAGAAGGTATGGACTTAAGGGACTGTTCAGAGGATGTTAGGGATTATGCATCGCCTGCCCAAGTACTGGCAGCAGGACAGAGTACTACAGACCCCTGCTCTACACCCGTGGCAGTTTTGGAGGCCCGAGGTGAGAAGGTGATGGTTCCTCTTTCACAGTGGATTTCAGAGATGCAGGGAGGAGAAGCAGGCCATCTCCCCCCCCCCAACAGTTAACCAGAGCAGATGGTGTGGAGTCCCCAGCAGAAGTGCTGGCAACAGGGCAGAGTGATACCCACCTCTGCCCAGCACCGGAAACCACTGTGGAGTTTCAGGGAGCCGGGGCAGTTGGCCCCTCTCCCCAGCAACAAGCTGAGGCAGTAAAGCTTTTACTCCCAGCTAAATCACTGGTAGCAGGGCAGAATGCTTCTGGCATCGGCACACAACTGCCACAGGAGCGGATATCGGTGGATGGGACTGCGGTCCCCACTCACAGCAACCCAGCAGAAGAGCGGGCAACAGAGCAGAGTGCCACGGGCCTCTGCTCTCAACTAACCGAAGAGGGAGGTCCTGTGGTATTGGATGGGACTTCAGTCCTCCCTGACACAACCCTAGAAAATGGTGTGACACTGAGACAGGAGGATGTCAGCCTTGTTTTGCAAGCACTGGGGGATTTTCACCTACCACAAGTGGATGGGACTTCAGTCTCCACTTGTATACCACAGGGATGCCGGGCAGTCGACCCAGATCCCCAACAGCATGACGGACTGAGCCCAGTCACCCTGTCTTCTCTCCAGCGGCAGAAAGGACTCCAGGGAGAAGGGCCAGTCCAGGCCTCTCCCCAGCGGACTAACTTCAGAGTCAACCCGTTTGGGGTCTCCTCCTATGTTAGTTTCCTGCCGAAAGGGGAGATGTGTGACAGACCTAACCGGGACAGAGGCTTTTGGAGGGGACTGAATGCAAGCCTCTTGCCCTGCGACCATGGGCCCTGGCATTTGGGGGAATGGTGCTCTTTGTGAGCTGTATGCCTGGGGACCCTTTGGGGGGTGTTACTTTGGATTCAGGTCCATGTGCCCCAAGACACACAGACTCTGGGGACCCTGTATATGCCATATTAGAGTGACTGATTCATACTGTTGGGACATTCACACCTTCACACTAAGGATATGCGAATACAATCACCTCCAGCCATCTGTCTGTCCTCTGTGCTAAAATGTGTGATGTTTACACTTATGATAATGGATATTGTATAGCAGGTGAAGACCGGAGACGGGATGTCTACCCTGAACGGTCATATCTATGAGTCACCTTGGCTGGCTAAAGGATTTAGTTAATTAGCATGTTAATTTATGTTCTGGTTACTTCCTCTGTTACTGTATATAAGACTTGATTTTGGTTCTAATAAAGTCTCTCCTGTTGGAACTTACATACAGCCTGCCTGGTGTTTGTTCTGAGCTCTCTTGTTGGAACTTACAGACAGCCTGCCTGGTGTTTGTTCTGACCGATCACAAATGGATTCGAATGGCACATAGCTGTAGTTTGAATCCTGGAGCACCGGATGATCCAATAGAGCAGAGGAGTGTCGGGAGAGTGGAGCCGAGCGAGCAAAGGGGCTCGTTACAATCTTCACCAATCATAAGAATCTAGCGTACCTCAGAACAGCCAAACACTTGAGACCCAGACAGGCCCGGTGGGCTCTCTTTTTCTCTAGGTTCAACTTTCACATATCTTATAGACCAGGCTCAAAAAATGGAAAAGCAGATGCTCTCTCTCGAATGTTCCTTGAAACCCCTCAGTCAGCCGAACCGAGCACCATTTTGTCTCCTCAAAATTTTCTTTTAATTACTCAGACGGACCTAATACCCGCCATCAAAGCTGCTTCCAGCCACTATTCCAGTTCGGAAGTTCCTCCCTTGGAGAAACAGGATGATCTACTCTGGGCCCAGGGAAAAATCTTCGTCCCACCAGAGGCAAGACCCTTAACGTTGAGAACCTCTCATGACCACAAATTGGCATGTCACTTCGGGATCCAAAAAACGATGGAACTACTCTCCCGTTCTGTTTGGTGGCCAGGTTGGAGAAAGGATTGTAAAGACTGTTGCTTCCTGTGTCCCATGCCAGCGCAGTAAAGGATCCAATACAAAATCCTGGGGTCTACTGAAACCCTTATCCATCCCAGAATGGCCATGGGCGGAAGTCTCCATGGACTTCATTGTGGACCTGCCTCCCTCGGGGTGTTCACCACTATCTTAGTCGTCATTGATCTACTCTCCAAGATGGCGCATTTCCTACCCATGGTGGGTACTCCTTCCGCTGCAGATACAGCCAATATTTTCTTCAAGGAAGTAATAAGGCTTCATGGTGTACCTGTGAGCATCACCTCCGACAGAGGCGTTCAGTTTACTTCGAAGTTTTGGAGAGAACTCTGCAAATCTTTGGAAATAAAGATCTGTCTCTTCTCTGCCTACCATCCCCAGAGCAACGGGCAGATGGAGAGAACAAACCAAACCTTGGAGCAGTACCTCCGCTGCTTTTGTTCTGGCTCCCAAGATGACTGGTCCTCTCTCCTGCCTTACGCAGAGTTTGCGTACAATAACTCGATCCATTTGGCCACCAATCAAACACCTTTTTGGGCGAACTTTGGCTTCCACCCTTCCTTTCTCCCAGACGCCCTTCCTGAACTGTCTGTCCCTGCTGTACAGGACTGGGTAACCTCCATTCAGCATAACTTTCAAAAGATCCAGGAAGCCATGCAAAAAGCACAGGAGGATTACAAAAGGTTCTACGACAAGGGTAGAAAGGAGAATCCAGCCTTCAAGGTGGGCGAAGAAGTGTGGCTATCAACCACTGGGCCCAAAATTCATAGGCCCCTTCAAAATTAAGAAAATTATCAATCCTGTGGCCTTTGAACTGGTTTTGCCCAGGTCCTATAGAATACACCCTGTATTCCATGCATCATTACTCAAATCTGTTGTTCCTAGCTCCTTTCCTGACAGAGAAGAACCTCTGCCTCCACCTGTCCTGGTGGATGGAGAGAACGAGTTCGAGGTGGAGAAGATTTTGAGTTGTAGGAAGAGGGGTAGACAACTCCAGTATTTGGTTAGTTGGAAAGGGTATCCCCCTGAGGACAATTCCTGGGAGCCCTCTCGGAAATTGCATGCTCCACGTTTGATACAGGCATTTCACCAAGAGCACCCAGAATTGATGTCCAGTTTGGGCATCCAGAGGCCGCCCCTCGGGAGGAGGGGGCACTGTCAGAGAAACATATTATAAAGAAACATGTTATACATCCATTTGAACACTAGATGGCAGCAAAGTTGACAGTGAGAAGCTTTCAGAGAAACACCCAGCTGTATAGTGCACGCACCACATGACTTCCTAGCTGCCTATAAAAGCTAAGCAAGTGCTCAGAGGAATTGCTGGTTCGTCTTCAGCTTGCTGTTTACCTGTGGCTTGTTCCTGTGTCTGATTACCTGCTGTGACCCGGATTGCCTCTGCTGATCTTCTCTTGGACCTGACCTTTGGCTTGTACTACGGACTCCGCTTGTCTCCTGTGTTTGACCCTCAGCCTGTGACCCGGACTTTGCCTCTTGTCTCCTTGCCTTGACCTTTTGCCTGTGACCTGGACTTGTCTTGTGTGTTCCCAAGACAGTACCTCCATTGTGTTTAAACCTTCTTATCTGCCTGTGCTTCACCCCCGGCCTTGTTCTGGACTCTCTGACCAAGTTCTTCCAGCAAACCACGCACCTGCCGGTTTGACTCAGCTGCTCAACTGCTTCAAGTCTACTTGTACCTGCTGGGTAGGCTGTGCCTCTTTGTGCCATTCCTCCCCTGTCTCACCTCCAGGAGTCGAAGTGCGCTTAGTCGCAAGGGTGAACCGCTCTCGGCATCTCAGCCTTGGTAAGTACTAGTCTACCCGTGATAGATAGCAATGGAACAAAGCAGCAGACAAAAATTACCCTTAGTGCTCTTAAATGAGACAAGTACACACTATAGAGAAAAATGCTTTGTTCATATTTCATGTCTGAAGTTTACAACAACTTTCAAGAGACGTTTTGTCTAAAAATTCTATAACTAGAGTGGCCCTACATTAGTCCGTTATGAAAATTGTAGCTTAGTCCATTGTATACAGCTTAAAATCCTAGCTCCTTTAGTGATACAGCCAGTGCACATGTCATGTACCAGGTGTGACCAGAACTGTGTGGCTAGCAACAGTGGAACACCAAACACATATAAGTGAAAATATAAAGATTTATTTAGGTGAGTGAATAATATAAGTATAACCACCTCCAATATGATACAGTGCAACAAACCAACCAACAGACAGAGACCCACAAATAACAACAGACAGATATGTGCAATAAATGGGAAATGCCAGAATCATAAACAATAGCCAGGCCAGGGTCATACACAGCAGGTAGGCAGATGGACAAAGGGATATTCCAGAAACATAAACGTTAGCCAGGCCAAGGTCATACACAGGGAGATCAGCAGATGGGGTAAGGAACGCAGGACAGGGAGAGGATGGATGGATGGGCCAGGACAGGAAGACAGGATCAGGAACTCAGGTAGCAGATTCAGAAACAGGTTCAGGTAAACAGGCAGCAGGTACAGATCAGGGCACGAGGACGATACCAGGGCAGTGTGTGTGTGCACTTGCCGGGTATTTATATTATACCTGCTAACAGGCTCAGGTGACCCCTGATTGCAGGAAGTAACATCTGCACCACACTGCCAGGATCCATCTGCTGGTGGACGCCAGTACTGCGGCCCAAGGATGACATAACACCAGCAGAGAGAAGTTCCCCTGACAGTTCAAAACTGCCAGGAGACACCTGCTGGTGGACCTCAGTACTGCACACCAGATGATAAATATTACCAGCGGATGGAACCTTTCCTTACAGCGGATGGAACCTTTCCTTACAGCACACATGATACCTTGATTGTTTTCTATGGAACAATGATACGCATAGTCATGATTATAATACCATTTTTCTGTAGCGAAGAGACCATAGGGAGCCACTGGAAATATTTGGGTTCACCTACCTGTTCCATGGCTACCTATCTTGTGTCTGAAATAAACAGCTCTCTGAAAAACCTCTGACGATAATCAGGATCCAGTCACTAGGGTCCTTTTATTGCAATACTCAAACTAGAGAGATTTGTTTTCAGCCGTGTAGGATACCAAAAAATGCACCAAAAAAGGAGGAGAAACTTCAGCAGTAGGTCCTATGAGAGTGACCTCTAAAACAAATGCTGATGGACATAGGATAGCCAGATAAATCTGTGACCCATTGAGAACAAGTCATAGTGTTTCTTTGCTCCGATTCCCTGGGAAAAAAATCTTAAACCAAGGTTCAGATGGCAGCTTCTGCCCTTCTTCTCTGTAACCCTCTTCAGGCAGAGTATCTCTGTTCCCTTCTTCAGGCAAAAGTATCTCTGTTCAGTCCAGTTCCTTTTTCAGGCAAATGCTTCACAAAAGGGCTTGGTATCCAGGGCATGCAGCACATGGCTTATACTGAAGCCAGGCCCTGACAGCAGTTCTTCACACATGTCTTCTCTCAGTGGGGTGAGAGTTCTGGAAAGGTGCTCCCACTCATTTACCATCTTCCCAGACCATACCTCTAAACAACACCATTAGGCATTGGCAAAGTCATACAAATATTCACAGCCTAGTAGTTAATCCTTCCCATGCTTATTACAGGGGCCTCCTTCAAACAGGCTGAAGCAATCAACCCACCAGGCTTAGGGAAAACCTACAGAGCTTAGAAAAGGTAAATATAAGCTCAGGCTGGTTACAGCCTAGCAGTGACACATAACTACATAGTGAGGGTCGCTACATTTATAAAACCCTCCGTAATCTGCCAGCTATCTGAAAAATCTTTAAAAGTACTCTTAAGATAAGGTGACCAGATTTTTAAAATGAAATCCAGGGACATATTATTTTGTTTTACTAGTAATGGTGGCAATCTGCGACTCTCTGCCCGTCGCCGCCCGCCTCACAGCCTATTAAGTCTAATGCCTCGTACACACGACCGGTTTTCCTGACATGGCAAAAACCAATGTTTTTCCCAACGTGATTCCTCTCAAGCCTGCCTTGCATACACACGTTCAGGCAAAAAAACGTTCGACCAAAGCGCGGTGACGTACAACACATACGACGGCACTATAAAAGGGAAGTTCCATTCAAATTGCGCCACCCTTTGAGCTGCTTTTGCTGATCTTGTGTTTGTAAAGTTTGGTTAGAGACGATTCGCGTTTTTCAGCCTCATGCTTTTCAGTCCGTTACAGCGTGATGAATGTGCTATCTCCATGACTAGTGTAGTCCAGATAACCCCACTTTTACCTATGACCTTTAACATCACCTTATCCCACTTAAACCTCTATTAATGAAGAGACACACAGGTTTTGGAGTATAAATGGCCATAACAGCCTATTTATTAAATAAATTCAATAATTAATTTATTAAATAATAATTTCCAATAATTTTAACTTAACATTTTAACCAAACAACTTCTTTTAACACCAGCCTGTTGGTCTTTGACGGCAACCCTGCTAAACTTTTTACCACCACTGCACTGCGGTACCTTTTTACTGTACCAGGCCTCCAGCCGTATAACCAGCTCGGAGACAACCTCTGTTTTCCACAGTGCAACCATAACCGTATTCCAGCAGACACCGTTCCACTGGAATAACCCCAGAGGGGCCCATACCACAGCTGAGCCCCCCACCACTTCCATCACATCTGTTATCTGCCACCATCAAAGACCAAGGACACCGCCACAGCCCGCAAGGATAACACCTTAACCTTAAGGGCCCCTCCACACTCGCAGGGCCCGCTGGATCCCGTCCTGGAGACCCAGCGCCCACAGATCTATACCCACCTCGGATAGGTGAACACCATCTCCTCGGAGGTACATACCCACATTAATCTCCAAATCTGTGTGCCTAATGACCAAACCCCCGTTTCTCACCACAAATCTGTCCACCACCTTGTTTACTTTGACCCTGGCCTTGTTGAGCCTGTCTACCGACCTTGCCATGCGCCAGGTCGTCCGTGCAATGATGTCGGACCAAACCAGCAACATGGCCGGAAAAGCCGAGCGGAGTGCCAAGAAATCCGCCTTAACGGCTGCAATCAGTTCCCCAATCGGTCTAACACCTAAATCATTCCCTCCCACATGAAGAACCAAAATGTCCGGCGGTCTATCGAGTCGAGCATAGTGCTGCACCTCCGGCAGCACCCTGCCCCACCCCATCCCAGGTACGCCCATCCACCTAATCCTAGCCTCCCCCCGAGGGATGCCCAGCTGCCTACCATCCGGCCTCATATCCGCTCTCCTGGTCCCCCAATAAACATAGGAATGTCCTAAAATCCAGACAAGGCGTGATTGACCTCCATCTGAAATAAAACAAACAACAATGTTAACAAACCAATTTTCCACATAACATCAGGAAAAAACCCCAGCAGCCCCCTGCACCTCCCCCCCCCCACACCTTGCATACCCCTACAATCTTAGTCTCCCAAAAGGTGTGGACTGATATAACAACGGAATCTCCTTGATTCCCAACGCCCAATCCTTCGAACAGCCACATCATCCAGCTCGCACCGAGCCGCCTCAGTAGCTGCCCCGATGCGGAAGGAGTGCGAGGTGAAACTTTTGTCATTGAACCCCGCTGCGCGCAAACATTTTCTGAACATCGCTGTGAATTGGAACCTCGAAACAAAAGACCCATCCTTATGTACCAGTAACGGCCCCCCTACCGATGGGCGTACCCCCAAGAACTCCTTCACCACTCCCACCGGGCAAACTCCCGAACCCGGTAAAGAATATAGCACAACACTAACCCCTTTTCCTAGCTGGTCTGTTTTTGACCAGCGCAACCTAAACACTACCTTCTCCCCGTCAATCTTAACGTCCCCCAGCATCATACCCCCCGCCCTTGCCTTAGCTGGGCTCACCAGTTCACCTACCCGAAATGCCCCAAAAAACGCCATTACAAAAGCCGTGCGAAACAGAACCACCTCATACCCCGAAGAACACACTGAATCCAGAGTCCCACAAATATCCTGTAAGACCGAGAAGGAAACCGGCCTACGGGTATCCTTGCTGGAGTGGCACTTGCGGTAACCCTTCACCGCCTGCTTCACCCAAAAACCCTTTGTGCGATCCGTCCCGCCCTGCAATTTGAACAAAAATGCTAAGCCCGCCAACTTTTTATCGATGGCCGAAACCGACCCACCTTTTTCCATATGCCTGGCCACAAAATACAGCACCAACCAACCCATCTCCTCCTCCCCCAGCTCAGCATCAGCTAGCCGTGTGAACTCCGACCATTCCTCCCAGACCTTGGCGTACGCCGCCCATGTCGGTCCACTCACCGACTTCCTGATCCACCCCGCTGCGACTCCAAAGCAATGTACCACATCCACCCCGGGCAAGGAACCCCGACTCTGTCTGCCTGCGGAGCCAGCTCTCTGAACTTGTCCCACTGAAACCGAGACAAAGCGTCAGCAAGCCTGTTGTTAACCCCTGGAATGTGCACCGCATACAAAAAGATGTTTAACTGCAGACAGCGTAAAACCAGGTGGCGCAGCAACCGAACCACCGGCATGGAAGATGCAGAAATGCGGTTGATGACTTGGACCACCCCCATGTTGTCACAGTTCAGCCGGATCTTCAAATTCCGCCAGTACCACCGGAAACAGGTCCAGTAATACCAGGTTTTTGACAAAACCAGCCTCAATCCAGGAGCTGGGCCATGCTTCGGCGCACCAACTACCTTGGAAGAAAGCCCCAAAACCCGTGTACCCTGCCGCGTCCGTGACCAAGTCCAAGTCAAAGTTACTCACCGGGACCTCCATCCAAAGCGAACGTCCATTATATTCCTCCAGAAACGTGTGCCACACCTGCAAGTCCGCTTTCAGCGCACTAGATAGTCTAATGAAATGGGTCGGGACACTCACCCCGGACGTAGCAGCCGACAGCCGTCGGCAGAACACCCTGCCCATAGGAATGATTCTACCGGCAAAGTTCAATTTACCCAAAAGGGACTGTAGGGCTCTAAGGTGGACCTTGCTGCGACCCAACATCCCCCTTATCTCTTCCCGCAGATTCACCACCTTGTCCCTGGGCAACCTGCATTCCATCGCCATGGAATCGATCACTATCCCCAAGAAACTCAGCTCTGTGGATGGGCCCTCGGTCTTGTCAGCTGCCAAAGGCACTCCGGACGGTCCCACAACGTGCTGCAACGTAGCAAGCAGAATCGCACACACATTAGAGGAAGGAGAGCCCACACACAGAAAATCATCCAAATAATGGATGACCGAATCCCAACCTGACACATCCCGCACCACCCATTCCAAAAACGAACTAAATGCCTCAAACATGGCGCACGAAATCGAGCAACCCATGGGCAAACACTTATCAACATAAAATTCTTCCTGCCAACAGCACCCCAGCAGCCGAAAGCTGTCTGGGTGTACTGGCAACAGGCGGAAAGCAGATTCAATGTCAGATTTTGCCATGAGCCCCAGCGCCCCTCCGACCACAACGCCTGACCCAACGTACAGCAGCATCAAATGATGCGTAGGACACTGTACATGCTTCGGGATCTATGGCATCATTCACCGACCCCCCCTTCGGAAAAGAAAGGTGATGAATGAGGCAGAATTTTCCGGGTTCCTTTTTGGGCACCACCCCCAGAGGAGAGACCACCAACTCCTGCAGTGGCTTGTCTTTAAAAGGACCCCGCATGCGCCCCAGCTCAACTTCCTTGGCCAATTTTTCAGCAACCACCTCCGGGTGTTCCAATGCTGACCGTAAATTCCCTGCCAGAGGAGGCACCTCCATCAAGGAACACGGTATCACAAAACCCTCGGAAAACCCAGAGGCCAACAACCTGGCTGCCGCCCTGTCCGGATACCTATCTAGGAAAGGCTGCATCCTTACCCCCCTCACTGGCGTCCTCCCTCTTGTTTGAAGGCTCCCCGGTACGCTTCCCTTTTTTGAAACAACGGGCCAAGGGGTGACCCCCCGCACCGGAGCACTCGTGCTTGAAACGACAGGCTCCCCCAAACTTACACGTGCCCTCGTTAAATTGCCAGCACACCCCCATTTCTTTCCGGCCGGCAGTCCAGAGGTGGATGACCCCCCGGCCCCCCCCTGAAGAAACTGACTCGGTGCCCGTGGAGACGACATAAGCCGCATCCACAGACTGATGTCTTTGTGGTCCCACCAAAGAGCCGGACGGACCGCCCGCTGTTGACGGAACTGTTCGTCATACCGCAGCCAACCTGTACCCCCATACACTCCATGAGCCTCTCTGATAGCATCCATATAGCAGAAAAGCGCAGAACAATGTTCCGGGCTCTTCTCCCCAATGACACTGGCCATTATAGCAAATGCCTGCAGCCAGTTGCTAAATGTCCGGGGAATAAGTCTGTACCTCCTCTTCTCCTCATCCTCCTTTTTGGAATCGTCGGGTTTAACCCTACCCATATTGAATTTTTCCAACGGAAGCAAGGAAATTTTTTTTACATACTCACCCCTTCCGATCTTCTCACGCACCTCCTGTTTCAAATGCGCCCCCAACGGCCCCTCATAGCACACATAAACCTCACACCTGGCCGCATCAGCAATTCGGACAATATCAGCTCTACTGGGAGCCGGCTGCTCCCCCCTTTGTCCCCCGATGCTCCGCTAACACCTGCCCCAGCAGTGAGGGGGTTGACCACCACCACTGAGGGGGTATCTGCCACCCCGGATCCCGCCCCCCCCCATGGCCCAGCCTGAGGGGGCACACTAGGACCCCCCGCAAAACGTTGTAACAAGTCCCTCAGACCTCTTAATAAATCCTGGATGCCACCCGTTGCACCCGGGGTGGCAGGCAACGTGCCCGTCCCCCAGGGGCACCCGGGGGAGAAACAGCATGAGACACATTGACCCCCAAACCCCCACCCTCCACCCCCAACAATTTACACAATGCAGCAGACAAATCATTGGAAGAACTCAGAATAGACTTACCAGGCTGACTGGGCCCGTTCCCCCCAACCGTCGCGGGCACCTCCACCGATGGCGAGACCTCCCGGCGATCCTCCTCATCCGACTCAAATGCCTCACCCTCTGATCGATCTTCATCGGCCAGCGTCATCGGTGACAGCAGCCCCCTAGGCGAAGTCGGCCTAGCGGCCGTGGATCCCGGCCTGGTGCCGGATCGACCTCTCGGTTGTGACCCGGCCGTCGCTGCAGCAGAGCCCGTGCCTCCTCGAGCTGGACCCCTAGCCGGTCCCACAGCCCGTCCGACCTTCCGCCCTGTGGTTCCAGGCCTTCCCACCGCCATTGAGCCAGCGGCCGCATTCCTGGACGGCCCACCGGCCGTAACTCCGCATCTGCCACGCTGAGTCTCCCCCCGTGCTGTTCCCAAAGAGGAGGAGGGGACCGCACCATCTGCCTGCACTTGCTGCGTTGCGATCGACCGGGCGCCATTGCGGCCCGTAGCCCCGCCCCCAAACTGCGCCGCTGGCTAGGAGACCGTCCAGCCCCACCGGCGGCCGAGGCGGAGCCCCGCTTAGCCGGGGGGGGGGGACGACGGGTCCGCATGGGGGCTCCTGGGGTGACGCTGCGCCCTGCTAGCAGGGCCAGGTGAATACCACTCCGGCGGCCTGGACCGCCGAGCGTGTGGTGACGGTTCCCCCCCACCCTGTGACCCACCCGCCTGGTCCTGCAACAACCCCCCCACCTGTGCTTCCAGCCAGTCCACTCCCCTCGTCGCCACCGCCGACCGCAGCCGTGCAAAAAGCAAATCAATGTCCGCCATGAGGTCTAAAATGGAGGAGCAGAGAAAACCTGCCTCCTCCTGTTCTTTCTTGCCGACTGAATCTTGGGAGGCCCCCGCCTCCTTAATTTATACTGCTCCTCCCCTCCTCACCATTTTACCTCAGCCACTCCCCCTACCATTCCATTTGATTTCTTAACCCTTGTTGGCTTACTAAACACACAGTCATGCCCGGCCCTACGTTATTCTGTCACTTTGTTTTGTCACTCCGGGCCTCACTTTACGAACGCTAGTTTTACCAGAACGAGCGCTCCCATCTCATACTTGATTCTGAGCATGCGTGTTTTTTTTCCCCTCGGAAAAGCCTCCACACGACAGGTTTTGAGCCAAGGCAAAAGAACTTGGGAGCAGAGCTAAATGGGCATGCACCCGAAACTGAAGAAATATTCCCTCCGCTCCGACCAGCACATGATCATCAGAAAGGGGTACAGATAATGGGAAAAAAATACACCCCCCTAAGCTAGTAGGAGCGGCGGAGTGGGGGGGGGGGTGTAATTCAGAATGTTTTTTTTTTTAATTCTGCACTGACTGTCTTTGAAATTGCCTGAGCCCCTGTTCAAATCCAATCCGGGGACAAAACCGGGGACAGACTTGGTCCGGGGACATTGTCCTCAATCCGGGGACTGTCCCCTGAAACAGGGGATGTCTGGTCACCCTACCTTAAGACATATCCTTTCCTGACATTGATTCATATCTTTTTTTTTCACCACCCAACTTTAATTCCTGCCATCGATACTGTAATCCATAAAACCGGACACAAAATAGAAATTTACTTAATTTGTTGAGATCTCATTGCTATAGTCCCTATATAGCTAATTTGGTATAGCTCTATGTAACATGAAGAAATAATGATAATAGTAACAGTAATTACAGCAGGTTCAAGATCTCCCAGGCCCCACAGCATATGAGATGTTTTTTGACCTGAATGGCTCAATACAGACACGTATACTGTAAAGCATTTTGTGTCATGATAAGACAAAAGAAGCATGGATTGCAATATAATTCTTCTTTAACTACTATACATACTTTTTCTTTAAGGTGATGTGAAATTGTAGACATAAATAGATGCAGTCTTTTTTTTTCCCTTGCAGTATTTCATAGTAAATGATGCTGAAGTAAAACAATTTTTTCCAGTCATATGACCTTTCCTCAATTTATCTGTGAGTGATAAGGTACAGATGCCTTGTAAGTAAGTCCAGGGCCTAGCGGTGGCAACTTCCTGCCAGCAACCAACTCATTTCCTGTTGCCTCTCACTATCCCAAGTATTAACCAGTTTGACATGGAGGGAGTTTTATTGTTCCAGGAAATTGTGTTACTTGAGATGAAAGATAACCATAATTCACGAGATGCTAAAAATGAACTGAAAAACAGCTTTTGTTTTGTAGTGAAACAAGTGGTCTGGTTGCATGTGATGGCCAGGTAGCTTGTTTATTGTGTAATTAGGTTTACAATTATGAAATAGTATGGTATTACCGCGCTACCAAAAGAGGTAGGGAGGGGGAAAAGGAGAGGGTACTGCTAGAGGTATATCAGAAACCAGTGGCGTCACTAGGGTTGGTGTCACCTGGTGCGGTAAAACATGGTGTCACCCCCCTCCCAATATTTTTTCCCCAAAAAACACTGCATATAATGGCAATAGTAATGCTGTAAAAACTATAAAATCAACTAGCAGATTTAAATAACAATATGATATGAAAAAAATTATAAATTCCCCCAGGAAATAACAACCCATAGGATCAGTGCCAGTATCTGCAATAACAATCCCCAGCATTACTGTTAGTTTCCACAATAATGATCCCCAACATTACTGTCAGTTTCAGCAATAATAATCCCCCAGCAGTGGCGGCTGGTGCTCAAAAAAAGCAGCCACTGTGCAATCAAATGCAGCCACTGTGCCCATCAATTGCAGCCACTGTGCCCATCAAATGCCACCATTGTGCACCCCACCTGCCCGCTGTCTGACCGGCACTTACCCCATCTTGCTGGTGGGTCAGGCAGTGGCGAGCTGTGTCCTCTGTGTGTCTCGTCTTCCTGCTAGGTGTCCAGTAGCAGCGCCTGTCCTTTCAGCCAATCAGGTGACGGATATTAGAAAAGCAAATATTATTTTGCTTTTCTAACACACTTTGGTGGACTCCGAGCGCAATGCTCTGCGCTCAGAGTCCACCTTTTTTTGAAGCCTAATCAGGTGCTTAAAAAAAAACACCCCCGCCACTGTAATTCAGGCGCCCGTTGTCCAAAAAGGGGCCGGACGCCTGAATAGGGAGTGATGGCGGCCATAGATAGATTCATGCAATGCATGAATCTATCCATTCTACATAAAGGGAGTGGCTGGAGAGAGGGGGCTGAGCCCATGCGCCCTTAATGGACACACCACCACTGTTGACCCCAGCACTGATGTCAGTTTCCGCAATAATAACTAAACAGCATTTGTGCCAGTTTGTGCAACGCTCCCCAGCATTGATGTCAGTTTCCACAATAATAACTGCCAACATTGGTGCCAGTATCTGCAATGATCCCCAGTATTGGTGCAGTAGCTGCAATAATAGCCCCCAGCATAGATGGTCAGTGGCATTAGGCTATTTTAAATCCTGCAGCATAAAGGGGCTAATTAACACTGGCCACTAATTCAGCACAAGGGGGTTAATTAACACTGCCATTGATCATTAATGCAGTGGCGGCCACTGTTAATTAACCCCTTTGTGCTTTTTACTGGTCAGCGTTAATTAACCACTTTGTATTACAGCACTGGCCACTAATGCAGCACAAAGGGGTTAATTAACTGCTACTTGTCACTAATGCATTAGAGATTAATGGTATTCATTAACACCTTGTGCTGAATTAGTGGCCAGTGTCAGTACATTAACCCCTTCATGCTACACTTTACTGGCTAATGGCAGTTAGGGTGACCACATTTCCAAACTACCATTCAGGGACACCCTCCCTTCCCAAAAATCAGCTTGTGCTGTAACGAATCACAGCACAGTGATTAGACACAAAAGGCGGGATTCATGATTTCTCCAATCACAAGCAGGGGGCGGGGATTGTGCTCCTCCAGGCATTCCTGACCAGGACAAGTACTGTCAGTGAGTAAAACAGTGAGTGGCTGTGTCAGTTTCATTCAAGGACACTGTATTGTCCTGGAATGAAGGTGCCAGGGACAGACCTTCAAAATGCGGGACTGTCCCGGGCAATCCGGGACACGTGGTCACCCTAATGGCAGTGTTAGTTAATTAAACCCCACTGCCAAAACCCACCACAGTTCTCAAGACAGTAACCAGCCCAGTCAGTGCACTGGAAAAGTGCTGAGTCACTGCAACATTACACAGAGCAGAATATATGTTGTATGTCTGTCACTGCTCACTTACCTAATCCCAGCAACATGCACGCTCCCTCGCGGTGCCTCTCTCTCTTCCTGTCTCAGCCTCTGAATGACATCATGACAGAGGCGGGGACTAGAAATGATCTCTCCGGCAGAGTTCACTCCTGAGAAGTGTATGTAATGGATGTCTTCTAGTGCCGAGCGCAGGAGGCACACAGGGAGCCTTCCTGCACTCGGCACCCCACTGCAGCTCTGCAAGGGCACTTTGCAGGGTCTGACTTTGGCAGTGATTTGTGTACGATGTACATGATGTTAAACTGCCATCGGGCAGACTTTAGCCGGCACTGCCCGCACACTCATCTCTTACCGCCCCCCCCCCCTGCTCTTGGTGTCACCCCTCTGGCGGGTGTCACCCGGGTGCGGCCCGCACTCCCCGCACCCCATTAGCAACGCCTCTGTCAGAAACCCAAATGGGTATGAAAGAAAAGTAATGCTGCGCTGTAAGGGGGATGGGGGAAAGGTAGATAATGAGTGCACCTAATGAGCATACAAATAATAATTGATATCACAACATCATATCAAAGAATATGTGAAACATCAGAGAATATGTGAAACACAAAAGTGAATATATCCAAAGTGATAAGCAATGCTGAGTCCAGCTGTGAAAGTGCATCAATCCAAGTCCTCAAGCTGATGCTGGAGTAACAAAAACTATGGTAACTGAATAAAAGTCATTCCAAATATCAGAAATAAAACAGAATGGTGATCTGTGTTCTTGTGCAGAAAAACGTGACTTGGTAATGAAAACAATTGGTGACGGTGCTGGTGCCAGATAATCCAAATTGAAGTGACGTATTTGAAAGGGAACTTTCCTATTTCCCTTGTGATTAGTGTAGATGTCCCCTTACCTTACTGCTGTAAGGTAACAGCATATAAAGATATAGATAGGTGGATCTGGCGTGTATTCCAACCAATCCCTGGTGTGGCGTCTCCTAGTGGTGTATGGTCTCTATCTTACACCGCTAGGAGACGCCACACTGCCGCCTAGGGCGCACTGCCACCTAGGGGCGCAGCCACAGCCGCTGGGCCCCCTCCAGAGGATCGGTTCCCCCACTAACGGGTGGTGGCTGGTGCGGAGTGTAGCGGGGGTGGCTCCATATGGCTGGCTGCAGAGTGGCTGGGCAGGGAGAAGGAGCAGGCAGATCTTTCCCTTACCCGGACTAAGCCAGGGGTGACCATGCTGATGTCCAGCAGCAGCCGTGGGTGTCAGCTCTCTACCCGCCCCGCCTTCCTCTCTGGGTAATGTGCAGCCATTAGAGGAGCAGGGCGGGCGGCATTGTGCATAGAGACAGCCAGGATGGATCCACCCAGGCCCGGACTGGCCATAGGACACACGCTGGGCTGAGGCTGCTGGGCCACTTGTCCTGGAGGAGCAAAGATCCTAAAGCAAAGCTGCTCCGCGGCCGGCCATCGGAGCCCAGGGGTGGAACCGAATGATAGGCTGAATGGGGGAGGAGCTGGAGGAGGTCTCTCGTGCGTGATCCTGTGACTGGTGACACCAACTGCCTGACATGTGGAGGGAGATGGAAAGAAGTGCCCCAAGGTAAGACGGGAGAGAGGGAGCCGCTCAGGTGTGGGAATCCCTGAAAATACCTCCTCCCAGCAGCCAAGGGTGCAGGCAAATGCAATTGTAATCAAAAAGAGAAGAAAGTGACTTCTGGAAGCAGCACTCCGATTAAAAAGCCTTTATTCCAAAAAGGTTCAGGAAACAAAACACACTGCACGACACAGCAAACTGATCACATCTGGCTAACGCGTTTCACACTATTGTAGTGCTGTATTGTATAGCTATGAGTAAGCACTACAATAGTGTGAAACGCGTTAGCCAGATGTGATCAGTTTGCCCCAAGGTAAGAACTTGTCAGGTGGTGGGGGAAGCGCTGGGGATGAGGGCTTCCAGTCAGACCTTATCACTGGTGTGTGACCCTCTCCACTTGGCTGCACCTCCCCTCTCCTATCCATCTGGCTGCACTTCCCCTCCCCCATTCACCTGGCTGCACCTCCCCTCTCCCGTCCACCTGGCTGAACCTCCCCTCTCCCGTCCACCTGGCTGCACCTCCCCTCTCCCATTCACCTGGCTGCACCTCCCCTCTCCCGTCCACCTGGCTGCACCTCCCCTCTCCCGTCCACCTGGCTGCACTTCCCCTCTCCCATTCACCTGGCTGCACTTCCCCTCTCCCATTCACCTGGCTGCACCTCCCCTCTCCTGTCCACCTGGCTGCACCTCCCCTCTCCCGTCCACCTGGCTGCACCTCCCCTCTCCTGTCCACCTGGCTGCACTTCCCCTCTCCCATTCACCTGGCTGCACTTCCCCTCTCCCATCCACCTGGCTGCACCTCCCCTCTCCCGTCCACCTGGCTGCACTTCCCCTCTCCCATTCACCTGGCTGCACTTCCCCTCTCCCATTCACCTGGCTGCACCTCCCCTCTCCCGTCCACCTGGCTGCACCTCCCCTCTTCCGTCCACCTGGCTGCACCTCCCCTCTCCCGTCCACCTGGCTGCACCTCCCCTCTCCCGTCCACCTGGCGGCACCCCCTCTCCTGGCCACCTGACTCCATCCCTCCACCTGGCTATATCCTCCCTCCACCTGGCTGCATCCACCCCCTCTCCTGTCCACCTGGCTATATCTTCCCTCCACCTGGCTGCATCCACCCCCTCTCCTGTTCACCTGGCTCCATCCCTCCATCTGGCTGCACCTCGCCTCTCCTGTCCACCTGGCTGCACCACCCCCTCTCCTGTCCACCTGCCTCCATCCCTACAACTGTCCGCACCCCCTCTCCTGTCCACCTGGCTATATTCACCCTCCACCTGGCTGCACCCCCAGGCTATATCCTGGTTGCACCCCCCTTCTGTCCACCTGGCCCCATCCCTCCACCTGGCTGTACCCCTATCTCCTTTCCACCTGGCTCCATCCTTCCTCCACCTGGCTGCACCCCCTCTCACCAGTTCTGGTGCTAAAATTATTGAATTCATTTTGATTTTTCTTTGGGGGGGGGGGGCGCAAGTAGCTGTTCTAGCCTAGGGTGCAAAATAGTCTAGCACCAGCCCTGGGTGTGCCTTTATCCCTGCAAGGTGGAGGTAAGCAGGAGAAAAGGGTCCGTGTGCTACACATATATAATGGAATTAACACTGATTGTCATGGTCCATGGGACCATGTGGTAAAAGGCACTGGAAGGGCCAGTTCTGACAGAGAAGGATAGTCTGATGATAGACCTGTGTGGAACCAGTCTTGCTAGGACTGTGTGTGGTTGTCCTGACCAGCTACAAAGGCAGTATTTAAGAGAATTCTAGAATCTCTAGTATGAGCTGTTGTGTAATATATACAGGCATACCCAGCTTTAAGTACACTCACTTTACATACACCCGCGAGTAAGGACATACCCGCGAGTGTATGTAAAGTGCCTCACAAGTACTGTACAGACATTTTGCAGCCGCAGTAGAAGGAGCTGAAGGTCAGAGAGCATAGCCCGCCCTGTTCCTGTGTGCCCCTGACACCCCCACTACAGCCCCTGACACCCCCACTACAGCCCCTGACACCTCCACTACAGCCCCTGACACCCCCACTACAGCCCCTGACCCCCACTACACCCTAGAAGTAAAAAAAGGTATTGTTTCACTTTAGGTTCATTTTAGTTTTACATACATGCTCTGGTCCCATTGTGTACTTAAAAGTGGGGTATGCCTGTATCTAGTAGATAATATATATATTAGCGATTACTGGTACTTATTATAGGTACTTATATAGTATTAAATTTACGCAGGCTTTACACATACTGTATATATTGTAAATTCCTATCATTCCTTTATCCTCAAGGAGCTCACAATCTAAGGTCCCTAACTCACATTCATACACACACATAGTAGGGACAGTTTAGACAGGAGCCATTTAACCACTTCAGCCCCGGACCATTTCGCTGGCCAAAGACCAGAGCATTTTTTTGCGATTCGGCACTACGTCGCTTTAACTGACAATTGCGTGGCCGTGCGACGTGGCTCCCAAACAAAATTGACGTCCTTTTTTTCCCACAAATAGAGCTTTCTTTTGGTGGCATTTGATCACCTCTGCGGTTTGAATTTTTTGCGCTATAAGCAAAAATAGAGCGACAATTTTGAAAAAAATTCTATATTTTTTACTTTTTGCTATAATAAATATCCCCAAAAAATCTATATAAAAAAAAAAATTTCCACAGTTTAGGCCGATACGTATTCTTCTACATATGTTTGGTAAAAAAAAATGCAATAAGCGTATATTGATTGGGGATAGTTTTATGGCATTTTTATTATTATTATTTTTTTACTAGCAATGGCGGCGATCAGTGATTTTTATCATGACTACGACTACGACTTTATGGCAGACAGATCGGACACTTTTGATACATTTTTGTGACCATTGTAATTTTTACAGCGATTAGTGCTATAAAAATGCACTGATTACTGTGAAAATGACATTGGCAGTAAAGGGGTTAACCACTAGGTGGCACTAAAGGAGTTAAGTGTGTCCTAGGGAGTGATTCTTACTGTTAGGGGGCGTGACTACGAGTGACACATCACTGATCACTGTTCCCAGTGACAGGGTACAGACGATCAGTGACAGTGTCACTAGGCAGAACGTTCTGCAGCTCTGTGACCCGATCGCGGGTCCCGCGGGCACGGTTACGGAGCTCACGGCAGGGGCGTGCGCGCGCGCCCGCACGGCGGGAATTTCAAAGTAACGTATATATACGTTACTTTGCCCAGCCGTGCCATTCTGCCGACGTATATGTACAGGAGGCGGTCGGGAACCGGTTAACCTATCAGCTTGTCTTTGGAGTGATCAGCATCAAAGAGTCAATCTGCAAATTAGGTTGCCATTTATGGCTTCTTGCCTACTTTTATTTGTTCACGGAACAAAATAAACATCAAAGTCCACTCTCACAGGGGTTATTACAGCACAACACTGCAATACAAATCTTTAGTCGCCTGCAGAGTGGATAAAAATTAACGATTAAAAAAAAAAGAAAAGATTTTTATCAAATTTATTTTAATAAAATGCTTTTGTTTATTTAGCATAAAATGGAGCATAGTTGTGTAGCATGAGGCTTTGTATTCTGCAATATGAAATTTTTTGGTAAACTCATTCGATGAATCCAAGCTCTGCAAGCTGAGATAACATGCACTGCATTGATGCATTCACACAATTACACAGTAACCATGAGATAAAACAAAGTTCAGGAATATTCCTTTATCCCATTGTTTTGCAAATCTATGTACATTACAAACTATATTATTGAATCGGTTCTTATAATCGCTGTTTTACTAACCTGACAGCTTATTATTATTAATCTTTGCAAATATTAAAGATTCTAACCACCAGCAGGAATAAGTCCTTACATTTAAAGAGAACCTGTCATTTCAGATCCATCATGGCAGCGCCTGTTAGCGGGCATCCACTCACCTGCTGCCACCACGTCCCTCACCTTATGTCATTGCTGCATCACCAGCTGTCCCATTAACCACTTCAGCCCCGGACCATTTGGCCGCCAAATGACCGGGCCACTTTTTGCTATTCGGCACTGCGTCGCTTTAACTGACAATTGCGCGGTCTTGCGGCGTGGCTCCCAAACAAAATTGAGCTTTCCCACAAATAGAGCTTTCTTTTAGTGGTATTTTATCGCCTCTGCGGTTTTTATTTTTTGCACTATAAACAAAAATAGAGCGACAATTTTGAAAAAAAATATATATATTTTTTACTTTTTGCTATAATAAATATCCCCAAAAAATATATATAAAAACGATTTTATTTCCTCAGTTTAGGCCGATACGGATTCTACATATTTTTGGTATAAAAAAAAAAATGCAATAAGCGTATATTGATTGGTTTGCGCAAAAGTTATAGCGTCTACAAAATAGGGGGTAGTTTTATGGCATTTTTATTATTATTTTTTTTTTACTAGTTATGGCGACGATCTGCATTTTTTATCGTGACTGCGACATTATGGTGGACAGATCGGACACTTTTGACGCTATTTTGGGCTTTTGGCTATAAAAATGCACTGATTAATGTATAAATGTGACTGGCAGGGAAGGGGTTAACCAGTAGGGGGCGGGGAAGCGGCTAAGTGTGTCCTAGGGAGTGATTCTAACAGTTAGGGGGCGTGGCTTACTGTGACACGTCACTGATCGCTGCTCCCGTAGAGAGGGAGCAGACGATCAGTGTTGTGTCACTAGGCAGAACAGGGAGATGCCTTGTTTACAAAGGTATCCCCCCGTTCTGACGTTCCGTGACCCGTTCGCAGTATATATATGTTGCTTTGCCTGCCCGTGCCATTCTGCCGACGTATAAAGTGCGTGAGGCAGTCGGCAAGTGGTTAAAGTGAATGGGACTGTCGGTGAGTCAACAGCGGATCAGAGGAGGAGCCACTGCGGGACAGAGATGACAGTTGCTCTTTAAAAATTATGATTTAAATCGAGTTGATTTAAATCAAGCCTTTTTACTAGTGATTTAAATTATGATTTAAATCGTGATTTAAATAGACTTGATTTAAATCAAATCCACTCTGGACCCTGTTCACTGGGCTGTTTGGTCAGCTCCCCACCTCAGCCTATTCCTAGCTCTCTACCCTCTAAGCTAAGGTGACCAGATTTTTAAAATGAAATCCGGGAACATTTTTTTTTTTATTGGCAAATAGTAAACTAAGCATATTTTCCTCAAATGATATATGCAGTGTATGTGGTATGTGTTTATGTAATGCTTGTATGATATGTAGCGGACCCCCCAAAACTGTTGTGATGTTGCCTGGCAGTACAGTTCCCTGTGACCTGTAGGTGGCGCTGTCGCCGAGGTCTCAGGTCGAACCACAGGTGGCATTGCAGCGCTATTGGGTGTCCTCTCTCGGCAGCCGTGCAGTGGGCGTGGTCTACCCGCTGTGCATGCTGGGAGAGGATACATAAGGGGCAGACGCCATTATTCGGGGAGCAGTTCATGCCTCCCGGCCCTCCAGGCCAGGGGTGCGTGTGTGTGTGTTCAGTCCCGGGCACCTTTAGCCCGAGGCTGCATCGTTCCAGGTAGGCCCAGCACCTTTAGCTGAGGCCTACGCCAAAAAGCGTAATCCCAGGATACCCGTGGGAGGGTAACCCGCTCTGAAGGAGAGGGAACCAGGGGAGGACCTATCCAGGGGATCGGTGAAGGAAGTCACTGTCTCGGGAGAGGCCTGGTTACCTGTCAGAGGGAAGGATTCCATTATCCGCCAAAGGCCTTGTAACGTGCCCTATTGGCACCTAACTTCTCAAGTGTTACAAGTGCTGGGAAGTTCGGGACTTAGAGGCTAATATCCTGATCGTATCCTTAGGAAAAGAACTTAAATGTTCGTGCTCCACACCGGCTGCTAGGACCATGAGAGGGGACTATCCGGGTGAGCAAAGCCCACTCAGGCTTGAGTGGCGACGAGGGTAATTAAGTGCTGCGTGCCTGAACCTACCTCCCTGTTCAACTTTCTCTATCTCCAACCTTTCCTGTCAAGTTGCAAGCAAGTAAAATAAACTCTTTTATTGGGTTTAGTACTGTCTGGACATTGGCCTTCTTAAAAGAGAGAGAGAGAATAGACTTTTCCCTACACTCCAGAGACCAGAACCAACGGAAGGAGGTAACTCACTGCAGGACCCAAAACTATTAACACCGCTCACCCTCTACAAGATGGAGGACACTGGGCATGTGGCATGGTGTGTCCCACTCTGCAAGTGGAGGTAATCAGTGGAGCTAGGGATCTGTGTGCTACAGATATATATATATACACGTTATTTCTGGAAATCATTTTATACCAGCCCAATAGCATTATTATGCCAGCCCAACCGCATAACGTCATTATTTTCTTGTCCATAAAAGGGAAAACCATGCATTTTAAAGCACATTTGAAGAGTGTATTATACTCACCAGTCCTCATCAGCGCAGCCTCACCAGTGCCCATCAATGCAGCCTCACCAGTGCCCATCAATGCAGCCTCACCAGTGCCCATCAATGCAGCCTCACCAGTGCCCAACAATGCAGCCTCACCAGTGCCCATCAATGCAGCCTGTTCAGTGCCCATTAGCTTAGTCTGATCAGTGCCCATCAATGCAGCCTAATTAGTGCCCATCAATGCAGCCTAATTAGTGCCCATCATTGCAGCCTAATCAGTGTCCATCAATGCAGCCTGTTCAGTGCCCATTAATGCAGCCTTGTTCAGTGCCCATTAATGCAGTCTGTCCAGTGCCCATCAATGCAGCCTGTCCAGTGCCCATCAATGCAGCCTGTCCAGTGCCCATCAATGCAGCCTGTTCAGTGCCCATCAATACAGCCTCACCAGTGCCCATCAATGCAGCCTCACCAGTGCCCATCAATGCAGCCTGTTCAGTGCCCATTAGCTCAGTCTGATCAGTACCCATCAATGCAGCCTAATTAGTGCCCATCAATGCAGCCTAATCAGTGACCATCAATGCAGCCTAATCAGTGACCATCAATGCAGCCCGTTCAGTGCCCATTAATGCAGCCTTGTTCAGTGCCCATTAATGCAGCCTGTCCAGTGCCCATCAATGCAGCCTGTTCAGTGCCCATCAATGCAGCCTCACCAGTGCCCATCAATGCAGCCTCACCAGTGCCCATCAATGCAGCCTCACCAGTGCTCATCAATGCAGCCTCACCAGTGTCCATCAATGCAGCCTCACCAGTGTCCATTAATGCAGCCTCACCAGTGTCCATTAATGCAGCCTCACCAGTGTACATCAATGCAGCATGTTCAGTGCCCATAAATGCAGCCTAATCAGTACCCATCAATGCAGTCTGTTCAGTGCCTATTAATGCAGCCTGTTCAGTGCCCATCAATGCAGCCTCACCAGTGCCCATTAATGCAGCCTCACCAGTGCCCATTAATGCAGCCTCACCAGTGCCCATCAATGCAGCCTGTTCAGTGCCCATTAGCTTAGTCTGATCAGTGCCCATCAATGCAGCCTAATTAGTGCCCATCAATGCAGCCTAATTAGTGCCCATCAATGCAGCCTAATCAGTGACCATCAATGCAGCCTAATCAGTACCCATCAATGCAGCCTGTTCAGTGACCATTAATGCAGCCTTGTTCAGTGCCCATTAATGCAGCCTCACCAGTGCCCATCAATGCAGCCTCACCAGTGCCCATCAATGCAGCCTCACCAGTGCCTATCAATGCAGCCTCACCAGTGCTCATCAATGCAGCCTCACCAGTGCCCATCAATGCAGCCTCACCAGTGCCCATCAATGCAGCCTCACCAGTGCCCATCAATGCAGCCTCACCAGTGCCCATCAATGCAGCCTCACCAGTGTCCATCAATGCAGCCTCACCAGTGTCCATTAATGCAGCCTGTTCAGTGTCCATCAATGCAGCCTCATCAATGTCCATCAATGCAGCCTCACCAGTGCCCATCAATGCAGCCTCACCAGTGCCCATTAATGCAGCCTCACCAGTGTCCATCAATGCAGCCTCACCAGTGCCCATTAATGCAGCCTCACCAGTGCCCATCAATGCAGCCTGTTCAGTGCCCATTAGCTCAGTCTGATCAGTGCCCATCAATGCAGCCTACTTAGTGCCCATCAATGCAGCCTAATTAGTGCCCATCAATGCAGCCTAATCAGTGACCATCAATGCAGCCTGTTCAGTGCCCATTAATGCAGCCTTGTTCAGTGCCCATCAATGCAGCCTCACCAGTGCCCATCAATGCAGCCTCACCAGTGCCCATCAATGCAGCCTCACCAGTGCCTATCAATGCAGCCTCACCAGTGCTCATCAATGCAGCCTCACCAGTGCCCATCAATGCAGCCTCACCAGTGCTCATCAATGCAGCCTCACCAGTGCTCATCAATGCAGCCTCACCAGTGCCCATCAATGCAGCCTCACCAGTGCCCATCAATGCAGCCTCACCAGTGCCCATCAATGCAGCCTCACCAGTGTCCATCAATGCAGCCTCACCAGTGTCCATCAATGCAGCCTCACCAGTGTCCATCAATGCAGCCTCACCAGTGTCCATCAATGCAGCCTCACCAGTGTCCATTAATGCAGCCTCACCAGTGTCCATCAATGCAGCCTCACCAGTGTCCATCAATGCAGCCTCATCAATGTCCATCAATGCAGCCTCATCAATGTCCATCAATGCAGCCTCACCAGTGCCCATTAATGCAGCCTTGTTCAGTGCCCATTGATGCAGCCTGTCCAGTGCCCATCAATGCAGCCTGTTCAGTGCCCATCAATACAGCCTCACCAGTGCCCATCAATGCAGCCTCACCAGTGCCCATCAATGCAGCCTCACCAGTGCTCATCAATGCAGCCTCACCAGTGTCCATCAATGCAGCCTCACCAGTGTCCATTAATGCAGCCTCACCAGTGTCCATTAATGCAGCCTCACCAGTGTACATCAATGCAGCATGTTCAGTGCCCATAAATGCAGCCTAATCAGTACCCATCAATGCAGTCTGTTCAGTGCCTATTAATGCAGCCTGTTCATTGCCCATCAATGCAGCCTCACCAGTGCCCATTAATGCAGCCTCACCAGTGTCCATCAATGCAGCCTCACCAGTGCCCATTAATGCAGCCTCACCAGTGCCCATCAATGCAGCCTCACCAGTGCCCATCAATGCAGCCTGTTCAGTGGCCATTAGCTCAGTCTGATCAGTGCCCATCAATGCAGCCTAATTAGTGCCCATCAATGCAGCCTAATTAGTGCCCATCAATGCAGCCTAATCAGTACCCATCAATGCAGCCTGTTCAGTGACCATTAATGCAGCCTTGTTCAGTGCCCATTAATGCAGCCTCACCAGTGCCCATCAATGCAGCCTCACCAGTGCCCATCAATGCAGCCTCACCAGTGCTCATCATTGCAGCCTCACCAGTGCCCATCAATGCAGCCTCACCAGTGCCCATCAATGCAGCCTCACCAGTGCCCATCAATGCAGCCTCACCAGTGTCCATCAATGCAGCCTCACCAGTGTCCATTAATGCAGCCTGTTCAGTGTCCATCAATGCAGCCTCATCAATGTCCATCAATGCAGCCTCATCAATGTCCATCAATGCAGCCTCACCAGTGCCCATCAATGCAGCATCACCAGTGCCCATCAATGCAGCCTGTTCAGTGCCCAGCAGCTCAGCCTCTTCAGTGCTCAGCCTGTTCAGTGCCCAACAGCTCAGCCCATTCAGTGCACAGCAGCTCAGTCCGTTCAGTGCCCAGGAGCTCAGCAGTCATCAGCTCAGCCTGTTCAGTACCCATGAATGCAGCCTGTTCAGTGCCCATAAATGCAGCCTTATCTAGTGTCGGATTATACAGAGTGGGGATCTCCTGTTTACCCCGCATGGCCGCTGTCCTCAGACGACGTCCTGCCTCCTATAATAGACCATACCAGTGTGCTGCCTATCATAGGAGCCAGTCCAGGAGGCATGACTTCCTCTGACAGTTGGGTATGCGGGAGATCCCCGCTCTGTATAATCCAGCAGCTCTCAACACCCCCCCTCCTCATCTGAAACAGCCCAAGCCCCAATGGGCCCAGTGGGACTTAACGGAGGATGGGGGCGCTGCCGCACTGGATTGACATTTGACAGCCCAGCCAAATATAGAGAGAGTCCTGGAGCAATGACAAAAGGGGAAATAAGCGGAGGGACGGCATGACAGGTGAGACAGGCAGTAGCCAGCAGAGGTTGTGTTTCCCTTTAAGAGAAGGGGGGTGGCCGTGGGGAAGAAGGGGAGGGGGAGCGCAGTTAGTCAGGGAGGAAGTGACGTTTTCTCACTTCCTCCATTTCACTCACGAGGTAGAAAGCTTCACAGCCGGTGCCATGGCTGATGTGGCTGAACTAATAGCGCAATTGCGGGCTGCGGTGGCCGCGCAGGGGGCAGATTGGCTGCAGGAGCAGGTTGCTGCAGTGGTGGATGAGCGGGCGGTGGCGCCCGCCAGGGGGGGGGGGTCGCTCCGGGGCGCGCTAGGCGGTCCAGGCCGCCTGAGCGGTACAGTCCGGAGGCATCCCCGAGTGGTTCAACTTCCGTCCGGAGACCCGTTGGGGGCCCTCCGGCCGCATCCCCTGGCCGCACGCAGCCTGTGTCGGCGGGGGGGGCCGGGAGGAATCCGCGCCGTGGACGGAGTTCGGCGGTGGGGGAGACGAGTGGCCCTCTTGCCCCTCCCCCTCCCGCGCGTCGGAGATGTGGGGACATCGCGGTCGAGGCTGCGGGGATGCCCGGAACAGCCGTGCGGCCCAGCGTGGAGGATCCAGTTCGCGGGCCAGTGGCCGGGAGGCGGTGGCGGTCAGGGGTCCGGCGGTGCCAGCAGGACGAGCGGTGAGGGGTTTGGCGCCTAGCGTGACGGATGGAAGTCGAACGGATGACACCCGGGCCAGGGGGTGGACCCGCAGTCCGTCGGTGGAGGTTGCGAGTGGGTCAGGTGTGCCGGGATCGAGAGGACGTGAGGCCCAGCCGCGACAACCCTTGCCACGTGGGTCGCGTCCGCAGGGTGTGCAGCCAGCGCTTGTGTCGGCGGGATCGGATGACAACAGGTCTGAAGGGGAGCTGTCCGGGTCAGACGGCGGCGAGGACTCGGGACAACTGGCTTCGATGGAGAACAGTTCGGCGGCTGGTGGACCCAGTCTCAGGCAGCCCGGTAAGTCCCACTCTTCGGTGGTCATTTGTTCCTTATTACAAGATTTATTGGGTCAAGGGGGTGTTGGGGGGGGCTTAGGCGCGACACCTGGGTCGCGTTCTTCCCCACCGGGGAAAAAAGCGGCAGAGGAGACGCAGGACTTGTGGTCTGGGTTGAAGGATTTGGTCAGGCGTTTTAAGCCGGGCGGGGGCAACATGGGGTCGCCCGCGGCGGCTTGGGGAAAAACAGGGGGTTCATCGCAGGGGGCGGGGCTTTCGGATGCAACCGGGGCCCTAGGCGTGCAAGCGGTAGAGGTGTCAGAGGAGGTGCAGGCCCCATTGGAAGGGGGGGCGGCCACAGCAGGGGGGCAAGTGGCTACGGGAGAGAAAAACAAGGAAGTGATCAGGCTGACGGACGCCGCTAAGAATGAGATGTACATTTGTTTTTAGGCACCGTTAGGAACTCACCTCAAGCCGGAGGTCAGAGAAAAGCTGTGGAAAGGTGAGTACGTGGAGATCTTCACGTTGCTCCCCTTGGACAAATTCAACCTGGATAGGGTGAAGCCGGAGGAGAGCAAGAAGGAGGACGAAGAAAAGAGGCGTTATCGTCTTATACCCCGTACTTTCACCAATTGGTTGCAAGCGTTTGCGATCATGGCTTGTGTGATAGGGCAGAAGGCCCCGGAACATTGTTCTGGGCTGTTCATTTATTTGGAGGCGGTTAGCGAAGCGTACAGGACGTATGGTGGCGTAGCCTGGTTGAGGTATGACGAACAGTTCCGGCAGAGGATGGCCATGAGACCAGGACTGCGATGGGATCACAAGGACATCAACTTGTGGATGCGACTGATGACAGCGTCACGGGCATCCAATCAGTTTTTTCAGGGGGGGGTCGGAGGTGCTGCGGCCTCAGGACAACCGACCGAGAAAAGGTGGGGCTACTGCTGGCAGTTCAACGAGGGCACGTGCAAGTACGGAGCAAGCTGTCGCTTCAAGC
The DNA here is from genome assembly GCA_029206835.1 of Rana muscosa. Classification (NCBI taxonomy): domain Eukaryota; kingdom Metazoa; phylum Chordata; class Amphibia; order Anura; family Ranidae; genus Rana; species Rana muscosa. The sequence goes on along the minus strand of CM055124.1, from coordinate 15,230,082 downwards.
ATGTGTGTTCAGGATGTGGGGGCAGTCATGCCTTGTCTAAATGCTTTAAGCGAGGCAGGGGTCGCCCCGGGGATTTTGGGGGAAAAGGGAACGACGCCAAAACGGGTGGAAAGGATGCTCCCCTTTCTCAATAGGTATCCCGACAGGCGTGCAGCCAAGTTGTTAGAGGAGAGTTTCGCCGGTGGTTTCAGAATTCCTTGCGCGCCGTTTGCAGTCCCCCCGGCAGCCAAGAACCTCCGGTCTGCATTGCTACATCCTTTGGTGGTTTCAGAGAAGCTGGAGAAGGAGGTGCAGTTAGGGCGGATGGCCGGACCGTTCACAGATGCGCCCATACCTGATTTAGTGGTGTCTCCCTTGGGGGTTGTCACCAAGAGGGAACCTCCAAAATTTCGCTTGATTCATCACCTGTCCTTTCCCAGGGGTGGGTCGGTGAACGATGCTCTTGCGCCGAAGGACTGCACGGTATCGTACACCTCCTTCGATGCGGCTGTGACATGGGTGCGTAGGTGTGGACGGGGAGCGCTGTTGGCAAAAGCCGATGTTCAATCTGCTTTTCGGTTGCTACCAGTACACCCGGACAGCTTTCGTTTCTTGGGCTGCATGTGGGAGGGGGCTTACTACGTGGACCGTTGTTTGCCCATGGGTTGCTCCATCTCTTGCGCGCTCTTTGAGACTTTTAGTTCGTTCCTAGAATGGGTGGTCCGGGACGTGTCGGGGATCAGTTCGATCATCCACTATCTGGATGACTTTCTGTGTGTGGGCCCGCCGGGGTCTACCGTTTGCAAGGTCCTGCTGGGGACGCTGCAATACGTGGCCGACCGTTTTGGGGTCCCTTTGGCCCCTGAGAAGACAGAGGGCCCCACGTCGTCCTTAGTTTTTCTGGGCATAGAGCTGGATTCAGAGAAGATGGAATGCCGACTGCCGGAGGATAAGCTGGAAGCATTGAAGGAGGAGGTGCAAGGTGTTATCGGCCGTCGTAAGATTCAGTTGCGACAGATGCAGTCACTATTGGGTAAGTTGTGTTTCGCTTGCAGGATAATGCCCATGGGCAGGGTATTTAGCCGCAGGTTGTCGGCTGCGACAGCCGGGGTGCGGGTTCCTACTCATTTTGTAAGCCTAACCAGAGAGCTTCGTGAGGATTTGGAAGTGTGGCACGGATTCCTGGAATCCTTCAACGGGCGGGCGTTGTGGATGAAGGGGCCCGTTAGCAATTTCGATCTGGACTTGTTTACAGATGCGGCTGGCTCCACGGGGTATGGGGCGTTCTGTCAGGGAAAATGGAGTGCGGCTCCATGGCCAAAGGAGTGGGAGGAAGCGGGGTTCTTGAAGAACCTGGTACTATTGGAACTTTTCCCAATTGTGGTGGCGTTTGAGTTATGGGGGGATTCATTCCGGAATAGCAAGGTGCGCCTGAACTGTGATAACATGGGAGTGGTTCAGGTAGTGAATAAAGTGTCGGCCACATCACAGCCAGTGGTGCGTTTGCTGAGGCATTTGGTTTTGCGCTGCTTGCAGTTCAATGTATTTGTGTACGCAGTACATCTTCCTGGGGTGGATAACACCCTGGCTGACGCGTTGTCTCGTTTTCAGTGGGACAGGTTCCGGGAGTTGGCACCAGCAGCGGAGCAACGAGGGGTTACATGTCCCGACTGGATGTGGGACATTGCCTTGACAGCGCAGCACAGTGGATTAAACGGTCGGTGAGTGGGGCCACGTGGAATGCCTATGCTAAGGTGTGGCAGGAGTGGGGGTCATTTGTTCGGGGGCTGGGAGTTTCCCCGGGGGGGTGGAGAAGAGGGAGCGGCTCTGATTTATTTTCTCACATTGAAAATGGAGCAAGGCGTTTCTGTGTCCGCGGTGGACCGTACACTAGCGGGTTTGGCGTTTCTGTTCAAATGGCAGGGTTGCAAGGACCATACTAAAGAATTTTGGGTGAAGCAGGCAGTGAAGGGGTACAGGAAAGGTCGGAAGGCGGCTGATAGCCGCAGGCCGGTCTCGTTCAGAATGTTGGAAAAATTGTTTCTGCAGCTGCGCTCCGTGTGCAGTTCGGAATATGAGTGTCAGTTGTTCCGGGCAGCATTCGCGCTTGCCTTTTTTGGGGCCCTGAGGGTAGGAGAGCTGGTCAGTTCTTCCAAAATGGCTCCGGGGGGGTTGTTGGCGCAGGATGTGGAATGTTCGGGAGATTCGGTGGGCATATGGGTAAGCAGGTCCAAAACGGATCAAGTAGGAAAAGGTATGCGGCTTCAGTTGTTTCGCATCCCAGAGGCGTCAATCTGTCCTGTACGGGCGGTGGAATCCTTTTGTTCCATGCGTCCGGGACTAGAGGGTTCTTTTCTTATGCATCGGGATGGGGCAGCGTTGTCAAGGTTTCAATTCATAGCGGTGTTCAAAAAATGTTTGGTGGCAGCGGGGTATGACCCGACGGGTTATGCCTCTCACTCCTTCCGCATTGGGGCAGCTACGGAGGCGGCTAGGGCAGGACTGCAGGCGGACGCGGTGAGGAAGATTGGGAGGTGGGAGTCTGATAGGTTTCGCCTTTATGTTCGCCCTCAGCTGTTACAGGAGTAAAGGGCATTTGGGTAGGTGTTGTATGGGGTCTGGGCGTTGGCAGTTTAGAATGTGCCATTAATTCGTTGTCCTAATGTTATTTCCATGTTTTTCAGGTGGTGAACCCAGACTAGTTTGGATTTTGGGTCACTCGTACGTGTTCTGGGGGGCGAAACGGGCCGATGTTCGGCCCAATGGACGGCAGTTAGGAATTCCCTTACGAGAAGCACGGGTCCGTTGGATCGGGGTGCCGGGTATGACGTGGAGTGGGGTTATGCCGGAAATACAGAGGTTCGCTGGTCGGGAGAGGGCACCGGATGTATTGGTGCTACATGCGGGAGGCAACGACATGGGGGCCAGATCAATGCACCAACTGATACGGGACGTTAAGTCTGATTTTTTAAGGTTGCGCACTACATTCCCGGGTATGGTGGTTATTTGGTCGGACATGGTAGGCAGGACATCCTGGCGGTGGGCATGGTCGGTGGACAAAGTCAATAAGGCCCGGATAAAAGTCAATAAGGAAGTGGGGAGATTTTTTGTGAGGAACGGGGGCCTGGTGGTGCGCCACCGCGAATTGGAGGTGGATACGTGGAGGTACCTAAGGGGAGATGGGGTCCACCTGAATGCAGTGGGCATTGACCTGTGGAACATGGGTTTGCAGGAAGGAATTCAGCAGGCCCTTAGGGTGTGGGGTTGCTCGCAAGGGAAAGGTTTTACCCCTTGCGAGCTGTGGCGGAGTTTGGTTCCTGGAAAAGGAGGTAAAAGGGGAAGGTCTGGAGAAAAAGGTGGTACCCATAGGTGGTATGGGGTTTTTTGAGTACCTTCTGGTCAACAAGGGTTAACCAGGAAGGGGGGTAAATGGTAGGGCACTGCGGCCAGGTGTACCGTCTCCGAGTCGGTGTCTTGCGACTGGAGGCCTAAGGGATATGTTAGTCCCAGTGCCCAAGTTGGGAGTTGGTGGTCTATAAGCTCACCAGTGGTATTGGAAGTGTTATAAATGTTATTTAAACGGTTATTTAAGTGGTTATTTATTTCATATAAAGTTGTTAAAATAAATAGGCCGGAAGGCCAATTTTACTCCACAACCTTGTCAGTCGTTATTTATTAGAATGGTACAAGGGGGTGGGTAAGGTGGTAGAGGGTAAGTCAAAGCGAAGGATCGGTCTTTAACATGTCAAGTAGGGTGTAGGGTGACCCAGAGGTGTAACTAGAACCTTCAGGGCCCTCGTGCAAAAAACCTTGATGGGCCCCCCTAATTTAATTGGTCCCGGGCCCTTTTCTCTGGTCCCATGGCCCTCCCCACTGATCCTGGGGCTCTTTACTCCTGTTGCGGGGCCCTTTTATTATGGCCCTGCAGCAGTGCCCTTTCATGTGTTCTCTAGTGCGCTCCCTTCCTACCATCTTGGGCCCACCCCATGGTGACAGAAAGCAATAGATATGTCACCAGCACACCAGGGAACTCCATATAAGTGTCCAACGCATTGGCAGAATTACCATAGTTGCAAAGGTCACACTTGTGATCAGCCCTGATGTTCTGCCACCGTGGGAGCATCTGCTTTTGATAGCGCTGTTCTGGCATCTCTGTCTCCATGGCAGGGGTGACAGTCTATTAGGACCCAGTGCTGGTTACATTATGGGTCTGATGGGTGCATGCGGGGGAGGGCTGGCACTATTGGTTGTAGACAGCTAAGTCGCCCACCGGTCAACTAGCAGCAGTACTGATGCATAGCCTTCTCTATTGTCATGCCAATCAGGATGTGATCCAGGTGACGCTCCTTGTTGGATCTTATAAACACAGTATTTATAAGAATCAAGAGTACAATCATACTGTATATAGAAAAAATATGTTTAGCAGCCACGTGGGCTCCATGCCAGTAAAGTTGGGACTCTGATCAATTAAATCACTATTGTATTTATTATTAGATCCAACTGGTTGCATCACCTGGATTGCATCCCGATCAGCATGTCAGAGACGGCTAGGCAGTGCTACCGCTGCTAAGCGATCAGTGAGAGGCTCCGCTGTCTATAACCAATTGTACTTGTGCTCTGCACATGTGCCCATCAGCCCCATAACATAACCAGCAATGTGTCCTAATGTGCTGCAATGGAGACAGAGACCAGCGCTGTCAATTACAGGGGTAGGACCGCAACCCTGGTTGTTCAGCCACTGGTGCACAGTGGGAGAATTCTCCCATCCAATTGGAATGTGTATGTGGGGGAACTGGATCATATATATATATATATATATATATATATATATATATATATATATATATATATATTTATTTATTTATTTTTTTCAGTGTACTGATTGAATGAAAAAAAAAAAAAAAGAAGCAATCAAAGTATTTGCTGCATAAAAGTGCTAAATGGAACTTGGAAAAACAAGGGGGGATAGATAGAGGAGAGAAGAGAGGGAGATAGGGACAGTTCACTGATCAAAGTGTAAATGCAGAGCTCACTCATTGGAGGGACGATGCTGGAAGCTGGTGGCTCAGGCATACTTCACACAACTTGGAATGTGTAGCTGTGACTGGTGTTCTTCATATCTCCCGCGCACATCTCCCCCTATCTCTCCTGCACACGGCTGTACGGCTGTATGTCGGAATAGGAGAGTGGGCGGGGAACCGGGCAGACACTGAGGGGACAGGAGGAGGAGCTGTATGCATTGCATCTCCTGTTCGATGCTGGGAGGAGGGAGTGAACTCGCTGGGCTGTGTGAGACGAGTGTCAGAGACACTCACTCCACTCAGCTGCAGCCACGGGCCCGTAATGTGCAGACAGATTCTCCTGTCCTACGGATGGGAGAATCAGTCTGTCCTCTCGAACAGTCGGTGACCAGACTGCCCCAACCCTGCAAAGCGGGGACAAAAACGGGGACAAACTTCCTCCAGGGACTGTATGCTCAGTCCGGGGACTGTCCCCAGAAATCGGGGACGTCTGGTCACCCTACTCTAAGCTTCTGCACTTTGTTAAACAGTTAGATTGCAGGCAGCTAACCTGTCTAAAACATAAAAGTCTGAAGGACACATATACTCAATCCCGAACCATAATCTTGCCTTTGCCTCTTGCCCATAATCTTGTCTGTTACATCAAACAGTTTGAACCTGAGGGTTCAAACATCTTCTGCCCAGAAACAGTGTGCTCTCAAGAGGGCATATGCATCCTTATTATTTCAACCAGCTAGATGCATGAGTGAGTGAATAACTTGTATAGCGCTACAAATGCGAACTAAATCGCCTCAAGGCGCTTGCAACCAGTGACGTCCTGATCCATCAGAAGAAGTGGGTCTTAAGTTTTTTCCTGACGGCCCGATGGTTTTCTTCCATGCGGATATCCGTGGGTAGCGCATTCCATAGCCATGGTCCTTGGACTGCAAATCTTCGTTCTCCCTTTGTTTTGTAGCGGGACTTGGGGATGTGAAGGAGGTTTTGGTTTGTTGATCGGAGAGTGCGATTGGGGGTGTAGTGTTTTATCTTCTCGCATAGATATTGAGGAGCGTTTCCTTGTGTGCACTTGTGGGTGAGGCAGAGGGTCTTGAATGTGATCCGATCCTTTATGGTCAGCCAATTAAGGCTCCTCATCGATGGGGTGATGGATTCCCAAGGTTTTTTTCCCGTTACCAGCCTGGCAGCCGTATTCTGGACGACTTGTAGGCGCAAAATCTGGTATTTGGGTAGTCCAAGTTAGAGGGCGTTTGCGTAGTCGAGTCGCGAGTTGATAATTGTTCCAGCTACTACTGCTTTGTCCTCTTCCGGGATGAAGGGGATGAGTCTACGCAGCAGGCGGAGGAGATGGTGAGATCCGCTGACTACTGATCCTATTTGTGCATCCATCGATGACTCCGAGGCTTTTGACTTTGGTGCTTGGGGTAATGGTCTGTCCAAGGATGGTGGGGAGTGTCCAAGAAGTTTTAGTTTTTGTCTTTCGGTTTGCGTCGGAGGAGAAGGAGTTCTGTTTTGGATCCGTTGAGTTTGAGGGAACTCTCAGTCATCCAATCATCGATCAATGTGAGGCAATTTTCCAATCCGTGATATTGGTCTTTTTTCCCGGTGATACGAAAGTAGAGCTGGGTGTCGTCAGCATATGAGTGGTAGCACAGGTCCTGTTTGCTGATGATTTTGAGGAGTGGGCGGAGGCAGATGTTAAAGAGCAAGGGCGACAGGGGTGATCCTTGAGGGACTCCGCAAGAAATTGCGCGAGTTTCAGAGGTGAAGGCTCCTAGTTTTACTGTCTGGGAACGATTATCTAGGAAGGATGCGAACCAGGATAGGTCAGGGTCTGCGACTCCTGCTACTTCTTTAAGGCGAGTGAGTAGAGTTTTGTGGTCTACTGTGTCGAACGCTGCACTGAGGTCCAGCAGCACCAGAAGGCATTATTCTCCATCATCTGCTGCTTCGAGGGTGTCATCCCATATTTTAAGAAGTGCTGTTTCTGTGCCATGGCCAGGGCGGAAGCCTGATTGTAGTGGATTCAAGAGTTTGTAAGAGTTCAAGTGGAGTTGTAGCTGTTGTACTACTGCTTTCTCCATAATCTTCGAGATGGTGTTGAGGCTTGTTACCGGTCTGCGGTGGTTTGGGTCTTTGGGGTCGAGGTTGGGTTTCTTTAAGAGGGGTTTGATTATGCCTTGCTTGAGAGAGTTCGGAACAATACCTTCTTTGAATGATTGATTTATGAGGTGTGTTATAGTAGGTGCTAGAATGTCGGTACATTCTTTCAAGAGTTTTGTAGAAATTATGTAGTTTGGGGAAGTGCTGTCTCTGAGGCTTCTGATTATGTTTTTGGCGGTGTCGATGGTGATCGGGACCAGCGAAAATGTTGTCAATTGTATAATGTTCGTATTGATTTCCTCTATTTGCTTTGGCGGAGTGGGGTTGGTTGTTTTTTTCTGTTGAATTTCCCGAAGTTTTTCGATTTTGTTGATAAAAAAATCTGATAGCTTATTACAGAACTCTTGGGTTTCACTTGCTGGAGGTTCTAGGCAGGTGGGGTTCATAGTCTGAGTGACTAGTTTGAAGAGTTCACAAGGTCGGTTTAGGGCTTTTTTGATGGTGTTTGAGAAATGTTCCTTTTTTGCTCTGAAAATTGCTTTGTGATATTTCTTAGTGAGTGCTTTGTAGTTAATGTGGTTTTCCTCAGTTGGGTTTCTTCTCCAGGCTCCTTCGGCCCTTCTCCCTTCTTGCTTCAGTAGAGTTATGCCGCGTACACACGATCGTGATTCACGGCGGTGAAAACACCGCCGTGAATCACGACATGAAAAAAAATGAAAAACGAGGGAACGCCATGTTCCCCCACACACGACCGTTTTTCCCGTCATTTTTTTCTTTGTCGAGAAAAACGACCGTGTGTGGGCTCCGTGGCAGTGTTTCCCTATGGGAAAACTGCCGCGGAAAAAAATGCTGGAAAAAACGATGAGAAAAATTAGAACATGTTCTAATTTTTCTCATCGTGATTAATGCAGTTTTTCCCGTCGGGAAAAACGGCAAAAAGCCCACAGACGATCGTTTTTCTCGTCCAAAGGAAAAAATGTCATTTTTCCCGACGGGAAAAATGATCGTGTGTACGCGGCATAAGAGTGTCATTAAACCAGCCTGAGTTGTTTTTGTGAATGAGTGCTCTGCGTCTTTGAGCGACTATGTCTGCTGTTTGTTTTTGTTCCATTGAGTGGTTGTGATTTTGCGTTCCTATTTTTTTTGATAGTGTCGTTTTGAAGAGTTCCGAGTGTAATTTCTTCTGAGATCTTGTCCAGTATTTTGTTATTGAATGTTCCGGTTTTTGGGAGATGGTGTTGGTGGTAATCTTAAATTTGATAGCGTGGTGGTCCGTCCATAGTAACGGCATGTTCTCCAGTGTGTTGATGTCCAAATTTTGTTTGAAGATGAGGTCAAGAATGTGACCCGATCCATGCGTGGGGGCATTTATCAATTGCTGCAGACCTAGTTCTTCCAATTGGTTGATGCAGGAGATGGCGATGGGGTCCTGAGTGGAGTTAGCCCAGAGGTTGAAGTCCCCTAGTAATAGGAAATTTTTGGTTTTTAAAGTATATGTCGAGATGAATTCGGTAAGGGGTGTGAGGAGATTTGTCTTTGGTCCTGGCGGTCTGTAGCAAAGCAGTATGTGGATGGTGTCCTGGGGTGTTGTTTGGAGTTGCAGAGTGAGTGTCTCCATGAACGGCAATGAACTCTGTATAGTTGGTTTGGTGAGCGAGAAGTTAGATTTGAAGATCACTGCTAGGCCTCCTCCTTTCTGTCCTATTCTGTGCTCGGTTAGGATGCAGTAGTTCTCGGGTACTAATTCTGTTAGGATGGTGTTACAGTCAGGTGTTAGCCAGCTTTCCGTGATAAAGAGGCAATCTATGTCGTTTTGCGTGATGAAGTCATGAATTTCCTGTCTGTGCTTGACTGCCGATCTGGTGTTGATCAGGGCGCATGATAAATGTTGTAGTTGAAGTGGTGTTTTTGATAGTTGATTGTCGATTGATCCTTAGCAGTTGTTCTTTCCGAAGTATTTTTTGGGTGGAGGTTGGTAATGTTGAGGCAGTATTCCTTAGCCTGTGGAGGGTGTCCGCTGAGTATTTAAAGTTGCACATGATGGGAAGAAAAAGATGATGGGGATGGTGAATAGGGCCCAATGACCTAGCCACCCCCCCGTTGGTCCAGAGGAAGGCGAAAAGCCCCAGCAGAGTCGGAGCCAATTGCTGCAGCAGGGGAAAAATTCCTTCCTGACCCCCGAAAAGGCGATCGGGTGAACCCTGGATCAACTTCCTTCCTGGAGGTGCCCCAATGTACTTACCAGGTCGGCACACGCGGGCCCGCTGGAAGGAGAATAAGGGAGGGTAATGGGATAGTCAGAGCTAGGCCGCAGCCGCGGTCTGTCCTGCAGGTCTAGCAGTCTAGAGGCGGGCGCCCATATGGCAGCAGGGGGCAGTCGGCGGCTGCGGGCGGCGTGATGGTGAGCTAATCAGTAATCAGTAGAGAAAGGGTTGGGAGTTGTGTGAAAGATAGTGGTGGGGTGGGGGGGGGGGGGGGTGACAATCAGCAGAATGGAGAATAAAGAAAAGTGTTTTTTTTTGTGTCAGTGTAGGGGGCAAGGCTCCTGGGTGTACCAAGATGGCCGCTGCTTACCAGGCCGGATCACAGTTTCGTCCTCCAGGCAGCCTTGGGGAGTGACCCAGTGGGGGCCACAGGCAGTTGGTAAGTGAGGGGGTGCAGTCCGGTGGTTGTACCGGGTCGGAGTGGTCCAGGGGGGCCGGGAGAGTGTGTTGGGGGCCGAGGCTGGGTGGCCCAAGATGGCCACCGGGGCTAGGCCGAAGCTGCGGTCTGTCCTGCCGGGCCAGGCAGCTGCTAGTGCTGCTTCGGGGGCCCTCTGGCGCCTGGGGGGGCTCCGATCGCGGGAGCTGGGGGTTACAGCGGCTTGCTGAAGGTCCAGATGCCGGAGGAGGGGATGCTTCTGGTGATGCTAGGCCGCAGCCGCAGGCTTTCCTGGCTGCGGCTGCGAAAGGGAATGGATGCTGGAAGCGGTGGGTGATGACTGGTGAGCTGAGGGCTCTGTCCTGTAGGGAGGTCTGCTCCCGAGGGGATGCGCTTGCCGGGGGACCGCTGGAAGGTGGTACTAGGCTGCAGCCGTGGTCTTGCCTGACGGCGGCTGCGGGGGGGGTGCCCGGCGGCGGCGGGTGGGGGTTCGTGGATCGCTTGGGTCCCTCTGTGTGGAGGGGGGGGGGAAGGGGGAGAGCAAGGGGGAACAGGGGAGAGATCTGGGGAGAGAAGTAAGTGCAGCCCTGGATGTCAGGAGCTGCTGTAAGCACGTCATCTATCGCTCAGGTCTCAACAGGATTCTGGTCTGTCAGATGCATGGTCTGTTAATGGAAACAGCAGCCCAGCAAATAGTAACATTAGCCTCCAAGGCTCAATTAATGACAAGACACTTTCACTGGACTCAGGTCTACAAAAAGCCTGCTTCAAAAGATTAAAAAGCTTCTTTAAACTTTAGACCCTTGATCCTATGTACTGTAGTTCTTGCCTTTTGTCAGGTTGGTTTAGGATGTTGCTACAGTGGCTAAAATTTGGGATGAATCTACTATCGTACCCAACAATACCCAGAAAGGTTCTGACTCAGTGACAGGAGAAGGTCACTCCTTGAATGCTTCTACATTATGAATTTGGGGTTTCATTAGGCCCGCGCAATAGTTCATCCAAGATGCTGGTGTTCTTCTAACTCTAATATTTTTATAAATTGCAGTTAAGCCCACCTTACCTGATGAAATCACATGATCAGTGACGCAGCAAGTCAGGACGAGCCAGTGATGTCACTTCCGAGTACCGCGGAAACTGGACGTGGGGAGTGAAACACCATTTTGAGATTGGGAAAACTGCTCTTTTTGTTTTTAATTTGTGTAAGTGCATAAGTATAGCAAAATAAGCATTTAAACAGACATATATACAGGGTAACGCTATGAAATCTGTCCCCTTCTTTTGAACTATACTTGCAGTGGAGACAGCTTAGACTGGTCTCTTAAAAAGACCCCACGAGGCAAGTGGCCACCAACAGCTGGAGGTGGAGTTGCATTAACATTCTAATTAAGCTCCAGTGACCTAATATTTTAGGTCAAAGAATAAGGTGAGGAGGCATTGCACACAGTGGTGAATTGACACTTTGGGCATCCAGGCACTATTCCATTTGTGGAAGATTTAATGCTTTATGTCACAGAATAAGCACATTTATTTATTTGCACTTCTATCGTGTTTTTTAGGACTTCCACTATGAACTTTTGATGCATATGTATTTTATGTCACCTAGGATGGTTAATGGTTATATATTGTATATGATTAATGCGCTTTTGAAACACAATTTTTCAATAGTTTGATTTAAAGGAACAGTGCACCATTATTTTTGGTTTTCTGTTATATGGTAGTGTGTGAGTGGGAGCAGCAGTTCCAGAGTACACAGTCTTAGCAAACACAGTTTCTTTATTAGTTAGCGATATTTGTATTCATTGTTTTTACTCATTTAGTTCTTAAGTGGGAGCACACACATAGCAGCGCACGAGCACACACACCACGTTCTATTAGCTTATACTGCACCTTAGGTGACTTTTCCAGTCTGTGCTCAAAAATAACAATATCACCTAGATACATTGCTGTGAAGTGTTGATAAGCCCTAAGAATATTTTCCATAATTTGCTGAAATGTCCCAAGGGCTCCTAGTCCAAAGAGAATTCAGGATTATAAACACTGTGGGGTAGAGAATCCTATCTGTTCTTTTGTGTCCTCTGTCAGGAAAACCTGCCAATATCACCTAGTCAGATCAGGGTGTTCACAAACCTGGCCAGACATAATGGGGTTGATTTACTAAAACTGGAGAGTGTAAAATCTGGTGCCGCTCTGCATAGAAACCAATCAGCTTCTGGGTTTTTTGTCAAAGTTTAATTGAACAAGCTGAAGTTAGAAGCTGATTGGCTACCATACACAGCTGCACCAGATTTTGCACTCTCCAGTTTTAGTAAATCAACCCCACTCCCTCAATCAGTAAATCAACCCAGGACTTGGGGTAAGCATGAAACTTTAAAATCTTGTTCAGTTTATGGAAGTCATTGCAAAATCTCAATAAATCAGCCTCTCTATGACTCAAGGAATCAAGTTTACATTACATAGTTACATAGGAGGTGAGGTTGAAAAAAGACACAAGTCCAACCTATGTGTGTGATTATATGTCAGTATTACATTGTATATCCCTGTATGTTGTGGTCATTCAAGTGCTTATCTAATAGTTTTTTGAAATTATCGATGCTCCCCGCTGAAACCACAACCTGTGGAAGGGAATTCCACATCCTTGCCGCCCTTACAGTAAAGAACCCACTACGCAGTTTAAGGTTAAACCTAATTTCTTCTAATTTCAATGAGTGGCCACGTGTCTTATTAAACTTCCTTCCACAGAAAAGTTCTATCCCTATTTAAATCATATCCACTCTCAAGTGTCTCTTCTCCAGAGAGAATAAGTTCAGTGCTCACAACCTTTCTTCATAACTAAATATCCTCTAGTCCCTTTATTAGCTTTGTTGCCCTTCTCTGTATTCGCTCCATTTCCAGTATATCCTTCCTGAGGACTGGTGCCCAGAACTGGACAGCATACTCCAGATGAGGCTGGACCAAAGTCTTGTAGAGTGGGAGTATTATTGCTTTATCTCTTGAGTTAATCCCCTTTTTAATGCGTGCCAATATTCTGTTTGCTTTGTTAGCAGCAGCTTGGCATTGCATGCCATTGCTGAGCCTATCATCTACTAGGACCCCCAGATCCTTTTCCATCCTTGATTCCCCAGAGGTTTCCCCCCCCCAGTGAGTAGATTGCATTCTGTTAGGGAAGGTTTCACCTGTTGGTGGTGCTGTCGGTCCTGTGGATCGCAGTACTGGTGTCCACCAGCGGGTGTCTCCTAACAGTCTGGAGCTGTCATGAAAGGTTTCACCTGTTGGTGGCACTGTTAGATCCTTGAGTCGCAGTACCAATGTCCACCAGCGGGTGTCTCCTGGCAGTGTGGAGCAGACATCAACCTGAGGCTAATTGCAGGTGTGTGTATTAATACCCGGCAAGCATTCACACTCTTGCCTTGGTATCTTCCTTGTGCCCTGATCTGTACCTGATAACCTGTAAACCTGATCATGTTACTCTGTGTACCTGTGAATCTGATCCTGATCCCATCCCTCCTGTTACCCTGCATCCCTGCCCTGCAGCCTGATCCCATCCACCTTTTCCCTGTCCTGTCTTGTTCCTTGCCCCCATCTGCTGATCTCCTGTGTATGACCCTGGCCTGGCTACGTTTATGATTCCGGTATTCCCCATCTACTGTATATACTTATTTGTGGGTCACTGTCTGGTTTGTTGTTCATGGTTTAGTATTGGAGGTGTTTGTGTATTTATATCACTTATCTTAAATAAACTTAATTGTTCACTTTATGTGTTTGGTTTCTTCTGTCGCAATTCACACGGTTCTGGTCACACCTGTTCATGACACATTCATATTTTTGTCACCCAAATGCATTAGTTTACATTTTTCCACAATTAACCTCATTTGCCATGTAGTTGTCCACCCCATTTATTTGTTCAGATCTTCTTGCAAGGTTTCCACACCCTGCGGACAAGTTATTGCCCTGCTTAGCTTAGTATTCAGAGATTGAACTGTTTACTCCATCCTTCAGGTCATTTATGAACAAATTAAATAGGATTGGTCCCAGAACAGAACCCTGGGAGACCCCACTTTCTACCCCTGGCAATTCTGAGTACTCCCCATTTATCACTACCCTCTGAACTTGCCCTTGTAGACAGTTTGGTCCATGCCAACGGACCTTACTTTGTACAGTAAACGTTTATGGGGTACTGTGTCAAATGCTTTTGCAAAATCCAGATACACCACGTTTACAGGCCTTCCTCTATCTAGATGGCAGCTCACCTCCTCATAGAAGGTAAATAGATTGGTTTGGCAAGAACGATTCTTCATGAATCAATGCTGATTACTGCTGATACTGTTTTCATTGATAAAATCTTGTATATAGTCCCTTATCATCCCCTCCAAGAGCTTGCATACTATTGATGTTAGGCTAACTGGTCTGTAATTCCCAGGGATGTATTTTGGCCCTTTTCTAAATATTGATGCTACATTGGCTTTTCTACAGTCAGCTGGTACCATTCCAGTTAGTAGACTGTCAGTAAAAATTAGGAACAATGGTCTGGCAATTACTTGACTGAGTTCCCTAAGGACCCTTGGGTGCAAGCCATCTGGTCCCGGTGACTTATTAATGTTACGTTTTCCAAGTCCATCTCTAATTTTGTCCATGAGGGTGCTTCCTGTGATGTGTCATGAGGATAAACACTGCAGTTTTGGTTACTGAAGCCCCACGATTCCCTTGTGAAGACTGAGGAGAAGACTAAATTCAATACCTTCACCATCTCCCCATCCTTTGTAACCAGATTTCCTTCCTCATTCATTATGGGACCAATATGGTCCATCCTCCCATTTTTTACTGTTTATATACTTAAAGAATTTCTTGGGATTTTTTTTTTGCTCTCCTCCGCTATGTGTCTTTCATGTTAAATCTTAAATCTTAATCTTAGTCCTAATTGCACCTTTACATTTCTTGTTGCATTCTTTGTGAAGTCTGAATGCTGATGATGATCCCTCAGCCTTGTATTTTTTGAAGGCCTTCTCATTTGCTTTTATATGCATTTTTACATTGGAGTTAAGCCATCCAGGACTTTTGTTCGCTCTTTTAAATTTATTTCCCAATGGGATGCACTGGCTCATTCCCTTATTTAATATGCTCTTAAAGAAAACCCATCTCCCCTCTGTGTTCTTTGTTCCTAAGATTCTTTCCCAATTTATATCTTCTAGCAAGGTTCATAGTTTAGGGAAGTTGGCTCTTTTGAAATTCAGTGTCTTTGTATTGCCCTTATGTTTCCTATTTGTGTGATTTATACAGAAGCCAATTGGCCTGTGATCACTGTTTCCTAAATTGCCCCTTATTTCCACATCCGTGATCAGGTCTGTATTGTTGGTAATCAGTAGGTCTAGTTGTTTGTTTCTAGTTGGTGCGTCTACCATCTGACCCATGAAATTGTCCTGCAAGACATTTAGGAACTGGCGAACCATAGACGAATGCGCAGTTCCTTCCGCCCAGTCTATGTCTGGATAATTAAAATCCCCCATTATGATGACACTTCCCATCCTTTCTGCTAATCCAAATTGTGATAGGAGGTCCATCTCCACCTCCTCCCTGCCTATTGCATACTCCCAGTATTATTTTCCCCTTAGTTTCCTCCCTTTGGAGCTCTACCCATAAGGATTCCACCTCCTCCCTAGCTCCCTTAGTGATGTCAGCTCTCACATTTACTTGTACATTATTCTTAACCACTTCAGCCCCAGACCATTTGGCTGCCCAAAGACCAGAGCACTTTTTGCGATTCGGCACTGCGTCACTTTAACTGACAATTGTGCGGTCGTGCGATGTGGCTCCCAAACAAAATTGACGTCCTTTTTTCCCCACAAATAGACTTTTCTTTTGGTGGAATTTGATCACCTTTGTGGTTTTTATTTTTTGCGCTATAAACAAAAAAAAGAGCGAAAATTTTGAAAAAAAGCAATATTTTTAACTTTTTGGTATAATAAATATCCCCAAAAAATATCTAAAAAAACAATTTTTTATACGTATTCTTGTACACATTTTTGGTAAAAAAATAAAAAATCCCAATAAGCATTTATTGATTGGTTTGCACAAAAGTTATAGCGTCTACAAAATAGGGGATAGTTTTATGGCATCATGGACCATGAATGTTTCACCAAGCAAAAGGTAGGAGTTGTGTGTACACGGGGACTGTAAGAAGTAGTCCACTGCCATGGTGACCTTTAAAATCAACTGTCTGCCATAAAGTAACAGAATCCTTTTTACTGTTGTACATAATAGCTGTTATAGCCGCTAGGGGAATACAATGGCTCTGTGGGAGGGATTACCCTGTCTTTGTTGATAGAGGAATCAAGCGATTTTCTTTCCTGCAACCCATGGGTGCAGGAAAGAAAATCGCTCCATTTATGGCCGACCAAACAGAGCAACTAGTTCTGCTTAGTACACTCACCAAGGCCATTCCGAAATGAAAAGAATGAATGCAATGCTCTTGACCTTGATCCTTCAAAGAAGACGACATGGCGTGAGCGCGACATATGCTGCAACTCCTTCAGGTCCAATGTCCTGGAAACAAACCTGATGCCTTTGCTTTTTTTGTCAATTCTCTCTTGCTAGATCTCTCTTTGTCTCTTTTTTCCGTTTTTTTTCTTCCCCCCGCTTTTTTTCTTCCCCTTTTTTTCCCCCCTTCTCTCTCCCCTCTTTCCCCCCCTTTTTTTTCCTCTCTCTTTGCTCTTACCTTTTCTTCCTCTTTAACCCCCCTTCTTTTCTTACCCTTTTTCCTTTTCTTCCTCCTTTTTCTTTCCCCTCTGTTTCTGTCTGTTTTCCCCTTTTCATTGCTCTCCTCTCTTTCCTCTCCTCTTGCCATTCTTTTTTTGCAATTTTTCAGTTTTTCTTTTTTATCTTGCTCTGTTTATCTTCTCCTTACCACTTACTCTCTCATCTCTGCTCTACTCTTGTTGCACTTTTCTCTCGCTCTGCTCGCTCTTCCCCAGCCTCGCTCCTACACACTTACACTTTCTTCTCACTCTACGGTTGCCTGATGCAGTGCCGCCCGTACGTCACTGGTTTCTGTGACGACGGCGGCCCCGCAGCTAGGCGTCCCCCCTCTTCCTGTTGTTATTGGCACGTGCGCATGCGCGGCATACGTAGCACACCGTGATTGGCGGTCAGGGCTGCTAACTAACAATACGACTGCTGGGTCCTAGTGGCGTTGTGCTCCAATCACACATCGGGATAGTGTTCCCGATCTAGTGCTAGCACAACAACGCCGCATATGCGGTTTGCATTCCGGTTTTTTAGGTTTCAGTGCCCCTGCCCATTTCAGTTACTTTAATGCCTATTAGTTTTTAACACTTTCTGGCAGGATTCTGACATCATATTGACGTCACAGGGAGGGGGTGTGACCCCTTTTTTTCATTTTTCACATGTTTTGATTGGTGGCTATTGTATTTATATTCTGCTTTGACACTGTTGCACCTTATCGCATGCCTGACGAAGGGGTCATGCAAGGCTCCAAAATGTTGCACCTTTGTGATGTGATCTCTTCTCATTAAAACTTTTTGGACGGAAATTTTGTCGATCCATGGTGTGCTAGCGAATATATACGCTGGAAACAAACCTGTCCAGCTTCTTATTAAACTGAGATGCTAGTAAATCCACATCTGTCATTCCCAAACCCAGACAAATGTCCCAGAATACTTTGTGATGCAGGGTACAGATATTGTCAGCTGTAAAAATCTGTCTGACAGTTTTCCACCCCAAAAATGTGTACTGCTGAAATTGCTGGAACATGAAATTTTGCCCAGGACAGAATACACTCTACCTCTTTCTCCACACGCTTAGTGCCCACTTGATGACTGATGTAAACTGCAGCTGTGGTATTGTCCTACTAAACTTAGATTTGATAATCATAGAACCAAAACCTGCAGTTCTCCCTGCCCAGGAGGGGGGAAAAGGGGAAGGGAGAAGAGGGAAAGGGGGTGGGAAATTGTTTGACCTGGGTCATATCCTATACAAAATGTAACCCTTTAAGAATGCTGGTTTCAAGTTTAAAAATCCAATAAACTTCTCTCTTACAGAGAAGAAAGAAGCGATTTCCCCCCCTGGATGGTGTGTCCACTCGTTCTACAATCTGGATTTTGAGGGATTGAGTGAGTCATGACAGAACCTAAAATGTTTAGCAATGTTTGTGTCATTATTGGAAGTAAGGTTTGAGATGTAAGCAAATAGTGATCAGCGCGACCTCCTATGTAAGAATAAAGAAAGGCTAAATGCCAGACTATAAAAGTAGTGAATATGTGTCCAATGAAATCCAAGTCCAAAAAAAGGGGAGGAACAATGGTGAAAAACAATAATAGTCTTTCTAGATAAGTGTGATGGTTGTTTCAAATAAAGTGCCAAACAATACTTCTCTAGATAATCCTCCTAATGGTTAATGCTCACAGAGCGCTTACCTCACATCAAGGTAAATTTGACCTTTGAAGTCTCCCAAACATCCAAGGGAACCACGGTTGGTCGTCTCTACATTCATCCACACTTCCAGCAGCAAGACTAGGACTCCCCGGTGACAGTGATAATATCAGAGATTCCAGACGTGGACAAGGCTCCCCATATATGGATCAGAGGAGAAACAAAGAGCCTCTCATAGTGTAAAACGTTAAAAGATAAAGATTTATTTGAATGCTAAATAGGCGCTTACATGTAATGAAGAAAAAACGGGTACAATAGTATAAACCGCGTATTGTAGACAATTCCAGCGTTACTTCTGGTTACACGCTA
The DNA here is from genome assembly GCA_029206835.1 of Rana muscosa. Classification (NCBI taxonomy): domain Eukaryota; kingdom Metazoa; phylum Chordata; class Amphibia; order Anura; family Ranidae; genus Rana; species Rana muscosa. The sequence goes on along the minus strand of CM055124.1, from coordinate 15,211,588 downwards.
TAACATCCCCGGTCCTTACGATTTGCGTCACACCACGTGACTTCATCAGAGGAACCGGAACCGGAAGTGATGCTGGAATTGTCTACAATACTTGATTTACACTATTTTACCCGTTTTTTCTTCATTGCATGTAAGCACCTGCTGCAGCTACAAACCAACAGTATGTAGCTGCGGCAGTATGTAGATCCAATTACCAGTCACTAGGGGGGTCCAGTGATGTAACAACACACTGATTGCTTGTAATTCTAAAATGTTGATTGGAAGCTTAACCACTTCAATACCAGGCACTTATACACCTTCCTGCCCAAGCCAAATTTTCAGCTTTCAGCGCTGTTGCAATTTGAATGACAATTGCGCGGTCATGCTACACTGTATCCAAACAAATTTTTTATCATTTTGTTCCCACAAATAGAGCTTTCTTTTGGTGGTATTTGATCACCTCTGCGATTTTTATTTTTTGCGCAACAAAGTTTTTCTTTGTTTCTGTTACATTTTGTTGTAAATAAGTACCCTTTCTTCTTCAATGACGGGCACTGATATGGCTGCACTGACGGGCACTGATATGGCTGCACTGACGGGCACTGATATGGCTGCACTGATGGGCACTGATATGGCGGCACTGACGGGCACTAATGAGGTGGCACTGATGAGGTGGCACTGATGAGGTGGCACTGATGAGGTGGCACTGATGGGCACTGATAGGGGGTACTGATAGGGGGTACTGATGGGCGCTGATAGGCGGCACTGATGGGCACTCATAGGCAGCACTGATAGGTGGCACAGAATGGCACTGATAGGTGGGCACTGATGGGCACTGATGGGTGGCATTGATGGACACTGGTGGGTGGCACTGGTGACACTGGTGGGTGGCATTGCTGAGCATCACTAATTTTGTTGGTGCCATGATGGTGCCAGTCAGTGCCCATTTGTGGGCACTAATTGGCATATGTTAGCTATACATTTGTACATGTGGATGGCCGTGGGGGACTTACCTGGCCATCCACATGTTAGGTGCTTCCCTGGTGGTCCTGGGCGGCCTCCTAATGGTCCAGTGTGGGCATCCGAGGGGGGCAGTGCTGATAAACAATCAGCGCAAAGCCCCCCTGTCAGGAGAGCCGCCGATCGGCTCTCCTCTACTCGCGTCTGTCAGACGCGAGTGAGGAAAAGCCGATCAACGGCTTTTCCTGTTTACATTGTGATCAGCCGTGATTGGACACGGCTGATTACATGGTAAAAAGCGTCCGCTGGAGGCTCTTTACCGAGATCAGTGTTGCTGCGTGTCTGACTGACACACCGCACCACCGATCGCCGCGATGCGCGCTCCCTCGGGTGCGCGGCGGCTGTTATCCTGCTGGACGTTATTATGACGCCCAGTCAGGATAACTGAACCACCGCCCGGCCTACATTTTGCTATTGACCGGGCGGGAAGTGGTTAAGTCTTCCTTACACTAAAAACCCTGAACATATATTTGGTCTAGAACTCTGGCCCAACCCAGAAGACTGGCATTTGTTTTGACAGTCTTCCAATGTAAGGAAAATAAACCTGTCCTCCAACAATGCCAGGGACAGAAGGCATCAAGACAGATAGATTTTAAATAAAGGATGTGACCTTTTGTCCAGAGAAAGATTTAAGGTGTCCCATGCTATAAGACTGTTGAGCTTCAAGATTTTGGAGTGGGTTTGAGTAAATAGGACAGATTTGAAGGTGGAACCCCAGTACGCTAATGCAGGTCCACAGAGAAGTGTGTCTGAGTATCAGAATACTAGGATACCTCTGAGATGAAGCAAGCCAAGAATTAGTGTGCGGACCTTTGTGAACACTTGCATAGCTGAGGCAAGGCTGAAGGTGAAGTGCCACAAACTGATAGAGATGGTCACCCATAGCAAAGCGAATACACCGCTGACAATCTGGAAACACTTAAATGTATAAATATGCATCCTATATAGATGAATGGTTAGAGGTCCCTATGATGAAGGGAAGCAATAACTAATCAAATAAATTTAATCCAAACTTTTGAGGATGTACAAAGGCATCGAGAGCCTTTTTAAATCCAAGATAGGACATATGTCTTCTTTGGGATTTGAAACTGTAAACAGTTTTGAATAAAAAGGTTGAAACCTTTTGCTTGGAGGAATGAGAATGATAACTCTCTTGTTCAGCAGTCCCTGAATGGCTGAAAGATGGTCTGTTTGACGCTGCTGACACACAGGAAATAAAAAAATATAGTTGGAGGATGGGAGTGAAACTCTATTTGGTAACCTTTGGATACAACCTCCAACACCCATGTGTCTGCTATGTGAGTTTCCCAAAATCTCTGCAAAAGCATTAGGCAACCCCCACCTTGGAGCTGGTAGGAACTTTCTTCTGGAGGCAGTTTTTCCATGGGTTTTGATCAAATGGTAAGGCAAGGAAGCACCCAGAGCCCAAGGGGTGGAAGAAGACTTGTGGGTCCACGAACTGGAACTTGACCTGAAGGAACAAAATAATCTTTTTATGCAGGATAGGCAGGTGTCAATCTAAATCATTCAACCGTTACAGCCTCAACCATTTCATTCAGCGAAAAAACTGAAAATATGGACTCCCGCTAGGAGTAGTCATAGCAAAGCTTTATTGTACGGTTTTTCTGCTGACCAACAATTAAGCCAGAGTACCCTGCTGATTTGGACAGAAGAAAGGGTTACCCAAGATATAATCCCTTTAGCATCCAATGCTACAATCACACATAAAGCTCAGCACGATCATCGTTTGGTCAGCACAAACAGCTGCCATTTCCCTGCATAGCGGTTGGACCAGTCAGCCTGGGAGAGGAGTGCAGAGGTGAGAATGGGTTGAACAGCAGATTCCACCAAGGTGTAAATGGAGTGAGAATTTGCTTCCAGCTTCTTTACAGTTGGGTCCTTCAAGGATGGAGTGTCTTCTATAAAAATGATCAGAGCTTTAAGGCAAAATACAGGTGAGTTGACTACAGACAAAAAAATAAAATGTCCTGACAAAATCATTTGCATAGGACAAAGTGCCAGGAACTGTTTAGGGGCAAGTAAATTGTTTGTCTTGGTGTTTCAAATCTTTCTTGATGAAAACATCGAATAGGGGATCATGAAGAAACACCTTGGGAGCTATGAGAACCAAGCCTAGTCACCATGGTAGAGGTAGAGACTGTAAAATCCTCTAATTTAAAAGTTTTTAATTTAAAAATAATCAGTTTCCCTATAATGTGGTGAGACAACTGCTGACTGAAATTCAGCTGGTAGGGATTCCCCTTCAAAGGAAGAGAGGGACATAACATCCATCAATGAGTACACCACAGAGCACTTGAGCACAAAAGGCAGTAAGCAGCAGTTACATGGAGAGGAAAGGGTATTTAACCACTTAAGCCTCGGACCAATACGCAGCATAAAGACCAGGCCCCTTTTTCGATTCAGCACTGCGTCGCTTTAACTGACAATTGTGCGGTCGTGCGACATGGCTCCCGAACAAAATTTACGTCCTTTTTTTCCCACAAATAGAGCTTTCTTTTGGTGGTATTTGATCACCTCTGCGTTTTTTTTTTTTGCGCTGTAAACAAAAATAGAGCGAAAATTTGGAAAAAAAAACAATATTTTTTTACTTTTTGCTATAATAAATATCCCCCAAAAATATATAAAACATTTTTTTTCCTCAGTTTAGGCCGATACGTATTCTTCTGGAAAAAAAAAATCGCAATCTGCGTTTATTTATTGCTTTGCGCAAAAGTTATAGTGTTTACAAAATAGGGGGTAGTTTTATGGCATTTTTATTAATTATTATTTTTTTATTAGTAATGGCGGCGATCAGCGATTTTTTTCGAGACTGCGACATTATGGCGGACACATCGGACACTTTTGACACATTTTTGGAACCATTGTCATTTTTACATCGATCAGTGCAATAAAAATGCACTGGTTACTGTAAAAATGACACTGACAGTGAAGGGGTTAACCACTAGGGGCGCTGAAGGGGTTAAGTGTGCCTAAGGGAGTGATTACTACTGTGTGGGAGCGTGGCTACGAGTGACACGTGACCGATCTCCGCTCTGATTACACAGAGCGGAGATCGGTGACATTGTCAGTAGAGGAGCGGGGAGATGTTGTGTTTACACTAACATCTCCTCGCTCCATGCCTCCGGGAGACGATCGCGGGGATCCCCGCGGCGATCGAGTCCGCGGGGACCCGCGGTCAGACTCACGGGGAAGGCAGGGGGGTCGCGCGCATGACCCCAACGTCGGGCAGTTAAAGGGGATGTACAGGTACGTGATTGTGCCTGTACAAGCCATTCTGCCGACGTATATATACAGTGGCTGGTCCTTAAGTGGTTAAAGGCATTTCCTAGCAAAATCAGTCACAAAACTATTAACCTAAGTTTAGAATATAGTACAAAAATGGCGGATGGGATTTTTTAGGCACCCAAAACAAACAATATAAAACCACTGAATATTTTTTAAGGATAACATATTTAAAAATACTAGGGCTGTTACTGATTAAAATTTTCGTGTTCGATTAATCGATTTTTTTTTAATCGACTAATTTTGATTAATTATAACGCACATACAGATCCAACTACTTTTAGCTGATCTCATTGCAGGCCAATTCCCAGTGCAGCTACCAACCACTGGAAAAATGGATAGCAGGATACAAAAAACACACAAAGGCAGCGCTCGATGGGAATAGCATTAAAACTTTTATAGTCTTCAAGTAGGTAACAAAATAAATATTGCACTGGAGATAAAATCAATGTAGCTACATAAACTGTAAAAATGGTGCGAGTAATACCAAACGGTAGCAAAAGCAGTCATAAAAACATGTAGCTAAGTATGATACTGGTATAAAAATGTGTACAACGATACCACTGCTGAATCCAGATGAGGAGGGGTTAACATCAGTCCATCGGCATGTAGATGTCCCGTGAAGGGAACTATCACAACTCCCAGTGGATGGCTGTAGAATCCCAGGTTGATAGAGGGAAGTGATAGAGGGAAGTGTAACAGCCCTTGCGTGTGGCAGATAGTAAGGTCCCGCCGGCATGCAGATATGAAGGCACAGCAAATGAGCCCCTCAGATGGACACGCAAGCTCCGCCGGTGTCCGTGGCGTCACCGGATCACCGACGGAACTCCCTGAAGTCCCGGAAGCCGGCGGAGAGGTAAGTACGGATCAAAAGAATTTTGATCGATCAAAAAACTTAATCGATTAATCAAGGAATTAATAGTTAATTTCCACAGCCCTAAAAAATACATATAAATATAAAAATTAACAATATGGTACAGTATACAAACATCACCCAAAATTTTTACAACAAACAGTTAACCCCAACACATTTCAATCCAAATACTCATCAGGTGTATAGATAAGGGTGCTAAGGTCTGCAACATAGATAAATAAATGTCAAAATTATATACACAGAATATGCACACCATATTTGTATAACATCATAAGATATAAAAAAAAAAATAGACTTACAAAATCTAGAGCTACGTGGATGTGAATCCTAGCCAGAAAAGTATCCACAGAAGTCTAGGGAGCACAAAGGATGCTGAGAAAGGAAGGGCTTGCCACTAGCAAGCACTGAAAAATATAAATTCAAGATGACATGTTTCTATAAAATTTTTATTTCTTTGAAATTTATGTAGTCAAAATATCAGACAGAAAAAAACATAAGATGGATTAAAAAAATAAAAAAAGCTGTACTGTTTAGAGACACAGACCTCTGCAGGGCTGAAATTGTTGGCATATATCTATCATATGGCTATTTGAGCCAAATAAACAGGAGATAATATCAAAACATGGGCAAATAGGTTGTACCTTTAATGATGGGTGGGGGACTGGGTGGCGATATGCATCAGATGAGCCACCCAACCGAATAATGACACAAGTTAATGCTGTGTCATCAAAAAAAACATCTCCATAGTCTATAATGGAAGTGACAAACAAGTTGCCAGACAAAGATGCATAAGAGTAGACTGGACTAAAATTTTTAAAATGTATCAAAAAAAGATAGGAGCTTACCCTATGCTAATGTTGTTGAAAACCAGCTCTCAATTCAATGGTATAATGCTGCAACAATATCCTCCATATAATACAAGAGGCGTAACCATGTGACTGCACTCAGCCAGTTAATCAGCCAAAAATAATCGAATAAAGGGCAATTACCCCCTATTATGGGCAATAGATAAAGCCAAATGCAGCCCAGCAGAGGCCAGAAAACCGACCCAGCTACACCACGAGGGAAATGCATTCGCTTTCGTTCGGAAGATCGCTTGCTGGCGTCTAACGCACTCGGAGAACAAACCATAAGAAGTGCTAAAGCATTCTAAATGCCCAAGGTGACAGATAGGGTTGCAAAAAAAAACAGTTAAAATCCCCTGCTCCATCCAGAAAAAGGGTCTGTGCATGCCAGGTGCTCTCCAGCCTCCATAATAACCCTGGATAAAGAAGATCCATCCACTCCATTTCAAAAATATTGATACAAATATATAATAGTGATTATACCAGACAATAAATTGTAAAACAATACACAATATAAACAGATACATAGGAGAGGGGTACAACCCAAAAGGGTTAACAATTCAAATCTTTCCAAATGTTCCTAAGGCTGGGTTCACACTGATACGACACGACATTCATCCGACTTTCATCCTACTTTGCTTTGCGACATCAGTCCTACATTGATCCTACATTGGTCCGACATCCATCCGACATTCATGAACAGGATACTACTTTGATCCGACATTGGGCTAGTCTGACTTGTCCTTTGACCAATCAAAACAATCCCAGGGTGAAATAAATTCCTTTTACTGCTGCTGTAATCACCATGTCGGATGTCAAATGTCGGATGGTTAGGACAAGGATCCTACTTTGATCCGACTTCAATGATATTCAATGGGCTGAAGTCGGATCAAAGTCGGACCAAAGTAGTACAGGGAGCATTTTCAAAGTCGGACCGACATGTGTCGGACCAGTTAAGACGGCTCCCATAGGGAAACATTGATTTTCACACGTCATGCGACATGAGCTCCCAATGTCGGAGCGTTTGTCGCCCCAGTGTGAACCAGGCCTAAGGTCTGTGATGACTTTAGGAGCAATTGGGAAGAAATTATAAACACCTGTACGAAAAAATTATGGCAATGTTTTTTTTACAGTAAATGATTATAAATCACTAATGGAAATCATAGATAAGGAGATTCAGCGGATTCAGTCTTCTCTGAATCCCCTTCGATCCCATATTAGGTTTGTTGAATATAAACAGAAACTAAAATATTATTTAGAGCTGTTTAAAAAAAATAACTTCATTAACCACTTAAGCCCCGGACCATTTTGGCTGGTTAAAGACCAGGCCCCTTTTTGCGATTCGGCACAGCGCCGCTTTAACTGACAATTGCGCGGTCGTGCAACGTGACTCCCAAACAAAATTTACGTCTTTTTTCCCACAAATAGAGATTTCTTTTGGTGGTATTTGATCACCTCTGCAGTTTTTATTTTTTGCACTATAAACAAAAATAGAGCGACAATTTTGAAAAAAAATGCATTATTTTTTACTTTTTGCTATAATACATATCCCACAAAAATATACAAAAACATTTTTTTTCTCAGTTTAGGCCGATACGTATTCTTCTACATATTTTTGGTAAAAAAAAAAAATCGCAATCGCCGTTTATTGATTGGTTTGCACAAAAGTTATAGCGTTTACAAAATAGGGGGTAGTTTTATGGCATTTTTATAAAAAAAATTTTTTTTACTAGTAATGGCGGCGATCAGTGATTTTTTTCATGACTGTGACATTATAGCGGACACATCGGACACTTTTGACACATTTTTGGGACCATTGTCATTTTCACAGCAATCAGTGCTATAAAAATGCACTGGTTACTGTGAAGATGACACTGGCAGTGAAGGGGTTAACCACTAGGTGGCGCTGTAGGGGGTTAAATATTCCTTGCATTGTGTTTCTAACTGAAGGGGGGTTGGGCTCTGTGTCACAAGACACCGATCTCCGCTCCGAGTACACGGAGCCGAGATCTGTGTCATTGTCACTAGGCAGAGCAGGAAGATGCTTGTTTACACAAGCATCTCCCTGCTCTATACCTCCGTGAGACAAACACAGGGACACCCGCGCCGATTGAGTCCACGGGACCCGCGGTCCGACTCACGGGGAAGGCAGCAGGGTCGCGAGCATTAACAATATATTCACATATGGATCAAGCTGTTTCATCTTTTTTCAGATTCATCTGTTTCTTCACAGCTTTCACACAAAGATCCGAAGTCCCAAAAAATTTGTAAAAGACGGCTACTCTAAATTCAAGGGCGATGTAGCATTGTCACTGCCTGTAGGTACAGTAAATATCGGCTGCAGACGATGATGTCACTTTAGCAGGCGCAGTGCGCTGTGCATTCGGGGCCCACTAAGCATACTCTGAATGCAGAGTGCTGTGACATGATTGTGACTCCTGTGCTCATCCATTCAAATGGCCAGAGAGTGCAAACCTGGAAGCAAGACTGGATAAAGATGAAAGCATCGGAAGCAGTAACAGTGCACCAGGGCTCCATTTGTAAGGTACTAGTATACAGTGCAAACTAGCACATTATATAAACAAAATGTTACCCCAGCTCCACTGTCAATATAGAAGTCCACGAACTGTGATCCAGTGCTCTAGCCAGGACGTTTAGGCCCCATAAATACAATACTTCAATCAAAAAGGGCTGGCAACTCGGATGCTCTTGAATAAAAGTCCTTTATTGGTTACATGGGTACAGGGGTACAGGCTATACGCTGATGCGTTTCGGCTAAGAAGCATTCATCAAAGCATACATTGATTTAAAAAATTATATATATAACAAAGTAAGCACTCAAAATGGGGCGGGTGCATCCTGATCAGAAGTAATCAAAACAATTAAAAACAAATGGAGAAAAGAAAGGAAGAAGCACAGCAGGCATATGACGGACATAGCATGAACAAATAAAACATGTTCAAAGTGGTACAATAAATGTATCAAAACAATGCGATTATGTTAGAAATCCTATAATTTAAGCCATAGGGTTTTCTAGTATTGAGGGATTGGATCCACCACACTTCACGCTTTGTTATACTTTGTTATAAATATCAGTTTTTAAATCAAACATGTATGCTTTGATGAAGGCTTATTAGCCGAAACGTGTCAACTTATAGCCTGTACCCGTGTACCCATGTAACCAATAAAGGACTTTTATTCAAGAGCATCTGAGTTGCCAGCCCTTTTTGATTCACACACTACCACATTATGGCACAAACCTGAAAGGGGCTATATAAAAAAAAAAAAAAACGATTTTTCATACAGAAACACAACTAAGGCCTCGTACACACGACCGAGTTTCTCGGCAAGAACCAGCAAGAAACTTGCTGGCAGAGATGTCTTGCCGAGAAACTCGTTCGTGTGTATGGTTTCTCGTCGAGAAAACCGACAAGTAACCTCGACGAGAAAATAGAGAACCTGCTCTCTATTTTCTCGTCGGCATGTTTCTCGACGAGAAAAGTGAGTGTGTGTACACTTACCTGTCCTCCCGGAAGCCCGCGCATGTTCGAAATGAATTCGACGCATGCGCGGTAGCTTCCTAGGCATACGTAGGGTATACCAAGATGGCGGCGACGGCATCGAATGTGACGAGCGCATGCTCGTCGTAGTCGATGACGTCACCGCGTACGCTCCATTCAAAGAACCGCAGGTTCTTTGAAACGAGCGTGTGTATACTCGGCCGGGACAAGTTTCTTGTCCAAGAATCTCGTCGAAAAAAACGACATGTTTTTTTCAACGAGAATCTCGGCCGTGTGTACGAGGCCTAAGCCATAGGGGTTGCAACTGTGTCACTGTTTTCTTAGTGGAGACGGGTCAGTGGCAAATTGCTCAACCAAAGTTGACAACTCTAGTACATAGATGGAGTAGATAGCTAGATAGCTAGTGGATAGCTAGACTTGCAGTTCGTACAAAGTAACTAGCAAATCATTTTGTTGTCAGAATTGTTAATGATAACAGAATCCAGCAAACATGGAAATACACATATAAAGTAAATGTATATATTACACTAGTAATGGATAAAAAATTGTAATGTTAAATATAGACCGAGTAGAATCTTTTGCGACGTGTGCAAATAATTCTGGGAAATGTAGAGAATGCAGCCACGACAAGGACTCTGGTCTGCCGGCCTTTGAATTCCATACTTTAGAAATAAAAAAGGAAGTTGACTTGAAAAATACCAGCCAGAGAGATCCCATTTGGCAGCCATAAAGAATTTAGTCCCACTGCATGCCAATATAAAAGGATTCACCTATTCACGTGCTACTTCCAAGCACAGAAAGTCTCGAGTATCCTTGCCTGGAGACTATGCATGAGGAATGCTGTCTGGAATGTATCTGACAACATACTACAAATATGTGTAAGTTGTCTGGGACCAGGATTCCCCTTAAATTTGAACTATGGGAAAAAAAATTATTTTAAAACCTGCGCTAAGTAAGTTAGCCCTAATAAATGTTATACTATGTGTGGATGGCTGCTGCTTAGTGAAAAATTCATATCTAGCTACAAGCTGGATCCTCTCTCCTTGCTCATTCACAAAAAGCGTTTGTTTTTTTTCTTTTCATGGAATACAAGGCATATCTGAATAGGGATAATGGGCTGTCAGTATTCTATTATGATATAGGAATAGCTAAGATTTCAGTGAATTTTGAAAAAAAAATTCTCCCCAATGCCTGTACATATACGATATGAATGAGGTTTTTTTTTGTGTTGGTTCAGAATAAGCAAATACTTTAGTATGCATAGTCTAGGCCAGTGTTTCTCAACTCCAGTCCTCAAGGCACCCCAACAGGTCATGTTTTCAGTATTTGCCTCAGATGAAACGGCTGTGGTAATTACTAAGGCAGTGAAACTGATTAAATCACCTGTGCAAAATAATGGAAAGCCTGAAAACATGACCTGTTGGGGCGCCTTGAGGACTTGAGTTGAGAAACACTGGTCTAGGCAAAGGTTCACTTTAAAATAGTTTTGGAAGCCAAATGCACCCAACCTGTTCCAAGGCGGTCAAAAAAAGTGTCAAATTTTAAACTAATCTCTTGACTATTTTTGTGGAAATTGGAATGTTCTTGGCCAAGCCTTGGTACACGTGGTATGTGCCATGCATAATATATTTTTATTACGTTTATTTTTGTGTCTTTGACAATGCTTTGTCCTCTGTAAGCTCAAAAAACTAAAATTTTCAATAAAAATAAATTAAACAAAAATAAAAGTTTCAAAATTCTAAAAAAGTTTAAAAAAAAACTTTAAAATAAACCTTTCCAAATTTGAAATGATCAACATTAACATTCCTGCTCAAAAATGTGCAACCATTGCCTCAAACTTTCCCTTCAAATTGGAGACAGGTAAATTGACAAATCTGGGAGTTAATATCACTCTAGGATATGTAGCGGCCTCACCTCTCTCTCTTGCTTTATCGGTTATTTGGCTGTTGTCTAGGGGTACCTGGGAGAGAGAGATGATACAAACCATGGCCCGTGTCCTCCCGTAACTAGGAGATGAAGGCCAAAGATTGGGCTTTTGTGTAGGTGTCCTAGAGCCAAGTCCAGTCCTTTGTCCCTGACTCCTTTGCTTAGTAACCCAAGTTCCTCACAGTGAATAGGTACAACTCAGTTTTATTCTTCTTGCCAAGCAATAAAACAGTCTTTCTCCCTTTGAATAATGGGGGGACAGATCGAGGCACAATCCTTTCCCTTCTTGCTGCTGCCCACTGTGCTGTCACCAATGGTGAATAGTCACTGCCACTGACTAGGTAATATAGAACGTGAATTACCTTCTCTCACTTTGCCCCTGTCAGGGGAAGAAATCCGTCCAAGGGAGAAATGGAGGCCTCTCCGTCACCAGCGATGCCGTGCCGGACTCTTCAGAGAAGTTACTGCGCACCAGTCCTCACGGACTCAGACACGGAACTCAGTCGAAGGTACTGATCCCCAGGCATCCGCCATAGTACCTCACCCCAGGCTAAAGGTGCCTGGAATGGACTCCATCTCTGCTCCAGCTAGGCCAAGGGCGCCTAGGCCTGGAACACCGGAATGCCAGCACCCAAGCTGAAGGTGCCTGGGTGTGGCCACGTCCTCCGACTCTCTCCCCAATCAGGGCCTCCCCCCCCTTTATGACCTCTCCCTTTGCATCACAGCGGGTTCCCCGCCCCGCTGTACCAGCTCCAGGGGAGGACAAAAAGGCACGGTTCGCAGTGTATGTTCAGCTCGGGCCCAAGGCAACAGCGCCACCCAGGGACCCCAAGGAACTTCACACCACCAGAGTCCTTACAAATTCAAATACCCGCTACAATCTCCCCCTGGTGATTTGACACTGGTCCCCAGTGTCTGGTACAAACTCACACCCCACGAAAGGTGGTGTCATAAGTTCAGCCCAGAAACCAAACTACACAGTTTAACCCTGGATTGTGCCACGACCTGATTGGGAAAGGAATACAACTATAAAACTTTTCAATAAAACACTTTAAATATCTCACACATTTACATTCCTCCCACTGGCTATCTGAAGACCACCCACTCTCAGTAGTCTTGACAGACGAATCTCCTGCAGAGGGAAAGAAAAGAAACATACATCCTACCAGCATGTGTGTTTGCTTGGAATGAATGAGTCTATCCTAGGAGAAACCCATTCACTCCAATAAGTGCTGCATAATGTAAAAAAAAAAAAAAACAATCGTTGCGCAACACTGCCACCTGGTGACAGTGCCGCGGTCAAGACACTCATCACTTCCAGCTTGAACATTTTCTCTGTGACCCTACAATATCTAAAACCCAAAGTCACTGATTCTTGTGAGTGTCAGAAGAAGAAAAGGGAGAACAAACAAAAACAGCTCCCATATCTCCAAAGAGTAGGATTGCCCAAATACAAAAAAAACTAGGGCACAGTCTCTATGTTCTGGAAAAGGCACTCTGGAAAGTTCAGCCAGGAATGAAAAGAAACAAACAAGAGTCTTTTTCTCTTACAGGTAAAACCTTGGATGAGGCAATGATATAGGCTTCAAACGATCATCAAAAGCCTCCACATGGTACTCAACACTCTTTCCTTCTTTGCGACAGATCACCACTTTGTCCGCATGAATGTGTCTTCCCAGCATCCACTTAGCTTTACAGTCCTGAAACTTCTTGGTGACCGTTGGTGAACAGGAAAGGTACCGCCGTGCTTGCTGTACCTTCAGTTTGTCCCACACAAAGGCATCATACCATCTTTGCCGGAAGACCTCCACCTCATAAAGCAGTTCCCGAGGCAGATACGAGTATTCCCACCCATATTCCTGAGCAACCTTCTGGCCAAAGACACGTTGCAGCCTTGACAAAGGTGGCATAGTAGCTCGGTCTCCTTCTCCGGGTGGAACAATCGCTTCGGGATGGCGAGGTGCGTTCACCACCTCGGTAGACCTGGGCCTAGGAGCCCGCAGTGATTGACGTTGCACTCCCGCAACAGGAGCGGGCGAAATGGAGGTTGAATCCAGAAGGGGAACTCCAGACAGAGGACTAGCTTCCTCCCTCAGCGCCGGGGCCTCCACCCGAGGTGTACTATCTCCAGTAGACATAGGTGGGTCCCTTGTAACACAGGCCGAGGGTAACTTCATTCTGTCCCATCCCTTCTGTTGGAAGATTTTGTCTATCTCCCCATCATCGCCATTGTCAGACAATGAATCCAGGTCAGAGGTGTCGTAGCACTCCGTGGGCAGATAATTCCCAGTCACGGAACTATCCCCCTTGACAGCCTCTACCGACTGTGGGCTTCCGCCACTTTCCACCACACAGACAGTCCCAACCCCTGGCTCACCTGGGCCTTTTGAAGAATAGGGATGTCCAGGACTTTTCCTACCGGAGCCATCCAGGCCAGGCAAGCAGTGGGGCGCAGCTCTTCCACGACCACACGAGGCCATCACTAGGCCGACTTTCCTCTTCGGTGGCCGGAGCAGGGAGCTGTTGGTGACCGAGGCAGCATCCTCGGATTTTTCTCTTTTCACCTCTGTTTGGGCAGTCACTTCGCCCAGATCAGTGCGCACGGGGAACGCACCAGCATCGATCTCTCCCTCCGGAGTGGCAGTCCCTGTGAGGTAGTTGAGGTGGAAAGCCCAAGGCTTTTCTGTGGATGGTTCCACCTCGAAGAGGAATTCTTTGCAGACCTCACAGCGCCCAAACGGCTTCAGCTGGACCACCAGCTGGGACAGATCACACGAGGGCTTCCATGTCTCTACAGGTAAAGAGAGCCAATCGCCCCCGGGGCCTTAGTCTTATCCCCGTATCCATGATCGGAGCAGCCAGAGAAGACATATCCGCGAAGGAAGGAACAGAAATCCACGGAGCACTTGAAGCCATCCTCTCTCTTTGCTGCTCCATTGCGCACTGACCCACATGCGCCGGAATCTCCACATGCATACCTCCACGTGGCCAGACTCCTCCCACATTCTGCACTTGTTTGCAGGCTTTTCTCTTGCCCCGCCCACGAACTCCGCAGTTGTGAGTTGCCTCGTGGCACGTTGGCCAATATGGCCAACCTACTCGGAACTCCTCTGGGCAGCAAAGTTCAAATTCAGACACCATACACATATCCCGGACACGATGCCCCCACGTGTAGCGGCCTAACCTATCTCTCTTGCTTTATCGGTTATTTGGCTGTTGTCTAGGGGTACCTGGGAGAGAGAGATGATACACACCACGGCCGGTGTCCTTCCGTAACTAGGAGATGAAGGCCAAAGATTGGGCTTTTGTGTAGGTGTCCTAGAGCCAAGTCCAGTCCATCGTCCCTGACTCCTTTGAGTAGTAACCCAAGTTCCTCACAGTGAATAGGTACAACTCAGTTTTATTCTTCTTGCCAAACAATAAAACAGTCTTTCTCCTTTTAAATAATGGGGGGGACAGATCGAGGCACAATCCTTTCCCTTCTTGCTGCTGCCCACTGTGCTGTCACCAGTGGTGAATAGTCACTGCCACTGACTAGGCAATTTAGAACGTGAATTTACCTTCTCTCACTTTGCCCCTGTCAGGGGAAGAAATCCGTCCAAGGGAGAAATGGAGGCCTCTCCGTCACCAGCGATGCCGCGCCGGACTCTTCGGAGAAGTTACTGCGCACCAGTCCTCACGAACTCAGACACGGGCACCCAAGGCGTTAGGGCCCCCTCAGATTCCTCACCCTCGCGGAACTCAGTCGAAGGTACTGAGCCCCAGGCATCCGCCATAGTACCTCACCCCAGGCTAAAGGTGCCTGGAATGGACTCCATCTCTGCTCCAGCTAGGCCAAGGGCGCCTAGGCCTGGAACACCGGAAACGCCAGCACCCAAGCTGAAGGTGCCTGGGTGCGGCCACGTCCTCCAACTCTCTCCCCAATCAGGGCCTCCCCCCCTTTATGACCTCTCCCTTTGCATCACAGCGGGTTCCCCGCCCCGCTGTACCAGCTCCAGGGGAGGACAAAAAGGCACGGTTCGCAGTGTATGTTCAGCTCGGGCCCAAGGCAACAGCGCCACCCAGGGACCCCAAGGAACTTCACACCACCAGAGTCCTTACAAATTCAAATAAACGCTACAGATATAAATGTGCAAATTAAATAAAGATAGGCGCTAGCCTTACAATTATACAAGTGCTTCAAAGAAAAAACAAAATTTCAAATCAAATAATTGCATTACATCCGTATATTACACTTTCACATGTGCAAATGATTATAATAACATTAATGTCCCAAATATGTGTGTATATTTCCAATCACTTTGTCAGTGAAAAATATAACAGGGTGACAGTATCTTCTTATCTTTCGTATTTTTAAACCCGGGATGGAGGCAGAGCTTTAACACAATGGATAGCTTCTTGCTACCTTTTGAATGCTTTTATACCTTCCCGAAGGTTGGATGGGATTCTGTTTCAGACCCCCACCCTCCGGTTGTTATTTATTGCTTGTGTAAAGTATTTGCGGCACTTTCTTTTTATTGTGACAACCTTCTTATAGTTCCACAGCTTTTTCATCCCTGTTGGATTTTGCACTCCGGGTTTTGCTTGGGCTGCCCCTTGTTTTTTATCCCCGGGAGCTGCGATTCGCACTAGACGCCGCCCCCGCCTCCCTTTAGTGCTTTTGGCGGGGGGTTGGGGGCGTGTGGTCTCCTGCGTATCGGCGCTACGCACATGCCGCACTGGTGACGTCCTTTTTGGGCGCCGCCTGGTTCTTATGGCTGTTCCTTCTCGGCTGATGTAGTGACGGGGGTTGGTTTGGCGCCATTGGCACGCAGATCCGTCCCTATATATTCGGCCTACCTAGGTGTCCCCACTTGTAGCTGACCAGACTATCCGGTTGCACTGTCTGACCCACTACACACCAACACTCAGCTTCAGCCACTTAAAGGTAATTCCATGCATTATGGCCCTTTGGGGAGGATGCTTTTGGGTCTGGACCCCAAAGCACCATGACCCCTTGTTGATGGGGACAAGGACCTCATCCCCACAACCCTTGCCGGTGGTTGTGGGAGTCTGCGGGCGAGGGGCTTATCGGAATCTGGAAGACCCCTTTAACAAAGGGGACCCCAGATCCTGGCCCCCCCTATGTGAATTGGTAAGGGGTACATTGTACCCCTACCATTTCACAAAGAAAGTGTAAAAAATTGTAAAAAAACACACAGACACAGTTGGGATAAGTCCTTTATTAAAAAAAAAAAAAAAAAAAAAGATTCCAGCGGTGGTAATCCACTCTTGATCTCCACTCCAGTGATGTCAGTATCCAGCGACAGATGATCTGCAGGCTCCAGCAATGATGTCCAGTGAGGAACAGCACACGGTCCTGTCTCCACCGGAGACACCCCGGGAATGACGCTGCGGCAGCCTGACAGGTCTTATGTAGCTGAGGACGGGGGCACCCGTCACGTGACCCCGTCCCCCTCTGAAGCAAGGGGAAACCCGGGCTTTCCCAGTGATGTGCGGGTGACCCCGCCCCCCTCTGATGCAACGGGAAACCTGCGCTACATCAGAGGGGGCGGGGTGCAGCTACATCTCACTGCAGGCCATTAGTATGTCTGGAAGGCAAACAAGGAGAGGAAGACAGTCACGAGGCAATAAAAGAGGGCAAGGAGGCTCTGTGTCTAGAGGCAACAGTGCTGGTCATGGACACGGTGCATCCTCATCAGCATGTGGCCGTGGGACACGCTTGTCCTTCTTTTCGTCAGCTGCCCATGTTGAGCCGCAACATGCCCAAGACTTGGTAGAGTGGATGACCAAGTCGTTCTCATCCTCCTCATCCTCTCTCACCCAGGCTCAGGGTACTTTGTCTGGCAAAGCCGCTGCCAACGTGGCCTCTTCCCTCGGCTCAATGGCATCAGTCACTCCTTCCCTAGCCCCATGTCCTCCTGAGGAGTCCCCCGAACTGTTTGACCACAGTGTTGGGTACATGCTCCAGGAGGATGCCCAGCATTTTGAAGGCTCCGATGATGGAACCCAGCTAGAGGAACGCAGTAACATGAGCACAGAGAGAGGGGGTAGTAACGTGAGCCCAGAGAGAGGGGGTGCCCAACAAGGACAGCTATCTGGCAGTCATGTTCCCCCAGCTGCAGAATACTGCCAGATTTGCTCCAGTGATGAGGAGGGAGGGGATGATGAGGTCACTGACTCCACGTGGGTGCCTGATAGGAGAGAGGAGGAGGAGGAGGCACATCAACAAGGCAGGATGCCCTCCAGGGGCCAGCTTAAGGGCAGCACGCCGACTGCATCACACCGCAGAGCTCTGCATGTGCAGGGTGCTACTTTCTCTGTGCGTTATTCCAAAAGTTCTTTGGTGTGGGCCTTTTTTCAGACATGTAGCAGATCAGATCGCACCATTGCCATTTGCAACATATGTCTGAAGCGTATCTCGCATGGCCAAAACATCAGTCGCTTGGGCACCACGTGCTTGACCAGACATATGTCGACCTGCCATGCAGTTCGTTGGCAAGCATACCTAAAAGACCCACACCAAAGAACAAAGCAGACCTCTCCTTGCTCCTCATCAGCTGGGATCTTCATCCCCACTATACCTTCAGTCCTCTCTGAAACCTGCACTGAGAGGAATGAAGGTGTAGAATTAGGCGTGTCACAGCCAAGTACTTGTGGGCAATCTGCTATTGGTACACCAACGTCAGATTGTACCAGGCAAATTTCCCTGCCCCAGCTGCTACACCGCCGAAAGAAGTTCGCTCCCAGCCATCCACATGCCCAGCGGTTGAATGCTAGCTTGGCTAAATTGCTAGCACTTCAACTGCTGCCTTTTCAGTTGGTAGACTCTGCCCCCTTCCGTGAGTTTGTGGAATGTGCGGTTCCTCAGTGGCAGGTTCCCAAACGCCACTTTTTCTCACGGAAGGCGATTCTACCGGCATGTGGAAGGCAATGTCTTGGCCTCGCTGGACAGGGCGATCAGCGGTAAGGTGCATATTACCGCTGACTCATGGTCCAGCAGGCATGGACAGGGACGTTACCTATCTTTCACGGCGCATTGGGTGACTCTGCTGGCAGCTGGGAAGGATGCAGGACAAGGTGCAGTAGTGTTGGAGGTTGTTCTGCCACCACGCCTCCAAAATGTTACTACTGGTGATTCTGACACACCTCTCTTCTCCACCCCCTCCTCTTCTTCTTCCTCCATGGCCTCTACCTGTGCTTTGTCCTCAGAACCAGCGGTGCTCCATAGGCATTCAATGGGCTACGCAAGTACGCAGGCAAAAAGATGCCATTCGGTGCTTGAGCTGGTGTGCTTGGGGGACAGGAGCCACACTAGGGCAGAGATTCTGTCAGCTCTGCAGGGGCAGGCTCAGAGGTGGGTGACGCCATGCCAGCTTAAGCCAGGAAAGGTGGTTTGCGAAAATGGCACCAACCTTCTCTCCACCCTCCGACAGGGACAACTGACCCATGTGCCCTGTTTGGCTCACGTCCTTAACTTGGTGGTGCAGCAGTTCTTGGGCAGATACCCGGGCTTACAGGAGGTCCTGAAGCAGGCTAGGAAACTCTGTGGGCATTTCCGCCAGTCATATAATGCCAGTGCTCGGCTGACTGACCTGCCCAAGAACCGCCTAATCTGTGACATGACCACCAGGTGGAACTCTACATTGGCCATGCTGCAGCAGCTGCACACGCAGCAGAGGTCCATCAATGAGTATCTGTTGCAATATGACACCAGGACAGGGTCAGGGGAGCTTGTATTTTTTTCCCCACGCCAGTGGGCCATGATCAGGGATGCATGCACTGTCCTGGCACCATTTGAGGAGGCCACGAGGATGGTGAGCAGTGACAGTGCATGCATCAGTGACACTGTCCCTCTTGTCCACCTGTTGGAGCACACGCTGCGTGGAATAATGGACAGGGCACTTGAGGCAGAACAGAGGCAGGAAGAGGAGGACTTCCTTATGTCACGGTCTGGAGTCAGGCTCAGAGGCCAGTAGCAATAGCAGCAGAGCAGGTATTCACACAGGTCCCCCTGGCTGATGACACGAGTTCACCTGAGGTGCGGGGTCTAAGCACTGACCGGTATTCACCAGGGCTCCTAATGGTGGAGATGGGCTTCGCTGCGTGTCAGTGCCAGGTCACGGGCCTCAGGTTAGCCCCACCAGGAGGTGAGCAAGCCGGGGTCTGGAAGCAGATAATACAGGTAGGGATCAAGCAGAAACATAGTCGGGGACGAGCCAAAAGTCGGTAACAGATAGTTGCAGGTTGGGATTCAGCAGAAGCGTAGTCGGGGACGAGCCAAAAGTTGGTAGTGAGTGGTAGCAAAGATGCGGTCGGCAGCAGGAGACAGGAGCAAGATATTGGCTGGTGAAGACACAATATTCTGGCAACCAGGAAGTGCAGGGAAGTGGCTTAAATCAGGAAGTTCATGGGAGGGGCAAAGGGTTCAAGGTTCAAGACAAACAAGATTCAGGACAAGATCATTCAAGGAATTGTCCAAGGAGCTGTCCAGCATTCCAGGTGGCTCAGCAAGTAGAGACACCACCAGGTTCAAGCCCAGGTCCTAACAGTACTCCCCCTCCTCCCAGGATGTCCCCTGGATGTCTTAGGGCCAGGTTTCTGAGGAAACCTCTGGTGGAATTCCCTTGTTGATCTAGGGGCATGAACATTCTTTTCAGGCTCCCAAGAATTTTCTTCTGGCCCATATCCTTCCCATTGAACCAAATATTGCAATTTGTTCCTAAAGATCCTGGAGTCAAGAATTTTTTCCACCACAAATTCTTCTTCACCCTGAACCTCAACAGGTGGAGGAGGAGGATGAATTCTTCCAGAAAAGGTATTTTCATGCATGAAACGGTTTGAGTAGCGATACATGAAAAACAGGGTGAATCTTCATATTGTAGGGAAGTTTTAGACGAAAGGTGACCGGGTTGATTTGAGCAGAAATCTCAAAAAGGTCCCATAAACTTTTGACCCAACTTAGCACCTGGAACCTGAACCTTTACATTTTTGGTAGATAACCAACATTTGTCACCTACCTGAAAGGTGGGAATAGACCTACAGTGTCTGTCAGGGCCCTTCTTGTAATATTCCTGCGCCTCCTTCAATGTATCAGTCAATTTCTCCTGGACCTCATGTAATGAAGTTAGTCTGTTGGTAACAGCAGGAATTGAAGTTGAGATAGGGAGATCAGGAATAAAAACTGGATGATACCCGGTGTTTAAGAAAAAAGGGCTTTGGGAAGTGGAGCTATGTTTAGAGTTATTATAAGCAAACTCTGCCGTAGGAAGGTAGTCCACCCAGTCATCCTGGAGATAACACACAAAACATCGAAGGTATTGCTCCAGAGTTTGATTGGTCCTCTCGGTCTGACCATTAGACTGTGGATGAAAAGCTGAGGACAGATTAATTGTTACACCCAAAGCTGAGCAAAAACTTCTCCAAAATTTTGAGGTAAACTGTACCCCTCTGTCAGACACCACATCATCAGGAATTCCATGAAGTTTAAAAACGTCTCTAACCATTACCTCAGCAGTATGTTCGGCGGACGGTACCCCCTTAACTGGAATAAAATGAGCCATCTTAGTGAGACGGTCAACGACTACCAGAATGGTGGTCATCCCTTTTGAAAGAGGAAGGTCGACCACAAAGTCCATAGAAATTGACCCCCTATGGCCTAGATGGAACAGGCAGTGGTAGAAGTAACCCCAGAGGAGAAGATTGGGGTGTTTTATTGAGAGCACAGGTTAGATATGAAGCCACATATCTCTTTACATCTTTCTTGTACCCAGGCCACCAAAAGGAACGTGATAAGAGTTCTTCTGTCTTGGAAACCCCAAAGTGACCAGCAAGTTTAGAGTCGTGTACCAACCTGAGGGCTTCTACCCAAACTGATTCAGGTACATAGAGGCAATGCGCTTGAGTCCAAAAACCATTGTTGTACTTGAGGTTTATGTCTTTAGGAGGATTATTAAGAAGTGTGACCCACCTTCTCCTTGAGGAGATTAAGAAATGTCTTCGAACTCGTGGCCCCAAGTAAGTTCCTTTGAGGCAGGATTGTACATTCAGAGTTGCTTTCCTGGAGAGGCCCAGGCAACATCCGTTTTAGGGCAACAGCCTTACCATTCCTTGACCCAGGGCGGTATGAGATAAAATTGAACCTGGAGAAGAAAAGAGTCCAACGTGCTTGTCTAGATGACAACCTTTTAGCAGACCCAATAAATTCTAAATTTCTATGATCAGTGAGAACGATTACAGGGTGCTTAGCCCCTTCCAGCAGATGCCTACACTCAGAAAATGCTTCCTTAATTGCCAGCAGCTCCTTGTTTCCAATGTCATAATTCTTCTCGGCTGAAGACATCAGTCGAGAGAAATAAGCGCAAGGATGAAGCTGCATCTTTTCTCCAATTCGCTGAGAAAGGATAGCTCCCACAGCAGAATTAGAAGCATCAACCTCTACGATGAAAGGTAGTTCTGGATCTGGATGTACCAGTATTGGTGCAGAAGTGAAAAGAGTTTTCAGTCTACTAAAAGCAGCCTGTGCCTCAGGTGACCACAAGAAGGGCATCCCTTTTTTTGTCAGCTGTGTAATTGGAGCAATTACCTTGGAGAAATTCCTTATAAATCTTCTGTAAAAGTTGGCAAATCCAACAAATCGCTGTATCTCCTTAACATTCTTAGGGACAGGCCAATCCACCACTGCTTTGATCTTATCAGGATCCATGCTTATCCCTTCAGGAAAAATTATGTATCCCAAGAACTGGATCTGAGACTGTTCAAACTCGCATTTCTCTAGTTTGATGTAAAGTTGATTCCGCCTTAGTCTCTCGAAAACAATACAGACCTGCTTGCGGTGTTATTCCAAAGTATCAGAGAAAATGAGAATGTCATCCAAATATGCTATTACAAACTGATCAAGCAAATCTCAAAAAGCATCATTAATAAACTGTTGAAAAGTTGCAGGAGCATTGCAGAACCCAAAGGGCATGACCAAAGACTCAAAATTTCCATATCTGGTTCTGAAAGCAGTTTTCCATTCATCTCCGGGACGAATGCGGACAAGGTTGTATGCCCCCCGTCAATCTAATTTGGTAAAGAGCTTGGCAGAGTGGAGTCTCTCAAGCATTTCTGGAATCAGTGGGAGTGGATAGCGATTCTTAATTGTGATCCTATTTAAATCTCTGTAGTCAATACACGGACGCAGGGTGGAGTCCTTTTTCACCACGAAGAATAAGGCTGCCCCAGCAGGAAAGGTTGAGTGTCTGATAAAACCCTTCTCAAGATTCTCATTAATCCACTCTCTGAGCACCTTAAGTTCAGGTTCTGATAAAGAATAAAGACGCCCAAATAGTATTTCTGCCACTGGAAGCAATTCAATGGGACAATCATAAGAGCGATGAGGAGGCAGCTGATCTGCGTTCTTTTTATCACAAACGTCCCGAAACTCAAGATATTGTGGAGGTAGCTTGTCGTATGGCTTGGTAGTTGCCAAAACTGCTTGTAAATCTTGGGTTGGTGAAGGGATTATTTGATAAGATTTGATAAGATTCTTTGCAATGTCTTTTGCAATGGTCAGATGTAAAGCTTAAAGAACGTGTTTCCCAGTTGATGGAGGGATTATGGATAGAGAACCAAGGAATGCCCAGGATAATAGGGAACTTGGGTGATGTGATCAGCTCAAAGCTGATGGTCAGTCTCGATTAGGAGTTTAAGCGGGATGGTCTCGTGGGTAACTGGACCTGAAGACAAAAGGTGAGCCATCCACAGTTTCCATATCAATAGGGGCAAGCTTATTTCTTATTTGAAGGTTATTACTTTGGGCAATATCGATGTCCATGAAGTTTCCCCCGGCCCCTGAATCCAGCATAGCAGCGCAAGATATTTCATTGCTTTCCACAATAAGCCTTATTGGGATGACAAAGTGAGTTGATTACAGAATTAACTTTATTTGCTTCTTGAATCAAAGGAGAGACGGACTGAGAAATTGAGTTTATTTGTTCAGATACTGTAACATCCGTTGCTGCAACTTTTCTTTGAAATTTATTGGGACAATTAACTGCATAATGTCCGAAATCTCCACAATAAAGGCATAAGTTCTCTGAACGTCGTCTTTCTTTCTCCTGAGAAGTAATAGAACTTTTAATAGCAACCATAGGTTCAGGAGTAGGGATGAGCTGAACACCCCCCGGTTCGGTTCGCACCAGAACCTTCTAACGGACCGAAAGTTTGCGCGAACGTTAGAACCCTATTAAATACAATGGACGCGAACGTTCGAAATCTAAAGTGCTAATTATAACAACTAATATGCATGTTATTGTCCTAAAAAGGGTTTGGGAACCCGGGTTCTGCCCCAGGGGACATGTATCAATGCAAAACGAAGTTTTAAAAACGGACGTTTTTCGGGAGCAGTCATTTTAACCACTTAAGCCCCGGACCATTACGCAGCTTAATGACCAGAGGTGATTTCACAATTTGGCACTGCGCTGCTTTAACTGGAAATTGTGCGGACATGCAATGTTGTACCCAAACGAAATTTGTGTCCTTTTCTTCCCACAAATAGAGCTTTCTTTTAATGGTATTTGATTGCCTCTGCGATTTTTTTTTGCGATATAAACGGAAAAAGACTGAAAATTTTGAAAAAAAAAGATTTTTTACATTTTGTTATAAGAAAAATCGAATAAACTAAATTTTAGTCATACATTTAGGCAAAAATGTATTCAGCCACATGTCTTTAGTAAAAAAAATGTCAATAAGCGTATATTTATTGGTTTGCGCAAAAGTTATAGCGTCCACAAACTAGGGTACATTTTCTGGAATTTACACAGCTTTTAATTTATGACTGCCCATCTCATTTCTTGAGGTGCTAAAATGGCAGGGCAGTACAAAACCCACCCAAATTACCCCATTTTGGAAAGTAGACACCCCAAGGAAATTGCTGAGAGGCATGTTGAACCCATTGAATATTTTTTTTTTGTCCCAAGTGATTGAATAATGACAAAAAAAAAAAAATACAAAAAGTTTTCACTAAATGATATATTGCTCACATATGCCATGGTTATATGTGGAATTGCACCCCAAAATAAATTTTGCTGCTTCTCCTGAGTACAGGGATACCACGTGTGGGACTTTTTAGGAGCCTAGCCGCGTACGGGACCCCGAAAACCAAGCACCGCCTTAAGGATTTCTAAGGGCACAAATTTTTGATTTCACTCCTCCCTACCTATCACAGTTTCGAAGGCCATAAAATGCCAAAATAGCACAAACCCCCCCCCAAATGACCCCATTTTGGAAAGTAGACACCCCAAGCTATTTGTTGAGTATTTTGAGCATGGTGAGTATTTTACAGCTCTCATTTGTTTTTGAAAATGAAGAAATAAAAGAATTTTTTTTTTTTTTCAAAACTTTGTGACAAAAAGCGAGATCTGTAAAATACTCACAATACCTCTCAGCAAATAGCTTGGGGTGTCTACATTCCAAAATAGGGTCATTTGGGGGGGGGGGTTTTGTGCCATCTGGGCATTCCATGGCCTCCGAAACTGTGATAGGCAGTGAGGAGTGAAATCAAAAATTTATAAAGCCTGAAGGCGGTGCTTGGTTTTTGGGAACCCGTACGCGGCTGGGCTCCCAAAAAGTCTCACACATGTGGTATCCCCGTACTCAGGAGAAGCAACAGAATGTATTTTGGGGTGTAATTCCACATATGCCCATGGCATGTTTGAGCAATATATCATTTAGTGACAACTTTGTGCAAAAAAAATAAATTTATTTTTTCCGCAACTTGTGTCAACATATAAAATATTCCATGGACTCGACATGCCTCTCAGTATATAGCTTGGGGTGTCTGCTTTCCAAAATGGGGTCATTTGGGGGGGTTTTGAACTGTCCTGGCATTTTATACACAACATTAGGAAGCTTACATCCACTCTTCTAACCACTTGAAGACAAAGCCCTTTCTGACACTTTTTGTTTACATGAAAACATATTTTTTGCAAGAAAATTACGTTGAACCCCCAAACATTATATATTTTTTTAAAGCAAAGGCCCTACAGATTAAAATGGTGCGTGTTGCATTTTTTTTTCCACACAGTATTTGCGCAGCGATTTTTCAAACGCATTTTTTGGGGAAAAAATACACTTTTTTTTAATTTTAATGCACTAAAACACACTATATTGCCCAAATGTTTGATGAAATAAAAAAGATGATCTTAGGCCGAGTACATAGATATCAAACACGAAATGCTTTAAAATTTCGCACAAACGCGCAGTGGCGTAAAAAATTCATACATTTTTAAAAGCCTTTAAAAGCCTTTACAGGGTACCACATTAGATTTACAGAGAAGGTCTACTGCTAAAATGACTGCCCTCGATCTGACCTTCGCGGTGATACCTCACATGCATGGTGCAATTGCTGTTTACATATGACGCCAGACCGACGCTTGCGTTCGCCATTGGGCAAGAGCAGGGCGGGACAGGGGTGCTTTTTTTTATTTTTTTATTATTAATTTTGCTTTTTTATTTTATTTTTAAACTGTTCTTTCCATATTTATTTTTTTAATCATTTTTATTGTTCTCAGTGTCATGGATATGCAGTAGTGTTTGTCTGTCAGCTTACCTTCCTTCCCATGTGTTCATCTTAGAGGCCTGAACCCTTTCACCTGGCTTCCTTTATAATCTCCTCCCAGCCTGACTCCACCCCAGGCCCTATCACAGAACACTATATTAACCTGTGCACTGCAAGCCTGCTTTGCTGATCAACGTGTTTGTTAGGCATTGTGTGTTTGGGTTCCTGCCAGCCGTGTGCTATGTCTGTCTCTCTGTTACATATTTGGCTTGTCCCAGACTATCCCTGTCTGCTCGTGACCCTTGACCTTCGGCTCGTTCTTTCGTTATCCTTGTCTGCTTGTGGCCCCTGACCTTCAGCTTGTTATTCGTTACTCTTATATCTTGTGCTGCTGCTTCCCCTCTTTTCCCCTTATCCTACGGGGCGTGAGCTAGGAAACTCCAGGGGCCGCGACCTGGTCCCAGCCTGCAGCATAACATCCTCACCACTAGAGGCTCTGGAGAAGACCTGCTGGGTCTTAGACTCCGCGCCCTGGGGAATCTTGGCTCTAGCTTTCGTTAGGATCCCGGTTGTGCTCCTCTGGTCCCGCTTTCCACAACCACCCAGTTTCCTATCCGCAGAAGCCAGCCATAGGGTTCACTACCTTGCGGTGCACTCCTGTCCCCCTAATGTGTGCATCTGTCACCTGGCCACAGGTGACCTTGACACTCAGGGAATGTAAATATCCCCTATGATAGCAATAGGTAGTGACAGGTACTCTTTTTTTGAAAAAACTGGGGTCTATTGGACCCTAGATCTTTCCTCTGCCCTCAAAGCATCTGACCACACCAAGATCGGTGTGATAAAATGCTTTCCCAATTTCCCAATGGCGCTTTTTATATCCGGGGGGGGGCATTCCCTCCCACTGCTTGTAAAAGCAGTCCAGAGGCTAATAAGCCGATAGGATTGCTTTTACATGAAAGTCGGCCGCTGGCTGAAAAGAATGATACCAAGATGATACCTAAACCCGCAGGCATCAATCTGGTATAACCAAAGTCCATGGACATGCATTGTAATCCGATCGGACCCCCCACCCATACAAAGGCAGGCACGTACAGGTACGTGATTGTGCCTGTCCGTGCCATTCTGCCGACGTGTATATACAGTGGGCGGTCGTTAAGTGGTTAATGATGCATAAAGTGAAAAAAAAAAGTGAAATATTCCTTTAAATATCGTACCAGGGGGTGTCTAAAGTATGCCTGTGAAGTGGCATGTGTTTCCCATGTTTAGAACTATCCCTGCACAAAATGACATTTCTAAAGGAAAAAAAGCCATTTAAAACTGCTTGCGGCTTTATTGTCATGTCTGGTACCGGTAATATGGATAAAAATCTTTGAGAAAAATGGCATGGCTACCCCACCCCAGCCCATTACCAGCCCCTTTGGGTCTTGTATGCATATTAAGGGAAACCCCGCACACAAAATAAAAAAGGCCCTATATACTCTGAACAGCAGTATACAGGCGGTGCAAACAAGACAGGGACTGTAGGTTTGTTCTTAAGTAAAATCTGTTTGTAATTTTGAACAGGTACATTGTTTAAGTGTAGCTCCAGACAAAAAATCTATTTTTAAGCTTTTCGGAAAACATAGGGAATGGTTATCACCCCTGTAACATTTGTTTTGCTGTCTGTGCCCCTTGTTCAGAACATTTCACCTCATTTTCCATCCCAATGACAAATGTTTTTGAAAAGTGGGGTTTTTATTGAAACAAGGTTTGGTGATAAAGCATCAGTAGAGAGGAGACACCTTTTTCCAAAATTAACTCTTACAGAAGAGAATTTCCCTTCCTAGGGGTAGATTTCCTCTCACTTCCTGTTGTCTTCTTCCGTTTGCAAGTAGGAGTCGTTTGTAAATTGGATGTTTGAAAGTAGGGGCCTGCCATATATACTCTGCTGAAATTTGCCCCTTACATGTTGGTGTTGCCACAACACTGAGCCCTCACAGTTATTCTTGGTGGGCGCTGGAACGCCCTGCTGTGAACTATTATATCAGGAATTGTTTTTACATGCCATTGTTGAACAGCGGTAGGAAAAATAGGGCCTTTGGCGGTGGTGCTGGTGCCACAACACTGTAAGCCCTCACAGTTACTCTTGGTGGGCGCATGAATGGGCCCTGCTGTGAATTATTAGATCAAAAATTGTAATTACATGCCCCTGTTAAACAGGGGCAGAAAAATTGGGCCTTAGGCACTGGTGCCACAACACTGCAACCCCTCACAGATACTGTACTTGGAGCACAGCAACGAGCCCTGTTACAAAGTATTGCATCAAAAATTGTAATTACACGCCCCTGTTAAACAGGGGCAGAAAAATTGGGCCTTAGGCACTGGTGCCACGACACTGCAACCTTTTCCAGATACTCTAGTTGGAGTGCAGGAATGAGCCATGCTGCAAAGCATTGCATCAAAAATTGTAATTACATGCCCCTGTTAAACAGGGGCTGAAAAATTGGGCCTTAGCCACTGGTGGCGGCACCCAGAAACAAAAAAAAGTTCTTCCAAGCTATTGTAGCGCTACCCCCAGTTAAGAGAGCCGCTGGTTTGATTTTTTTTTCGGGGCCCGGAGTACAGCTCCACCAACCCCCGGCAATCTTATATAGTCCCCTGTGGCACAGTGAGTCTAGGGATGTTTTCTATCGTAATCTACACCTGGTAACATACACACTTTAACTTCAGATTAAGTGTAAGCACTATGAGTAATGACAACACAGTGATAGCAAAAGGGCAAGGTATAACAGCTTTACTTTAGGTTAAAAGGGCATGGATTAAAACACAACATATAACTGGCTTACAGAACCCTGCAGCAATAGATGTAATATATGTATGGCAATAGCACAGCGCGGTAATCCACCACGTGCAGCTATTGCTATCTACGCACCCTATGGCGCACTAAACAATATTCTATCTCCCCTCCCTAGTCAGGCCTGACATGGAATCAAACTCAGTCTTGTGAATAGAGATTTCTTCGCATGCAAACTTGAAATGGTGGTGCACGTTCAGGAACAATATTGTAATCCACAAAGTAGGCAGTCATAAGGAGCAACCGGTCTTCAGCGGAAACAGCAAATAAATGAACGGTGGGCCAAGGCAGTCTATAGGCCTAAACACAATACAACCGATTGGATTGAGCAGGTGCTCGCTCACCACTCCGGACGCGATCCCAGTCCGGGACTTCCACCTGCTGTGTCTCCACACACAGCGATCGGGTCCCCGATCCAACTGATGTCCACAGCAAACTCTGTCAGGTGCCACCCAGGCTCTGCAGCAGGATGGAAGGCTCTTCAGAAGTTGCACAAGGCCCCAGGCCTTGCACTGCAGCAGATCCGCACAGGAAGAAACTGTTGCTAGCAGTGCGGTGTCCAAAGAGGTCGAGCTCCGCCTTGCCTCCTCCTTAAATAGTCTCTCCCATGAGTCTCTGCGGTGGCAACACTGCACCCTGGGTGCCAAACAGGACTCTGGGAGATGTAGTTCCAGCAGTCTTAAAGGAGACCCCGCTACACTATCATCAAGAATCGGATCATTAAGGAGGAGGAGGATAGTCAGTCAACATAACAGGACAGTCACTCAGCATCAGCATCAGTCTTGAAGGGATGTGACATTTGAAAATAAATTAGTCTGTTATATCAGCTTCAGGTGTTTGGTAGCTGGTGGTGATCCAAGACTGGTTCATCTTTATTAAGGTCAGTCGATCAACCGAGTCGGTGGACAGGCGCACCCTGTGATCCGTGACAAAGCCTTCAGCAGCACTGAATGTGCATTCCGAAAGAACGCTGGATGCAAGACAGGCCAGTAGCTCAATTGCATACTGTGCAAGCTCTGGCCAGTGATCCATCCTCAACACCCAGTAAGCCAGAGGATTTTCGGTGGGAAAGGTGTCCAAGTCTGACCTTGCCCCTAGGTATTCCTGCACCATGTATATCAGACGCTGGCGATGGTTGCTGGAACCGATCATACCTTGGGGCTGCGGACTAAAAAATTGTCTGAACGCATCGGTCAGACGGCCACCTTCTTCACCGCTCCTTCTGCTACTGACCGAAGCCTCAGCAACTCGTTGTCCAGGACCAGGAATTTGTAACCTCCCAGTCTCTGGGAAGGCGTTGCACAGACCTTTCTGCAAGGCCTCCTGGAGATGTCTCATCCTCTGCTCCCTCTGCGACGACAAGATAAGGTCCCCAACCTTACCCTTGTACCGTAGATCAAGGAGAGTGGCCAGCCAATAATGGTCCCTCTCCTTTATCCGAAGAATACGAGGATCCTTCCGCAGACTTTGCAGGATCAGGGAGGCCATGCAGTGTAGGTTAGCTGAGGCATTCGGTCCGGAGTCCTCTGGGTCACTAAGGACGACATGATCCGCAGCCACCTCCTCCCAGCCACGTACAAGTCCACGGGTTTGTTGGGACTGTAAATCATCCCTAAAAGACTGCTGCTGTTGATGCTGAGTGCCATGCTCCACCTCCATGCTGACATAATCCTCCTCCTCCTCCTCCTCCTCATCCTCTTCCTGTGTGATGGGTGGGACAGAAGGAACACTGTCTGGGTAAAGGGGGCCTTGAGAGGCAAGGAAGTCCTCCTCTTCCTGCCTCTGTTCTGCCTCAAGTGCCCTGTTCATTATTCCACGCAGCGTATGCTCCAACAGGTGGACAAGAGGTACAGTGTCACTAATGCATGCACTGTCACTGCTCACCATCCTCATGGCCTCCTCAAATGGTGCCAGGACAGTGCATGCATCCCTGATCATGCCCCACTGGCGTGGTGAAAAAAACCCGAGCTCCCCTGACCCTGTCCTGGTGCCGTAGTCGCACAGGTACTCATTGATGGCCCTCTGCTGCATGTGCAGCCGCTGCAGCATGGCCAACGCTGACTTCCACCTGGTGGGCATGTCACATATAAGGCGGTTCTTGGGCAGGTTCAACTCCTTTTGCAGTTCAGCCAGCCGAGCACTGGCATTATATGATCTGCGGAAATGCACACAGACTTTCCTGGCCTGCCTCAGGACATCCTGCAAGCCCGGGTACCTGCCCAAGAACCGCTGCACCACCAGGTTAAGGACGGGAGCCACACAGGGCACATGGGTCAGTTGTCCCTGTCGGAGGGCGGAGAGGAGGTTGGTGCCATTGTCGCAAACCACCATTCCTGGCTTAAGCTGGCGTGGCGTCAACCACCTCTCGGCCTGCCCCTGCAGAGCAGACAGAACCTCTGCCCCAGTGTGGCTCCTGTCCCCCAAACACACCAGCGCAACCACGGCATGGCATCTTTTTGCCTGCATACTTGCGTAGCCCCTTGAACGCCTACGGAGCACCGCTGGTTCCGAGGACAAAGCACAGGAAGAGGCCATGGAGGAAGAAGAAGAGGAGGAGGGGGTGGAGGAGAGAGGTGTATCACAACAACCAGTAGTAGCATTTTGGAGGCGTGGCGGCGGAACAACCTCCAACACTACTGCACCTTGTCCTACATCCTTCCCAGCTGCCAAAAGAGTGACCCAATGGGCCGTGAAAGAAAGGTAACGTCCCTGTCCATGCCTGCTGGACCATGAGTCAGCGGTAATATGCACCTTACCACTGACCGCCCTGTCCAGCGAGGCATGGACATTGCCTTCCACATGCCGGTAGAGAGCCGGAATCGCCTTCCGTGAGAAAAAGTGGCGTTTGGGAACCTGCCACTGAGGAACCGCACATTGCACAAACTCACGGAAAGGGGCCGAGTCTACCAACTGAAAAGGCAGCAGTTGAATTGCTAGCAATTTAGCCAAGCTAGCATTCAACCGCTGGGCATGTGGATGGCTGGGAGTGAACTTCTTTCGACGGTCCAGCAGCTGGGGCAGGGAAATTTGCCTGCTAGAATCGGACGTCTGTGTACAGCTAGCAGAGTGCCTGCAAGTACTTGGCTGTGACACACCTAATTCTACACCTTCATTCCTCTCAGTGCAGGTTTCAGAGAGACCTGAAGGTACAGTGGGGTTGGAGATCCCAGCTGAGGAGCAAGGAGAGGTCCGCTTTGTTCTTTGGTGTGGGTCTTTAAGATACGCTTGCCAACGAGCTGCATGGCAGGTCAACATATGTCTGGTCAAGCATGTGGTACCCAAGCGGCTGATGTTTTGGCCACGCGAGATACGCTTCAGACATATGTTGCAAACAGCAGCGGTGCGATCTGATGCACTTGACTCAAAAAAAGAACTTGTGGAATAACGGGCAGAGGCAGCGCCCTGCACAGGCGGAGCTCTGCGGTGTGATTCAGTCGGTGTGCTGCCCTTACGCTGGCCCCCGAGGGCATCCTGCCTCGTTGGAGATGTGCCTCCTCCTCATCCTCCTCCTCCTCCTCTCTCCTATCAGGCACCCACGTGGAGTCAGTGACCTCATCATCCCCTCCCTCCTCATCACTGGAGCCAATCTGGCAGTATGCTACAGCTGCTGGAACATGACTGCCAGATTGCTGTCCTTCTTGAGCATCCCCTCTCTCTGCTCTCATGCTACTGCCTTCCTCTAGCTGAGTATCATCATCAGACCCTTCGAAACGCTGGGCATCCTCCTGGAGCATGTACCCAACCCTGTGCTCAAACAGTTCGGGGGACTCCTCAGGAGGACACGGTGGGTCTAGGGAAGGAGTGACTGATGATGACATTGATACGAGGGAAGAGGACGCTTTGGCAGCTGCTTTGCCAGTACCCTGAGTCTGGGTGAGAGAGGATGAGTAGGATGAGGAGGGCTTGGTCATCCACTCTACCAAGTCTTCGGCATGATGCGGCTCAACGCGTCCAGCTGCCGAAAATAAGGACAAGCGTGTCCCATGGCCACGTGCTGATGACGATGCACCACGTCCACGACCAGCACTGTTGTCTCTAGACAGAGCCTGCTTGCCCTCTTTTATTGGCTCTTTTATTGGCTCCTGACTGTCTGCCTCTCCTTGTTTGCCTTCCAGACATTCTAATGGCCTGCAGGGAGATGGGAAAACCAGCAATAAGGGGTAGCTTCAGGTGTATACTGTGCAGGAGGCACACTAAGCCCGCTGTAAGTGCTGCAGATGCCTGTTAGTGTAACACAAAAGAAAAGAAACCACGAGCAATAAGGGCTAGCTTCAGGTGTATAATGTGCAGGAGGCACACTACGCCCGCTGTAAGTGCTGCAGATGCCTGCCTGTGTTACACAACAGGAAAACACAGCAATAAGGGCTAGCTTCAGGTGTATATTTTGCAGGAAGCACACTACGCCCGCTGTAAGTGCTGCAGATGCCTGTTAGTGTAACACAACAGGAAAACACAGCAATAAGGGCTAGCTTCAGGTGTATACTGTGCAGGAGGCTTAGCAAAAATGACACTGACACTGTCCCCTGCCTATCCTTATCTCTCCCTGCACACAAGGTTTAGCAAAGAATATCACTGACACTGTCCCTGCCTATCATTCTCTCTCCCTGCACACAAGGTTTAGCAAAGAATATCACTGACACTGTCACTGCCTATCCTTCTCTCTCCCTGCACACAAGTTAAATGAACAAATAGCACTGACACTGTCCCTGCCTATCCTTCTCTCTTCCTGAACCGGAACACACTACACAAGGCCGCCGCGCTGGCGGCCTTTTATAGTGTGGGGTGTGTACTAAATCCCCCTGAGCTATAATTGGCCACAGGCATCCTGCCTGTGGCCAATTAGGGCTCTCCTCGCTGCCGGCGCTGTGATTGGCCAAGCATGCGGGGTCACAGTGCATGCTTGGCCAATCACAGCGCCTGGATTGCACTGCGATGGAGTAGTGCATTGTGGGCCGTTCGCGTCACTCGAATTTGGCGCGAACGGCCCAAATCGTTCGATCTTCGTCGAATGATCGGACAGCCGATGTTCGAGTCGAACACCGAGCTCATCCCTATTCAGGAGTATCATTATCAGGAAAAACTCTTGGACCCCTAAGAGGATACTGAGTAGTAGAAAATGCATGCCAGCATTACTGCCTAGAATTCTCCTTTCTCCTTTCAGTAAGTCTCTGATCAATTCGAATACTCAATTTAATAAAAGCCTCAAGGTCGTCAGGACTTTCTACTCTGGCAAGCTCATCTTTTACTTGTTCCGAGAGTCCTTGACGGAACTGGCTCTTTTGTGCTGCTGGATTCCAATTCATATCTGAGATCCAACGTCGGAATTTAGTTGTGTACTCTGCAACGGAGCGTCTACTAGGGGTGCGCATCTTCACCGGTCTCCCGATTCGATGCGATTATGATTATCAAGTCCACGATTCGATTCCGCGATGCATCACGATTAATACCCAAGTGTCCATGATTTTCAACTTTTCATCAAAATAATAAATCAAGCAGTCAGAAATTGAAGAAATATATTTATTTGTATCTGCTATTTAAACAAATTACACCAAGTTCCCTGCATAATCATATAGCAAAGTCTGAACAGAACAGTGCAGCAGACAACAGTATTTTTTTAAAAACAGTACTGTCTTTGACATCAAACTGTTGTGCTGGTCTGGTGCAGTACTACTATGTGTGATGTACATTTTAATATTTTCTTTTATGAAGAAGTAATAAAAACCTACATCTACAAAAACAGAGAACGTCCAGTTCCTGACTGGCAAACATCACAGTGAACCTGTAACACAGTCACACAGTGTGTTCTGTTGCAGAACTTCCTGGTTCACAACTTCACTGTGATTGTTTGTTTGCCACCACCACCACCACCACCAGCATCACCACCACCAGCACCACCACCACCACCAGCACCACCGTCCACACAGATGGACAGATCAGCGTTATAAGATCTCAGAGAGTTGTTGTCACCCAGTCACTTTACAGAAAACGTTACCTGCACTCTTCCACGATACACCTGTAACTGAAGCAAAGCCAAGTCACCAGTAGAGGAACCCGGAAAATACTTGACAGAATAAATTGTCAACTGAATAAGAACCTTGGACAAATCTTTATGGGATCTCAAATACACACCAGGTCGGTGTGTGTTTGTGTGATCCAATAAAGATTTACTCCATTTTAATTTATTCTTTCAAGGATTTGCCTTCCTCTGGTGGCTTGGCGGGCGTCAGTTGTCTGGAATTAAATACAGAATTCAATAGGTTGAAGGTTAAACCCCTAGAAACAGAGCATGACAGACACAATGTGACAACACATCGGTCACACTAGTGTAAAAATTCTAAATGGATATTTGCAATGGACAGTCACAATAGAAAACCATTCTCCATATCCTCTTCTTCAGTGCTGCTAGAAAAGCTATAACAAACAATATCGACATCTAGGTTGAAACTTTCATTGATTGTTTGCAATTGCCAGTGCCACGGCCATGTGCAGGCTGCCATAAGTCAGTCAAAGCGCGCAGCCAGTCACACTAGAGTGGCATAAATGGCGTTAAGGTCTTGTTGACATTGACAATGACATAGGGACGGAGGGACAAACTTGAGAGGGGGAGGAAAAAAAAGAAAAAAAAAAGGGGGGTGGTTGGAGAAGGGGGATGGCATTTGGCAGGGGGACAAGGGGATGGAAGGGAAAGAAAGGGGACAAGAGGGAAGGGGAAAGAGGGAAGGGGAAAGAGGAAAAAGGGGGAAAGGCAAAGAAGAAAAAGGGGGAAAGGCAAAGAGGGAAAGGGAAAGAGGAAAAAGGGGGAAAGGCAGAGAGGGAAAGGGAAAGAGGAAAAAGAGTGAAAGGCAAAGAGGGTAAGGGAAAGAGGAAAAAGAGTGAAAGGGAAAGAGGAAAAAGAGTGAAAGGCAAAAGAGGAAAAAGAGGGAAAGGCAAAAAGGAAAAAAGGAAAATGCAAAGGAAAAGAGGGAAGGGAAAAGAGGGAAAGGGAAAAGAGGAAAAGGGAAAAGAGGAAAAAAGGGAAAAGAGGAAAAGGGAAAAGAGGAAAAGGGAAAAGAGGGAAAGGCAAAAGGGAAAGAGGAAAAAGGGAGGGAAAGGCAGAGGAAAAAGGGAGGGAAAGGCAGAGGAAAAAAAAAGAGGAAAAAGAGGGAAAGGCAAAGGGAAAGAGGGAAAGGCAAAGGGAAAGAGGGAAAGGCAAAGGGAAAGTGGAAAAATAGTGAAAGGCAAAAAGGGAAAGAGGAAAATGCAAAGGAAAAGAGGGAAGGGGAAAAGAGGGAAGGGGAAAGGGAAAGAGGGAAGGGGAAAAGGGAAAGGGAAAAGAGGGTAGGGGGAAAAGAGGGTAGGGGGAAAAGAGGGTAGGGGGAGGGGAGGAGAAGGGGAGGAAGAGGGACTAGGGCGAGGGGGAGACAGAGTCAGAGACTGGGCTGAGGTTGGCATCAGTTGTTTGGAAATTTTAGTATTTGGCTGTTGAGGGTGAAAGCTTTTTTTGCAACTGAATATGGACAATCTTAAAAAAAAAAAAATCTCAGTGTGCTATAAACAAAATATATAAAATTAACAAACACTGGTGTGGTCAGTGGTATGACTGTG
The DNA here is from genome assembly GCA_029206835.1 of Rana muscosa. NCBI lineage: Eukaryota > Metazoa > Chordata > Amphibia > Anura > Ranidae > Rana > Rana muscosa. Next base: position 15,175,158 of record CM055124.1, on the reverse strand, counting down.
TGTGTGGCAGACCAACACCAGTCGGCACTCGGCAGGGGCAGTGGCACTGGCAGACACGACAGTAAAGTATATCGCTTCCTGGATGTGGCAAAAATCCTGAAAAAATAAAATGCATAAAAAAAATGGATCACTAGTGCAGTGCAAGCAATGCTGCTCAGCATTTGGGAATGTGTAGATTTTTCTGTAAAAACACTAGTTGATCCACATGCTCTGGTTTGAGGGTGCTTCTTTTTGCAGTTACCACATCTCCCGCAGTGGAGAAAACCCGCTCTGCCGACACGCTTGTACCTGGGATACACAAGTATTGCTTTGACAGCTGAGAAAGGAGGGGGAAATATGACCTCATGCTCACGCCACCAGTTCAAAGGGTCCTCAGTGAGAGGTAGAGGTGGGGCTTTACAATATTTTTCCATTTCCTCTTCAGCCTTGGCATAGGGGGTCTTGGGTTTCATTGTAACTTCAGTGTCAGTGAAAGACTGTCCCAGCAAAGTCATGAGCAGCGATCTGGCCTTTCTTTTGGGAGGAGATGGTGAATGGTTGTCCTTAATGGGTGAACTGTCTTCATCTTCCAGAGTTCCTTTTCTACTAGGCACTTGATCCTCTTGTGTTCTCTCATTTGATGTAATCTGTGTTTGAACAAAAAAGAAAAGTAAAAAAATTAATAAAAACACATTGTCAATTGCCTATGATTCTGATGGGGTGATGAAAAAGCACAGGAAACGGACGGTGCAGTTCCCGCACTGCATCAGATTCAGAAGCGTCGCTTTAGCTTACACAACACAACACATGTAGCTAGCTAGCTACCTAGCCAAGTAGCTATAAGCTAGCTAGCTACTGTAGTTTGAAGAAACTTGATTAAATTCAAATTGATTTAATTACCTCCAAAGGATGCAGCCTCCTCAATGACTCCTTTGTATATCTCCAATCTTTCCTCCTCTGTGAGGATAAAAGGCAGTCCCTTGAAGCGAGGATCCAGTGCAGAGGCTGTATAAAGGATCTTCTTCTCTGCCTCACTGCTTTACCTCTTCTGAAGATCTGTTCTAATGGCATTCTTGATCTCATGGATCATGGGTGTGTCTTCCATGGTGTCTGTCATGCTCTGGAGGAGTTGTGCATTTAGAGGGGCAATGAGAGAAACTGTTGGATTGCGCTCTTCTGACATCAGCATGGTTGCATCCTTCATTGGCTTTAATGCACTCACAGCGTCCTCTGCATTTGACACATCTGTTTCGTTGAGAGTGCAGAGATCGGACTCTCCTTTTGCTGACTTCTGGAGACAGCAAGGTGGCACAGACTGCAGGTTGTTGTTCTAGGAACCTCTCGACCATGTCATATGCGCTGTTCCATCTTGTTGGCACATCAGTTATAAGCTTATGATTCTTCAGGCCAAGACATTTCTGTTTCTCTTTTAGACAGTGGCTTGCTCTAGTGCTGCGGTGAAAGAATGTGGATATCCGTCGCACTCTGCCATAAAGCCTGGAGAGTGTGGCCACTTTCAGCGCTCGCTGGGATGCAAGATTCAGTGTATGGGCGAAGCATTTCACATGGGGGAATTTCCCAACTTAAGCTGCAACTATCATGTTTGACGCGTTGTCGGTCACAAGCACTACAGATTTATCAGACAGCTGCCATTCTTCCACAACATGAGACAGTAGCTCTGCCAAATGAGCACCCGTGTGAGACTCATAAATGGCTCTCGTTTGCAGTACATGCGACAAGATCTGCCAGTCCTTACTAACGTAATGTACTGTTACTGTAACATAAGACTCCGTTGTGACTGAAGTCCATGAATCACACGTTATTGCGATTCGACTTGCTTGGCTCATTGACGTAATTATCTGAGCTTTGGTTTCGTGGTAGAGTGCAGGTATAAAGTTTTCTGTAAAGTGACTTTGTAATGGGATCTTGTAACGCGGCTCTATCGTCTTCAACAGGTAGCGAAACCCAGTGTTGTCCACAACAGAGTAAGGGCGCAAGTCCTTCGCTATGAAAGCTGCCACAGCTTTTGTTATTCTCTTCCCCTTTTCAGAGTTGGGCGGCAAAGTTGACTGTATTATTGCATCAATTCTTGGCTGAGATCGGTCTATCATTTCCTTGGTAGTGGTACTGGTGGCACTGGCAGGTGTTAGCATCTCTGAGTGAAAATGGCTAGTGTGGTTTCTCATATTAGTAGTATTCCCTAGATATTTAATTTTTGTGTGACAGGCTTTACACACAGCGTATGACTTATCCAATTCATGCTTCCCACTTTGTTCATAAAAGCCAAAATGTGCCCAGATGTTTGCTTTTAAAAAGCTAGGTGAATTTTTTATCTCTCGCTTCTCTTGGTCTCCTTCTGCCATTTTAGTCTAGCATGCCATGTAATTGCGAGTTAGTGGTGAACTGGTGGTGATGACAAGTCTCTTGACGACGTTGTCAACAAACTGTCAGTTTTATATAAAAGAAGAATTTTTTTTTTGAGTGACTAAGCCTAAAGCCTGCCACGAGATCACCAGAAAAAGTAACAAGTTTTCTAGTATAATATGTTAAACACATAGTTGCCACAAAATCCTCATTGATTCTACCCCACATGACGGCACACGCCATCGCTCGCTAGACCCACTCACTATCAGTATCAACCATCATGTGTTAAAAATGCGCCCTCATGATCTCTGCTACTGCTGCGCTGCTGCTAGCCGCCGTGGTGGTCAGCTGGAGTCAGTGGTCAGGTTAGGTCACTGGTCGACGACGACAACTGGTGGTCAAACTGGTCCATGGTGGTCACTCAGAGAGAGTCAGTGTCAGTGACAGGCTCAGCCGGTCACGTTATCTCTCTATCTCTCCTTCTCCAATCTTTGTGGCACACTCACCACACTGGCATTATTTGAGAACAAACAGCTACAACACAACAACAACATATGTCCCACCAACAACATGCTCCCCCCCAATGACAATCACAATATGGCATCCATTTAATTTATTCTTCTGGTTTTATATTGTCTTGATGTATTAGAGATTGATTCACATCACAAGAATTCACAACTTCATAGTTAGCTTGCTTGTAATCTTTTTATTTAATATGACGATTTTTGGTTTGGCTCATCGCTGCCCCACAGCAGCACACACAATGCACTTAAGTTGCAGACGCAGTGCACTGCAGCATGTGTGATTGTGTGGAGCTGGGGCAGTGATGAGCAAAACCATAAAAGTATCAATAAAGTTGTGATCTGATCAATCACTAAGACAAAGACATTGGACAAATGGACAGACACTGGACATTCAATAGATTAGAGATAGACTGACCTACATAATTTATGGTTGGCATTGGTGATTGTTGGTGATGGTCACTTAAACTCACTTTAAACCTTTTATCATGACTAAGCATTCTCTGACATTTGGTGTTTTTTACAAGTTAAAAATATATAGTTTTTTGCTAGAATATTACTTAGAAAACCCCCCAAAACATTTGATAATTTTTTTTTTGCAGAGAATAACATGGCGTCTGTTGCAATATTTTATGTCACACACGGTATTATTGTGCAGCAGTCTTTTAAACACATCTTTCATAAATAAAAAAAAAAAAATGAAACAGTTAGCCAAATATTTTGGTATAATGTGAAAGATGATGTTACGCCGAGTAATAGTAATGTCATGCTTTACAATTGCGCACACTCGCTGTGGAATGGCGGAAAAACTACAGTACCTAAAAATCTCCATAGGCGACGCTTCAAAAAAACATTACGGTACTTAGCAGTTAGCACAGGTTAGATAGTCTAAGTCTAGTGCTAATTATTGCTCTTGTTCTGGCGATACCTCACATGTGTGATTTGAACACTACAGTGAACACCGTTACATTATGCGGGCAGCCAGGGTGCGACTTCCATATGCATTTTCTTTGCTACGCTGAGCTCACAGCCCGGGGTGCTTAAAATTGTATTTTTTTCATTTAAGAAGCTAGAGTAGCGGAAGGGGATGTCTCATCCCGCTCCTCCGGGATAACAACCGAGTGGCTTTTAGCCACATCGGTTGTTATCCCTGGAAAGTCGACCGCCGGCGCCCGCTCTAAAAAACGGTCCCCGGGATGATGCCTGCAGCTGCGGCCAATGCATCATCCTGGTATAAATAACCCCCTAAAGCCAAGGCCGCAAATGCGTACGCTCGGCGCGAAGGGGTTACTGTTAGGAATAGGAACACAGAATATTGTAATGGCGATCAATCACCATCATTAATAGTATTAAAAAAATTAAACACACGTTGGATTGCGGCTGTCCTCATCTATTTTTCCCCATTTGCTACGTGCATTTCTGGCACCCTTGGTCTCTGAGAGAAGCACTTTCCTCATCTAATCTACCTGGAGCGGAAATTTTTTCGTTTTTTTGTTTATTTGTGTCAGCATGGAGGTGGAGCCTAGCACTCAGCATCAGCAGCAGTCTTCAAGGGATCAATTACAGTCCCAAGACACCCATGGACTTGTACGTGGCTTGGAGGAGGTGGCTGCGGATCATGTCGTCCTGAGTAACCCAGAGGACTCTGGACCAAATGCCTCAGCAAACCTACACTGCATGGCCTCCCTGATCCTGCAAAGCTTGCGGAGGGATCCTTGTATTCATGCGATCAAGGAGAGGGATCATTACTGGCCGGCAACCCTCCTTGATCCACGTTACAAAGGTAAGGTTACAGACCTTATCTTGCCATCGCAGAGGGAGCAGAGGATGAAGCATCTTGGGGAGGCCTTGCAGAAAGGTCTGTGCAACGCGTTCCCAGAGACTGGGCGGTTACAAATTCCTGGTCCTGGACAACGTGTTGCTGAGGCTTCGGTCAGTCAAAGAAGGAGCGGTGGAGAAGGTGGCCGTCTGACCGTTGCGTTCAGACAATTTTTTAGTCCGCAGCCCCAAGGTATGATCGGTTCCAGCAACCATCACCAGTGTCTGGTTTACATGGTGCAGGAATACCTAGGGGCAAGATCAGACTTGGACACCTTTTCCATCGAAAATCCTCTGGGTTACTGGGTCTTGAGGATGGATCACTGACCAGAGCTTGCACAGTATGCAATTGAGCTACTGGCCTGCCCTGCATCCAGCGTTCTTTCGGAACGCACATTCAGTGCTGCTGGAGGCTTTGTAACCGATCACAGGGTGCGCCTGTCCCCCTAATCGGTCGATCGACTGACCTTCATAAAAATGAATCAGTTTTGGATCATCACCAGCTACCAAGCACCTGATGCTGATGTAACTGAATAATTTTTTTTTCATTGTCAGATCCCTTCAATACTGCCTATGCTGATGCTGAGTGACTATCCTCTTCCTCCTCAATGATCATGCTGATAACTTGTAAGAACATTTTTGTTCTGGGCACCGCCACCAGTGGCTAAGGCCCAATTTTTCAGCCCCTGTTTAACAATTTTTGATGCAATACTTTGCAGCAGGGCTCATTGCTGCGCTCCAACTACAGTATCTGTGAGGGGTTGCAGCGTTGTGGCACCAGTGCCTAAGGCCCAATTTTTATGCATCTGTTTAACAGGGGCATGTAATTACAATTCTTGATCTAATAATTTACAGCAGGGCCCATTCCTGCGCCCACCAAGAGGAACTGTGAGGCCTTACAGTGTTGTGGCAACACCACCGCCACCACCACCAAAGGCCCAATTTTTCTGCCCCTGTTCAACAGGGGCATGTAATTACCATTCTGAATCTAATACTTCACAGCTGGGCACATTCCTTCGCCCACCAAGAGTAACTGTGAGGACTTACAGTGTTGTGGAACCAGCACCACCACCAAAGGCCCAATTTTTCCTACCACTGTTCAACAATGGCATCTAATTACAATTCTTGATATAATAGTTCACAGCAGGGCATTCCAGCGCCCACCAAGAGTAAGGCTCCTTTCACACTGAGGCGCTTTGCAGGCGCTATTACGCTAAAAATAACGCCTGCAAAGCGCCCTAAAAAAGCTGCTACTTTGTATCCAGTGTGAAAGCCAGAGGGCTTTCACACTGGAGCGTTGCGCTTGCAGGAGGGTAAAAAAACTCCTGCAAGCTGCATCTTTGAGGCACGATAGCACTCCTATAGCGCCCCTGCCTATTGAAATCAATGGGGTAGTGCCTCCAAAACGCCCGAAAAATGCCGCAAAGAGGCGTTATTGCAGGCGTTTTTAATCCTTTTCTGGCCGCTAGCGGGGGTTAAAATCACCCCGCTAGCGCCCGCAAATCGCGGCAAAAACTTCGGTATAGCGGCGCTAAAAATAGCGCCGCTATACCGCCAGCTCATCCAGCACTTCAGTGTGAAAGTAGCCTAACTTTGAGGACTTACAGTGTTGTGGCAACACCTAGGGGCCAAATTTCTGCAGAGTATATACGGCAGGCCCCTACTTTCAAACATCCAACTTACAAACGACTCCTTGCAAACGGAAGGAGACAACAGGAAGTGAGAGGAAATCTACCCCTAGGAAGGGAAATTCTCTCCTGTAAGAGTTAATATGGGAAAAAAGTGTCTCCTCTCCACTGATACTTTATCACCAATCCTTGTTTCAATAAAAACCCCAAATTTTCTAAAAACATTTGTCATTGGGACAGAAAGTGAGGTGAAATGTTCTGAAGAGGGATGAGCCGAACACCCCCCTGTTCGGTTCGCACCAGAACCTGCTGTGACAGCAGGAAGGTAAAGTCACCTGGTTGCATTCAGGGGGGTAGATATATTTCGCCCAGATTCAGGCTTTACGCCGACTTATACAACTAGGTGGAGAGTTGTATAAGCCCAGCTAAGGCTAGTGGGCTCATGGATGACTCATATGTCTAGGGAGAGTGTGGGGCGTCGTGCAGACAGGGAGTTGATGAGACCAGCTGAAGCTTGTCAGCTCATTTAGGCCTCTATAAGAACTCCCAGCTTCATTAGGTGTTTGCTCATGCCTGGAACCAGACCTGTGTGGACTGTCTAGGGAGAGTGAACCCCTGTGCGGTGAGACAAAGCCTGTGTGGCTATTTGCTTGGACATTTAAAACCAGGGACTTAGGGACTAGGACAGCACTAGGCTGATCCCAGTTGTTAGTTAGGAAACCTGTATGTTTAGTCAGAGGTCAAGTTGACCAGGATTTATTTTGTTTATGTTTCTTTTGGCTTTGCTGTGTTTTGTCACTGTAAATAGAAAATAAACCGCACCTTTTTTTTGATTTTGAAAACCACAACCTCCGTTTGCTGGGCCTGTTTTTGTGTGGGGAGCCCATCCCGGGGGTCACACACACCCGCTGCCGAGCTAACCCCCTCACAGTTGGTGGAGAACCAGTGGCAGTTTTTTTTAAGCCAGCATGGAGGAGATACTGAAGCAGCTGGCTCTAGCAAATGCCAATCAACAGCAGACAAATGCAGGTTTGCAAAAGAGCCTTGCAGCTCATCAACAGAGCCTTGCAGCCCAGCAGCAAGCTCACCAACAGAGTCTGGAAGCTCAGCAACAAGCCCAGCAGCAATCTGAGGCCCGCTTCATAGACCTGTTACAGAAGCAAGAGCAGAGACTACAACAAATGGAAGCAGTAATGCAGCAACGTCCGCAGACCAGTGAGGAAAGCCGTCCCACTAATACCGCGTCCTTTGGGGTGAGTCGTTTATTGACAAAAATGACTGGAGAGGATGATCCAGAGGTATTTTTGACCACATTTGAAAGGACTGCTGAAAGAGAAAAGTGGCCTGAGGAGCAGTGGGCTGGACTGGTGGCTCCTCTGTTAACTGGTGAATCGCAGAAGGCTTACTATGACCTAGAGCCTGACCAAGCAAAAGACTATGTGATGCTAAAAGCTGAGATATTGGCAAGGCTGGGTGTCACCCAGGCTGTCCGGGCTCAGCGTGTGCATAACTGGACTTTCCAGCTTGGAAAACCCCCAGGTCTCAAATGTATGATCTCATTCACCTGAGCAGAAAGTGGCTACAGCCAGAGACTTTGTCCGCACCAAAGATTGTGGAACGTGTTGTAATGGATCGGTTTTTGAGAGCTCTTCCTACTGCCATCCAAAAGTGGGTAAGCCATGGAGACCCAGAGACGGCCGATGGTCTTGTGGATCGTGTGGAGAAATACTTGGCTACAGAGAACCTGACGGCCTCTTCCAGAGACACTCGGACTTTCCACCCTAAGACCAGACCATCCCCAGGGGCGGATAAGAGGATTCCAAGGGGTAAGGGTGGAGAGAGTGAGAGGGTGGGAGCTCTACCCCAAGTTTGGCGAGAACAGCCTGGGAAATCAGCGGCTCAAGAGGCCGCAAGAAGGATCGTTTGCTACCGCTGCCGGCAAGCGGGACATATTGCAGCCAATTGCCCGGTTGTGGAGGAACCCATGCAGTGTGACTTTCTGACGGGCAGACGTCAGTCGCTGTGTGCGACAGTCGCATGCACTGCCATTCGAGGAACTGAGAAACATTTATGCAAAATGTGTGTTAATGGTAGAAATGTTGTGGTATTGCTGGATTCAGGTAGCCTTGTGACCCTGATAAAGGCTGAGTTAGTTAAAACAGAGGTCTCTGGGAATAGCAAGGTAGCTGTTATTTGTGTGCATGGGGACACCCGAGAGTATCCAGTGACTACAGTGTGTTTCGAGACCCCCAAAGGTACCCTCTCTCATCCAGTGGGCTTAGTATCTCAGTTACCGTATGACGCCATTGTGGGAAGGGATTTTCCGAAGTTCTGGGAATTGTGGGATGATCCTGAGCCCCCCACTGGTGCCCCTATGTACCAGGAATGTGATAGCCAGAACTCCCCTGAGAGTGGTGAGGACTCTCCGGAATTTCCCTTATCAGTATTGGCAGGGGAGACTCAAGAAACTGGAGAGGAGCCCACCTCCTCAGACGAAAACCTACCGTCTGTGGAGTTTTCTGATCTTGAGGTTCACAGGGAAAACTTTGCCACAGAACAGTTGAAAGACCCCGCCCTAATAAAGGCACGGGAAAACGTAGTGAAAATAGATGGCGAGTTAGTGAACCCAGATAATACCTGCACTTACCCATACTTCAGCGTAGAGAAGGACCTACTGTATCGGGTGGCAAAAAGGGCAGAAGAAACCGTTGAGCAGCTTGTGGTGCCCAAACCTTACAGGAAGTTGGTGTTGGAGTTGGCCCATGGGCACATTCTTGGAGGTCATCTGGGGACAGAGAAAACCCGAGAGAGGGTATTACAGAGATTCTATTGGCCGGGGGTGATGAAGGACATAGAAAATTATTGTTCCTCCTGCCCTGTGTGTCAGAGGTCGGCCCCGATGCCACATTTCCGTAGCCCACTGGTCCCTCTACCCATCATTGAGGTCCCGTTTGAGAGGATCGCCATGGATTTGGTAGGTCCTATAATCAAGTCCGCTAGGGGGCACCAGTACATATTAGTTATAATGGACTATGCCACCCGTTATCCAGAAGCGATCCCTCTCCGAAATACCTCGGCCAAAACCATAGCCAAAGAGCTATCTCTTGTGTTTAGCCGGGTGGGTATTTGTAAAGAACTGCTTACGGACCAAGGTACACCCTTTATGTCCCGGGTTATGAAAGAGCTGTGTAAATTGTTCAAAGTGACGCAATTACGTACATCTGTGTATCACCCCCAAACCGATGGGCTGGTTGAAAGATTCAACAAAACCCTAAAACAAATGTTGAAGAAAGTGGTGGATAGAGATGGAAAGGATTGGGACTGTCTACTTCCTTATCTGATGTTTGCTATTAGGGAGGTGCCCCAATCCTCTACGGGATTCTCCCCCTTTGAGTTACTGTATGGGAGACACCCAAGAGGGCTGTTGGATATTGCCAAGGAAACTTGGGAAAGTGAGAGTTCTCCCCACAGGAGTGTGATTGAGCATGTCGCCCTGATGCAAGACCGAATTGCACAGGTAATGCCCATCGTGAAGGAACATTTGGCCCAAGCGCAGTTAGCACAGCAGAGAGTGTACAACCGTGGAGCCAAGACCCGTACCTTTTCCCCGGGGGATAGGATACTGGTACTTGTCCCTACGGTTGAAAGTAAATTCCTTGCCAAATGGCAAGGCCCCTACGAGATAATGGAAAAAGTGAGCGAAGTGAATTACAAGGTCAGACAACCAGGAAGGCGAAAGCCCGAACAGATCTATCACGTTAATCTGTTGAAAGCCTGGAGGGATAGAGAGTCCCTAGTCGCAGACACTTGGTCACCAGCTCAAACTGGTTGCGTGATTCCTGAGGTTGGAATAGCAGCCACCTTGTCACAACCCCAACAACAGGAGGTTAAGGAGTTTGTGCTTCGCAACAAGGAGGTATTCTCTGAGCTGCCGGGACAAACATTTGGGGTAGAGCATGACATCATTACCCCGCCCGGTGAAAGGGTGAAGTTAAAACCCTATCGGATCCCAGAGGCCCGACGGGAGGCAATACGGGAGGAAGTACAGAAAATGCTGAACTTAGGGGTGATAGAGGAGTCCCAAAGTGATTGGTCTAGTCCCATTGTGTTGGTGCCTAAACCGGATGGGAGCTGGCGATTTTGTAACGATTTTCGTCAGTTGAACAAAGTTACAAAATTTGACACCTACCCCATGCCACGTATAGATGAGTTGATCGACCGGCTGGGAACAGCCCGATACATGACGACTCTTGACCTCACAAAAGGGTATTGGCAAATCCCCCTGGCCAAATTGGCCAAAGAGAAAACCGCATTTGTAACCCCAGACGGGGCGTTCCAATATAAAAGAATGCCGTTCGGGTTACAGAATGCGCCGGCCACATTCCAGCGGAAAATGGACCAGATGCTGAGGCCCCATCGGAAGTATGCTGCGGCTTACCTGGATGACGTAATTGTCCATAGCACAGATTGGGCCTCACATCTGCCAAAAGTGCAAGCAGTCCTGGACTCTGTTCGGGAAGCGGGGTTTACGGCTAACCCCAAGAAGTGTACCATTGGGCAGGAGGAGGCCAAATATCTTGGGTACACCATTGGGAGGGGAGTAATAAAACCCCAACTCAACAAAGTCGAGGCCATCCAGAGTTGGCCACGTCCCAACAGCAAGAAGCAGGTACGAGCCTTTCTGGGAATCGCTGGGTATTATCGGCGATTCATTCCCCACTTTGCTTCTAAGGCTGTGCCCCTAACCAACCTAACGAAGGGGAAAGGGTCGGTCATGATTAAATGGACCCCCGAGGCTGAGGCAGCATTCCAATTCTTGAAACAAGCCTTATGTAGCCAGCCAGTGTTGTACTCACCCGACTTCTCTAAAGACTTTGTCGTACAAAGTGATGCGTCAGATGTGGGGTTAGGAGCAGTATTGTCCCAGGTCTGGAACGGGGAAGAGCACCCAGTCATTTACCTCAGCAGGAAGTTGAAGTCCCATGAGGTAAATTACGCCACCGTTGAAAAGGAGTGTTTAGCGGTGAAGTGGGCTCTAGATTCCCTTCGGTACTACCTGCTAGGTAGGCACTTTGACATGGTTACGGATCACGCTCCGTTAAAGTGGATGGCTCAAAACAAGGAAACAAATAGAAGAGTGAATAGGTGGTTCCTGGCCCTCCAGGAATTCAACTTCACAGTAAAGCATCGCCCTGGCGTTCAAATGGGGAATGTGGATGCTTTGTCTCGAGTACATGAATGCCTGATTGCTGGTGTTCCAACCCCGAGGTTAAAACAAGAGGGGGGGGTATGTGACAGCAGGAAGGTAAAGTCACCTGGTTGCATCCAGGGGGGTAGATATATTTCGCCCAGATTCAGGCTTTACGCCGACTTATACAACTAGGTGGAGAGTTGTATAAGCCCAGCTAAGGCTAGTGGGCTCATGGATGACTCATATGTCTAGGGAGAGTGTGGGGCGTCGTGCAGACAGGGAGTTGATGAGACCAGCTGAAGCTTGTCAGCTCATTTAGGCCTCTATAAGAACTCCCAGCTTCATTAGGTGTTTGCTCATGCCTGGAACCAGACCTGTGTGGACTGTCTAGGGAGAGTGAACCCCTGTGCGGTGAGACAAAGCCTGTGTGGCTATTTGCTTGGACATTTAAAACCAGGGACTTAGGGACTAGGACAGCACTAGGCTGATCCCAGTTGTTAGTTAGGAAACCTGTATGTTTAGTCAGAGGTCAAGTTGACCAGGATTTATTTTGTTTATGTTTCTTTTGGCTTTGCTGTGTTTTGTCACTGTAAATAGAAAATAAACCGCACCTTTTTTTTGATTTTGAAAACCACAACCTCCGTTTGCTGGGCCTGTTTTTGTGTGGGGAGCCCATCCCGGGGGTCACACACACCCGCTGCCGAGCTAACCCCCTCACACTGCGAACAGACAAAATGTTCGTGTGAACTTTAGAACCCTATTAAATACAATGGACTCGAACGTTCGAAATCTAAAGTGCTAATTATAAAGGCTAATATGCAAGTTATTGTCCTAAAAAGTGTTTGGGGACCCGGGTCCTGCCCCAGGGGACATGTATCAATGCAAAAAAAAGTTTTAAAAACGGCCGTTTTTTCGGGAGCAGTGATTTTAATAATGCTTAAAATGAAAAAATAAAAAGTGAAATATTCCTTTAAATTTCGTACCTGGGGGGTGTGTATGATATGCATGTAAAGTGGCGCATGTTTCCCGTGCTTAGAACTGTCCCTGCAAAAAATGTCATTTTTGAAAGAAAAAAAGTCATTTAAAACTCACTCGCGGCTATTAATGAATTGTCGGCTCCCGGCAATATATACAAAAGTCATTGATGAAAAAAAAAAAGCGTGGGGGTTCCCCAGAATTCAATTACCAGGCCCTTCAGGTCTGGAATGGATATTAAGGGGAACCCCGCCGCAAATTTAAAAAAAAATTGACGTGGGGTTCCCCTAAATATCCGATCCAGGCCCTTCAGATCTGGCATGGATTTTAAGGGGAACTCCACCCCAAATTTAAAAAAAAAATGACGTGGAGTCCCCCTAAAAATCCATACCAGACCCCTTATCCGAGCACGCAACCTGGCCGGCCGCAGGGGAAAAGGGGGGGACGAGAGAGCGGCCCCCCCTCCCTCCTGAACCGTACCAGGCCACATGCCCTCAACATGGGGAGGATGTCCCCGTGTTGATGGGGACAAGGGCCTCATCCCCACAACCCTTGCCCGGTGGTTGTGGGGGTCTGCGGGCGGGGGGCTTATCGGAATCTGGAAGACCCCTTTAACAAAGGGGACCCCCAGATCCCGGCCCCCCCTATGTGAATTGGTAAGGGGTACATTGTACCCCTACAATTTCACGAAGAAAGCGTAAAAAAATGTTTAAAAAAACACACAAACACCTTGAAAAAGTCCTTTATTTAAAAAAAATAAAAAATAAAAATAAAAAAAACATTCCAGCAGAGAAATCCAGTGTCCCGCGGCGATCCCGATGTCCAGCGCTGTCCTTCATTGGTTGTGCCTGAGCGGACCTGATGGGGAACTCCCTCTCAGTGTTTTAAATGTATAGACCCGCCCCTTCTAAAGTTCCCCATCAGGTCCGCTCAGCGGACCAGATGCGGAACATGAGAAGGGGCGGGTCTATACATGTATTACCAAAGTGAGAGCAGTTCCCCATCAGGTCCGCCCCCTCGGTATGTCGGACCCGCCTACATCATTGGCTTGAGCGGGGAACTTCCTTCACTATGTAAATTTAAATTACACAGTGAAGGAAGTTCCCCGCTCTCTCGTCCCCCCCTTTTCCCCTGCGGCCGGCCAGGTTGCGTGCTCGGATAAGGGGTCTGGTATGTATTTTTAAGGGGACTCCACGCCATTTTTTTTTTAATTTGGGGTGAAGTTCCCATTAAAATCCATGCCAGATCTGAAGGGCCTGGAATGGATATTTGGGGGAACCCCACGTCAATTTTTTTTTACATTTGCGGCGGGGTTCCCCTTAATATCCATTCCAGACCTGAAGGGCCTGGTAATTGAATTCTGGGAAACCCCCACGCTTTTTTTTTTTTTTTAACAATGACTTTTGAATGTATTGCCGGGAGCCGACAATTCATTAATAGCCACGAGTGAGTTTTAAATGACTTTTTTTCTTTCAAAAATGAAATTTTTTGCAGGGACAGTTCTAAGCACGGGAAACATGCGCCACTTCACATGCATATCATACACACCCCCCAGGTACAAAATTTAAAGGAATATTTCACTTTTATTTTTTAATTTTAAGCATTATTAAAATCACTGCTCCCGAAAAAACTGCCGTTTTTAAAACTTTTTTTTGCATTGATACATGTCCCCTGGGGCAGGACCCGGGTCCCCAAACACTTTTTAGGACAATAACTTGCATATAAGCCTTTATAATTAGCACTTTAGATTTCTCCCATAGATTTTTCGAATTTGCCGCGAACACCCCAATTTGTTCGCTGTTCGGCGAACGGGCGAACAGGCAATGTTCAAGTCGAACATGAGTTCGACTCGAACTCGAAGCTCATCCCTAGTTCTGAACAGGTGCACAGACAGCAAAACAAATGTTACAGGGGTGATAACCCTTCCCTATGTCTTCCAAATTATAAACAGATTCTACTTAAGAACAAACCTACAGTCCCGGTCTTGTTTGCAGTGCCTGTATACTGCTGTTCAGAGTATATAGGGCCTTTTTTTAATTTGGGAAGGAGGATATACCGCCCGTTCCCCAGACGACGCTACCTATAGCGAAACGTACGTCGGGAGGTTGACGCGCTGATGTCATCGCTGAACGGGAGACTGCATGCCGGCCGGCTCTTCCTATGCCTGAATTTTACCTACTTGATGTAAGTTACCACCTTTTTATTTGAATAAATGCTTTTTGGACGATATACACTATGTGGTTTCCCCTTCTCATTTTTATGACTGGTGAATACTGAGTTCCAATATCGCAAGAGTTCCTCTCCATCCTTGGATATCCATCTACTGCAAGGAAGCGAGTGATTCATAGTTTGGCATTCCAATAGCTTGCCTCTGGTAAGCACATTATTTTGGTGGTGGTGCACGTGTGCATTTTTTTGGTGCAATTTAGGAGTTCACCCTTCTTCCAATTTGCATTGCAATTCGTTTATGTTCAGAATTTATATGGACTCTTATATGGACATTTATATAATTAACCGTTATTCCTTTGGGGTCAAACTCGATTAATGTGTCGGTTTATCCTATCATACCATACATTATATAAAAAAAAAAAAAAAAAAAAAAAATTTTTTATATTTTTTTATCACTATATTAAGTTATAGTTATTGCACAATATTTCCAGATTATTGTTAGATTGTATATTCACTGTATACAGGTTTGCGCAGCTCTTTTTTCCTTTTTTTAATTTGGGTGTGGGGTTCCCCTTAATATCCATACAAGACCCAAAGGGGCTGGTAGTGGGTGGGGGGGGGGGTACCCATGCCATTTTTCTCAATGATTTTCATCCATTTCATCCGGGACCAGACATTACATTAAAGCCGCAAGCAGTTTTAAATGGCTTTTTTTCCCTTTAGAAATGTCATTTTGTGCAGGGACAGTTCTAAACACGGGAAACACGTGGCACTTCACAGGCATACTTTAGACACCCCCAGGTACGATATTTAAAGGAATATTTCACTTTTTTTTTCACTTTAAGCATCATTAAAATCACTGCTCCCAAAAAAATGGCCGTTTTTAAAACTTTTTTTTGCATTGATACATGTCCCCTGGGGCAGGACCCGGGTCCACAAACCCTTTTTAGGACAATAACTTGCATATTAGCCTTGATAATTAGCACTTTTGATTTCGAACGTTCGAGTCCATTGTATTTAATAGGGTTCTAAAGTTTGCGCGAACTTTCGGTCCGTTCGCAGGTTCTGGTGCGAACCGAACCGGGGGGGGGGGGGGTGTTCGGCTCATCCCTATTTACAACCACTTTAATCCCCTGCAGGACTGTCACTATTATTGCAATGCTGTTACCCCCATGTTTTGCTGCAAACTACATTCTTACACATTTGGATTTGATTTATTTATTTTAAACACATTACTAGCATGGTTAAATATACAACATGAAGTAAAGAACTTTTTAATTGTCTCAGTTTCTTTTGTAGCCATTATTAGTATTCTTTTAATTTCATGAATATCGCTGAACTTTTTTTCGGAGTAGCATGTATCCCGGGAGGCTGGGGACAGAGAAATGCTACATAATCGTCGCCTAGATAAGTAAGTTACATCATGAAGCAAAGGGAAGAAAAAAAAAAGTATTCGCAAATGGGAAGGGGCAGGACAGTTGTACAGTTAGTGAAAGGCCTGCTTTAACAATTCATATACTGTATACAGTATACACCAATCAGCTATAACATTTTAACAATCCCCATAACCCGTCGAGGCATGGACTCCACTAGATCGCTAAAGGTATGCTGAGGTATTTGGTACCAAGCGAACAGTAGCAGATCCTTTAAGTCCTGTAACTTGCGTGGTGTGGCCTCCATGGATCAGACTTGTTTTTCCAGCAAATCCCACAGATGCTCGAATGGACCGCGATCTGACTAACTAGTTGTGTTTCTCAAACCATTTTTGATTTTATCAGACCAGGCCATCTTCCATTCCTCCGTATTCCAGTTCTGATGCTCATGTGCCTATTATAGGCACGTTTGGCTGTGTGCACAGGTCAGCATGGGCTATGCAGGCCCATACGCAACAAACTGCAATGTATTTTGTGCTTCGACAACTATCAGAACCAGTATTGACTTTTTCAGTAATTTTAGCTACAGTACCTTTTCTATTGGATCAGACTACATTGACTTTGCTTCCCAAGTGTATCATTGAGCCTTGACCGCCCCTGACCCTGCCACTGGTTTGCCAGTTTTCCTTCCTTGGACCACTTTTGGTCGGTCCTGACCACTGAAGACAGGGAACATCCCACAAGAGCTGCAGTTTTGGAGTTGCTCTGACCCAGTCATCCAGACATTACAATTTAGCCCTTGTCAAAGTGACCTAATTCCTTACGCTTGCCCATTTTTTCTGCTTTCAATACATCATCTTCGGGGAAAACGTCTTCACATGCTACCTAATATATCCCACCCAATTCCAGGGGCCACCGCAATGAGATAATGAATGTTATTCACTCTGTCAGTGGTCATAGTTTTATGGCTGATTGGTGTATTTTGTTTTTTAAACAGTTTTACAAAAAGGTTAAAAACAGACTTCCCCATGATGTCCCAACCCTCCAACCCTGTTCTCACATTTAGTAAACCCTGTATATTCTGAATGATCTTGGGGTAGTACCTAAGGTGGGCCTCTCTTCTCACTCATTCCCACAGCGTCCACTCTCACAATCTTGTTTCTCTTGGGCCGCCATCAGGAACTTTGGGGCCCCTTACACAGCTTCAGGCATGGGCCCCGTGGAGCAGAGAACCAGGGGGGGTGCTGCTGCCGCAAATTGAGAAGTGGGGGGTGCCACGAATTGAGAACCGGGGGTGCTGCCACCGCAAATTGAGCTGGGGGGGGCTTTGGGTGATCCGGGCCCTGAGGACCTCCATGCCCCTTACAGAAAAAAAAAGGGGGGTTGCCAATCGGGCCCCTGGGGACCTCCGGGCCCCTTATAGGTGTACTGCCTGTACCCCCCTGATGGCGGCCCTGTGACACATATTTTAAATGTTTTTCTGTGTTTATTGGGATTTACAAACTAATCCCTCTTGCTTTCCACCAGGGTTTCCAGATCACTTCTCTTTAAGGATTACCCCATTCATGTTATTTCACCATTCCTCACTAGACCGTGGTAATGAATGGTGTATTTTAATAGTTTACCTGGAATTTAGCTTTAAACTCTTCCAATGACCTTGTTACAAGCCCTGCTACCCATAATCATAGCTCATGTTGATAGTATCGACAGTTGGAAATTCAGTATAGGGATTTAAAGTATAACTAAAGGCAAATTTTTGTTTTAAAGTGAAGGTCCACCCTAAAAACAATTTTTTACATGAGCAGTCTCCTTGAAACCCATAAAAAAAACATTTGGAGAATTTTTTTTTTGAGAGAATGTTTTTTTTTTTTACTTATCAGAAACGTCCTGTTGCTAGGCAATCGTCCTAATCTGCCACTTCCTATACCGCGGAGCTCCTAGTTCACTTCCTCTCTTGCCTGTGCTTCTGGGAAATTATGATCCCCCCCCCGCTGTCTTCTGGGACCAGTGTGTGTCCCAAAAGACAGCTGGCCATTCACAAAGTGCAGCGCGAATCGTGCATGCGCAGAAGGAAAATGGTCAGTGAAGCCGCAAGGCTCCACTGCCGATTTCCCTTAGTTAGAATGATCGCACCTGCACCCGATCCGATGGACGGATCGGCCTCGGGGGTGACATCGCAGGCTCCCTGGACAAGTAAAAGTCCTTATTAAAAGTCAGCAGCTACAGTGTTTGAAGCTGCTGACTTTTAGAAAAAAAAAAAAATTGCGGTTGGAACACCGCTTTAAGTTTTCAATAGTTTGTGGGCAACTATATGGCAAATGAGGTTTAATGTGGAGATACAATATGTAAAATAATGCACTTGGGGGCTAAGAACATAAACGCAAACTACTCACTGGAGGGAGAACCTCTGGGGGTGTCAAGGATGGAGAAAGATCCGGGGGTCCTAATAGAAGACATACTGAGCAATAGCATGCAATGTCAAGCTGCAGCTACCAAAGAAGGCAGAATATTAGCATGCATATACTCCAGGGATAAAACTATAATCTTGCCACTTTAAAAAACTCTGGTCCGGCCACTTTTGGAGTATTCTGTCCAGTTCTGGTCACCAGTCCTCAGAAGGGTTGTGCTGGAGGGAGTCCAAAGAAGGGCAACTAAATTAATAATAAGGGGACTGGAGGGCCTCAAATACGAGGAACGACTACAAGCCCTACATTTATTCTTGGCGGAGAAGAGTCGCTACAGGAGCTGCTGTCCGGAGGGCATTAAATCGGCCTGGTCGCTGGTGAGAGGGTAATCACCCACCTTTACAAATCCTTTTTTTCACGGAGAGACTTTGCACAGACATCTTCACCTCAGGAATACTTTACTGAATCTATCTTGAACACACAGACACCTTTAGCTTCTACCATTTCAAGAAACCTTTTTGGATACAATTAATGAGACAGGTCCCAGAAGACCACAGGGGGGCTCGCCGCACAAGAGGACATGACGTCCTACGCCGCGGCCCGGCTGGAACGGAAGTACACTTAGTACTTCACAAAAGGTGAGTTAGAAAA
Organism: Rana muscosa; assembly: GCA_029206835.1. Taxonomy (NCBI): domain Eukaryota; kingdom Metazoa; phylum Chordata; class Amphibia; order Anura; family Ranidae; genus Rana; species Rana muscosa. Next base: position 15,156,084 of record CM055124.1, on the reverse strand, counting down.
ATAGAAAAATGTAAAACGAGAACTTTAAGACAAAGTTCTAAAAGTGGGTGGAACTCCACTTTAAAACCCTCACATGCTCTATCCAAGATAAAAATAATGGTTTGCATTGCCTCTATTTGCCCTGTGCCACCACTAGAGGGCAACTTTAAAAGCACCTTGAAGATCTTCACCTTCACAATAGGAATGGCTCTGCAGACTTGCTCTGCTTTTGTAAAGGTCTCCCACTGTGAGAGTGAGCAATAAACAGCATATCAGGATATTATGCAAGTGCGGGATATTTTCTCACCTGCATCCAGCCCCCTCCCTATCTTTACAGCTCGTCAGCTTTCGTCTCAGTTATTTCCTTTGGTTCCTTTATAACTTTATTGTTACGCTGTATACGTTTAAGAAGAAAAGTGTTTTTTCCTGTTAAGTCATGTGCAGCTGGTGGCTGTTGGTGGGGAAGGGGGGGTCCAAGAACTGCCAGAATTTCACAAGATGATTATACAACCTTCCTTATTTCGCAGTCCCCAGAGGTGTGACTGTATTCTAGTATGCTCATTATTTTAGATGTTTAAACTTTACAGTGGGGATCACATGACAAGCAAAATAATGGAGCTGAAATTCAGGAGAAAAAAATGCCTCAATTTCATTTTACAAGAAAATATAATATTATACCAACCTTTTTTTTGTACATTAATGAGGAACTCTAATATGCACTTTTTGCATAATAAACAGTCATCTAATTCAAGCGAAATGCAAATTCAGCCATCATTTCTGTGGAAAGAACACTTGTACAGTCAGCATAATTCCAGGGATATCTGGAATATTTTTTTTTAAAATAAGAATTACAGGTATGGTATATTTTTACATAGTAGCTGGACCAACATAACTACAGTGGGGATCGAAAGTTTGGGCACCCCAGGTAAAAATGTGTATTAATGTGCATAACGAAGCCAAGGAAAGAGGGAAAAATCTCCAAATGGCATCAAATTACAGATTAGACATTCTTATAATATGTCAAAAAAAGTTAGATTTTATTTCCATCATTTACACTTTCAAAATTACAGATAACAAAAAAATGGCGTCTGCAAAAGTTTGGGCACCCTGCAGAGTTAATATATTGTACTGCCCCCTTTGGCAAGTATAACAGCTTGTAAACGCTTTTTGTAGCCAGCCAAGAGTCTTTCAATTCTTGTTTGAGGTATCTTTGCCCATTCTTCCTTACAAAAGTCTTCCAGTTCTTTGAGATTTCTGGGCTGTCTGTCACGCACTGCTCTTTTAAGGTCTATCCATAGGTTTTCAATAATGTTGAGGTCAGGAGATTGTGAAGGCCATGGCAAAACCTTCAGTTTACGCCTCTTGATGTAATCCCCCGTGGATTTTGAGGTGTGTTTAAGATCATTATCCATTTGTAGAAGCCATCCTCTCTTTAACTTCAGCTTTTTCACAGATGGCATCAAGTTACCATCCAAAATTTGCTGAAATTTTATTGAATCCATTTTTCCTTCTACTCGTGAAATGTTCCCTGTGCCACTGGCTGCAATACAACCCCAAAGCATGATTGATTCACCCCCATGCTTAACAGTTGGACAGAGGTTCTTTCCATTAAATTCTGTGCCCTTTCTTCTCCAAACATACCTTTGCTCATTCCGACCAAAAAGTTATATTTTAACCTCATCGGTCCACAGAACTTGTTTCCAAAATGCCTCAGGCTTGTCTATATGTTCATTTGCAAAGTTCAAACGCTGATTTTTGTGGTGAGGACGTAGAAGAGGTTTTCTTCTGATGACTCTTCCATGAAGACCATATTTGTACAAGTATCTCTTTATAGTGGAATAGTGTACCACAACTCCAGTGTCTGCCAGATCTTTCTGGAGGGATTGTGCAGTCAAATGTGGGTTTTGAATTGCTTTTCTCACAATCCTGCGAGCTGTTCTGTCTGATATTTTTCTTGGTCTTCCAGATCTTGCTTTAACTTCCACTGTTCCTGATGACTGCCATTTCTTAATTACATTCCGAACAGAGGATATTGACATCTGAAAACGCTTTACTATCTTCTTATAGCCTTCTCCAGCTTTGTGAGCGTCAACTATTTTCAGTTTCAGTTTTCTAGACAACTGCTTAGAAGAACCCATGGTGCTGATTGTTGGGACAAGGTCAGATGAGTCCGGCCATTTAAAACCTTTGAGATTGACATCACCTGGTCTTCCCAGACGATGATTGAGAACAATCCATGACACTGGCAGGTCTCAGCTTTGCAAAGGGGGCAGTGCATGCTATAAATTCTGCAGGGTGCCCAAACTTTTGCAGACGCCATTTTTTTGTTTTCTGTAATTTTGAAAGTGTAAATGATGGAAATAAAATCTAACTTTTTTTTACATATTATAAGAATGTCTAATCTGTAATTTGATGCCATTTGGAGATTTTTCCATCTTTCCATGGCTTCGTTATGCACATTAATACACATTTTTACCTGGGGTGCCCAAACTTTCGATCCCCACTGTATGTATATACCATACCTGGCTGATGCCTTTGGAAGCTAAAAATTACTGAAGGAAAACCACTACTCCAGTGAGCTCAACTTGAGCTCAACTTGCTTCCACGTCCAATGCTGAGTGGCCGGCCTGCTGCATTCTGAATACAGGAGGTCAGCCACTAAGCACCGGCCCCATTTAAATGCCGCATACACACGGTCGGAATTTCCGACAAAAAATGTTCGATGTGAGCTTGATGTCGGAAAATCTGACCGCGTGTAGGCTCCATCGGACATTTTCTGTTGGATTTTCCGACAACAAATGTTTGAGAGCTGGTTTTCAAATTTTCCGGCAACAAAACTTGTTGTTGGAAATTCCAAACGTGTGTACACAATTCCGACGCACAAAATTCCATGCATGCTCAAGCAGAAGAGCCGCACTGGCTATTGAACTTAATTTTTCCTCGGCTCGTCGTACGTGTTGTATGTCACCGCGTTCTTGACGTTCATAATTTCTGACAACATTTGTGTGACCGTGTGTATGCAAGACAAGTTTGAGCCAACATCCGTCGGAAAAAAATCCACGGTTTTGTTGTCGGAATGTCCAATCGTCTGTACGCTGCATAAGAGTGAATTAATTTTCTGAATGAATGCAAACCCTTCTCTGATTGGATGAGGTGGAGAGCGTGACGTCACTGTCCCACTCTCCACCTTCTCCTCCTGCCACCCCCTTAGACCACAATTCTCTGATGAAAATATGACAAATTAAAATTGGACCTAAAAGAGCTCCAGGTCTCAGACTTTCTAAGTAATGCCTAGTACACACGTGTGGTTTTTCCGTCGGATAAAAAAACAACAGTTTTCCCATCAGAATTCCTCTCAGGCTGCCTTGCAAACATCCGCTCAGACAAAAGTCCGCCCCTCTAACGCGCAGTGACGTACAACATGTACGACGGCACTATAAAGGGGAAGTTCCATTCGGATGGCGCCACCCTTTGGGCTGCTTTTGCTGATCCTCGTGTTAGTAAAAGTTTGGTGAGAGCCGATTCGCGCTTTTCAGCCTCGTGCTTTTCAGTCAGTTACAGCGTGACGAATGTGCTATCTCCATACTGAACGCTAGTTTTACCAGAAAGAGCGCTCCCGTCTCATACTTTATTCTGAGCATGCGCGGGTTTCTGCCCGTCGGATAACCATACAGACGGACGGATTTCCCACTCTGATTTTTGGCCTGACGGGAAAAAAGAGATCCTGATCCTGATCCTGTCCGGCAATTTTCCCGTCGGAAAAACTGCGATGGAGCATACACACGGCCGGGATTCCAGACCAAACGCTCTCATAGCAGTTTTCCTGCCGGAAAAAACAGTCGTGTGTACGAGGCATCAGACTTGGACCACAAAGGATTCAACTTTTTGTGGAAGGGCTGGGAAACCTTTGGCCTGGGGAGCAAACACAAACAACTATAGTGCATTTTGACCACTGGATAGACCTAAGAAACATGGGGATTACATTATTAGAGAAATTATGGCCAAAATGTGTGCAGCATGAGTGTGACATTTAATATGATGTCAAGATCAAGAACACGGGGACATGACCTCAAACTAGCAGGAAGAAAGGTTAAAACAAATCTTATGCCGCGTACACACGACCATTTTTCTCATCGGGAAAACTGTCATTTTTTCATTTGGACAAGAAAAACGGCCGTGTGTAGGCTCTCCAGCAGTTTTCCAGACGAGAAAACCGCCGAGAATCACGACGAGAAAAATTAGAACATGCACTAATTTTTCTCGTCGCGAATCGCAGCATTTTTTTCCTCTGCAGTTTTCCCATAGGGAAACACTGCTAGGGAGCCTACACACGGCCGGTTTTCTCGACCAAGAGAAAACATGTCGTTAAAAATGGCCGTGTGTAGACTGGGAAAAGGGGACCAAGCCGGTCCTCGTTTTTCCCGTCGCGTTTCACGGCGGTGTTTTCACCGCCGAGAAACTCGGTCGTGTGTACGCGGCATTAGAAAGTAATATTTTACCAAAAGAGTAGTTGATGCTTGGGATCAGGGGCGTACCTAGGGCATTTGGCAACCGGGGCGGATGCTATTTCTGGCATCCCCAGCCCCCCCCCCGACAAAATCGCAGCACGCAAAGTGCATCGCTTAAAAAGGAGCAGGAGCTTCTTTTGAGTGACAGTGTGTGATTTGCTGCGACTGCAGCTCAATTTAAGACGGTTAGCGTATTATAGGGGCAGGTCAGGGCAGTATAGGGTAGTATAAGGGAAGGTTAGGGCAGTATAGGGGCAGGTCAGGGCAGTATAGGGTATTATAGGGGCAGGTCAGGGCAGTATAGGGTATTATGGACGCAGGCTAAGGCTGTATAGGCTATTATAGGGGCAGGTCAGGGTAGTATAGGATATTATGGTGGCAGGTTAGGGCTGTACGGGGTATTATAGGGGTAGGTTAGGACAGTATGGGGTACTATAGGGGCAGGTTAGGGCTGGATACTGGATAGGGTACTATAGGGGCAGGTTAGGGCACTATAGGGGCATGTTAGGGCTATATAGGGTACTATAGGGGCAGGTTAGGGCTGGATACTGGATAGGGTACTATAGGGGCAGGTTAGGGCTGGATACTGGATAGGGTACTATAGGGGAAGGTTAGGGCTGGATAGGGTACTATAGGGGCAGGTTAGGGCTGGATAGGGTACTATAGGGGCAGGTTAGGGCTGGATAGGGTACTATAGGGGCAGGTTAGGGCTGAATAGGGTACTATAGGGGCAGGTTAGGGCTGGATAGGGTACTATAGGGGCAGGTTAGGGCTGAATAGGGTACTATAGGGGCAGGTTAGGGCTGGATAGGGTACTATAGGGGCAGGTTAGGGCTGGATACTGGATAGGGTACTATAGGGGCAGGTTAGGGCTGGATACTGGATAGGGTACTATAGGGGCAGGTTAGGGCTGAATACTGGATAGGGTACTATAGGGGCAGGTTAGGGCTGGATAGGGTACTATAGGGGCAGGTTAGGGCTGGATAGGGTACTATAGGGGCAGGTTAGGGCACTATAGGGGCAGGTTAGGGCTGTATAGGGAGGTCACTATAGGGGCAGGTTAGGGCTGTATACAGTGAGTGACAATGTGCTCACTTATGGTGTAGCTGAAGATACAGACACTCGTGGCTCCTGTGTGCTCTCCTATTTCTCCTCCAGGATCAGCCAGTGAACGAGCCTTTGGGAGGAGTGGAGGAGGCAGCCACACCCCCGGCTCCACCCACCAACTCCAGCTTCCTCGGGACTTGGGAGGCTTTGAAGATTGTCGAGCGACAACCCTGCCTAATTGGATGACTGGGGAGACAAGCAGCCCCCCCTCCCCCGCACCGCTGGGCCCCCTGCCGATTCGATGCTTACAAAGCTGGGAAAGTGCAGGGACGCCCGCTCATTATGACGGCCCTGCTGCGATCTCCTCTCAGACTGCACACCCCTGGACTGATGTACCTCAGACCACACATGGAGAGAACGAGGTAGTGGCTTTGCAGGGGGAGGAGTATTGTGAGTTGCACCAGAGCCAGTCGGCACACCCGGGACCCGGTGCCAGAATCCCATTCTCTCCTTCTCTCCGTGGTCGCGGACTCGCTGCTCCGATGATCAGTCTCAGCAGCCGCTGTCACAGCCGAGCAGAGTGAAGCCGCCTTCCCCTCCTCCTGCATGCACAACACTGTGTAGACATAAAGGAGGAGGGAGAGGCGGCTTCACTCTGCTCGGCCGTGAAAGCCGCTGCAGAATCTGATTAGAGCCGCGACCACGGAGAGAATGGGATCGTTGCGCCAGGTCCCGGGTGTGCTGACTGGCTCGGGTGTGGCTCGCAATACCCCTCCCCCTGCAAAGCCACTACCTCGGGATCTCCATGTGTGTCCTCTGTCACCGCTCGGTGCCACTGCCTAAACCCGCGGCTCTGTCTCCAGTCGCGGAGGGGGGGCGCCGGCCTGGCACCCCCCCCAGTGTGTGGCACCCGGGGCGGTGCCACAGTACGCCACTGCTTGGGATAGACAGTAGAGATAGTGAGTCAGTCAAAAGTAAGTCGATTCAAAGCATGCTTGGGAGAAACATAGATCTATACTCTGAAAAAACAAATATAACAAAAAAAAAAAAAGGAAAAAGGGGGGCATACTCAGTGGACCACTCTGAGCCCTTTCACACTGACAGCACGAGGGTGGCCGCGGTAAAGCGGCGCTAAAACTAGCGGCGCTTTACTGTTGTTTTAGAGGCGTTTTTCAGCCGATAGTGGGGCGCTTTTAACCCCCGCTTGCAGGCGAAGAAAGGGTTAAAAGCTTTGGCGATGCTGCCCATTAATACACTGCTCATAAAGCACCTCAAAGAAGCTGCTTGCAGGACTTTTTTTGAGGTCCTGCCAGCGCAGTACCCCAGTGTGAAAAAGCCTAGGGCTTTACTGTCGATTTAGAGGCTCTTTTTGGCCAATAGTGGGGCGCTTTTAACCTCCGCTAGCGGCCGAATAAAGGGTTAAAAGCGCCCACAAAGTGCCGCTGCCCGTTGATTTCAATGGGCAGGGGTGCTTTAGGAGCGTTGCTTGCAGGACTTTTTTTGACCCGAAGGCTTTTATACTGGGATTGCAGATGAGGCATGTTTCAGGCGCATTACAGGCGCTATTTTTAGCGCCTGAAAAATGCCTCCAGTGTGAAAGGGGTCTCAGACTTTTTCTGTCGTCACTGTGTTTCTACAATGCTTTTGCTATATTGCTCCTTTTCCAAATACAAGTCTATGGACTGTCAAAGGCTACCAATTCAAAAAATGTATACATTTATTGGACATAATATATCAATATTGTGTGATATTGTTGGGGACACACCCCGAGTGGGTGGGGGGGGGGGGGTTCCTTGTGCCACATTGATACAATATTGATATATTATGTTCAATAAATGTATATATTTTTTCAATTGGTAGCCTTTGTAGGTACATTTTTCCTTGTATGGTATAATATTGGAAGCACCTCCCCTCAGTGTTGGCGTACAGGCACCATTTCAACAACCACTCCCAAGATTCATACACTTTTAAGTTTTTAAAAAGTATGTTTCGACAAGAGTCTGAATCTGGCTGAGTTATCCGGCAAAGTCACAGTCACGAAAAAAAAAAAAAATCGCAGATCGCCGCCTTTACTAGTAAAAAAAATTTTTAAAAAAATGCCATAAATCTATCCACTATTTTGTAGACGCTATAACTTTTGCGCAAACCAATCAATATACGCTTATTGCGATTTTTTTTTTATACCAAGTACTGTATATGTAGAAGAATACAGATCGGCCTAAACTGAGGAAAAAAAAAAATTTTATTAAAACAAAAATTAGGATATTTATTATAGCAAAAAGTAAAAAATATTGTGTTTTTTCAAACTTGTCACTCTTCTTTTGTTTATGGCGCAAGAAATAAGAACTGCAGAGGTGATCAAATACCACCAAAATAAAGCTCTATTTGTGGGGAAAAAAATTATCAAACTTTTATTTGAGTACAGTGTTGCATGACCGTGCAATTGTAAATCAAAGTGCGACGGCACTGAAAACTAAAAATTGGCCTGGGCAGGATGGGGGTGAAAATGCCCTGAATTGAAGTGGTTAATCTGGGGGGAGGGGAGTGTTGGATGCACTAGCAGATTTACTGTGTATACACTAACAAACTAAAGCTGAATTCCACCTCTCAGTAATAACTATAAGCAGTTACAACAACAAGTTTTTCCCTTTTGGGATTAGGGTTTTACATAAATAAATACAGCTGACCATTGTAAGCACCCCTGTCAGTAGTAAATAGTTTTGTCTCAACTCTGTAACTGCTATATCTGCAGGACAGCTTGATCTGTTGAAAAATAACAGACTTAAGACCCGTACACACGGTCGGACTTTTGCCCAACAAACTTCGTTTTAAGCAAGTTGGACCAACAATCTGACCGTGTGTACGCTCCATCGGACAAACTTTTTTTGGTTTTGGTTTTGTTTTCATCGGACAAAAGTTGGGTCTGCAAACGGACAAACTTTTGCCCAACAAAAGTCTGATGGAGCAAAGTCCGACCGTGTGTACAGAAAACCATCGGACTTTTGTCCGATGGACAAAACAACTGTAGCGATACCTTCAACTAAGAAGGCCGCAGAATAGTTTGGGCCCTGAAGACAGCTCCGCCAACCCCCGGCAATGTACTCGACCCCCTACTGGCACAGTTAGTTATGGCAGCAATATATTTCTTATACTGTATGATTAAACTCAGACACAAAGGCAATAATGAAAGGGGTATCTAATTTACTTTAGGCTTATGGTAAAAAAGGTTAACAATGGTAACAGTTTACAGGTAATACGTTGCAGAGCCCTGCAGCAATAAACATACTATGCATTGAATGAACAGTAAAGGGGCGCCGCGTGGGCGACCGTTAACTAGTCGCCCTGTGGCACAGTAACTAAATGAACTAACTAGCTGGCCAGGCCTGGCTCAGATATCTAAAATTCAGTCTATAGGGGATGATGGTTTCTTCACCGGCAAGTCTTTAAAGGTGGTGCACATAACAGAATACCATTTGTAATCCAGTGGGAAGATTGTAATGGAATAAACACTTTACTGAAGAACCTCTGAGTTCAGCTCTGATATGGATCTCCAGGGAGAGTATCAAGTATCAAATATAAACTTGTGGGCCACGGCAGTCTATAGGCGAATCAGCAATAAACAGTATATGGTCTGAGCATACGCTCGCTCACCCCTCCGGACGCGATCCCAGTCTGGGAACTTCCACCGACTGTGTCCTCACACACAGTGTCCCCGATCCAACCAAGGCTGTAGATGAGCGAAGTCAGATGCCACCCAGGCTTGCAGTGGGGTGGAAGGCTCTTTGGTGCTGCGCAAGGCCTCAGGCCTTGCACTCCGGCACATCCGCACAGGAGGACCAGTCACTGAAGTCTCGTGTCCCAAAGAGGCCGAGCCCAGCCTCGCCTCATCCTTTTATAACCCCTCCCATGAGTCTCTGGGGTGAAAACATGCCGAAAAGGATTCTGGGCAAGGTAGTCCCGGGAGTCTTAAAGGGGACCCCGCTACACAACTAATGTTAAAATCAACCAACAATAGCAGAAGTTGACCAAAGGGTGGTGGTAAAGAGCAGAAAAGAGCAGAAAAACCATGTGATGTTGCAAAAAGTTTTGGGAAAGTTTGCAGAAAAGTCCTGTGGTGTGTATGCTATGGGTGTGCCTGGCCAACTCCGTTCGGACAAAAATCCACAGAAAAGTCCGATGAAAGTCCGACCGTGTGTACGAGGCTTTACTGTCAGGGTGACCGAGTGAAAATAAAGGATAGAAAGCCTAAAAAAGCCAGCACATCTAAGAATTGGTAAGGTGCAGTATAATAAATTCTTTAATATTACCTTCTTTACAAGAAGCTCTACTAATATGTGCTCACAGAAAATACACTTGATTTCCCTTTAAAAGGCAAGGCTGTGTCTCAGACTGTTAAATCACAAAATGCCAGCGAATGATAGATTTTTTTCCATATATAATTAGTCTGCATGCCGGACGTGTCAGTATGCACAGGGGAAGGTCATATGGATAAGCCTATAAGCTGAACCTTATCTTTCTGATCAGAGATGTTCTACAGGTTTTTTTTGTATGACACACAAGTTTGGCGAAAGCAGAAATGTCATAGTCCTGCTTAGGAAGTGTATCCTATGAATAGCCAAGTCTATCCTAAATGTTTCCGTCAACATCCTACAGACCTTGAAAAAGAGAAGAAAAAAAAAAAAATCCCAGAAATAGAAAAAGAGAACATTGCTCTTATTCTGTGTTTTATGCCTCTGGATGCTAAATAGGGCACATATGATAGAACAAAGGGAACAATTCAAGCTGACATAGTTTTCTGGTCTTTGGGGAACAATACTGGGGAACCGTAATATTTCCACCATGCCACAGGCAGCAGGAAGGTCGTTTTGTTGTAGGTATTCTTCTGAGTAACAGAATTGTGAATGAGGAGTGTCACTGCAATGACTGCTACGCCACAAATATTTGTAATGTAAAAAACAAAAGAATATGCTTCCCACATCATTCATGAACAATCCAGGGAATAGTGCTGACCTATTATTCTATAGCAGTGTAGCACTTACCCCCATTTAAGGGACCGGCTGGTTTTGTTTGGGTCTGTGGCAATTACCTCTCTAGAGTGGATCCCTTCTCTCTGTTGTCTAGGTAAAAATCTCTTGGAATAAGGCCAATGTCCACACAGGAGTAAAACCCAATCAGCAAGGTTTTATTCTTTATCTGAGTTAAACTTGAAGAGAGAGAGTAGTGTAGCGGGTATGTACTTTTTAAACTGGTGAGGACACCAGTGATACATAGTTCCCTGCGGCCCAGCAGGTGGCGCTGTCACCTTGGGCCGGGGTTGAACCATCGCTGCAGTGCCGTACCCTTTGTGACCTCTTGCGGCGGTTGTACGGCGGGGCGGGAAACCCGCCGTGCTTGCTGGGAGAGGGTATAAAGGGGGCGGACATCTTCGCCACGAGGTTCGAGTCCCGGGCGCCTTCAGCCTGAGGGCTTTCGTTGCAGTCGGTGTCCAGGCAACCTAGGCCTGGACACTTGGAGTTCGTGTTCCATCCCAGACACCTTCAGTCTGGGGTGAGGTACTCAGCCGGAGGCCCAGTACCTTCCGCTGGGTCCCGCGAGGGAGGGATCATCCTAGGGGTCCCCGGGAGTGGGGCACCCGAATCCAGAGGCGTAAGGGACCGGAGGAGGGACTCACCCGAAGACCTGGTGCAGCAGATTGCCAGTGCCGGGTGTACCTCTGGAGACCGCCCGGAGGGATATCTTTCCCAAACAGGGGCCAAATTCAAAAAGGAAGTTCAGTCCACGTTCAATGACCGGTGGCAGCGGTCCAATTATTTCAATCAGGTCAGTGGCAGAGACCTGCTATTAGGCCTGTGGCAGGGGCCTCAACAGTTCATCCGGTCTGTGGCAGAGACCAAACTCACGGTCGATGGCAGAGACCGTGCGCCAGGCCTATTCGCTAGAAAACGGAATAGGATAGTTCAGTTGTGCCTGGGCCTACTCGTCCCCACACCCCCATGTTCGTCTGTTCTTGAATGTTCAACTGAGTATGTTCACCGTACTGTATGAGAAATAAAGGAGTGTTGTACTTTCGATTGGTGTGGGGCTCTATTATTGGCAGACACATCTCTACGGAACAACTGAGGCTTCGTATGCAGTGGACAGACCCGGAGGTAATTCAAATAACTTTGCTCAACCCTCTTATACACACAAGGGGAGAGCTGGCGTAGTGTCCCTGCACTCTTCTCTCCCAGGTACCCCTAGACGCAAGCCATTCACAATAGGAAAGAGGGAGAGTGAGGGTTCGCTACAGTAGGAAGTTGAGAAAAGTAGGGGAAGGTTCAGGCATGCAACACCCAAAGTTTAATGTCAATCTTTCGTCGCCACTCAAGCCTGAGTGGGCACTGCTCACCCGGACAGTCCCCACGAGAGCGGTCCCAGCTGCCGGGATGCAGCATGAATCAATCCCCCCTTTTTTCTCTAAGTATCTAGGGATGCTATCAGAGAATCCTCTGCCACAGAACCTAAGTCCCGAACCTCCCGGCCAAACAACACTTGAATATTTGTCTTTTGAAGATAGATACCTCTTTAGGCGAGTCTCCAGGCCTCCTCCCGAGACAGCAGCACCGTTGCCAGTTTCCTCAGGGACTGATCCTCCCCTGGTCTCCTTTCCTAAAGTTGGGCCCCCTAGAAATGGGCAGCCTGGGATCCCTCTCTGAAGTGTAGGCCCCAGCCAGCAGAGCCGGGCCTACCATGAAATGAAGCAGCCTCGGGCTGAAGGTGCCCGAGACCCGAACACACCCGTGCGCCTCGTGCCATACAGGCCACGAGGCACACACATACACACCCAGGACCAATGGGTCCTCTGGAACTCACCTCACCTAATGGTGTCTGCCCCTTATGTACCCTCTCCCACTGCACGGCTGCCGAAAGAGGACACTCAAGGTGTTGTGATACACCCCACAGCTCAACCCATGCCGGCAGTGACAGCGCCACCCACCGGCAATAGAGAACACTACAGCCAGACAGCACCACACATAGAGCAGAAGCAATACTCAACCATTAATTAGTCTGAGCCCAACTACCAGCCCTGACCACCCCTAAATTTCCACATAGTGCCCCCAAATATGGGAGGGGGGCGCTACAGCAGCCTTTCTTAACCTTTTTAACCTAGAAAAAAAACATAGAATACCGTTCAGGTCTCAAACCCATCCATTGGAGGTCAGCTGGAAAATTGCCCCTTTCATTGACCAGAATGCCAGACAGCTATAGAGATCATTGATATTACGCAGCTAGTTTTGCCAAGTGGCATTGCCTCTAGAACTATATCCATACCCCCCCCCCCAGAACTATACAGGCACCATCAAATAAGGGGTCAATCAGCCATAGCTCAAGGAACCTCTGGAGGGGAACCTTGGTTAGGAATGGCCATTTTATACCCTGGGCAAACTGTCAATTGATTAAAGAGGAGCTCCAGGCTCCTGCAGAAAAAAAAATAAAGTCAGCAGCTACAAATACTGTAGCTGCTGACTTTTAATATTAGGACACTTGCCTGTCCCGGAATCCAGCAGTGTTTCCACCCAAGCCGATTATTCAATCGGCTATCAGGTGCCACCACCGCCATCTTCACTATGGGAAACTGGCAGTGTAGCCTTGCGTCTTCACAGCTAGCTCCCTATTGCGCATGCGTGAAGCGTGCTGCGCTGCCTGATTGGGGCTGGCGAAAGGGAAGGAGGAGGGGGGCCAACTTTCAGCTGAGTTTGCCGCGACAAACTCAGCCGGAAGTGGGAAGCGAGTACCTGTCAAAACCTGGTACCTGCCCCCCACCCCCAAAAAAAGGTGCCAAAAAGGAGGCAGACAAGCAGAGCTTCCCCTTTTTGGGTAGAGCTCTGCTTTAATGTGAAGCTAGTGTTTTCAGTGAGTTCCCATTTTGATGTACCGTTGTAAAGTTACATAGTTGGTAAGGTTGAAAAAAGACACAAGTCCATCTAGTTCAACCTATGGTGTGTGTGTGGATGTATGTGTGGATGTCAATAGTACATTGTATATCCCTGTATGTTGTGATCGTTAACGTGGCCATCTAATAGTTTTTTCAACTATAGACGCTCCCTGCTGACACCACTGCTTGTGGAAGATAATTCTACATCCTTACCGCTCTGACAGTAAAGAACCCTCTACGCAATTTAAGGTTAAACCGCTTCTCTTCCATTTTTCAGTCAGTGAATGGCCACGTGTCTTTTCAAATTCCCTTTCACTGAAAAGTTTTTTACCTATGCTAGTGTAGCGGTACCCCGTAGGGGCTGTTGGTTGTTGTGTTTCGTCTGTCAGCCTTCCCAGCCCAGGACACACTTCTCAGTCACTCAGTAAGACAGGAAACAGTCCTTGCACTTTTTTTTATTTTTTTATGTTTTTTTGGGGGAATTAAACTTGGATGGGAATGTGTGACATATGGGAAGCCCAGTAGATCAAAAAAACAAAGTAGGGACTGAGAACTATATACACATGTCCAGTATATACACCTTCCTTTCTTCCCCAAACTTGCTTGCAGACTATTACTCCCAGGACCAGCTAACACTGAGATGCAGGCCTGACACTGGCTCCGCCAGACCTTAGCAAATGCCCTTTTGCAGGTAGGGACTTCGAGCCCCTCTGGTGTAGCAAAAATGGTGGTAGCCCTAGTGCTAGCTGTCCCACGTGGCTACTGATCCCAGCACCACATCTTCAGACCCTGCCAGCCCTCCTTGCTGCAGCTGCCTCTATCCACTGCCCATGTCACCACAGTCCACTCCACTGTCTCTGCACCCATCTCAGACTGCACTCTTCCAATCCCCTCAGGCGTGCCTTCCGGTCCTCCCGACTGTGTGAACACTCACCAGTAGGGATGAGCTTTATGTATGAATAGCGAACAATTTGGGGCGTTCGCTGCAAATTCGAAAGCCGCGGAACACCCTTTAAAAGTCTATGGGAGAAATCAAAAGTGCTAATTTTAAAGGTTAATATGCAAGTTATTGTCAAAAAAAGTATTTGGGGACCTGGGTCCTGCCCCAGGGGACATGTATCAATGCAAAAAAAAGTTTTAAAAACTGTAGTTTTTCCGGGAGCAGTGATTTTAATAATGCTTAAAGTGAAACAATAAAAGTGAAATATTCCTTTAATTTTCGTACCTGGGGGGTGTCTATAGTATGCCTGTAAAGTAGTGCATGTTTATGCGGCCCTGAGTAACCTGCTGTTCTGAGCCCTCAGGGCTAGCCCTTGTATGATGACCCTCATGCGGACCACAGTTAAGGTCTGGCAGGAGGCTCGAACAATGTACAGGAGGCCTAACTATGTATCCCCACATATGCCCTTGTGGGGCAACCCTATGTTGCCTCACCTGAATAGTATTCCGGATAGTGATGAGCCGAACACCCCCGGGTTCGGTTCGCACCAGAACCCGCGAACGGACCGAAAGTTCGAACGAACATTAGAACCCTATTAAATACAATGGATGCGAACGTTCGAATTCTAAAGTGCTAATTATAACAACTATTATGCATGTTATTGTCCTAAAAAGGGTTTGGGAACCCGGGTTCTGCACCAGGGGACATGTATCAATGCAAAAATAAGTTTTAAAAACGGTCGTTTTCCGGGAGCAGTCATTTTAATGATGCATAAAGTGAAAAAAAAAAAGTCAAATATTCCTTTAAATATCGTACCTGGGGGGTGTCTAAAGTATGCCTGTGAAGTGCCACGTGTTTCCCGTGTTTAGAACTGTCCCTGCACAAAATGACACTTCTAAAGGAAAAAAAAGCCATTTAAAACTGCTTGCGGCTTTAATGTAATGTCTGGTCCCGGTAATATGGATGAAAATCTTTAAGAAAAATGGCATAGCTACCCCATGACCCCCCCCCCACCCCAGCCCATTACCAGCCCCTTTGGGTCTTGTATGGATATTAAGGGGAACCCCGCACATAAAATAAAAAAGGCCCTATATACTCTGAACAGCCGTATACAGGCGGTGCATACAAGACAGGGACTGTAGGTTTGTTCTTATGTAGAATCTGTTTGTAATTTTGAACAGGTACATTGTTGAAGTGTAGCTCCAGACCAAAAATCTATTTTTATACTTTTTGGAAAACATAGGTAAGGGTTATCACCCCTGTAACATTTGTTTTGCTGTCTGTGCCCCTGTTCAGAACATTTCACCTCACTTTCCGTCCTAATGACAACTGTTTTTGAAATGTGGTGTTTTTCTTGAAACAAGGATTGCTGATAAAGCATCAGTACAGAGGAGACACCTTTCTCCCATATTTATTCTTACAGGAGAGAATTTTCCTTCCTAGTGGTAGATTTCCTCTCACTTCCTGTTGTCTTCTTGCGTTTGCAAGTAGGAGTCGTTTGTAAGTTGGATGTTTGAAAGTAGGGACCTGCCGTATATACTCTGCAGAAATAGGCCCCTTAGTTGTTGGTGTTGGCACAACACTGTAAGCACTCACAGTTACTCTTGGTTGGTGCTGGAACGCCCTGCTGTCAACTATTATATCAGGAATTTTAATTACATATAATTGTTGAACAGTGGTAGTAAAAATTGGGCCTTTGATGGTGGTGCTGGTGCCACAACACTGTAAGCCCTGACAGTTACTCTTGGTGGGTGCAGCAATGGGCCCTGCTGTGAATTATTAGATCAAGAATTGTAATTACATGCCCCTGTTGAACAGGGGCTGAAAAATTGGGCCTTAGGCACTGGTGGCACAACACTGCAACCCTTCACAGATACTGTACTTGGAGCACAGCAATGAGCCCTGTTGCAAAGTATTGCTTCAAAAATTGTAATGACACGCCCCTGTTAAACAGGGGCTGAAAAATTGGGCCTTAGGCACTGGTGGCACAACACTGCAACTCCTCACAGATACTGTACTTGGAGCACAGCAATGAGCCCTGTTGCAAAGTATTGCTTCAAAAATTGTAATTACACGCCCCTGTTAAACAGGGGCTGAAAAATTGGGCGTTAGGCACTGGTGGCGGCACCCATAAACAAAAATGATCTTCCAAGCTATCATCATCAATCGTATCATTGAGGACTCGGAGGAGGAGGATAGCCAGTCAACATAACAGCACAGGCACTCAGCATCAGCATCAGTCTTGAAGGGATGTGACATTTTAAAATCAATTAGTCTGTTATATCAGCATCAGGTGTGTGGTAGCTGGTGGTGATCCAAGACTGGTTCATCTTGATGAAAGTCAGTCGATCAACCGAGTCGGTGGACAGGCGCACCCTGTGATCCGTGACAAATCCTCCAGCAGCACTGAATGTGCGTTCCGAAAGAACGCTGGATGCAGGACAGGCCAGTAGCTCAATTGCATACTGTGCAAGCTCTGGCCAGTGATCCATCCTCAAGACCCAGTAAGCCAGAGGATTTTCGGTGGGGAAGGTGTCCAAGTCTGACCTTGCCCCTAGATATTCCTGCACCATGTTTATCAGACGCTGGCGATGGTTGCTGGAACCGATCATACTTTGGGGCTGCGGACTAAAGAATTGTCTGAACGCATCGGTCAGACGGCCACCTTCCCCACCGCTCCTTCTTTGACTGGCCGAAGCCTCAGCAACTCGTTGTCCAGGACCAGGAGTTTGCAACCTCCCAGTCTCTGGGAACGCGTTGCACAGACCTTTCTGCAAGGCCTCCCGGAGTTGTCTCATCCTCTGCTCCCTCTGCGACGGTAACATAAGGTCCGCAACCTTACCCTTGTACCGTGGATCAAGGAGAGTGGCCAGCCAGTAATGGTCCCTCTCCTTGATCCGAAGAATACGAGGATCCTTCCGCAGACTTTGCAGGATCAGGGAGGCCATGCAGCGTAGGTTTGCTGAGGCATTCGCTCCGGAGTCCTCTGGGTCACTAAGGACGACATGATCCGCAGCCACCTCCTCCCAGCCACGTACAAGTCCACTGGTTTCTTGGGACTGTAAATCATCCCTAAAAGACTGCTGCTGATGATGCTGAGTGCCAGCCTCCACCTCCATGCTGACACAATCCTCCTCCTCCTCCTCCTCCTCCTCCTCTTCCTGTGCGATGGGTGGGACAGAAGGAACACTGTCTGGGTAAAGGGGGCCTTGAGAGGCAAGGAAGTCCTCCTCTTCCTGCCTCTGTTCTGCCTCAAGTGCCCTGTCCATTATTCCACGCAGCGTGTGCTCCAACAGGTGGACAAGAGGTACAGTGTCACTGATGCATGCACTGTCACTGCTCACCATCCTCGTGGCCTCCTCAAATGGTGCCAGGACAGTGCATGCATCCCTGATCATGCCCCACTGGCGTGGAGAAAAAAAACCAAGCTCCCCTGACCCTGTCCTGGTGCCGTAGTCGCACAGGTACTCATTGATGGCCCTCTGCTGCGTGTGCAGCCGCTGCAGCATGGCCAACGTTGAGTTCCACCTGGTGGGCATGTCACATATAAGGCGGTTCTTGGGCAGGTTCAACTCCTTTTGCAGCTCAGCCAGGCGAGCACTGGCATTATAAGATCTGCGGAAATGCACACAGACTTTCCTGGCCTGCCTCAGGACATCCTGTAAGCCCGGGTACCTGCCCAAGAAGCGCTGCACCACCAGGTTAAGGACGTGAGCCACACAGGGCACATGGGTCAGTTGTCCCTGTCGGAGGGCGGAGAGGAGGTTGGTGCCATTGTCGCAAACCACCATTCCTGGCTTAAGCTGGCGTGGCGTCAACCACCTCTCGGCCTGGCCCTGCAGAGCAGACAGGACCTCTGCCCCAGTGTGGCTTCTGTCCCCCAAACACACCAGCGCAAGCACGGCATGGCATCTTTTTGCCTGCGTACTTGCGTAGCCCCGTGAACGGCTACGGAGCACCGCTGGTTCATAGGACAAACCACAGGAAGAGGCCATGGAGGAAGAAGAAGAGGAGGGGGTGGAGGAGAGAGGTGTGTCACAACCAGTAGTAGCATTTTGGAGGCGTGGCGGTGGGACAACCTCCAACACTACTGCACCTTGTCCTGAATCCTTCCCAGCTGCCAAAAGAGTGACCCAATGGGCCGTGAAAGAAAGGTAACGTCCCTGTCCATGCCTGCTGGACCATGAGTCAGCGGTAATATGCACCTTACCGCTGACCGCCCTGTCCAGCGAGGCCAAGACATTGCCTTCCACATGCCGGTAGAGAGCCGGAATAGCCTTCCGTGAGAAAAAGTGGCGTTTGGGAACCTGCCACTGAGGAACCGCACATTGCACAAACTCACGGAAGGGGGCCGAGTCTACCAACTGAAAAGGCAGCAGTTGAAGCGCTAGCAATTTAGCCAAGCTAGCATTCAACCGCTGGGCATGTGGATGGCTGGGAGTGAACTTCTTTCGACGGTCCAGCAGCTGGGGCAGGGAAATTTGCCTGCTAGAATCGGACGTCGGTGTACTGCTAGCAGAGTGGGCGCAAGTACTTGGCTGTGACACACCTAATTCTACACCTTCATTCCTCTCAGTGCATGTTTCAGAGAGGACTGAAGTTATAGTGGGGTTGGAGATCCCAGCTGATGCGGTGCAAGGAGAGGTCCGCTTTGTTCTTTGGTGTGGGTCTTTGAGGTAGGCTTGCCAACGAGCTGCATGGCAGGTCAACATATGTCTGGTCAGGCATGTGGTACCCAAGCGGCTGATGTTTTGGCCACGCGATATACGCTTGAGACATATGTTGCAAACAGCAGCTGTGCGATCTGATGCACTAGCCTCAAAAAAGGCCCACACCAAAGAACTTTTTGAATGACGGGCAGAGGCAGCGCCCTGCACAGGCGGAGCTCTGCGGTGTGATTCCGTCGGTGTACTGCCCTTACGCTGGCCACCAAAGGGCATCCTGCCTCGTTGGAGATGTGCCTCCTCCTCATCCTCCTCCTCCTCCTCTCTCCTATTAGGCACCCACGTGGAGTCATTGACCTCATCATCCCCTCCCTCCTCATCACTGGAGCCAATCTGGCAGTATGCTGCAGCTGCTGGAACATGACTGCCAGATTGGTGTCCTTCTTGAGCATCCCCTCTGTCTGCTCTCACGCTACTGCCTTCCTCTAGCTGGGTTTCATCATCAGACCCTTCGAAACGCTGGGCATCCTCCTGGAGCATGTACCCAACACTGTGCTGAAACAGTTCGGGGGACTCCTCAGGAGGAGGACATGGTGGGTCTAGGGAAGGAGTGACTGATGATTTGTCTGACATTGATACCAGGGAAGACGACGCTTTGGCAGCTGCTTTTCCAGTACCCTGAGCCTGGGTGAGAGAGGATGAGGAGGAGGAGGAGGGCTTGGTCATCCACTCTACCAAGTCTTCGGCATGATGTGGCTCAACATGTCCAGCTGCCGAAAAGAAGGACAAGCGTGTCCCATGGCCATGTGCTGATGACAATGCACCGCGTCCACGACCAGCACTGTTGCCCCCAGACACAGAGCCTGCTTGCCCTCTTTTATTGCCTCCTGACTGTCTGCCTCTCCTTGTTTGCCTTCCAGACATTCTAATAGATGGCCTGCAGGGAGATGGGAAAAAAGCAATAAGGGCTACCTTCAGGTGTCCTTCTCTGTCCCTTGAAACAAGGACTTTCACAGTGAAAGAAACTGACACTGTCCCTACCTAGAGTTTTCTGTCCCTAGAATAAATGTTTTTTTTAATCACAATATAGCACAAGGACAATTCACTCAATGTCTCTCCAGGTCCCTGGAAACAAGGACTTGCAGAGTGAAAGAAACTGACACTGTCCCTACCTAGAGTTTTCTGTCCCTAGAATAAATGTTTTTTTTAAGCACAATATAGCACAAGGAAAATTAACTCACTGTCCTTACAGGTCCCTGGAAACAAGGACTTGCAGAGTGAAAAAAAAAAAACACTCTCCCTACCTACAGTTTTCTGTCCCTAGAAAAAATGTTTTTTTTAAGCACAATATAGCACAAGGACAATTAACTCACTGTCCTTACAGGTCCCTGGAAACAAGGACTTGCAGAGTGAAAGAAAAAAAACACTCTCCCTACCTACAGTTTTCTGTCCCTAGAAAAAATGTTTTTTTTAATCACAATATAGCACAAGGAAAATTAACTCACTGTCCTTACAGGTCCCTGGAAACAAGGACTTGCAGAGTGAAAGAAAAAAAACACTCTCCCTACCTACAGTTTTCTGTCCCTAGAAAAAATGTTTTTTTTAATCACAATATAGCACAAGGAAAATTAACTCACTGTCCTTACAGGTCCCTGGAAACAAGGACTTGCAGAGTGAAAGAAACTGACACTGTCCCTACCTAGAGTTTTCTGTCCCTAGAATAAATGTTTTTTTTAAGCACAATATAGCACAAGGAAAATTAACTCACTGTCCTTACAGGTCCCTGGAAACAAGGACTTGCAGAGTGAAAGAAACTGACACTGTCCCTACCTAGAGTTTTCTGTCCCTAGAATAAATGTTTTTTTTAAGCACAATATAGCACAAGGACAATTAACTCACTGTCCTTACAGGTCCCTGGAAACAAGGACTTGCAGAGTGAAAAAAAAAAAACACTCTCCCTACCTAGAGTTTTCTGTCCCTAGAAAAAATGTTTTTTTTAAGCACAATATAGCACAAGGACAATTAACTCACTGTCCTTACAGGTCCCTGGAAACAAGGACTTGCAGAGTGAAAGAAAAAAAACACTCTCCCTACCTACAGTTTTCTGTCCCTAGAAAAAATGTTTTTTTTAATCACAATATAGCACAAGGAAAATTAACTCACTGTCCTTACAGGTCCCTGGAAACAAGGACTTGCAGAGTGAAAGAAAAAAAACACTCTCCCTACCTACAGTTTTCTGTCCCTAGAAAAAATGTTTTTTTTAATCACAATATAGCACAAGGAAAATTAACTCACTGTCCTTACAGGTCCCTGGAAACAAGGACTTGCAGAGTGAAAGAAACTGACACTGTCCCTACCTAGAGTTTTCTGTCCCTAGAATAAATGTTTTTTTTAACCACAATATAGCACAAGGACAATTAACTCACTGTCCTTACAGGTCCCTGGAAACAAGGACTTGCAGAGTGAAAGAAAAAAAACACTCTCCCTACCTACAGTTTTCTGTCCCTAGAAAAAATGTTTTTTTTAAGCACAATATAGCACAAGGAAAATTAACTCACTGTCCTTACAGGTCCCTGGAAACAAGGACTTGCAGAGTGAAAGAAAAAAAACACTCTCCCTACCTACAGTTTTCTGTCCCTAGAAAAAATGTTTTTTTTAATCACAATATAGCACAAGGAAAATTAACTCACTGTCCTTACAGGTCCCTGGAAACAAGGACTTGCAGAGTGAAAGAAACTGACACTGTCCCTACCTAGAGTTTTCTGTCCCTAGAATAAATGTTTTTTTTAATCACAATATAGCACAAGGAAAATTAACTCACTGTCCTTACAGGTCCCTGGAAACAAGGACTTGCAGAGTGAAAGAAACTGACACTGTCCCTACCTAGAGTTTTCTGTCCCTAGAATAAATGTTTTTTTTAAGCACAATATAGCACAAGGACAATTAACTCACTGTCCTTACAGGTCCCTGGAAACAAGGACTTGCAGAGTGAAAGAAAAAAAACACTCTCCCTACCTACAGTTTTCTGTCCCTAGAAAAAATGTTTTTTTTAAGCACAATATAGCACAAGGAAAATTAACTCACTGTCCTTACAGGTCCCTGGAAACAAGGACTTGCAGAGTGAAAGAAAAAAAACACTCTCCCTACCTACAGTTTTCTGTCCCTAGAAAAAATGTTTTTTTTAATCACAATATAGCACAAGGAAAATTAACTCACTGTCCTTACAGGTCCCTGGAAACAAGGACTTGCAGAGTGAAAGAAACTGACACTGTCCCTACCTAGAGTTTTCTGTCCCTAGAATAAATGTTTTTTTTAATCACAATATAGCACAAGGAAAATTAACTCACTGTCCTTACAGGTCCCTGGAAACAAGGACTTGCAGAGTGAAAGAAACTGACACTGTCCCTACCTAGAGTTTTCTGTCCCTAGAATAAATGTTTTTTTTAAGCACAATATAGCACAAGGACAATTAACTCACTGTCCTTACAGGTCCCTGGAAACAAGGACTTGCAGAGTGAAAAAAAAAAAACACTCTCCCTACCTAGAGTTTTCTGTCCCTAGAAAAAATGTTTTTTTTAAGCACAATATAGCACAAGGACAATTAACTCACTGTCCTTACAGGTCCCTGGAAACAAGGACTTGCAGAGTGAAAGAAAAAAAACACTCTCCCTACCTACAGTTTTCTGTCCCTAGAAAAAATGTTTTTTTTAATCACAATATAGCACAAGGAAAATTAACTCACTGTCCTTACAGGTCCCTGGAAACAAGGACTTGCAGAGTGAAAGAAAAAAAACACTCTCCCTACCTACAGTTTTCTGTCCCTAGAAAAAATGTTTTTTTTAATCACAATATAGCACAAGGAAAATTAACTCACTGTCCTTACAGGTCCCTGGAAACAAGGACTTGCAGAGTGAAAGAAACTGACACTGTCCCTACCTAGAGTTTTCTGTCCCTAGAATAAATGTTTTTTTTAACCACAATATAGCACAAGGACAATTAACTCACTGTCCTTACAGGTCCCTGGAAACAAGGACTTGCAGAGTGAAAGAAAAAAAACACTCTCCCTACCTACAGTTTTCTGTCCCTAGAAAAAATGTTTTTTTTAAGCACAATATAGCACAAGGAAAATTAACTCACTGTCCTTACAGGTCCCTGGAAACAAGGACTTGCAGAGTGAAAGAAAAAAAACACTCTCCCTACCTACAGTTTTCTGTCCCTAGAAAAAATGTTTTTTTTAATCACAATATAGCACAAGGAAAATTAACTCACTGTCCTTACAGGTCCCTGGAAACAAGGACTTGCAGAGTGAAAGAAACTGACACTGTCCCTACCTAGAGTTTTCTGTCCCTAGAATAAATGTTTTTTTTAATCACAATATAGCACAAGGAAAATTAACTCACTGTCCTTACAGGTCCCTGGAAACAAGGACTTGCAGAGTGAAAGAAACTGACACTGTCCCTACCTAGAGTTTTCTGTCCCTAGAATAAATGTTTTTTTTAAGCACAATATAGCACAAGGAAAATTAACTCACTGTCCTTACAGGTCCCTGGAAACAAGGACTTGCAGAGTGAAAGAAACTGACACTGTCCCTACCTAGAGTTTTCTGTCCCTAGAATAAATGTTTTTTTTAAGCACAATATAGCACAAGGACAATTAACTCACTGTCCTTACAGGTCCCTGGAAACAAGGACTTGCAGAGTGAAAAAAAAAAAACACTCTCCCTACCTAGAGTTTTCTGTCCCTAGAAAAAATGTTTTTTTTAAGCACAATATAGCACAAGGACAATTAACTCACTGTCCTTACAGGTCCCTGGAAACAAGGACTTGCAGAGTGAAAGAAAAAAAACACTCTCCCTACCTACAGTTTTCTGTCCCTAGAAAAAATGTTTTTTTTAATCACAATATAGCACAAGGAAAATTAACTCACTGTCCTTACAGGTCCCTGGAAACAAGGACTTGCAGAGTGAAAGAAAAAAAACACTCTCCCTACCTACAGTTTTCTGTCCCTAGAAAAAATGTTTTTTTTAATCACAATATAGCACAAGGAAAATTAACTCACTGTCCTTACAGGTCCCTGGAAACAAGGACTTGCAGAGTGAAAGAAACTGACACTGTCCCTACCTAGAGTTTTCTGTCCCTAGAATAAATGTTTTTTTTAACCACAATATAGCACAAGGACAATTAACTCACTGTCCTTACAGGTCCCTGGAAACAAGGACTTGCAGAGTGAAAGAAAAAAAACACTCTCCCTACCTACAGTTTTCTGTCCCTAGAAAAAATGTTTTTTTTAAGCACAATATAGCACAAGGAAAATTAACTCACTGTCCTTACAGGTCCCTGGAAACAAGGACTTGCAGAGTGAAAGAAAAAAAACACTCTCCCTACCTACAGTTTTCTGTCCCTAGAAAAAATGTTTTTTTTAATCACAATATAGCACAAGGAAAATTAACTCACTGTCCTTACAGGTCCCTGGAAACAAGGACTTGCAGAGTGAAAGAAACTGACACTGTCCCTACCTAGAGTTTTCTGTCCCTAGAATAAATGTTTTTTTTAATCACAATATAGCACAAGGAAAATTAACTCACTGTCCTTACAGGTCCCTGGAAACAAGGACTTGCAGAGTGAAAGAAACTGACACTGTCCCTACCTAGAGTTTTCTGTCCCTAGAATAAATGTTTTTTTTAAGCACAATATAGCACAAGGACAATTAACTCACTGTCCTTACAGGTCCCTGGAAACAAGGACTTGCAGAGTGAAAGAAAAAAAACACTCTCCCTACCTACAGTTTTCTGTCCCTAGAAAAAATGTTTTTTTTAAGCACAATATAGCACAAGGAAAATTAACTCACTGTCCTTACAGGTCCCTGGAAACAAGGACTTGCAGAGTGAAAGAAAAAAAACACTCTCCCTACCTACAGTTTTCTGTCCCTAGAAAAAATGTTTTTTTTAATCACAATATAGCACAAGGAAAATTAACTCACTGTCCTTACAGGTCCCTGGAAACAAGGACTTGCAGAGTGAAAGAAACTGACACTGTCCCTACCTAGAGTTTTCTGTCCCTAGAATAAATGTTTTTTTTAATCACAATATAGCACAAGGAAAATTAACTCACTGTCCTTACAGGTCCCTGGAAACAAGGACTTGCAGAGTGAAAGAAACTGACACTGTCCCTACCTAGAGTTTTCTGTCCCTAGAATAAATGTTTTTTTTAAGCACAATATAGCACAAGGACAATTAACTCACTGTCCTTACAGGTCCCTGGAAACAAGGACTTGCAGAGTGAAAAAAAAAAAACACTCTCCCTACCTAGAGTTTTCTGTCCCTAGAAAAAATGTTTTTTTTAAGCACAATATAGCACAAGGACAATTAACTCACTGTCCTTACAGGTCCCTGGAAACAAGGACTTGCAGAGTGAAAGAAAAAAAACACTCTCCCTACCTACAGTTTTCTGTCCCTAGAAAAAATGTTTTTTTTAATCACAATATAGCACAAGGAAAATTAACTCACTGTCCTTACAGGTCCCTGGAAACAAGGACTTGCAGAGTGAAAGAAAAAAAACACTCTCCCTACCTACAGTTTTCTGTCCCTAGAAAAAATGTTTTTTTTAATCACAATATAGCACAAGGAAAATTAACTCACTGTCCTTACAGGTCCCTGGAAACAAGGACTTGCAGAGTGAAAGAAACTGACACTGTCCCTACCTAGAGTTTTCTGTCCCTAGAATAAATGTTTTTTTTAACCACAATATAGCACAAGGACAATTAACTCACTGTCCTTACAGGTCCCTGGAAACAAGGACTTGCAGAGTGAAAGAAAAAAAACACTCTCCCTACCTACAGTTTTCTGTCCCTAGAAAAAATGTTTTTTTTAAGCACAATATAGCACAAGGAAAATTAACTCACTGTCCTTACAGGTCCCTGGAAACAAGGACTTGCAGAGTGAAAGAAAAAAAACACTCTCCCTACCTACAGTTTTCTGTCCCTAGAAAAAATGTTTTTTTTAATCACAATATAGCACAAGGAAAATTAACTCACTGTCCTTACAGGTCCCTGGAAACAAGGACTTGCAGAGTGAAAGAAACTGACACTGTCCCTACCTAGAGTTTTCTGTCCCTAGAATAAATGTTTTTTTTAATCACAATATAGCACAAGGAAAATTAACTCACTGTCCTTACAGGTCCCTGGAAACAAGGACTTGCAGAGTGAAAGAAACTGACACTGTCCCTACCTAGAGTTTTCTGTCCCTAGAATAAATGTTTTTTTTAAGCACAATATAGCACAAGGACAATTAACTCACTGTCCTTACAGGTCCCTGGAAACAAGGACTTGCAGAGTGAAAGAAAAAAAACACTCTCCCTACCTACAGTTTTCTGTCCCTAGAAAAAATGTTTTTTTTAAGCACAATATAGCACAAGGAAAATTAACTCACTGTCCTTACAGGTCCCTGGAAACAAGGACTTGCAGAGTGAAAGAAAAAAAACACTCTCCCTACCTACAGTTTTCTGTCCCTAGAAAAAATGTTTTTTTTAATCACAATATAGCACAAGGAAAATTAACTCACTGTCCTTACAGGTCCCTGGAAACAAGGACTTGCAGAGTGAAAGAAACTGACACTGTCCCTACCTAGAGTTTTCTGTCCCTAGAATAAATGTTTTTTTTAATCACAATATAGCACAAGGAAAATTAACTCACTGTCCTTACAGGTCCCTGGAAACAAGGACTTGCAGAGTGAAAGAAACTGACACTGTCCCTACCTAGAGTTTTCTGTCCCTAGAATAAATGTTTTTTTTAAGCACAATATAGCACAAGGACAATTAACTCACTGTCCTTACAGGTCCCTGGAAACAAGGACTTGCAGAGTGAAAGAAAAAAAACACTCTCCCTACCTACAGTTTTCTGTCCCTAGAAAAAATGTTTTTTTTAATCACAATATAGCACAAGGAAAATTAACTCACTGTCCTTACAGGTCCCTGGAAACAAGGACTTGCAGAGTGAAAGAAACTGACACTGTCCCTACCTAGAGTTTTCTGTCCCTAGAATAAATGTTTTTTTTAATCACAATATAGCACAAGGACAATTAACTCACTGTCCTTACAGGTCCCTGGAAACAAGGACTTGCAGAGTGAAAGAAACTGACACTGTCCCTACCTAGAGTTTTCTGTCCCTAGAATAAATGTTTTTTTTAAGCACAATATAGCACAAGGACAATTAACTCACTGTCCTTACAGGTCCCTGGAAACAAGGACTTGCAGAGTGAAAGAAACTGACACTGTCCCTACCTAGAGTTTTCTGTCCCTAGAATAAATGTTTTTTTTAAGCACACTATAGCAGAAGCACAAAACACACTGACACTCTCCCTACCTATCCTTCTCTTTCCCTAAACTAAAGGAATCCAGGTTAAGCAAGAAAGAAATAACAGTCACTGTCCCTGCCTATGCTACTCTATCCCTGCTCCGGAACACACTACACTAGGCCGCCGTGCTGGCGGCCTTTTATAGTGTGGGGCGTGTACTAAACACCCTCAGCAATAATTGGCCACAGGCATCCTGCCTGTGGCCAATCATTGCTCTCCTCGCTGCCGGCGCTGTGATTGGCCAAGCATGCGGGGTCACAGTGCATGCTTGGCCAATCACAGCGCCTGGATGACACTGCGATGGCGTAGTGCATTGTGGGCCGTTCGCGTCACTCGAATTTGGCGCGAACGGCCCAAATCGTTCGATCTTCGTCGAACGATCGAACAGCCAATGTTCGAGTCGAACGTATGTTCGACTCGAACACGAAGCTCATCCCTAATTCCGGACCCATCTCTGTGGGCGAAAAAGGGAGTCATTACCCTGAAACACATAGTCCACGCGGGTAAACTCATGTCCTTTCAGGAACTAAGATAGGCGTACCTCCTGCCTGTCTCTTTTCAATTTAGGTACTGGCAGCTGAAACATGCCTTTGAGGTCCAATTCTCTGAACCTAAAAATTTGGAGTCGGACTCCATTGAACGTCTCCCGTCCTCCAGTCTTATGGACCGCCCTCTTTTGTCCTTGTACCTCTCTACCTCACTGTACAATATGATACCAAACTTACTAAGCCTTGGGATGAATGGAGGGCTGATATACCGTCTCTGGACGAGGAGGAGTGGAAGGAATGCCTTTCATCTTATATCCCTGCTATGATAGCCGCGAAGGATAGGTTTATAAAATGTTAACTTCTCCACAGGGCCTACTACACCCCACAGAGATTAGCATGTATTTACCCGCAGCGGGACCCCGATTGTCAAAGATGTAGGCAAGGGACAGGTACATTCTGGCACATGGCCTGGTCGTGTCCGAAAATCTGGCCCTATTGGGAAGCTGTGGCTTCTAGACTGACTGAGGTATCTGGCAAAAAAAAAAACGGCTAACCCAAAGATCCTGCTGTTGAACCACCTGGAGGGTGTGGATGGAGATAGATATAGAAAGCTATGCCTGACTTTTTCACTATTCTATGCTAGGCGAGAAATCCTGTTGAAGTTGAAATTGGAGGACCCCCCTCATGTGCCTCCTGGTAACGTTCAGTCACTTCGGTATTGCCCTTATACAAGTTGACTTACGAGAGTAGACAGTGCCCCGGGAAGTTCAACAAAATTTGGTCCTCCTGGCAAGGTACCCGCTCTGACCTAGAGCCCCCCCTGGGTGAGACTGACTGAGATGCCTGTTCGCTAGATGTGGTTTCTCTCCTCCCCCCTCCCCCCACCTAGTCCTACGACTATACTACTATTTAGGGTTGTTTGTGTGGCCATAGCATGATGGTCAAGTATTATTCATTATGCACGGCCAGTTTTAGGCCATTTTTGCAACTATTAACTGTTGGAAGGGGTGTGATCCCCGGATGTGACGCGTTATTCTGTTTTGCTCTATGTTCTAATGAACATGTTGTTGCTGATTGTATTGTAATGCTGATTTGTCTAATAAAAAAAACTTTCTGATAAAAAAAAAAGTAGCTCATGTTTCCCGTGTTTAGAACTGTTCCTGCACAAAATGAAATTTCTAAAAGGAAAAAAGTAATTTAAAACTAATCGCGGCTATAATGAATTGTCGGGTCCCGGCAATACAGATAAAAGCCATTGAAAAAAACGGCATGGGTTCCCCCCCAGTCCATTACCAGGCCCTTTAGGTCAGTTATGAATATTAAGGGGAACCCCGAAGCTAAAAAAAAAAAAAATGCGTGGGGTCCCCCCAAATTTCATACCAGGCCCTTCAGGGGCCTTATCGGAATCTGGAAGCACCCTTTAACAATGGGGACCTCCAGGTCCCGGCCCCCCCATGTGAATTGGTAACAGGGTACATTGTACTCCTATCATTTCACCCAAAAAAAGAAACAAAAATTAAAAAAAAACACACACAGCTTGGGACAAGTCCTTTAATAAAGAAGAAGGAAAAAAAAAAAGATTCCAGCGATGTAATCCTGTGGACTTATGGCAAATAAGGGAGAAATATTCACCACCTTCTCAACCGCATGCAACAAACATGTCAAGTTGAAAATTGACACTGGTGCCAAAATGCAAAGTCATGTCCTCATCCACATTGCACAGCTTTGACCCCAAAGCTGAAATTGATCAGTCAAATAAAGTAAACCTGATAGCTTATGGCGGTCAAACAATTCAGACACTGGGCACATCTACCTTGGATCTATCAGGGGACAAGCTGCTATTCATTGTGGATATAAATGTTAAGAGCCTCCTAGGCTTACCAGACAGCATGCTCTTAAATCTAATCAAACTCACTTCAGAAGTACATGCTGTACAACAACATGCTCCTGAGATGACCGATTATGTGGACATATTTGGTACTGGCAATGTTGGTAAGCTTCCAGTCACGTATCATATCCCCTCGAAGGATCCCACTGGCTATAAAAGACAAAGTCTTGCAAGAGTTGGAAAGAATGACTCGACTGGACCTCATTTCACCAGTGTAGGAGACTACCCTTTGGGTGTCTGCCATGGCAGCAGTAATCAAGAAAGTTGGCACTGTCCACATATACATTGATCCTGTGCACCTTAATAAGGCTCTCCTGGGGCCTTATCACCCATTAAAGACTATAGAAAAAGTGATCGCTGATATGCCACAGGCAAAAGTCTTTTCAGTGTAGCACTACCCCCGTAGGAGCTGCTGGTTTAGTTCTGGGCCTGCACTCTGCCTGTCAACCCCCAGAATTTGTCTCAATCCCCTCTGGTACAAATGGACAATAATATGATTGAGGACCCCAATTGGCTGTAAGGGACCTCAGTGATACACACACACAACAATAAAGGCAATAAAAGGGTTGTTACCTTGGTGTTGTTCACCTGCCACTCAGCTGCAAAGGCAGAGTTCCACACAAATTGTAGCTTAACCAATGATGATATGTTTACTTGGTAAAGGAATGAAATAATGGTTATACAATAGGCATTCAATACATAAAGCTCCCTGTATAAATGAATGAAATTCCACCGGTTCAAAATACCTCTGAAATCCGACCCTTATAACGTAGCCTGAGGGCCAGACCTGAGCGAGGGTATAGTGGAGGAATCCCCCAGTGCAGTAATATCAACACTTGGCCACCTCTCCACCAAGTCTCACACAAACGGCAGAAAACATAAGGTGATACAAACATTTATCACTAATATACGGAATCTCAACTCTATGGCTCCCCCTAGTGGACAGTTCAATTGGTGCCTGTCCTATAGCAACCACTTGCAAAGGTAGAAAAGCAGATGATTATCCCTTTAAGAGTCAGGTAATCTACAGCTAGCCACGTTGGTGCACTTAAAGATTTGTAATCTAAAAGATAGGGTGAAGAAAGAAACTGCTGATTGAGGCACACGGACTAACAGTACAAGGGGTACTAGTTTCCCCAAGGCGTTGAGTTCCTACGTGCGGAGATGCAAGCGCCAGCAAATACAAGTGAGGCTTGTGATAGTCACACTCCTGGCAGTCAGTTAACCAAATTGATGGGCAAGTGCCCGCTCGCCAGATGAGGCCTTGTCCTGCTGCTTTTCCTGTCAGTCTGGAACCCTCCTTCAATGGTCCGTCTCTCGGTGTCACGAGGCCCCTGGTCCTTCACCCGGCCATCCTCTGGATAACGATGGATAAAAGGCTCTGGATGCTGCGAGCTGTAGACCGATCCTCCTCCGGTTGATTAGCGGGACTGTCAGCAGGGATCCCTCTTTTGGCTAGGCAATCGGCTCTCGGTCTCCGTAGGCCCAGGCTTCTCAGGCCTAGGTACACTCACAGCAGGCCTCAACACAGGCCTCCTGCCGGCTTGAAGATGGCGTCCAGAGAGAGCGTGCTATATGGCGCGCTTGTCTTAAAAAGGTCCCCCCATCAGGCTTTGCGCGGCGCACTCCCCTCTGGTAGCACAGTGGCCTTGTGGGCAATGTAGTCTCTGTGCTACTTACTGTAATGGAGTCTTTGTCTCTCGATATCTGAACCAAACAAGTTGTAACTAATTAGCATGAAATAAACACTAAAGGGAGCCAAACTTATATTCACAGCACAGATTGCAGTCCTTAACAATGCTTGCAATGGTAACACCTTGCTACATCAGCATTCCAGATGCAAAATGTGGAGAGTGCCCGCTCGCTGCTGACTCCGGCTATCCTATTGACCTCGCTTCTGTTCCCTGCCGGGCTCCACGCTACTTCCGAGTGCCTGTGCTGGATTCCCCTCATCCCAGCTTCATTGGACCCAGCGTGATTCTGTCTCCAAACTACGGAAAGTCTCGGCAAGCCACGTATTCTGAACCTGCAAGTCTTGGGGGAGTTCCCCTTTAACCTCGGCTGATCTACCCAGCATCATCACAGTTCCTGACCGGATGTTCTGCCTGAATCACTGAGTCTACAACTCCTGCCACAAGCTCAGCAATCTACACTTACAGACACTCGTGTTCCTCCTGTCCCTTGGATACCATCTGTTCCACTCTCAGTGGGGCCTGAGCTGAAAAATACAAGAGCGGCCGACCTCGTCATTTCAGTCTCCTACCAGGTATGTGACAGTACCAGCCAGCCACGGATGGAGTCTGAAAGGGAGGACTCTCCATTAAATGACATTTGCCGATCGATCTCTGCATTATCATACATTGTGCAGAGTTTACAAGAAAGCCTCAACCGCATGGAAGGTCGGCTACCGGACAAGATGGATGCTGCATCTACACATACTCCTCCCACGGTCATAAACTCATCTGTTCAGACCGAATCCGGCCTGTTCCGTGAGGCTACTCCTCCTTCAGAACCCAGGGTGCAAACGATTTTCAGGAGATCGTAAGAAATTCCATACTTTCCGGAACTCCTGTGAACTATACATTTCTCTGTTACCCCGAACCTTTTCATCAGAGGACATCAAGGTGGGGTTTATTATCACGCTTCTTTTGAACAAATCACTTTCCTGGGCTCATCACCTCCGGGAGCAACATGATCCTGTCTTGGCAGCTACTGACTCGTTCTTCTTAGCCATGTCTCAGCTATACGCTGATCCCTTTTATCACCAGACTGCTGAATCCATGCTTGGCAAGCTACAACAAGGCCTGAGGCCGGTCGAGGACTATGTAACTGACTTTCGTGTATGGAGTGCAGACACTCAATAGAATAACCCTGCACTTTCATCTTGGGCTTTCTGACACTTTAAAAGACGAACTTGCCAGAGTGGGAGTACCAGCGTCCCTGGAAGATCTGATTAGTCTAGCCATTCAGATCGATCGACGGTTATGGAAAAGACAATCTGAAAGATCTGATGGGACCCTTTCTGTATCTTCAAGGACTGACTCTCCTGCTTCCTCATCTGCTGCTGGGACACCAAGTGCACCGTCCAGCAAGAAGGAACACCACAAATTGCCCCATAAGAGTTATCGAAGGCCACCTCTTTCCCTTGCTGAGTGTCTTCGACGACAACATTCCAATCTGTGCCTTTATTGCGGGGATTGCTGATCACTTCATACAGACTTGTCCGGCAAAATCTTGCAGATCTTTTTTTCATCAGTCCCATATGATGCACCTCCCAGGGAGAGATCAGTTACATGTCTCTCTTTTGATCCTGCTATAATTCTCCGAAAAGACTGTTTCTGTACCTGAAATCATAAACTCTGGGGCCTGCAGCTGTTTTGTGGACTCTGCATTTGTCACCCAACACCAGCTCCCTATGTGTGCCAAGAGACATGTTCATTTCATGTTCACCTGGCTGACGGTTCTGGTATTAAATCAGGCCCAGTTACGCAAGAGACTGCACCTATTCCTTTCCAGACTTCTTCGGGTCATCACAGATTCCTACGTTTGGATGTCATAACTTCTCCCATGTTTCCCGTTATCCTTGGTATACCTTTTTTACTTTAACATATCAAAAACATATCAAAAATGTAGGGCTGTTACTGATTAAAAATTTTGTGTTTGATTAATCGATTTTTTTTTAAATCGATTAATCGACTAATTTCGATTAATTATAACGCACATAGATCCAACTACTTTTAGCTGATCTCCTTGCAGGCCAATTCCCAGTGCAGCTACCAACCACTGTAAAAATGGATAGCAGGATACAAAAAACACACAAAGGCAGCGCTCAATGGGAATAGCATTAAAACTTTTATAGTCTTCAAGTAGGTAACAAAATAAATATTGCACTGGAGATAAAATCAATGTAGCTACATAAACTGTAAAAATGGGGCGAGTAATACCAAACGGTAGCAAAAGCCCAGGTTGATAGATGGAAGTGATAGAGGGAAGTGTAACAGCCCTTGCGTGTAGCAGATAGTAAGGTCCCGCCGGCATGCAGATATGAAGGCACAGCAAAGGAGCCCTTCAGATGGACACGGCAAGCCCCGCCGTTGTGTCCGTGACATCACCGGATCTCCCTGAAGACCCGGAAGCCGGGGGAGAGGTGAGTACCAATCAAAATTATTTTGATCGATCAAAATAATTTTGATCGATCAAAACAATTAATCGATTAATCGAGGAATTAATAGTTAATATTCACAGCCCTACAAAAATTATATGTTAACATATCAAAAACAGAAAACTCTCGGAGAGAATCTATCACACTCTCCATGATACCTTCCACGTATATGAAAAGAAATGGTCATATTAGCGTACAACATAACTTAATAATTTAGACCCTGATGCCGCGTACACACGATCATTTTTCCCGTCGGGAAAAATTCAATTTTTTCCTTTGGACGAGAAAAACGATCATCTGTGGGCTTTTTGCCGTTTTTCCCGACGGGAAAAACGGCATTAATCACGATGAGAAAAATTAGAACATGCTCTAATTTTTCTCGTCGTGATTCCTGTCATTTTTTTCCGCGGCAGTTTTCCCATAGGGAAATACTGCCGCGGAGCCTACACACGGTCGTTTTTCTCGTCAAGAGAAAGAATGACGGGAAAAACGGCCGTGTGTGGGGGAACAAGCCGTTCCCTCGTTTTTCCTGTCGTGATTCACGGCAGTGTTTTCACCGCCGTGAATCACGATCGTGTGTACGCGGCATTAGGCTTCACTTACACCCTCTCACAAATTTCTGTAATCTTGACCTATAATGCCTGTTTTTTATATTTATGACATACACCCGTGTAGTATATTTTTGTACCGTATAACTTGGTATATAACCAATATCTTCATATAAGAACTCTGTTTTCTTTTTTATTGATTACCTTTATAAACACCCTGTGTAACTGTACATTTGAACTTCCAAATTTTGTAAACAAAAACAGCGTACATCAAAGGAACATATTAAATAGACAACCAATGTGAAAAAGAAACCCTGTTCCCATTTGACTTTTTTTTCTTCCTCACCCTTGCCCTCCCTCTCCAACCCTCACCCTCCCACCCACCCACCTTTCCCCACACCACTCACCTTTCCCCACACCACTATCCTGTGTTTTATACTAGTGTATCTATTGATTGGGTTTTCCCCGGGAGATACACGAACGGGGAGGGGAGTTATAAAACTAACATAGGCAAATTAAATGCGAAAGGCTAAGTCCCCGCACCTTCATATGAGACACCCCATTTCATCTAGCCAAGGTTTCCACATCCTCTCAAATTTCACATAATTGCCCTGTCTAGTGAGTGTCACTCTCTCCCTCCAGATCATTGAGTTAATAACTTCAACCCAAGATTTTACGGTAGGTGGTGTCTGCGCCTGCCACTTCTGTGCGATTAATTTTCTCGCCTGGAAGAGGCATCGCAGTACCACCTCAATGGAGCCCGTTGGTGCTCTACAATCCTCAATACTCCCCAATAGGCATGTCTTGGACTTTGGTTCTAAATTACTCTGAAAAGCTTTATTTACCATGTCTACCACCTCAGTCCAATATCTAAATAGCTTTGGGCACTTTCATACCATGTGTATGAAATCGCCTGGTGCTCTACTCCTTGGGCACTCATCATTTTGTCTCCACCCTAGCTTAAACATTCTTCTTGGGGTATAATAAACTCTGTGTAGAAGGAACAGAATGGATACTTTCTGAGACGGAGAGATTGAAACCAATACTCCCCGCTGCAGGATCGCATTCCATTGTTCCATAGTCATTTCACCCACATCTCTCTCCCATCCTGCCCTGCTCTTAATAGGCCCTGATCTACTTATTGTTTTAGCTCCTATTCTAGCAGATAGTTCGTAAATCAGACCTTTAGTGGTATTTGGAGTAATTATTTTATGGAGGGTGGGAATCTGGGTCCATTCAATTGCTATTGACCCAAACTGCGCTTGGATGGCGTGCCTGATCTGGAGGTATTTATAAAATGAGTTATTTGCTATATTGAACTCCTGCCTTAAGTCTGAGAAAGATTTCATATGGTCACCATCGTACAATTGAATTAACCGACTGATACCTTGTCTCTCCCATTCTCTAGGTCTCTCTATTCCCTTGATTTCCCCTAAATTTTTGTTGAACCAGAGGGGGGCATACACAGTTACTCCCCTATAGCCCATCAATACTTTTATCACATGCCATACTTTACGAATTAGTTTTACAGTCGGGCATCTATGAGTAAATGAATCTGCCTCTAGTGCTTCCACTGTTATCTTATGCAGTGCCCCCATAAACATCAATCTACTTCCCCCCTCCCTCCACTCCGCAGTTCGCAAGGTGTTGCAGCTGTGATGCCAAAAAATATGTTCTTGGATGTGGGACTGCCATGCCCCTTTCTTTGGTTGGCAACCGCATAGTCTGGAGGCATATCCTGGCTTGACCTTTCTTCCAGATTAACTCTCTAAAAAGGGATTCTATCCTTTTGAACCATTTTTGACCTATCCAGGTTGGGGAGTTATGGAGGATGTAGAGTATCTACGGCAACCATATCATCTTTATTAAGTTGCATTGCCCTGCTATAGATAATGGCAGTCTACACCAGATATCCCTTTTCTGTTCCCATTTAATGAGTAGAGGGGTTAGGTTGTTCTTAACAAATTGGTTTGTATCAATCGTAATCCAGATCCCTAGATATTTCATCATGGTTACTAATTCCATGGGGTATCTGGCCGCCAAGAGGATCGACCGGCAGGAGAGCCGACTTTTCCCAATTGATAACCAGGCTGGAGCATCGCCCAAACTCACCCACTCACTACTTTTAACAAATTTTCAACATCTCCTAGAAAGAACAGGACGTCGTCCGCAAACAGTGCTATCTTGTCCTCCATTTTCTGTCTGCGGAACACCTGTATGCCCTCTATTGTTCTAGTTCTGATGGTCAGCGGTTCCATCGCTAAAGCAAACAGCAAGGGGGGGGCCCTGCCTTGTTCCTCTCTCCAGTTGAAATAATTCTGAAAATTCATTATTGATTTTTGTTTTGGCTCTAGGATCACTATATAGCAGCTTCACCCAGCTAATAAACCGGGGGCCAAAGCCAAATTTCTCTAGCACCCTCCATAGGTAATCCCATTCCAGGCTGTCAAAAGCCCTGGCAGCGTCCAAGGCTAATACATTTCTGGAACCTACATTATCTGTCGGGATTTGCACATTCAAAAACACTCTCCTGATGTTAATACTGGTTTACCTGTTGGGAATAAAACCTGATTGGTCGGGATGTATAAGATTTTGAATGTAAGGATTTTGCCGAGTTGCCAACACTTTGGCCATATCTTCGCATCAGTGCATAGTAATGAAATGGGGCGGTACGAGGAGGCATCCAATTGGTCCTTCCCTTCCTTATGGAGGACAACAATAGTAGCTTCTGTCATAGAGGTAGGGAGTCTTCCATTGGTCAATAGTAAACGTATATAAGGGTGATGGCGCTGCCTCTTAGGCTAATTTCACCCCCAATGGGGTATAGCTGGGTGAAGAGATGCTTCTTGTGCTCTACAATAAGTGTATTAATAAAAATAATAAGTGAAAAGTATATAAAAAATGCAAGAGTATATTCCTATACTAAATAGTGCCCTATGTTGATCACTTGAGAAGGTGACTGGGTTTAAGCTTGTCTGGACAGGCCTATAAAGGGCAAACTAGGCGATCGCTCTTTGGCCACCTGTGTAACCTTGTGAATAGAAAATCTTGTAAATAAAAAAATCTCTATAACAGTGTGCTCACTGGTCAATGCCCAACTTAGTGTCTTGAGAAGTTCTAGTAGCAATATGTCCCCGTATCGCTTGTAGATCTCTATGGGCAACCCAACCCGGGCCTGGTGATTTTTGAGTGGACATCCCCGCCACTGCCTGTTTCAATTCATCTAGGGTCACTGGCGCCTTCATGTCTATGTTATCTTTCTCTGAGAGGGTCGGGATTGACATTCCCTGGAAGAAATCCTCCAGCCCTCCAATCCCTACCCTCCTCTTAGAACTATAAAGGGATACAAAGAATTCCCTAAACGTATGCATAATTTCTATTTTATCAGTAGAGATTTCCCCACTTGATATCCTAACCGCTGCAACAGTGGAGGGGGGGAATTGGTTCTAATCAGTAGAGACAGCATGCGCCCCACCCTCTCTCCTTCTCCAAACTGGCTCCATTTCTGAAATATTCATACTCCCTCCATCCTTTTTAATATGGCCATTTTATAGATTTGTTTTTTATCTAAGCACTCCTTTAATATATCTGGGGTTGGGGCTTCAATGTATCACTTCGCTGCCTGTATCGTCTCGTTCCTGATCTCTCTCTCCCTCCCTAGATTTCCCCTTTATCCTTGCCACTTGTTGGATCAGGAGGCCTCTAAGGTAGGCTTTTAGGGAGTCCCAGACCACTCCAACAGGCGCCGTACCCACATTAATCTGCACAAATTCTTTTAGGCCAGTCATCACTATGCTAGAGTCACCCATCAACTCAAGCCAATGAGGGTTAATTTTTCATTCTCTTGAGTGCCATTTAGCCCCAACCTTTATTGTCAACTCAAGGGGTGAATGGTCTGAAACTCTTCTTGGGCCATACTCTATCCTCTCCACTAATGCTAGTGCCTTCTCATTACCCAGAGCCCTATCTATTCTGGATAGGGTGAGGTGGGTCTTTGAAAAAAAAGAATATTGGCGTTCCTGCGGATAGCGGGTGCGCCATATATCACATAGCCCCACTTCATCCAAGAATAGAGCTAACCGATCCTCTCCTTTTGTTTTGGGTCTATTTCCTGGGGGGAACCTGTCTAGGGTTCTATCTAGGGCTTTGTTGAAGTCACCTATCATAATTACCGGTATTCCTGGTTTATCCAGCATGAACTCAATCAATTTGTGCATAA
Organism: Rana muscosa; assembly: GCA_029206835.1. NCBI lineage: Eukaryota > Metazoa > Chordata > Amphibia > Anura > Ranidae > Rana > Rana muscosa. The sequence continues at coordinate 15,117,376 of CM055124.1, read as the reverse complement.
CGTCAAATTTGAACGGGGGAGGAATATAAACATTTGCTATCACAAATAATTTATTTTCAATTAAGCAAAATAAGAAAATGTACCTGCCCTGATCATCAATCCTGCTCTCCCTGCTAGAGAACGCTAATCCTTTCCCCACCAATATGCCCACTCCCCTAGAGTACGAGGAGTGAAATTAATGGTAAAGGGATTGGAATTTTGGGCTGCGTAGCTGTATAGCTGTAATTTTAGTCAAATGTGTCTCCTGCAGGCAGAGCAGTCCGGACTCTCTCCCCCCAGCATATTCAGAATCGTAGCTCTTTTAATTGGGTCCCCCATTCCTCGAACATTCAAGGAATTTATAGAAAAGGTCCTATCTGCCATGTCGCTGCATTAAAATAAGACAATAAGTCAATCTGGCTTTCAGAAAACCTGTTGTATCTATCTTATCTTGCATTGAGGGGAACGAGAGAAAAAGAAAAACAAGAAAAAAACAACAACAAGAAAAAATAACACACTTAACCATATCCTGAAAGAGGATCAAAACAAAACGGGAATAGAAAAAAAAACTGTAATATCCATCTTATCTTGTGTAGCGGCCTCCTCTCTCTCCTCTTTTTATCAGCTCGTCTGTCTCTTGTCTAGAGGTACCTTAGAGGAGAGAGTGCGGGGTCACCACGCCAAGCCTTCACCGCAGATGTTTGTGTGGTGTAAGCAAAGTTCTTGTTCTACCTTCGGGTCGGTGTTCTGCACCTGGAACCTCCAAAGAGAGTTACCTTGAACAATGTCTGCCAGAAAATGAGCCCCACACCATTAAAGTCCAACACTCCTTTATTCTTCTCAATGCAAAAGTGAACACAAATCAGTTGGACTCCTTAGAGAACAGAACAGACAAGGAGGTGTGGATGTGAATAGGCCCAGACACAATGAACTCTCCACTTTCCTTCCTGAAAGTGGGTTGCGGTCTCCGAGCGAAGGGGGATTCCCTTCCAGGCGGTCTCCGATGGAAGGCTCACCTGTCACCAGCAATATGCTGCACCGGGTCTTCAAGCAAGTGTCTCCCACCGGTACAATTTGTCATTGTAAAAATATGAATTTAACCTACCTTAAAAGTGAACTGCAGCCCCTGCACTGGGCTGCAGGGCTGGTGCAAGGATTTTTTTTCTCTACACAGGTGAAAGTGCGATTTGCATTAAAGTTGCTCCACTATTATTACATTATGCGCCACCCCTAATATGACATTATACTCCACCCCTAATATTACATTATGCTCCACCCCTAATGTGACATTATACTCCACCCCTAATATTACATTATGCTCCACCCCTAATATTACATTATACTCCACCCCTAATATTACATTATACTCCATCACAAATATTACATTATACTGCACCGCTAATATTACATTATGCTCCACCACAAATATTAAATTATACTCCAACCCTAATATTACATTATACTCCACCACAAATATTACATTATACTCCACCCCTAAAATTACATTTTACTCCACCCCTAATATTACATTATACTCCATCACTAAATTACATTATACTCCACCACTAATATTACATTATACTCCATCACAAATATTACATTATACTTCATCACAAATATTACATTATACTCCACCCCTAATATTACATTATACTCCACCACTAATATTACATTATACTCCATCACAAATATTACATTATACTCCACCCCTAATATTACATTATACTCCACCCCTAATATTATGTTATACTCCACCCCTAATATGACATTATACTCCACCACAAATATGACATTATACTCCACCCCTAATATTACTGTAGCGGCCTCACCCCATCTCCTTTGTCTAGGGGTATGTCACACGACAGGGTGAGATGCGCTACGGCCCATGTCCTCCCCATAGCTGTGGGTGAGGTGAAGGCCAGTACCAGATATTTCCTCAGGCCTATGTGCTTTTGTCTAGAATCAAGTCCCGCTGCATCAACACTTCCCTCTGCTCCCATTAACCAGAGTTCCACACACCGATCACAGTCAAACTCTTGCTTTATTGTACATCTCACAATAAACAGTGCTTCAGTAGCCAACTGGATGCGACTTGATAACATTTTGATACAGGGAATGAGCAGGTCGAGGCACTATCCTGGTTATTAGCTAAACCACTGCGATCTTGCCAGCGGTTACTATAGCATCAGCTAGAAAGGACTTAGAACTTGAGAGTCTCTACCAGCGACTCAAGAGAACGTAGATAGGAGTACCTACGCTGCGCTGCGGCCCCTATCAGGGGAAGATGTCCCTCCAAGGGAGTTACCAGAGGCCCATCCGTCACTGGGTTGATGCTGCTCCAGACTCTCCGGACGGGTAACCTCCCCGGCCTCCTCCCCTCAGACATGGGCCCATCCACCTCAGGGACCCTCGGACGTCTCCACCCTCGCGGGATCCAGTCGAAGTCACTGGACCCCAGGCCTCCTAGTTTAGTACCTCACCCCAGGCTGAAGGTGCCTGGGATGGACTCCAACTCCATTCCGGTCAGGCCTAGGGTGCCTGGGCCAGAATCCAAAACCGCCCGCACCCAGGCCTAAGGTGCCTGGGCGCGTGAAGAAGATCCTCCAGAAGACCTCTTGGTTAGGGTGTCTCCCCCTTTTATCTCCTCCCATCGATACCACGGCAGGTTCCCCGCCCTCGCCGTACCATCTCCGGAAAGGGACAAAAAAGGGTAGCACTGTAATGGCAAATCTACCTTGAGCCTCCAGGTACCCCGCCACCCAGAGGCCAAGGAGATTATTACACCATCCAATCCTCCACGAACACAAGTGGTCCACTATTCCCATACTTACACACCTGAGTGTCCCACCTAAATTTAGAGACCCCGCTACATTACATTATGCTCCACAAATAGCACAGCACACATCCGTAACCCCTCAACACATCTCTGAACCCCCAGCACAACTCCATATCCACAATTTATTCTTGTACCCCCCCCCGGGACACTTCCGTACCCCCTTGCTCATCTCTGCACCCCCACACACATCTTTGCACACCTTCACAGCCTCCAGCAGAATTCCATCCACCCACAATCCTCTGCACACCTCATATGTATCCCCAAGTACACCTCTGTAACCTCAGCAAACCTTTGTATCCCAGCACACCTCTGCACCCCCACTCCCAGCACACTTCTGCACCCATAAGTCTCAGCACCCCCAGCACACTTCTGCACCCATAAGTCTCAGCACCCCAGCACACTAATCTGCACCCATAAGTCTCAGCACCCCAGCACACTAATCTGCACCCATAAGTCTCAGCACCCCAGCACACTAATCTGCACCCATAAATCTCAGCACCCCCAGCACACTAATCTGCACCCATAAGTCTCAGCACCCCCAGCACACTAATCTGCACCCATAAGTCTCAGCACCCCAGCACACTAATCTGCACCCATAAATCTCAGCACCCCCAGCACACTAATCTGCACCCATAAGTCTCAGCACCCCAGCACACTAATCTGCACCCATAAATCTCAGCACCCCCAGCACACTAATCTGCACCCATAAGTCTCAGCACCCCCAGCACACTAATCTGCACCCATAAATCTCAGCACCCCCAGCACACTAATCTGCACCCAGAAATCTCAGCACCCCCAGCACACTAATCTGCACCCATAAATCTCAGCACCCCCAGCACACTAATCTGCATCCATAAATTTCAGCATCCCCAGCACACTAATCTGCATCCATAAATCTCAGCACCCCCAGCACACTAATCTGCATCCATAAGTCTCAGCACCCCCAGCAAAGCTGCATATATGTGTGTGTACACCCCTGTTATACTCACAGTAGAGCCAGTGCCTGTCCTGGTTAGACGCCCCTCCCCCTCCACTGACACACACACAAACCTGTTATACTCACAGAAGGACAAGTGCTTGTCCCGGTTAGACGCCCCCCCCCTCCACTGAACTGCTGCCTGGAGATGTAAACAGAGCTGCTGGGCGCCACAGATTTTCTCCCCACACAACGCTGTATAGGAGGCTCCAATCCTCTCCCAGCTGTCTGCCTCCCTGCACACTGCTCGGTCTCGGTCACACCGAGAGAAGGAGCGGAGCTGGCAGCCCGCTCCATGGGGACTGACTACTAACAAAAAATAAAATAAAAATTACTGCACGGTCGGGTCTGCACCCCCCTCAATGTGTGGCATCCGGGGCGGATCGCACCCCCGCCCCCCCCCCCTGGTACGCCTCTGGCTATACCTATGGCCTCTACGCTACACACATCCATTCTCTCCTCCCATCTGACATGCATCTCTGTGCTACCCACATCCATTCTCACCTCCCATCTGACATGCATCTATACCCCTGTTCTAGGGGTGGTGCACCCACCCACCTGGCTCAAAAGTGATATGGTCCAGAAATATTTAGACAGAATAAAGGTGGATAAAGCACCTGGACCAGATGGCATACACCCACGGATCCTAAAAGAATTGAGCTCTGTGATTTCAAAGCCATTATATCTCATTTTTAGGGACTCATTAATGACAGGAATAGTACCACTGGATTGGCGCAGGGCCAATGTGGTGCCTATATTTAAAAAGGGAACAAAGTCTTTACCAAGTAACTATAGACCTGTTAGTTTAACTTCTATAGTCGGGAAGATACTGGAGAGATTAATAAAAGACCACATAGAGGAGTTCTTGCTGGAAAAAAATATTTTAAGCAACAGACAGCCTGATTTCTTTTTATGAAGAGGTAAGTAAAACCTTGGACAGAGGGGTGGCGGTGGACGTGGTATATTTGGAGTTTGCAAAAGCGTTCGATACAGTTCCCCACACACGGCTCATGTGTAAGGTAAAGTCTACAGGATTGGAAATATCAGTTTGTAAATGGATAGAAAACTGGCTAAAAGACAGAATTCAGAGAGTCGTGGTTAATGATTCTTATTCTGAATGGTCTAAGGTTATCAGTGGTGTACCCCAAGGTTCAGTGCTGGGACCCCTACTTTTTAATATCTTTATAAATGATATTGGGTCTGAGATCAAAAGTAACATTTCTGTCTTTACAGATGACACCAAGCTATACAGGGGAATAACGTCCTTACAGGATGTCACCAATTTACAAGCCGACCTCAATGCTCTGTCTAATTGGGCGACTATGTGGCAGATGAGGTTTAATGTTGATAAATGTAAAGTTATGCACTTGGGGGCTAAGAATATGAATGCATCATACATACTAGGGGGAGTACAACTGGGGGGATCCGTAGTGGAGAAGGATCTGGGGGTTTTGGTAGATCATAAGCTCAATAATGGCATGCAATGCCAAGCTGCGGTTTCCAAAGCGTGCAAAGTCCTTTCTTGTATTAAGAGAGGTATGGACTCCAGAGAGAGAGAGAGAGAGAGAGATATCATTTTGCCCCTGTACAAATCATTAGTAAGACCTCACCTGGAATATGCAGTTCAGTTTTGGGCCCCAGTTTTCAAAAAGGATATTGGGGAACTGGAGAAAGTGCAGAGAAGGGCAACCAAACTGATAAGAGGCATGGAGGAGCTCAGCTATGAGGAAAGTTTAGAGGAACTGAATTTATTTACTCTTGAGAAGAGGAGATTAAGCGGGATATGATCAACATGTACAAATATATAAGGGGTCCATATAGTGAACTTGGTGTTGAGTTATTCACTTTACGGTCAACACAAAGGACAAGGGGGCACTCTTTACATCTAGAGGAAAAGAGATTTCACCTCCAAATACGGAAAGGTTTCTTCACAGTAAGAGCTGTGAAAATGTGGAATAGACTCCCTGCAGAGGTGGTTCTGGCCAGCTCAGTAGATTGCTTTAAGAAAGGCCTAGATTTTTTCTTAAATGTACATAATATAACTGGGTACTGACATTTATAGGTGTGAAGGTGTCCGTGATACTGATTTCAATGATCGATTCCACTGATTACATATGGGTAACGAATATCCAGAAGGAGCCTTATTCTGTAGACATTCAGCAATAGGAAATAATCATAAAGCCGCTTACCAGATGGACGGGACCTCCGATGAAAGAGGTCTCAAGAGCGCGTGCATCAGCCTGCCGGCAGCGATGGTATCCACTTGTTCCTTTAGTCCCAAGGGGCCTATCCTCGCTTCACCAGCTGATCGAATATCCGACACACAAGATCCAAAGGAAGGAAAGTCAGCAGAGATAGGAATCGCTCCAACTTCCAGGTGTAGTCCTAAGAGCTTATTACACTCAGCAGGAAGGGATTAAATGAAAAACTGCACTATCGGGGAATACCTGCGCAGAGCTTTATAGGTGGATTCCCCGATAGTGCAGTTTTTCATTTAATCCCTTCCTGCTTAGTGTAATAAGCTCTTAGGACTACACCTGGAAGTTGGAGCGATTCCTATCTCTGCTGACTTTCCTTCGTTTGGATCTTGTGTGTCGGATATTCGATCAGCTGGTGAAGCGAGGATAGGCCCCTTGGGACTAAAGGAACAAGTGGATACCATCGCTGCCGGCAGGCTGATGCACACGCTCTTGAGACCTCTTTCATCGGAGGTCCCGTCCATCTGGTAAGCGGCTTTATGATTATTTCCTATTGCTGAATGTCTACAGAATAAGGCTCCTTCTGGATATTCGTTACCCATATGTAATCAGTGGAATCGATCATTGAAATCAGTATCACGGACACCTTCACATTTATTACTCACTTTGAACACTTGTAATATTTTTATTATAGACCAATTTGCCTTTTTGGGACTTGTATGTCTTTTTTTCCACATTTTTATATAATCCTTTTCACTTTTTTGTGAATTTAGATATAGTGTTTATCAACTTATTTTGGATTGATGTGTCAACACCAGTGATTGCACGCTTGTTTCTTTTACACATATGTTTTGAGTTTTAGTATTTTTAGCTTTTTACTTGCAGCAGCATCACGTTTTTTTGAATCACATATTTTTTTCAACTTATTTTGCAATTATTTTTGGTTTAGCGCAGGTTTTTTTCCCAATTTATATACTAACATTTATAGGTAAAGTTGATCCGGGGAATATCCGATTGCCTCTCGGGGGGATCAGGAAGGATTTTTTTCCCCTGCTGTAGCAAATTGGATCATGCTCTGCTGGGGTTTTTCGCCTTCCTCTGGATCAACTGTGGGTATAGAATTAGGTATATGGGATTGTATGATATGATTTTATTTTTTTATGGTTGAACTGGATGGACTTGTGTCTTTTTTCAACCTGACTAACTATGTAACTATGTAAGTGTAAGGTACCTGTTATAGGTAGTGTCCGAAGTGGAACTTGTGTGCTGAGGATTCAGGCAAAAACGTAGTCAGGCAGATTAGGTTGGCAACAGATCAGGCAAAACGGTACACGACCGAAATCCAGAGAGTGGTCAGGCAGGCAAAGGTCATATACAAGCTGGCGGTGAAGTACAAAATCAGCAGGCTAGAGAGTAGCCAGGAATTCAAGCAGAAGTTCAACACGAAAATCAAGATCAAAAAGCAGTCACAACACCCAGGGAGCTATTCCACACAAACAGGCGCTGAGAGATAGCATCAATTCCTTTTTATGGGCTGCTTTGATAGAAAATTGTCCACAGCTGGCAGCAGGTGGGGCTAGTGAGTCCAAGGAAATTCTTAATACTCAGAGGACATTTCCAAAAGTCTAGATCTGCTCTGTAGCACAACAGGTAAGGCTGCAGCTGTGGGACCAGGAAGATCCCGGTTCAAATACACCCAGGTACATGACAGGGCCCCCTCCCCAGTGGACCCCTCCGGGGCCCTAGTGGGGCTTAGTGGGAAAGGAGGCATGGAAGTCTCGAATAAGAGAAGGGGCATGCAGATCTTTGGCTGGAACCCAGGAACGGTCTGTGACAGGCTATCCCTTCCAATGAACCAGATACCGAAGGCCACGACCCTGTCTTCTAGAATCAAGAATCTTGGAGATTTCAAACTCATTTTGTCCATCAACAAGAACAGGAGGAGGTAGCTGTTGCGTTCTGGAGTAGCGATTGAAAATTGCTTTTTTGAGGAGGGAAACGTGGAACACAGGATGAATCCAGAGAGAGGAGGGTAATTTCAACCGATAGGAGACTGGCCCGACTCGAGCAATAATTCTGTAAGGACCAATGAATCGAGGGCCCAATTTGGTAGAAGGTTGTTTCAGTCTCACATATTTGGTTGATAGCCAAACTCTGTCCCCCACCACATATGGAGGTATATGGCGTCTTCGTTTGTTGGAAAAAAGTGCATACTTGCCTGCTGACTTCCGTAGTAATAAGCGCATCTTTTTCCAATGTAGCAGAATATTTTTCACCCGCTGATCTGCTGCTGGCACACCAGAAGAAGGCTGAAGTAGGGGAAAAGTCTGAGGGTGATAGCCTAGGGCTGCGTAGAATGGTGTGGTATGAAGAGCACTGTGCCAACGGGAATTAATAGCAAACTCAGCTAAAGGCAAATACTCAGACCAGTTGGAGTGTAAGGCATTGACATAATGTCGAAGATAGGTTTCTAGGGTCTGGTTCATGCGTTCGGTTTGACCATCTGTTTGAGGGTGATGTGAGGTAGAGAGTGAAAGCGTTACTCCCAGTTTCTTGCAGAACGCTCTCCAGAATCGGGAAACAAACTGGGATCTGCGGTCTGAGACGACATTAGTAGGTATGCCATGATATCTCACAATATGGGAAAGGAAGAGAGTAGACAGTGCTTCCGCTGTAGGTAATCCCGGGAGCGGCACAAAATGAGACATTTTGGAAAAGCGATCCACTATGACCCATATAGCAGTCATGCCCTCAGACTTGGGTAAGTCTGTAATGAAGTCCATAGTCAAATGGGTCCAAGGCTGACGAGGTGCCGAAAGTGGTTGTAACAGTCCAGTAGGCAATGTACGGGGTACTTTATTAGTAGCACAAGTTGGACAGGCAGCCACATAGTCAGTAACATCCCTTTTCATATGAGGCCACCAGACATGACGCTGCAAGGTCTTAAGAGTGATGGTGACACCAGGATGACCAGATAACACACCATCATGTGCCCAGAGGAGTACAGGTTTTCTGAGGGTAGGGGCTACGAACAGGAGACCTGGTGGTATCTTCAAGCCTTGGGGAACACGATTCTGGGTTTCTTGTAACTGTTGGGAAAGAGCCGTAGAGATCTGTGCGACAATTTTGTGAGGTGGGATTATATACTGCTCGGTAGGTTGGTCTTCTTCAGAGGTAGCGAACTGTCTGGAAAGAGCATCGGCTTTCTTGTTTTTATGCCCAGGAACATAAGAAAGAACAAAATTAAAACGGGAGAAAAACAGAGCCCATCGAGCCTGACGTGAGTTCAAACGTCTTGCAGTCTGAAGATACAGTAGATTTTTATGGTCAGTGAGGATAGAAAAAGGTTTGGGAGCCCCTTCCAGAAGATGTCGCCATTCAGACAATGCCAATTTGATGGCCAGTAGTTCTCGATTCCCAACATCGTAATTCATCTCCGCTGGAGAAAACTTTCTAGAAAAAAATGCTACTGGATGGATTCTACCGGACTTAGGCTGTCTCTGGGAGAGCACGGCACCTGCTCCTACCTCAGAGGCATCAACCTCAACTATGTACTGGAGATCAGGATTTGGATGCTGAAGAATTGGAGCTTTGCTGAACAGGTTTTTTAATTGCTGGAAAGCCGATTCTGCTTCGGAGGACCATACCTTGCAATTTGTACCTTTCTTAGTCATAGCAGTAAGGGCCGCAATGGAGGCAAAACCTTTGATGAAGCGTCTGTAGTAATTTGCGAACCCTAGAAAGCTTTGGAGCCCTCATAAAGTGGTCGGTTGCGGCCATTGCAAGACAGCGGAAAGTTTTTGAGGGTCCATTTGGAAACTGACAGCACTTATAATGTATCCAAGGAAAGGAATACGGCTTTGATGGAAACTGCATTTCTCAATCTTCGCGTAAAGATGGTTTTCTCTCAGTCGTTGCAATACCTGCTTTACATGCGAGATGTGCTCTAGATGAGTCTTGGAAAAGATTAAAATGTCGTCCAAGTAGATGATCACAAAACTGTTGCTGAAATCATGAAAAATTTCATTCATGAAACGTTGGAAGACAGCAGGGGCGTTACACAACCTAAATGGCATAACCAGATATTCAAAATGTCCATTACAAGTGTTGAATGCTGTCTTCCACTCGTCCCCGTCTTTAATTCGAATCAGATTATAAGCCCCTCGTAGGTCTAGCTTGGAGAAGATAACAGCCCCCTTAAGTACATCAAACAGTTCAAGAATGAGAGGCAAAGGGTAGGAGTCTTTTACGGTGATTTGATTTAACCCTCGATAGTCTATGCGTGGTCGAAGACCCCCATCTTTTTTTTCAACAAAGAAAAAACCTGCCCCTACTGGAGAAGAAGAGGGTCGGATAAAACCTCTTTCCAAGTTGTCTTTTACGTATTCCTCCATGGATGTTTGTTCAGGCAAAGACAGGGGATAGGTCCTTCCTTTGGGAAGAGGTGCTCCAGGAATCAATTTAATTGCACAGTCAAAAGAATGATGTGGAGGTAAAACCTCTGCCTTTTTCTTGCAAAATACGTCTGCAAACGCATGGTATTCATGAGGCAAGGTAGGTGGGACGGCCATGGAAGCCAACATACAAGCAGAAAGTCTTTTGGGTTGAGACAAACAGTTTGAATGACAGAATGACCCCCAAGAGGTTAGTTCTCCATTTTCCCAATCAAAAGAAGGGTTATGTTGTTGTAACCATGGGTAACCAAGGATAACAGGCAGAAGTGGAGAATCAATAAGAGAAAAGACAACTTCCTCTTTGTGGAGTACGCCTACCTGAAGGGTGATTGTCATAGTCTCAAATTTTACAATGCCATCTCCCAAGGGTTGTCCATTCATGGTGGTAATGTTCAGGGGTCTAGATTTTGGAACAAATGGGATATTATTATTTTTAGCAAAAGTGTAGTCCAAGAATATGCCAGCAGCTCCAGAATCCACAAAAGCCTCACAGGAGACAAATTTAGAGGGTAAATGGATAATTGCAGGAATGGTAATCTTGGTCTTGGAGGATATACCTGTAAGGTCTAAGCCAGCTCCTCCAACACTGGTTAGACCCTGCCTTTTACTGGACGGGAAGGGCAGACAGATAATAAATGTCCTTTAAGTCCACAGTATAGGCATAGGTCCAACGCACGCCTCCTTTGTTTCTCAGACTCAGTTAGGTGGAGACGGCTTACATCCATGGGTTCCACAGGTGCCTGGGGTTCAACTAAGATTTCAGGTTCTGGCTGAGGTGGTGCTTGGAAGTTAGGGGCCAAACGGTAAACTGGCCTAGGAAACTTGTGATTTCTAAGTCTCTCTTGGCACCTTTCATGATACCGGACATCCAGACGAACACAGAGCTCTATGAATTTCTCTAGGTCTTCTGGGGAATCCTTATAGACTAATTCGTCTTTGATGCGATCCGCAAGACCTTTTCGGAAGGCTGCACGTAATGCCCTTGAGTCCCAAGTAGTCTCAGCGGCAAGGGTACGAAACTCAATAGCATATTGTGCCACAGACCTGGTGCCTTGTTGCATGTCCAAGAGTGAGTACTCAGCTGCAGAAAGTCTATCTGGCTTGTCAAATACAGTCTGGAGCGAAGCCAGAAATTTGTCAGCGTCTTGTAGCACAGGATCATTGCGTTCCAGATAAGGAGAGACCCAGGCCAGGGCCTTCCCCTTTAACAAGAAAATTACAAAAGTCACTTTGGCAGACGAAGTGCTAAAGGTCCCAGGGTTGTTGCGGAAATGCAAACGGAAAACATTTAAAAAGCCTCTGCAGTCTTCAGTATCACCACCAAATTTGTCAGGCAAGGGAAGTTTGGGTGGTACAGAAGAGGCGGGTTGGATCGTAGCAGGAGTAGGATCCGGAGTCTGGACCGTTGCAGAGGAAGCAAGCAAACTAAATTTAAGCATAATACAAAGTTCATCTAACTTGGCGTCCAGGGAAGAAAGATGCTGTTCATGAGCTCCAATCAATTGTCCCTGACGTGAAATCGCCTTAACAATCTCAGCAGGGTCCACTGTCATTGTGGCCCGTTTGTAATGTAAGGTACCTATTATAGGTAGTGTCCGAAGTGGAACTTATGTGCTGAGGATTCAGGCGAAAACGTAGTCAGGCAGATTAGGTTGGCAACAGATCAGGCAAAACGGTACACGATCGAAATCCAGAGAGTGGTCAGGCAGGCAAAGGTCATACGCAAGCTGGCAGTGAAGTACAAAATCAGCAGGCTGGAGAGTAGTCAGGAATTCAGGCAGAAGTTCAACACGAAAATCAGGATCAAAAAGCAGTCACAACACCCAGGGAGCTATTCCACACAAACGGGCGCTGAGAGATAGCATCACTTCCTTTTTATGGGATGCTTTGATAGAAAATTGTCCACAGCTGGCAGCAGGTGGGGCTAGTGAGTCCAAGGAAATGCTTAATACTGAGAGGACATTTCCAAAAGTCTAGATCTGCTCTGTAGCACAACAGGTAAGGCTGCAGCTGTGGGACCAGAGAGATCCCGGTTCAAATACATCCAGGTACATGACAGTAAGCCTGCCCCATGTATTTGGACTCATTAAAGTGCTATTTGAACAATTGAAGTGGCTGAATTGTGCTAATTGACCACATGAAAAACAAAACGGGGGGGGGAATCCAAGTCTCCAAACAGGTCTAATTACTCGCTTGTCCTACAATACGTAGAAAATCATAGGTCTTTCTTGTTATCCTCGAGCCACCTCTCCACACTAATTGGAGAGTCGAAAAAATATGTGTACCACCCATCGTGGACACTCGCAGGCAGGCAGGGTAAAGTAAAGCATAAACGATCTTATGTTGTTGGAGGGTACGTTTAATCGGAATGAATTTGGCTCTCCGCCTCTGAAGATCTGGGGAAAAATCCTGATACAGTAAAGCCCCGTACACACGATCGGATAACCTATGGATTTTCGTCCGATAGATTTGTCCATCGGAAATCCAATGAAACTGTTTTTCATCAGTCTTGGCCACACACCATCAGTCAAAAAACCGACCGTTCCAAACGCGGTGACGTAAAACACTCAGATGAGCCGAGAAAAATGAAGTTTAATGCTTCTGAGCATGCGTCGACTTGATTCTGAGCATGCGTGGGTTTTTTAACCGATGGACTTGCCCATAGACGATCGGAAATTCCCATCGGTTTTTTATCCATCGGAAAAATTTAAAACAAGTTCTATTTTTTCCATCCGATGGAAAAAAGACCGATGGGTACCATACACGATCGGTTTGTCTGATGAAAACCATCCATCGGACGGTTTTCATCAGTTAAACCGATCGTGTGTACGGGGCTTGAGACTTTAACCCCATTGTAAAAAATTTCACCTTTTTCTCTGGCCTTCCGGAGCAGAGTCACTTTATCGGTGTAATTGAACATTTTTATGAGTAATGGTCTAGGGTATTCACTTGCCTGGCGGGTTTTAAAGGGGACTCGTGGGTGCATTCAATGCCAAAAAAGGGTGTAAAAGATGTAGCCCCAAATATCTCCCTAAACCACCCCTCCAAGAATGCTATGGGGTTAGCTCCCTCACTCTGTTCAGGCATGCCTATCACTCTAACATTGCTTCTGCGATTTCTATTTTCAAATTCATCGATCCTGACCCCCTGCGTATCCATTTGTTTCTTCAAACCCGTGATTTTTTGTCTTAGCGGGAATAAAACGTCCTCAACTGTGCTTAGTCTCTCCTCTAAAGCCCTGTACACACGATCGGATTTCCTATGGTTTTTAAACCGATGGATTTTTCCATCGGAAAACCGATGAAGCTGACTTCCATCAGTCTTGCCTACGCACCATCAGTCAAAAAACCGACCGTTCCAAACGCGGTGACGTAAAACACTCAGATGAGCTAAGAAAAATTAAGTTCAATGCTTCTGAGCATGTGTCGACTTGATTCTGAGCATGCGTGGGTTTTTTAACCGATGGAATTGCCCATAGACGATCGGAATTTGCTATCGGTTTTTTATCCATCGGAAAAATTTAAAACATGTTCTTTTTTTTGACACCGATGGAAAAAAGACCGATGGGGCCCATACACGATCGGTTTGTCTGATGAAAAAAATCCATCGGACTGTTTTCATTGGTAAAACCGATCGTGTGTACGCGGCATAAAACAGTAGTTCTTTCCACAGTCTTGCTTAGCTTATCCCCCATTGAGAATAGTTCATCCTTAATGCCTTTTAGCTGGGTATCAAGGCCAGTTATTGAATCCTTACAGGCATTTATGGCATACAAAAGATCCCTCAATGTGGGCTCTTCCTCGCTTCCTGTGGGGCCACCCTCCATACTCGCCTCGGCTGGCTTAGTGGGGGTTGTTACAACAGTTACAGTGCTGGTTTTTCCTCCCCCTGACCGTTTAGTACTCACTGTTTTTGCGCTGGATGTTGCTGCTGGGTTTGCCAGTACCTGGCCCCTGCCCTGGCTTTCTTTCTCGTACATCACGGGACACAGAGCGACATAGTCATTACTAATGGGTTATATAGATACCGTCAGGTGCTGGCACTGGCAACTTCCAAAACCGGAAGTACCCTCCCCTATATAAGCCCCTCCCATCCGGGAGCACCTCAGTTTTTTGCCAGTGTCTAAGGTGTTGGCCAAGAAGAAACATGTGTTTTTCACTGAGCTTGCGTACAGGTTCTTTTGGGCCTCAGTAAGCTATTCCGGATCCGACCAAAAAAGCTTCATAGCTAAACGGTCGGTACCCGGGCCTTGCAGAGAAGAGCAAGGTTTTGCCTGTAATGCTTCTCTTAGGAGAGCTGGACCCTGGGATCCAGAGCTCTGGTCATACCCACGACCAAGATGTTTTCTGTGCAGGGTGCTATACAGGTCCAGGGGAGTGGAATCCTTGGGAACCCGGTCCCTGAAGGTTTGATTACAATGCCTGCCGTGATAGGTGAAGTTTGGGCTTTTGTGGACCAAACAAAGTCCTGCGGCGGGGAACAGGTAAGTGGGGGCCCCCAGGAACTTGGTTCTATTGGGGGACCCCCAAGCCTAATTTGTCTTTCTGTCTGTTACCTAATGGTATTCCCGCAAAATTCTGTGCATGCCTGTAACTACTAAAAAAATGTAATAATTTTTAATGGTGGTCAAGAAAAAAAAATAATATTTTTTTTTTTATATATTTAATATATTAGACTGCGGTACCTGTGTTTGTCCACTAGAGGCCGCTGTGGAATGTTTTCTTGTCATGTGGACTAGTTTCTTCTCAGCAGAGCAAGTCCAGGCAGATGGTGAGTTCTCTTATGGGAAACTGCTCCCTCTGCCATGTTGCAATGCTCGTCCATCCCCCGGCCTGCGGCAAAGAGGGGCCCTGGCTCTTGTCCCTAGTCTCCATTTTTCAAAATTAGCGTCTCTATATATAGAGGTGAGCCGGGAAAGGGGGCGGAGCCTGGGGGATGACGCTCTGTGTGCGCCGCAGCGCTTCTGCGCATGTGCGGTGTCATGGATATGCATTAATGTCTGTCTGCCATCTTACCTTCCTCCTCATGTGTTCATCTAGAGACCAGATCTCCTTCACCTGGCTTCCTTTATAATCTCCTCCCAGCCTGACTCCACCCCAGGCCCTATCACTGAACACTATATTAACCTGTGCACTGCAAGCCTGCTTTGCTGATCAACGTGTTTGTTAGGCATTGTGTGTTTGGGTTCCTGCCTGCCGTGTGCTACGTCTGTCTCTCTGTTACGTTATTGGCTTGTCCCCGACCATCCCTGTCTGCTCGTGACCTTTGACCTTCGGCTCGTTCTTCGTTATCCTTGTCTGCTTGTGGCCCCTGACCTTCGGCTTGTTATTCGGTTCTCTCTATCGTGTGCTGCTGCTTCCCCTTATCCTACGGGGCGTGAGCTAGGAAACTCCAGGGGCCGCGACCTGGCCCCAGCCTGCAGCGTAACATCCTCACCACTAGAGGCCCTGGAGAAGACCAGCTGGGTCTTAGACTCCGCGCCCTGGGGAATCTTGGCTCTCGCTTCCGTTGGGATCCCGGTTGTGCTCCTCTGGTCCCGCTTTCCACAACCACCCAGTTTCCTATCCACAGAAGCCAGCCATAGGGTTCACTACCTCGCGGTGCACTCCTGTCCCCCTACGGTGTGCATCTGTCACCTGGCCACAGGTGACCCTGACAGTTTGATCAGCCATGAACCCGGCTGACATCCCGCTACCCGCGGATGATCCATTGCAGGGCATAGTTTGCAGACTTGAAACCCAGGAATCGAATCAGACTCAGGTGATGCGATTCCTCCAGGATCTGGCTTCTCGCTTCGAGCAGCTTCAGGCCTCCTTGGGAACCCTGAATCCGCAACCTCAAATACAATCAGCGGCTGCACCTATTGCACCAGTCGCAGCCACACACTCGCTACAACTGCCAGCTCCGTCCCGTTTCTCTGGGGACTCCAAGGCTTGCAGGGGGTTCCTTAGCCAATGCACGATTCATTTTGAGCTCCAGCCCCAAAACTTCCTGTCTGATCGGGCTAAGGTAGCCTATATCATTTCCCTCCTCTCTGGTGAAGCTTTAGCCTGGGCAGCCCCTCTGTGGGAACTGAATGATCCAGTGGTTTCTAGCCTGTCTGGTTTCTTGAAACTTTTTCGGAATATCTTCGAAGAACCGGCTCGTGTCTCTTCAGCGGCCAGCACCCTTTTACGTCTCCGCCAAGAGTCTGCTTCTGTGGGACAGTATGCCCTTCATTTCCGCATACTGTCGGCTGAGTTGAGCTGGAACAATGAGGCCTTAGTCGCAACCTTTTTGCATGGCCTGTCTGATAGAGTGAAGGATGAATTAGCTGGAAGAACCATCCCCACTGATCTGGCCAGCGTTATCTCCTTGTGTAACCAGATCGATATTCGCTTTCAGGAGAGGACCTTAGAAAAGCAACGCCAGCCCTCCTTGGTTCTTAGTCAGCCTGAGCTCCCCTCTCTTCGACCCGTAGAGCATCTCCTACCAGCTGAGGAACCTATGCAGCTGGGTCGGACCAGGCTATCCCCCGAGGAACGTGCTAGGCGCAGAACTCTTGGTCTGTGTCTTTACTGTGGGGGCAAAGGTCATTTTCGTGACACTTGCTCTCTTTGTCCAGAAAAACGTTCGGGTCCACTTCATCTGGAAAGTGGAGTATTGGACCCAGAAATATCACCTTCCCCTTCTCGTCTTCTGCTTTCTGTGTTCCTTCATGTTGGTGCTTCTTCTCATTCGGTCTCAGCATATCTGGATTCCGGAGCCGCTGGTAATTTCATGGACTGGGAAATCGCATCGTCCATGAGACTTACTCTTTTGCCCCTCACCACGCCATTGGTGGTCTTGGCGATTGATGGTACTGTTCTCCCAGGGGGACCTATCCGCTTCCAGACCCTCCCTGTTAAGATGTCGGTAGGGACACTCCACCAGGAGTGGATATCCTTCCTTATCTTACCCAAGGCCTCAACGCCTATAATTTTGGGTCTCCCATGGTTACAGCTCCATTCTCCTCATGTGGACTGGACTACTGGACAGATCCTGGCTTGGGGTCCCTCCTGTTCCTCCTCCTGTCTACCCAAGGTTGCCCCCTGTGAATCTGAGCCGGTCATTCATTCCAGGTTGCATAACCATTTACATTTCTCTGTCCCTAACCACCCTTGGACGCACAGCCAGGCTAGCTTGTCTACAAGTCCTGCAGTCGCTACGTCTTGCGATGCGATTCAGGTAGTCGCTACACCTGACTCAGCTATTCACTCTGCCTCTGTACTAGTTATGCCAGTCCAGCCCATGCCCAGTGAGCCTCTTACTTTTTCTTGTTCGGGACATTCTGCTTGTCCTTCAGCTATTCAGCTTGACTCCGGCGACATGTCACCTTCTAACCAACCTGACTTCAGGGTTCCACTGACATCTGCCCAGTCTGATGGTCCTGTGCAAGATGACCAGTTCCCCTTTAAGGGTCTAGGGGACCCTCCTCAGATTCCTGTTGATCCTCTCATGCCCTTGCTTATTCCTAGAGAGCCTTTGGTCCTCAATAGATCTTCTTGTCATCTCCCTACCTCGTTTTCGGTCTCTGAGGATAATTTTAAGTACGAGGTTAGACAAGTTCTGGATTCTCGGCTCTGCAGAGGCATTCTTCAGTACCTTGTGCATTGGAGAGGTTTTGGTCCTGAGGAGGCGTCTTGGATCGCTGCATCTGATGTCGCTGCACCTCATCTGTTGAGAAGGTTTCATCAGAGATTTCCCTTTAAGCCTGGGTCCAGGCGGGGGAGGGCCCATAAGAGGGAGGGTACTGTCATGGATATGCATTAATGTCTGTCTGCCATCTTACCTTCCTCCTCATGTGTTCATCTAGAGACCAGATCTCCTTCACCTGGCTTCCTTTATAATCTCCTCCCAGCCTGACTCCACCCCAGGCCCTATCACTGAACACTATATTAACCTGTGCACTGCAAGCCTGCTTTGCTGATCAACGTGTTTGTTAGGCATTGTGTGTTTGGGTTCCTGCCTGCCGTGTGCTACGTCTGTCTCTCTGTTACGTTATTGGCTTGTCCCCGACCATCCCTGTCTGCTCGTGACCTTTGACCTTCGGCTCGTTCTTCGTTATCCTTGTCTGCTTGTGGCCCCTGACCTTCGGCTTGTTATTCGGTTCTCTCTATCGTGTGCTGCTGCTTCCCCTTATCCTACGGGGCGTGAGCTAGGAAACTCCAGGGGCCGCGACCTGGCCCCAGCCTGCAGCGTAACATCCTCACCACTAGAGGCCCTGGAGAAGACCAGCTGGGTCTTAGACTCCGCGCCCTGGGGAATCTTGGCTCTCGCTTCCGTTGGGATCCCGGTTGTGCTCCTCTGGTCCCGCTTTCCACAACCACCCAGTTTCCTATCCACAGAAGCCAGCCATAGGGTTCACTACCTCGCGGTGCACTCCTGTCCCCCTACGGTGTGCATCTGTCACCTGGCCACAGGTGACCCTGACATGCGGGCGTCCCAGCATGTTAAAAACCACAATTTTGTGTGGTGAGCTGGCTATGAAGTACAGAGACAGAGCTGGCAACATTTAAAAAAGGGCATACAGCAAGCGGTTGATACAGGCATCCCCTAGAAAGGCACATTAGTAGACACCAACTGTTTCTTATAGCAGCATTTATGCTAGACTATTGTCAGTAACTGGTGTATTTCGGCTGGAATACCTCAGCTTTGTGGCTTAGGAATATGCCGTCTAAAAACTCCGGGACTAGAAATTCCAGGAGGAATAGGGGGTCTCCATCGGGCTCTGAGGATCTTGGGCATGCTTTGGCTGCACCAGTCTCCCCTGAAGAATCAGAGGTTAGTGACCGTAGAGCACCCTCAGGAGTACCTGGTACTGTGGCTGTCCTCAGTTCACCTGCTCCTGTGTATGTAACAGAGGAGGTTTTTTCCTCAGCTCTGGGAGGGCTGGAAGAGAGATTGTCAGCATTGATCGCGGCTTCCCTGTCACAGGAGAAAAGCGCCCGATCTCCGTCTCCTCCCTCAGAGTGCCTGTTAACAGAGCAACAGTCCCATACAGGGATCGACCTACCTGAAGGGGATCAGGATGAGTCGGTTGTAGAGGAATCAACAGTGGAAGAGCCGTTCTCAGCATCACATGCTGAAAGGTTATGGGTTCAGTCCCTGACTAATATGGTCCGATCAGCATTTAAAATGCCACTTGCGGAGCCATCATCCACTTCTGTCTCCTCGTTGGGGTCGCTAAAAGCTCCCCAGACTGTTTGTTCCTTTCCGATCCATCCTTTACTGGAAGGGCTCATTTACCAGGATTGGGAGCATCCTGACAAAATATTTACTCCCCCTAAGAGATTTCCGGTGGTCTATCCCATGGAGGATAAGTTCATCAGAAAATGGAGGGTCCCTACAGTGGACGCAGCCATCTCTTGTGTGAATAAATCACTGACATGTCCAGTGGATAATGTCCAAATGTTCAAGGACCCAATAGATAAAAAATTGGAGTCCTTATTAAAATCTGCTTTTTCTACAGCAGGATTGGTGACACAACCAGCAGTGGCAGCTATTGGGGTCTGCCAAGCAGTGAAGGATCAGTTGAAACAGGTCTTAAGGGACTTGCCAGATCAGCAGGCTCTTGCCCTAGCCGATCTACCTAGAGCCTTATGCTTTGCGGTGGACGCTATAAAGGATTCAATCCATCAGGCCTCCGCCTTACGCTGTCTGTAGTACATATGCGCAGGCTTCTATGGCTCAAAAACTGGTCTGCTGAAGCTCCCTGTAAAAAATTGCTGGTCAGCTTCCCATTTCATGGTGAACGCTTATTCGGGGAAGACCTGGACAAATATATCCAGAGAATTTCCAGCGGTAAAAGTACACTTTTGCCGGTTAAAAATAGAGTTAGAGGTCCCTCTTTTAAGAGGCCGGCTTCTCCAGTCCCTAGGACATCGGCTGTGAAACAGTTCCGACGGCCTCCTCGGTCAAATCCCGGAGGTAAAAATCAGGGACAATTGCAGGGTAACAAGAAGCCCTGGAGCAGGAGAGGTACAAAACCTCCCCCAAAGTCAAATGCATGAAGGGTTGCCCCCACTCAATCGGGTGGGGGGAAGACTTCAGTTGTTCACAGAGACCTGGCGGGACACGATCAGAGACAGATGGGTGCTCTCCGCAGTAAATCTGGGATACAAATTGGAGTTAAAAGACTCCCCTCCTTCCCACTTTATAAGGTCAAATGTGCCAAGGGATCCCCAGAAGAGAGGATCCCTCCTGTTGGCACTTGAACAATTATTGCTCCAAGCAGTAATTATAGAGGTTCCCCTGGAAGAATGGGGGTTCGGGTTTTACTCAAACCTCTTTACAGTCCCGAAGCCAAACGGGGACGTGAGGCCCATATTAAATCTAAAAGGGCTAAACAAATTCCTACATATCAGGACTTTCCGGATGGAGTCGATCCGGTCGGTGGCCACTGCCCTACAAGGGGAGGAATGGTTAGCCTCGATCGACATCAAAGATGCTTATTTGCACATTCCCATCTTTCCAGCCCACCAAAAATTTCTACGCTTTGCGGTAGAAGGGCGCCATTTTCAGTTCAGAGCCTTACCCTTCGGTCTGGCCACAGCACCACGAGTGTTCACAAAAATTCTGGCCCCATTATTGGCCAATCTAAGAACACGAGGTGTAACGATAATGGCATATCTAGACGACTTGTTGCTGATAGACCACTCAGTGGAAAAACTAGAAGTGGTTGTTCACGAGACAATCAAGTATCTGGAATATCACGGTTGGATTATCAACCGAGACAAGTCAGCCCTAAAACCAGTCAAAAGTCTGGAATACTTGGGGCTAAGGCTGGATTCAGACCAGAGAAAAATTTTCTTGCCTCAAGAAAAGGGGTCGTCTTTGAGAGATTTGATCCACTTAGTGGGTTCAAAAAGACAGCCATCCATACGCCTGTGCATGAGGCTGCTGGGAAAAATGGTGGCATCATTCGAAGCAGTACCCTACGGTCAATTTCATTCAAGGAATTTGCAAAGGGCCATACTGTCAGCCTGGAACAAAAAAGTTCAGGCTCTGGACTTACCAATGTCCTTGTCCCCTTCCGTTCGCAAGAGCCTCTGCTGGTGGTTGGTTCCCCAGAATCTGGAAAGAGGGAAATCCTTCAGTCCGATTTCCTGGAAGGTGGTCACTACAGATGCCAGCCTTATAGGCTGGGGAGCAGTACTGGAGCAATGGTCTCTCCAGGGCAGATGGTCGGATGCGGAAAAGGCCCTGCCCATCAATCTCTTAGAGATACGAGCAGCCCGGTATGCCCTAGTAGCATGGACATCCAAACTCCAAGGGTCCCCTGTCAGAATTCAATCAGACAATGCCACAGCAGTGGCATATATCAATCATCAGGGGGGCACCAGGAGTCGTGCAGCCCAGAGGGAAGTAAATTACATCCTGAGATGGGCAGAAAGATATGTCCCAGCCATATCTGCGGTATTCATTCCAGGAGTGGAGAATTGGAAGGCGGACTTTCTAAGTCGCCAACAATTATGCCCAGGGGAATGGTCCCTTCATCCCGAGGTTTTCCGGACAATATGTCAGTGGTGGGGAACACCGGATGTAGATCTGCTAGCATCCAGATTCAACACAAAAGTGGACAGGTTTGTCTCTTGGACAAGGGATCCCCTAGCTTGCGGCTCGGATGCCCTAGTGTTCCCTTGGGATCAGTTCAAGCTGATATATGCATTCCCACCGCCACAATTGTTACCTCGATTACTCCGCAGAATCAGGGTAGAAAAGAAACCAGTGATTCTGGTGGCTCCAGCGTGGCCCCGAAGAGCATGGTACGCGGAGATTGTAAAGATGTCTGTGGGGAGTCCTTGGACCCTCCCACATCGTCCGGACCTGCTTTCGCAAGGACCGATATACCACCCTTCCTTACCAGCCCTAGGTTTGACGGCCTGGCTATTGAAGCCCACATTCTAAAAAAGAGAGGGCTCTCTAATGCTGTGGTATCTACCATGATCAATGCCAGGAAGCCGGTATCCAGGCAGATCTACTATAGAATCTGGAAGGCGTACATCGCCTGGTGTGAGGCCAAGAAATGGCATCCACGTAAATACGTAATAGGTAGGATTCTGGACTTCCTACAATGGGCTGTAGATAGGAAGCTTGCCTTGAGTACTATCAAGGGTCAGATTTCGGCCTTGTCAATATTTTTTCAAAGGCCCTTGGCTTCGCATTCACTAGTCAAAGCCTTTATACAAGGAGTGATGCGTATTAGTCCTCCGGTTAATATTCCCATATGTCCATGGGATCTAAACTTGGTTCTGTCGGTTTTACAGAAACAACCATTTGAACCATTACAGCATATTTCCTTGGTGCTTCTCACCAGGAAATTGATTTTTCTAGTAGCCATTTGTTCGGCTAAAAGAGTGTCGGAATTAGCAGCTATGCCCTGTAAAGAGCCATATCTGGTTATCCATAAGGACAGAGTAGTATTACGTCCTCAGCCAGCCTTTCTTCCTAAGGTGGTATCAAGGTTTCATTTGAACCAAGATGTGGTTCTTCCTTCTTTTTTCCCCAAACCTACTTCGGTAGAGGAAAAGTTATTGCATTCTTTGGATGTAGTAAGAGCAGTTAAAGCTTATCTAAAAGCCACTGCTCAGATTCGCAGAACGGATACTTTGTTTATTCTGCCGGAAGGCCCCAGAAAGGGTCAGGCAGCGTCAAAATCTACTTTAGCCAAGTGGATTCGACAGGTCATTATGCAAGCTTATGGCTTGAGAAGGAGACCGCCTCCGTTCAAAGTTAGAGCGCACTCCACGAGAGCAGTTGGAACTTCATGGGCAGTGCATCACCAGGCCTCCCTGGCTCAAATCTGTAAGGCCGCAACATGGTCTTCAGTACACACGTTTACTAGGTTCTACCAGGTGGACGTTAGAAGTCAGGAGGATGTCGCCTTTGGGCGCAGTGTGTTGCAGGCCGCAAAAGATCCTCATGTCTGATAGCGCTCAGCTTATATATGGTGTATCCCCCCCCTCATTTGGCATTGCTTTAGGACATCCCATTAGTAATGACTATGTCGCTCTGTGTCCCGTGATGTACGAGAAAGAAAATAGGATTTTTATAACAGCTAACCTGTAAAATCCTTTTCTTGGAGTACATCACGGGACACAGAGCTCCCGCCCCTCTTTGGGGACACTTATTGCTTTGCTACAAAACTGAGGTGCTCCCGGATGGGAGGGGCTTATATAGGGGAGGGTACTTCCGGTTTTGGAAGTTGCCAGTGCCAGCACCTGACGGTATTCTATATAACCCATTAGTAATGACTATGTCGCTCTGTGTCCCGTGATGTACTCCAAGAAAAGGATTTTACAGGTAAGCTGTTATAAAAATCCTATTTTTCCTGTCCGATGAGGGTCCTGTTTGTGCTGGCTGTTGATGAATCCCCTTTGCTGGTGACAGGGTAGTTCGGGCGAAGCGCTCCTGCTTTGCTGCTGCTGCTGTTGCTTGTTGGCTGGTTCTTTACAGAGCGGGTAACAAGGGTTCCTTCCTGAAGTGGTTGGTGCTGGGTTGACTGCTCCTCTGCTCCTTGCCTCCTGGACATAATAGAGGGATGGCTTTATACAAGTTTGTGCAGAGTATTACACGCCTCTATTTCACTATAGCAATGATAGTCAGTGGTATTCAATAATGAACAGTCAATATGCGACTAAAAGCTGTTATTGGACTGGCAGGGAAGGGGTTAAAGCTATTATTGGAGGATTGGGGGATAGGGACGGTGGAGGAGGACAGGTATCACTTTTAATGGATGTCACCTAGTAGCTTTGCACTGTGTATTGTACACCATGGCTATGTCCTTTCCTCAGTACATCCCCTGTGCACCCCTTGTGGTCTGTGTCCGCCTCACACACCGCCCCAACACACCACCCCCCCGGTCCCTGCGGTCAGGTGGTGAAGATCGCGAGATCACTGGCGGCTCCGTATGCTGTGGAGCCTTCAATCCGACAGACCAGTGGAACACCAGCGTAGGCGCAATGAAGAGCGATGACAGGCTCTGTACACAGCGGTGTCCTGTGCAGTGAGACTCAAGTCCAGGTACTCCCCTCAGTGCAGTCTGCTCCTCAGTGGGGATAAGGTCAAAGGACAAAGCGGGGCTCGCACAGGGGCTCAAACAGTGTTCAGTGGTAACAAGCGGTGGCGAGGTTGTGGTGCTGCGAGTCCCAAACTAGGCATGCTGGTCCGGCATAGTCTTCAGTCAGAGGGGGGGGGGGTGTGGAGTGGAGGATCTCACTCACTCACGCTGACACTCTCACTCCGCTCCTGCATCCGACCACGCCTCCTAGCAAGCAGTTTGATCCTTGGTATACCTTGGTTGAAGGCACACAACCCTCACATTGAGTGGCTTACAGGAGATATCTCTTTTTCATCCAACTACTGCCAGATGCATTGTTTTCCGAAAAAGACTGTTAACACTGCTCCTCTCCTTGGTATACATCCTGACCTTGAAACTATGAAATTGGTTCCTGTTGCCCATCTTGAATACTTGGATGTGTTTAACTAGAAAAGTGCAGATACCCTTCCTCCCCATAGGACCTATGATTTTACTATCAAACTTTTACCAAGGGCCAAGATTCCATTCATCAAATCCATCCTGTCTCTGAGCCTGAACTAGAAGCCATACGTAAATATACAGAGGAAAGCCTGGAAAAAGGGTTTATCTGGCCTTCTACCTCACCGGCAGTTGCCGGTATTTTCTTAGTTGAGAAGAAAGATCATTCCTTGAGGCAAGGGCGTTGCTAGGTCTACAAAAGATCTGGGGCTAGAGCCCATAGCAGCGAAATAAAGAACGTCATACGCTTGGGCGGGCATACACAAGTATATAATATGTATGTGTGTGTGTGTGTGTATATATATCATTTCATCAGTGTCCCCAGAGAGCCTCCCCCTTACATTGGGGTCACCAGAGAGCTTGTCGTGTTACCTGCCACAAGATGCAGCTTGTCACTTGCCATGTCACCTACATAGTAGTTACATAGTAGGCGAGGTTGAAAAAAGACACAAGTCTATCAAGTCCAACCTATGTGTGTGATTATATGTCAGTATCACATTGTATATTCCTGTATGTTGTGGTCGTTCAGGTGCTTAGCTAATAGTTCTTTGAAACTATCAATGCCCCCCCGATGAAACCACCACCTGTGGAAGGAAATTCCACATCCCTGCAACTCTTACAGTAAAGAACCCTCTACGTAGTCAAAGGTTAAACCTCTTTTCTTCTAATTTTAATGAGTGTCCACGTGTCTTGTTAAAGTGGAGTTCCACCCAAAAATGGAACTTCCGCTTTTCGGAACCCTCCCCCCCTCCGGTGACACATTTGGCACCTTTCAGGGGAGGAGGGGGGGTGCAGATACCTGTATAAAACAGGTATTTGCACCACTTTCGGGTATTGACACCCGCGGGAGTCACGCCCCTTCACGCCACCCCGCCGCTGTCTCCTGGGAAACACACTGTTCCCAGGAGAGAGCGGGGACCAGTGACGGCATGTGGCTCGCGCATGCGCAGTATAGATCTGGGCAGTGAAGCCGCAAGGCTCCCTCACCGAGGATGGCGGCGGCAGCATCCGAGGACCGAGCGATTGCTCAGCCTCATTTGCTGACATCGTGGGCACGCTGGACAGGTAAGTGTCCATTTTTTTAAAGTCAGCAGCTGCAGTATTTGGTGCCCAGAACTGGACAGCATACTCCATCTGCGGCCTCTTGGGGGAAATGAGGGGGGAAATTATCACTTTATCCTTGGAGTTAATCCCTTTTAAATGCAAGCCAATATTCTCCTTGCTTTGTTAGCAGCAGCTTGGCATTGCATGCCATTGCTGAGCCCATCATCTACTAGGACCCCCACCTGCCATCAGATGCGGATTGTTACATACAGAGAGGCTAGTGTATACACCCGAAAAGGCATGACTTTGTTGTACAGTGAAAAAAAAGTATCAAAGTAAAACATTTCTGTGGGGGTAGGGGTGGCAGCAGTGGTGTTGAGGGGAAGGGGTGACAGCGGCGGTGTTGAGGGGAAGGGGTGACACCACCAATCTCAACCCTATCCCCCCAATCACCTCTTATGTAGAGGTGATGTGGGAGGGTTGGGATGAGATCTGCGGTGGTTGGGGGGGATGGGATCAGTAAGAGGCAGAGGTGGTGGAGGTTGGGATCGATTGCACTGCAATTTGTCACTTACGTACCGTCAATTAATGGATTCCCCCTCAGAAATCTGTCATTGTGCCTCCTGGGATAATTGCCTCATGGGGACTCCACGCAGTCGCAGAGCAGAGGGGAGAGCTCCTCCCCCTTCACTCGATTGGTGTCAGCTGACTTTATTTTCAATGTCCGCTCCCGTCTCCCTACATTCTCTCTGACTCTGGATAGGCGAGCCGGGGGCGGTCCCAAGTCTCAGCGCTGCCACTGCTTTCTCTCCCCTCAGCAGTCAGAATGAATGTACAGGCGGCGGGCCTCAGTACCACAGCCAGAATGGGTGAGCGGGCAGGCTCCTCACACTGGCGGGCGGGCAGCCTCTCACACTGGCAAATGGGCCGGCAGCGTGTCCCTCACACTGGCAGGCGGGCGGGTGGCAGGCCCCTCTGAAGTGGCGGAACTGCAGGGCCCAGTTGCAAGCGCGACTGCTGTGACCCTGATAATTCCACCACTGTGTAAACAGCACAGGGTTGTGTTCAGTGATAGGGGATCTAGTTGGTTATTCATTCCCTGCAAAGTTAGGAATGAAAATAACTAGTTCCCTTGTAAAAGCAGCACACAGTACAAACATAAACACGTGTTAGGCACATATATATCCCCTTGGTCACTCACTAGAGGTTAACCGCTTCCTGCCCAGTGTCATTAGTACAGTGACAGTGCCAGTGCATACTATTAGCACTGATCACTACAATAATTTCACTGGTGATGTCAGCGGCAGTTACGTAGTTCCCACAAAGTGTCAGATTTTCTCGCTATAAGTCACCATTACTAGTATAACAAAATAAATAAATTCCAGTATATATCCCATAGTTTGTAGATGCTATTACTTTCACACAAACCAATCAATTTACAGGCAGTCCCTGGGTTACAAACAAGATAGGTTCTGTAGGTTTGTTTTTAAGTTGAATTTGTATGTACGTTGGTGCAGGTAAACTTTTTAAATGTAACTCCAAACTAAAAAAAAATATTTAAGCTTTTTGAATAGCATAGGGAAGGGTCAACACGCCTGTAGCGTTTGTTTTGCTGCCTGTGCTACTGTTCAGAAGGCTTCACCTCACTTTCTTTCCATGTGACAATTGGATTTTGAAAATTTTTGATTGTTGTGGAAACAAGGATTGGTGATAAAGCTTCAATGCAGACACCTTTTCCCATGATAACTCTTATGTCGTGTACACACGATCGGTTTTACAAATGAAAACAGTCCGATGGACTTTTCTCATCGGACAAACCGATCGTGTATGGGCCCCATCGGTCTTTTTTCCATCGGTGAGAAAAAAATAGAACAGGTTTTAAATTTATCCGATGGGAAAAAAAACGATAGCAAATTCCGATCATCTGTGTGGAACTCCATCGGACAAAAAACCCACGCATGCTCAGAATCAAGTCGACGCATAGAAGCATTGAACTTCATTTTTCTCAGCTTGTCTGAGTGTTTTACGTCACGGCGTTTGGGACGGTCAGATTTTTGACTGATGGTGTGTAGGCAAGACTGATGGAAATCAGCTTCATCGGATTTCCGATGGAAAAATCCATCGGATTAGAATCCATAGGAAATCCGATCGTGTGTACAGGGCTTTACAGGAGTGAATTTCCCTTCCTCTCACTTCCCGTTGTCTACCTCTATTTGTAAGTGTAGAGCTACCCCCGCAGGAGCCACTTGAATTATGTTGATTCCCTACTCTGCCTCTTCAACCCCAAGAACAGACTCAACCCCACTGGCACACCTGGTAGTAGTGTAAATACCACAGTAAAGAACACAGGTTATGGTGAAATCAGAAAGTAACTTTTATCGTGCACCTGCTTAAAGAGAATGAAACAAACCGTCACAGTAATATAAGGCAGTAAGCAAGCATAATAAAGTATAACAAAAGACAAAAGTTACAGGAAAAATAAACAGGATCAGGTTTGTCTGCTCTTGGGCCTGGTTCACACAGGGGCGACTCCTCAGGCAACTCGGTCGCCTGAGGAGTCGCGTCCCGGTCTGTGCTATGGAACCATTCTAATAGGAGCGACCTGAGTCGCTCCAACTTAGAAAAAGGTTCCTGTACTACTTTTGGGGGCGACGCAGGGCGACTTGCATTGACTTCTATACAGAAGTCATTATGCAAATCGCCTCGGCGGGTGTCTCAAGTCGTCTTGAGATCGCGCCGCCGAGGTCGCCCCCGAAGTCGTGCCGCCCCTGTGTGAACCGGGCCTTAGGGGACTCCTTTTCATGAAATGGCCCCAAAAGCAGAGGTAAACACATGAGAATAAACAAGAACCAGAGAATGTAACATTAACTCCAATATAGAGCACCTGACAACCTCAATTGAATTGGGCTATATTAGTCCAGGCAGGAGGAGGGTAGAGGAATGACCTTGTTTTGTCTGTCAATCCTCTCCCTTGTTTACCGCAGCACTACAGTCCCAGCAAGCCTGCTTAACCACAATACCTGACCCAGTGCCCTGAATCAACCACCAGTGTGGATCCACTTGTAAGTGATTAATGTCCTGAACACAGATGGGGCGTTAGGTGAATTTATGGCAGTTTTCTTATTGATCTCCTGTCACAAGGTAAACACAGTACATCTAGGAGGGCTTGGCGTGCAACAAGTATTGTAGTCCTCTAATGTAGTGGATAAGGGTGTGCACTGTCAGGCAGGGTGTACCAAGAAAAGCAGAGCAGCAGAGATTATTCAGAGTTCTGGCTTAGTATTGTGCGGAATCCCTCTCACCGACTCCAGAGGCCCAGGGAGAAGATTAGTGGTGCCGGTCCGTATGAGTGCCGATTGACACCTCCTCCCAGGAACATTGCGCACTGATCACGATGCCTGGGGATGCACTCTGGATCCTCCTTTAGCTCTGGATGCCCGCCGCCGACTCCTTGGCTGTGAAATGGCGTGATCCCCCAGATCTAAGGCCACAGTACTCTGTTCCTTCATCCAGACTCCCATCTCCCTCGTGGTAGCTCTGGCTTCCTCCCAGGAAACCCCTAGGGTCAAACTTCCCCAATGAAGCAGTGCTTCCGGGGATGTGTAGTTCTCTGTGGGTCAATTAGAATCAAGCAGTCTGTGCTGCAAACTCCATCTCCCAGAATTCCTTGTAACTCTCTTCCAGTCCCCCTTTTATAGACCGACTCGACTCTGCCTATGAAAAACCAGGGGAAAGGGAAGAGTAGGCTGTCCTGCCTGGGAACATGTCTGTGAGGAGAAAAAGCGAGGGGGGGGGAAAGTCCCTCGTTTAGAGCTGACAGACTGTGTCGGTGCTCAATGAGAAACCTGGCCAGCTTAGCAATGTAGTGAGTATACAGAGCAACCGCTACAAGTATGTAAGTAGGATGTACAGGTCCTTCTCAAAAAATTAGCATATTGTGATAAAGTTCATTATTTTCTGTAATGTACTGATAAACATTAGACTTTCATATATTTTAGATTCATTACACACAACTGAAGTAGTTCAAGCCTTTTCTTGTTTTAATATTGATGATTTTGGCATACAGCTCATGAAAACCCAAAAATCCTATCTCAAAAAATTAGCATATTTCATCCGACCAATAAAAGAAAAGTGTTTTTAATACAAAAAAAGTCAACCTTCAAATAATTATGTTCAGTTATGCACTCAATACTTGGTCGGGAATCCTTTTGCAGAAATGACTGCTTCAATGCGGCGTGGAATGGAGGCAACCAGCCTGTGGCACTGCTGAGGTGTTATGGAGGCCCAGGATGCTTCGATAGCGGCCTTAAGCTCATCCAGAGTGTTGGGTCTTGCGTCTCTCAACTTTCTCTTCCCAATATCCCACAGATTCTCTATGGGGTTCAGGTCAGGAGAGTTGGCAGGCCAATTGAGCACAGTAATACCATGGTCAGTAAACCATTTACCAGTGGTTTTGGCACTGTGAGCAGGTGCCAGGTCGTGCTGAAAAATGAAATCTTCATCTCCATAAAGCTTTTCAGCAGATGGAAGCATGAAGTGCTCCAAAATCTCCTGATAGCTAGCTGCATTGACCCTGCCCTTGATAAAACACAGTGGACCAACACCAGCAGCTGACATGGCACCCCAGACCATCACTGACTGTGGGTACTTGACACTGGACTTCAGGCATTTTGGCATTTCCCTCTCCCCAGTCTTCCTCCAGACTCTGGCACCTTGATTTCCGAATGTACTTTGGACCACTGAGCAACAGTCCAGTGCTGCTTCTCTGTAGCCCAGGTCAGGCGCTTCTGCCGCTGTTTCTGGTTCAAAAGTGGCTTGACCTGGGGAATGCGGCACCTGTAGCCCATTTCCTGCACACGCCTGTTCACGGTGGCTCTGGATGTTTCTACTCCAGACTCAGTCCACTGCTTCCGCAGGTCCTCCAAGGTCTGGAATCGGTCCTTCTCCACAATCTTCTTCAGGGTCCGGTCACTTCTTCTCGTTGTGCAGCGTTTTCTGCCACACTTTTTCCTTCCCACAGACTTCCCACTGAGGTGCCTTGATACAGCACTCTGGGAACAGCCTATTCGTTCAGAAATTTCTTTCTGTGTCTTATCCTCTTGCTTGAGGGTGTCAATGATGGCCTTCTGGACAGCAGTCAGGTCGGCAGTCTTACCCATGATTGCGGTTTTGAGTAATGAACCAGGCTGGGAGTTTTTAAAAGCCTCAGGAATCTTTTGCAGGTGTTTAGAGTTAATTAGTTGATTCAGATGATTAGGTTAATAGCTCGTTTAGAGAACCTTTTCATGATATGCTAATTTTTTGAGATAGGAATTTTGGGTTGTCATGAGCTGTATGCCAAAATCATCAATATTAAAACAAGAAAAGGCTTGAACTACTTCAGTTGTGTGTAATGAATCTAAAATATATGAAAGTCTAATGTTTATCAGTACATTACAGAAAATAATGAACTTTATCACAATATGCTAATTTTTTGAGAAGGACCTGTACATTTGTAAGTAGGATGTTTGTAACTCAGGGACTACCCCTACACTTTTTGGGATTTTTTTGACCAAAGTCATGTAGCAGAATACATTTTGGCCATTTTTTTTTATTTTTTATTATGGGATATCTTTTATAGCAGAAAGTAAAAAATAGTTTTCTTTCAAAATTGTCGATCTTTTTTCGCTTATAGAGCAAAAAATAAAATAAAAAACACCAAAAGAAAGCTCTATTTGTGGGGAAAATATAATATAAATTTATTTTGGGTACAGTGTTGCATGACTGCGCAATTGTCAGTTAAAGTAACAGTGGCAAAAAGCAAAATATCTTCCGGAGGTCAAGTGTTTAAATAATGTGCCTGGGACGTGGCACATTATCTGACTGTGACCTGGTGTATCTGTGCGATGTATATACAGTAACCTACAATGGCAAAAATTACATTTCCAAAGAAACATAAATGGTATTTAACCACTTTGACTTTAGGGCAATGTTTTCAATTTTTTTTACATACCGTATGTAAAAATCTGTATTTTTGGCTATAAACCTTAACTTACTCTTACTTAAAACCCCCAGAGCATTATATTACATATTCTGAAAGCAGAGGTCTGGTAGAATAAGAAGATAGTATTTGCAATTTTTTTATGTTGTATGATATTTTGGCAAGTGTTTATCAAATGCATATTTTCAGGAAAAAATATAAACAAAAGTATTTTAGTGCAAACACACACAATACAACACCATATGTTTTGGTAAAAAAGCTAGGGTTGTATCAACTAAATAGTCAACATGTCAAGTTTTAAAATTTGTGTCTGATATTGCAAAAATCTATGGTACCCCAAACAACTCCATAGTGCGATGCTTTTGTAGCACACAGATCCTTTTCCCTGCTTACCTCCACAAGCAGAATGGGACACACCATGCCACAAGCCCAGTATCCTCCTGATAAAAGAGGGTGAGCAGTGCTATCTGTTTTGGGTCCTGCAGCGAGTTACCTCCTTCCGTTGGTTCTCTTCCCTAGAGTGTAGGGAAAAGTCTATTCTCTCTCTTTGTATTCAATAAGGTCATTGTCCAGACAATATTAAACCCAATAAAGAAAGGTTTATTTTGCTTGTGTAGAAACTCGATAGGAAAGTTGGAGATAGAGAATTTTAACAGGGAGGCAGGTTCAGGCATGCGGGACCTAACTGTCATTTATCTCCACTCAGTCAATAGTGGGTTTTGCTCACTCGGATAGTCCCCTCTCAAGGTCCTAGCAGCCGGTGTGGAGCACGAGCATTCACTTTAAATTTCCTAAGGATACGATCAGGATATGAACTTCTGAATCTCGAACTTCCCAGCACTTGTAACACTTGAGACCTTAGGAGCCAGTGGGCACGTTACAAGGCTTTTGGCGGATTATGGAATCCTTCCCTCTGATAGGCAACCAGGCCTCTCCCGAGACAGTGACTTCCCTCACCGATCCCCGCGGACAGGTCCTCCCCTGGTTTCCTCTCCTTCAGAGCAGGTCACCCCCAATTGGGCACCCTGG
This sequence comes from Rana muscosa, assembly GCA_029206835.1. Taxonomy (NCBI): domain Eukaryota; kingdom Metazoa; phylum Chordata; class Amphibia; order Anura; family Ranidae; genus Rana; species Rana muscosa. Next base: position 15,084,323 of record CM055124.1, on the reverse strand, counting down.
GACTCCTCTTCTAATGTAGGCCTCAGCTAAAGGTGCTGGGCCTACCTGGAACGATGCAGCCTCGGGCCGAAGGTGCCCAGGGCTGAAAACACCCACACGTACCCCTGGCCATGAGGGCCACCGAAGGTGGGGTACGTGCCTAGGACCAAGGGGTCCTCTTGATCACCTCCAAACTCCGGACCTAATGACGTCTGCCCCTTAAGTACCCTCTCCCGGCATGCACAGCGGGTAGACCACGCCCACTGCAGGCTGCCGAGAGAGGACACCCAATCGCGCTGCAATGCTACCTGTGGTTCAACCTGAGACCTGGGCGACAGCGGCACCCATAGGTCAAAGGGAACTTGTACTGACAGGCAACACCACAACAAAGCAGAAACCAATTTAAAGAATTCAAACGGCCTGAGCCTAACTATTTGCTCAGGCTACCCCTTAAATTTAGGCATAGCGACCCCAATTATGGGGGGTCCGCTACACATTAAAAGCCTTTATTACTCTTCAGGTTAGAGATGACTGTGAGCTCTGTGCTAGTATTATTGCACCCACTCCAATGTTTATGGTGATACCTCACATGTGTGTAGGTTTCAGGTGTAGTGGTGAGAAGGGGATTGCAGGCATAGGGGTGACAGGAAGGAGCAGGGATGTTGGTGCAGTGGTAGTGAGGGGGGTGGGTGCAGGTGCAGTAGTGCATCCAAAAGGAGCTGTCAGCTGTAACTCTAGATGCTGTCCTCCCTGCCAGCAGCAGGTGTCGGGTGGGGTTTAGTGATGGATGCTGCCATGCTAGAGACTTTAGTGTAGCGGGGTATTCCCCTTTAATACAGAGAGACTACATCTCCCAGTACATCTTGCAGCACCCAGGGTGCATTGCTCCAGAACAGAGACTGCTGGGGCAGACTTTATAAAGGGGAGGCAGAGTTTTGTTCGGTCTCTTTGGACACCCCCTCTCCTAGCAAGATGATCTCTGTGCTGAACTGCTGTATGCACAAGGCCTGAAGCCTGGGCCTTGTGCACTTTTCCAAAGAGCCCCTCTGCCAGCCTAGCTGAACCTTAGAGACATCTTCTCCCCCTTGCTGCAGTACACCAGGAGGACTGAAGACTTGGATGTCGGTGGATTCCTGTTCCTAGACGAATCGGCGGAGGAAACGGACTTGGACTTGTTCGGGTGGTGAGAGCTGTTTAGAGACAGATACTTTATCTTTACTATTCGTTTGGATTACAAAGTTGTTCTTCAAGTGCACCACCGAAAGATTGCTAGTGAATATTGTTTCACTGAACTTTCATTTAGATCAGTCAGGCCTGACTGCATAGGTAGACATTGCTGGGTGTTAGTCTACCCATGAGGGGAAGTAGCTGTAAAAAGGCAGCGCTAGAGTTGCATAGCAATACTTTATTATGCTGATTACTCTGTTTATCTTTATTACTGTTTATTGCAGGGATCTGCAACTTGTTATACTGTTATTTAATTACTTGCCCATTAGCATCAGTAAAATATCTGGGTAAAGTACATTTGGTGTCAGTTTCGCTTACTTTAATAGGAGTTTTAAAGTATATTCTGTGTATGTTTGTTTATAGGACTGTGTCACCAACAGTTGCGGTCACGTGGTCCTATCCCACTATCACTAGCTGTGCCACGGGAGGTTAGAGCCGATTGCCAGGGGTTGACAGCGGTGCACTACAGGGCCCAAAACAAAACCAGCAGCCCTCTTAACTGGGGGTAGCGCTACATTAGTGTCTGTGTAAAACTCAGCAGAAGTCAGAGGGTAGAGAGGTGGTGTGAGCTGATGGGGCCAAAAACTAGATAGTCTTGTCCCATTGCAACTCACTCTGTGGCTGTGTGAACCACTTTGGATGCGCTTCTTGCTGGATATGTCTGTTGTGAATGGCACTATTCCTCGCATTATCATTGCCATTGTGTTGCACTACATTGAAAAAAAAAAATGGTGCAGGTATATTCTTTTATGCACTGCAGGTTAAAATGTATGGGATGCCTTAACAAAACGTGCCTTAATGTCCAAAAATGCAGCACTAATGCAATGGACAGTCTGAAAGGCTTATGTCAAACTAGCAATCTTGCTGCTGGCAACAATTCTACAGTAGTGATGAGCCGAACACCCCCGGGTTCGGTTCGCACCAGAACCCGCGAACGGACCGAAAGTTCGCACGAACTTTCGAACCCTATTAAATACAATGGATGCGAACGTTCGAAATCTAAAGTGCTAATTATAACGACTATTATGCATGTTATTGTCCTAAAAAGGGTTTGGGAACCCGGGTTCTACACCAGGGGACATACAGCATATCAATCCAAAAAAGTTTTAAAAAACGGCAGTTTTTCGGGAGCAGTCATTATAATGATGCATAACGTGAAAAAAAAAAAAGTCAAATATTCCTTTAAATATCGTACCTGGGGGGGGGTGTCTAAAGTATGCCTGTGAAGTGCCACGTGTTTCCCGTGTTTAGAACTGTCCCTGCACAAAATTACATTTCTAAAGGAAAAAAAGCCATTTAAAACTGCTTGCGGCTTTAATGTAATGTCTGGTCCCGGTAATATGGATGAAAATCTTTAAGAAAAATGGCATATCTACCCCATCACCCCCCCCCCCTACCCCAGCCCATTACTAGCCCCTTTGGGTCTTGTATGGATATTAAGGGAAACCCCGCAGACAAAATAAAAAAGGCCCTATATACTCTGAACAGCCGTATACAGGCGGTGCATATAAGACAGGGACTGTAGGTTTGTTCTTATGTAGAATCTGTTTTTAATTTTGAACAGGTACATTGTTTAAGTGTAGCTCCAGCCAAGAAATCTATTTTTAAGCTTTTTGGAAAACATAGGGAAGGGTTATCACCCCTGTAACATTTGTTTTGCTGTCTGTGCAGTGTGCACCTGTTCAGAACAGTTCACCTCACTTTCCGTCCTAACGACAAATGTTTTTTGAAAATTTGGGTTTTTTATTGAAACAAGAATTGGTGATAAAGCATCAGTGGAGAGGAGACACTTTTTTTCCCATATTAACTCTTACAGGAGAGAATTTGCCTTCCTAGGGGTAGATTTCCTCTCACTTCCTGTTGTATCCTTCCGTTTGCAAGGAGGAGTCGTTTGTAAGTTGGATGTTTGAAAGTAGGGGCCTGCCGTATATACTCAGCTGAAATTTGCCCCTTACATGTTGGTGTTGCCACAACACTGTGAGCCCTCACAGTTACTCTTGGTGGGCGCAGGAATGGGCCCTGCTGTGAATTATTAGATCAAGAATTGTAATTACATGCCCCTGTTAAACAGGGGCATAAAAATTGGGCCTTAGGCACTGGTGACACAACACTGCAACCGCTCACAGATACTGTACTTGGAGCACAGCAATGAGCCCTGTTGCAAAGTATTGCATCAAAAATTGTAATTACACGCCCCTGTTAAACAGGGGCTGAAAAATTGGGCCTTAGCCACTGGTGCTGGTGCCACGACACTGCAACCTCTCCCAGATACTCTAGTTGGAGTGCAGGAATGAGCCATGCTGCAAAGCATTGCATAAAAAAATTGTAATTACATGCCCCTGTTAAACAGGGGCTGAAAAATTGGACCTTAGCCACTGGTGGCGGCACCCAGAAACAAAAATGTTCTTCCAAGCTATCATCATCAATCGGATCATTGAGGAGGAGGAGGATAGTCAGTCAACATAACAGGACAGTCTCTCAGCATCAGCATCAGTCTTGAAGGGATGTGACATTTGAAAATAGATTAGTCTGTTATATCGGCTTCAGGTGTTTGGTAGCTGGTGGTGATCCAAGACTGGTTCATCTTTATGAAGGTCAGTCGATCAACAGAGTCGGTGGACAGGCGCACCCTGTGATCCGTGACAAATCCTCCAGCAGCACTGAATGTGCGTTCTGAAAGAACGCTGGATGCAGGACAGGCCAGTAGCTCAATTGCATACTGTGCAAGCTCTGGCAAGTGATCCATCCTCAAGATCCAGTAAGCCAGAGGATTTTCGGTGGGGAAGGTGTCCAAGTCTGACCTTGCCCCTAGGTATTCCTGCACCATGTATATCAGACGCTGGCGATGGTTGCTGGAACCGATCATACCTTGGGGCTGCGGACTAAAAAATTGTCTGAACGCATCGGTCAGACGGCCACCTTCCCCACCGCTCCTTCTTTGACTGACCGAAGCCTTAGCAACTCGTTGTCCAGGACCAGGAGTTTGTAACCTCCCTGTCTCTGGGAACGCGTTGCACAGACCTTTCTGCAAGGCCTCCTGGAGTTGTCTCATCCTCTGCTCCCTCTGCGACGATAAGATAAGGTCCGCAACCTTACCCTTGTACCGTGGATCAAGGAGAGTGGCCAGCCAGTAATGGTCCCTCTCCTTGATCCGAAGAATACGAGGATCCTTCCGCAGACTTTGCAGGATCAGGGAGGCCATGCAGCGTAGGTTAGCTGAGGCATTCGGTCCGGAGTCCTCTGGGTCACTAAGGACGACATGATCCGCAGCCACCTCCTCCCAGCCACGTACAAGTACACTGGTTTCTTGGGACTGTAAATCATCCCTAAAAGACTGCTGCTGATGATGCTGAGTGCCAGCCTCCACCTCCATGCTGACACAATCCTCCTCCTCCTCCTCCTCCTCCTCCTCCTCTTCTTCCTGTGCGATGGGTGGGACAGAAGGAACACTGTCTGGGTAAAGGGGGCCTTGAGAGGCAAGGAAGTCCTCCTCTTCCTGCCTCTGTTCTGCCTCAAGTGCCCTGTCCATTATTCCATGCAGCGTATGTTGCAACAGGTGGACAAGAGGTACAGTGTCACTGATGCATGCACTGTCACTGCTCACCATCCTCGTGGCCTCCTCAAATGGTGCCAGGACAGTGCATGCATCCCTGATCATGCCTCACTGGCGTGGTGAAAAAAACCAGAGCTCCCCTGACCCTGTCCTGGTTCCGTAGTCGCACAGGTACTCATTGATGGCCCTCTGCTGCATGTGCAGCCGCTGCAGCATGGCTAACGTTGAGTTCCACCTGGTGGGCATGTCACATATAAGGCGGTTCTTGGGCAGGTTCAACTCCTTTTGCAGCTCAGCCAGGCGAGCACTAGCATTATAAGATCTGCAGAAATGCACACAGACTTTCCTGGCCTGCCTCAGGACATCCTGTAAGCCCGGGTACCTGCCCAAGAACCGCTGCACCACCAGGTTAAGGACGTGAGCCACACAGGGCACATGGGTCAGTTGTCCCTGTCGAAGAGCGGAGAGGAGGTTGGTGCCATTGTCGCAAACTACCATTCCTGGCTTAAGCTGGCGTGGCGTCAACCACCTCTCAGCCTGCCCCTGCAGAGCAGACAGAACCTCTGCCCCAGTGTGGCTCCTGTCCCCTAAACACACCAGCGCAAGCATGGCATGGCATGGCATCTTTTTGCCTGCGTACTTGCGTAGCCCCTTGAACGCCTACGGAGCACCGCTGGTTCCGAGGAGAAAGCACAGGAAGAGGCCACGGAGGAAGAAGAAGAGGAGGGGGTGGAGGACAGAGGTGTGTCACAACCAGTAGTAGCATTTTGGAGGCGTGGCGGTGGAACAACCTCCAACACTACTGCACCTTGTCCTGCATCCTTCCCAGCTGCCAAAAGAGTGACCCAATGGGCCGTGAAAGAAAGGTAACGTCCCTGTCCATGCCTGCTGGACCATGAGTCAGCGGTAATATGCACCTTACCGCTGACCGCCCTGTCCAGCGAGGCCAAGACATTGCCTTTCACATGCCAGTAGAGAGCCGGAATCGCCTTCCGTGAGAAAAAGTGGCGTTTGGGAACCTGCCACTGAGGAACCGCACATTGCACAAACTCACGGAAGGGGGCCGAGTCTACCAACTGAAAAGGCAGCAGTTGAAGCGCTAGCAATTTAGCCAAGCTAGCATTCAACCGCTGGGCATGTGGATGGCTGGGAGTGAACTTCTTTCGACGGTCCAGCAGCTGGGGCAGGGAAATTTGCCTGCTAGAATCGGACGTCGGTGTACTGCTAGCAGAGTGCCCGCAAGTACTTGGCTGTGACACACCTAATTCTACACCTTCATTCTTCTCAGTGCAGGTTTCAGAGAGGACTGAAGGTATAGTGGGGTTGGAGATCCCAGCTGATGCGGTGCAAGGAGAGGTCCAATTTGTTCTTTGGTGTGGGTCTTTAAGGTAGGCTTGCCAACGAGCTGCATGGCAGGTCAACATATGTCTGGTTAAGCATGTGGTGCCCAAGCGGGTGATGTTTTGGCCACGCAATATACGCTTGAGACATATGTTGCAAACAGCAGCTGTGCGATCTGATGCACTCGACTCAAAAAAGGCCCACACCAAAGAACTTTTTGAATAACGGGCAGAGGCAGCGCCCTGCACAGGCGGAGCTCTGCGGTGTGATTCCGTTGGTGTGCTGCCCTTACGCTGGCCCCCCGAGGGCATCCTGCCTCATTGGAGATGTGCCTCCTCCTCATCCTCCTCCTCCTCCTCCTCCTCCTCTCTCCTATTAGGCACCCACGTGGAGTCAGTGACCTCATCATCCCCTCCCTCCTCATCACTGGAGCCAATCTGGCAGTATGCTGCAGCTGCTGGAACATGACTGCCAGATTGGTGTCCTTCTTGAGCATCCCTTCTCTCTGATCTCGCGCTACTGCCTTCCTCTAGCTGGGTTTCATCATCAGACCCTTCGAAACGCTAGGCATCCTCCTGGAGCATGTACCCAACACTGTGCTCAAACAGTTCGGGGGACTCCTCAGGAGGACATGGTTGGTCTAGGGAAGGAGTGACTGATGATGACATTGATACCAGGGAAGAGGACGCTTTGGCAGCTGCTTTGCCAGTACCCTGAGCCTGGGTGAGAGAGGATGAGGTGGATGAGGAGGGCTTGGTCATCCACTCTACCAAGTCTTTGGCATGATGCGGCTCAACACGTCCAGCTGCCGAAAAGAAGGACAAGCGTGTCCCATGGCCACGTGCTGATGGCGATGCACCACGTCCACGACCAGCACTGTTGTCTCTAGACACAGAGCCTGCTTGCCCTCTTTTATTGGCTCCTGACTGTCTGCCTCTCCTTGTTTGCCTTCCAAACATTCTAATGGCCTGCAGGGAAATGGGAAAACCAGCAATAAGGCCTAGCTTCAGGAGTATATTTTGCAGGAATCACACTACGCCTGCTGTAGGTGCTTCAAATGCCTGTTGGTGTAACACACCAGGAAAAAGCAGCAATACAGGCTAACTTCAGGTGTAATATGATCAGGAGGCACACTCTGCCCGCTGTAAGTGCCGCAAATGCCTGTTGGTGTATCACACCAGGAAAAAAGCAGCAATACAGGCTAACTTCAGGTGTATAATGTGCAGGGGGCTTAGCAACAATGACACTGACACTGTCCCCTGCTTATCCTTCTCTCTCCCTGCACACAAGGTTTAGCAAAGAATGTGACACTGACACTGTCCTCTGCCTATCCTTCTCTCTCCCTGCACACAAGGTTTAGCAAAGAATGTGACACTGACACTGTCCCCTGCCTATCGTTCTCTCTCCCTGCACACAAGGTTTAGCAAAGAATATGACACTGACACTCTCCCTGCCTATCCTTCTCTCTCCCTACACACAAGTTTGAGGTACAAATAGCACTGACACTGTCCCTGCCTTTGTAACTCTTTCCCTGCGCCGGAACACACTACACAAGGCCACCGCGCTGGCGGCCTTTTATAGTGTGGGGCGTGTGCTAAACACCCTGAGCTATAATTGGCCACAGGCAACCTGCTTGTGGCCAATTATGGCTCTCCTAGCTGCCGGCGCTGTGATTGGCCAAGCATGCGGGGTCACAGTGCATGCTTGGCCAATCACAGCGTAGGGATTGCACTGCGATGGCGCAGTGTATTGTGGGCCGTTTGCGTCACTCGAATTTGGCGCAAACGGCCCAAATCGTTCGATGTTCGCCGAACGGTCGAACAGCCGATGTTCGAGTCGAACTTATGTTCGACTCGAACACCGAGCTCATCCCTATTCTACAGTGACAGGATTGCTAATGATGGGAAAGAGCCTTAAAAAATCACTCATCTGCTTCTATGACATCATTCCCTCAACTGGTGAAGAAAAATGTGAAACCAGCAATAGAGCAACACTGTAGAAATAGGCGAGTAAAGTTTTTTTTTTTTTAGCAATCGTGTTTTTAGCAATTTGTAACCAGCAACAGAATCTCAAGTCTGCTAACCCACACTAACAGATTGCTGAACAGAGCTCCCACCTGCTGCTATGAAGCCACTTCCTCATTGGACAAAATGCTGCAGAATTTTTCTTTCCACAAAGAAAGAACCTTTCTAATGATACCTCTCTGGTTCAGAAAGGAAAAGAGTGATGCTGTAGGAGTAGCCGAGTGCTCTCTTAGGCTGGGTTCACACAATTGCGAGTTGGATGCGGCTTTAGCCGCATTCAATTCGCATGTCAGAAGACTGTGACCGGCTCTCAATGGGATGGCTCCGGAGCAAATTGCACAGGAGTCCTGTGCGTCTTCTGGTCCATTTCAGGTCCAAATTCAGCCCAAAATTCTGACCGAAATCGAACCTGAAACGGTGAACAGGGACGCACAGGACCCCTAATGTGAGCCGCTCTGCAAGGCAGTGTGAACCCAGCCTCCATGATCTTGTCCCCAAGAAAATTTCCGTCTTGCTCCTTTGCTTGCTGGTGATGTCAGCGTGATTGTGTCTGAAAACAGGTTTCTGGTGTGTCAGTACATTACTGACTGTGTATCTGCGGAAATGTTTATGGTTGTGTCACTGTGGTTTTGAATCTTTTTTGCTAGTTCCATTATTTCAGGAATTCTGTTTTCCAGTACATAGGATGCATTAATGTGAAAAAACACGAGGCTTTACAACCCCCTTAAGCTGACATACACTAGAAGATTTTTGAATAAACATTTAAACGAAAAGTCTTGGTACATTTGGTGACCTAAGTCAAAATTAAATTTGCTTTTAGCACAAGGATTTGGAGTGAATGTATTTTCCTGAACAAAAAACAAAACAGAAATTTGTTTGTGAGAAACTGAGAAAAAATCTCTATCATGCAACTTTGAATTATGTGTCACTGTGGTCAAAATCAAATGTAAATTTATCTCCCGGCAATGATTAATAAATTAAACAAATGTTCAGAAAACAAGTAATTTCAAACAAAAGTATACTAGTGTAGCGGGGTCTCCTTTAAGGCCCCGGGACTACGTTACCCAGAACCCCGTTCGGCACCCAGGGTGCATGGAGCCACCGCAGAGACTCATGGGAGGGGCTATATAGGAAGAGGGAGAGGCTGAGCTCGGCCTCTTTGAACACCGCGCTGCTATCAACAGGTCTTCCTGTGCGGATCTGCTGCAGAGCAGGGCCTGAATACAGGGCCTTGCACAACTTCAAGAGAGCCTTCCACCCCACTGCGGAGCCTGGGTGGCACCTGACTTTATCGAGTTTGGACATCAGTTGGACCGGAGACCCGGCCGTTGCAGACACTGTGTGCGGAGACACAGTAGGTGGAAGTCCCAGACTGGGAGTGGTGAGCGAGCACCTGCTCATTCATATAAACAGTACTTTGACTAGGCCTAGAGACTGCCTTGGCCCTCCTGGTTCTATTTTTCCTGTCCCACAGGAGACTAGTGGCGGAACTGAGTGAGTAGTCTCCTGTGAGTGGTTCATTCTGTCCTTTTTTATTTTCCTACCCCTTTGGATTACAAATAACTGTTCCTGTTGTGCACCACCAGTCAAGAGAAGCCCAGAGCAAAGAAATACAATGCATGGGCGGAGGGCTGGCATGACTAGGGAAACTGGGACTGATGAGAAGGATTGTGGGATTGGTGGGTTAATTTGTGTGGGAGGGGGCACAGAGGGTATAAAAGAGTGACTCCGCCCCCCCGGGTAACACACGGCGCAAGGAAAGTTCTCCAGCATGGCAGGTGTGGAACAGCTCCTGTCCCAATTGCGGGCAGAGGCTGCAGCGCGAGGCCCAGAGTGGGCTCATGAACACTTGGGGCCTATGCTGGTGCGTCCAGCGGAAGAGGAGGCTAATGGGGGGGAGGGTGTCACCGGAGCGCCGGAGCGCTTTTCACCTGACCTCTCCTCCGGAGCTCGCCGTCATTTAGGGAATCCCCATTCGCGGGCCCCTTCGGGTCCTCCCGCGAAGCGAGCGGCTGTCGCCGGGTTGGATGCCAGAAGGAATCCCCAGCAGAGACGGAGCTCCGTGGGCAGCCAGTCCGGGAGTTCCGGAGCGGCCACTAGGCCCGCGCAGCGGCTGGATTCGGAGCGGGCCCCGCCCCCAGAGTGATGTCACAGGGGACGGCGCCTCGGCGGAGGAGATCGTGTGTGGCGGTGGCCGGGCCTTCCGCATCTGCGGCCGGGGACCTTCATGGTGTGGAGCGGAGGACAGAGGAGGCTGCAGGTGATGGAGACGACAGGGCTGGACATAGCCCCCCGGTCCAGGGAAAGCTGTGAGGAAATCTGACGGCGGGTCCGGTGCACGGAAGGGGAGTCGTTAGGCAGCGGGATCCTCGGCATCCAGGGATCTTTCTCCTGGAGGGCTTTCATCCGGTGCAGAGGACAGGGTGGAGCGAAGGTCGGAAGGTGAAGTGTCGGAGTCGGAGGATGAACGGGAGCTTCATGGACGATCGGCGGCGATGGAGACGGGACGGTCGGCTATTGGGTCTCTTCCTAGGCAGCCTGGTAAGTTTGTTTTTCCTTTATCTTCCCTGGGTCGGTCAGGGGTGCGGGGTGATGGGGGTTGCAGTGGTATCTTAGCGGGGGGTGGTGCTGGGACTGCAGTGGGGGGGCCCCGGCTGGGAGTGGTGACATGGCAGGCCAGGGTCAGAGGTCGGCAGTGGGGCTGGATACGGGTAGGTTGTTTTTTTTTTGTTGCAGGAATCAAGGAGCTGGTGGGCCGGTTTGAGAATGCGACAGGTGGGTCGCCAAGCCCGGCAGCGGCATAGGTTCCTCCGGTGGGGGGAGATGGTAGGAGCGGGGTGGCAGGGGCAGTGCCAGCGGTTACGGTGGCGGTGTCACAGCCGGGGGTGGTGGACAGCCCTCTGCAAGTTGGGGCGGGGTTCGCTACGGCAACGGCAGTGGGGGAGGCAGGCAGGACCTGGTGAGGCTGGCGGACGCGGCTAATTGCGAGGTCTATATCTGCTTTGAAGGGCCGTTGGGAGCGCACTTGAAAGTGGAAATACGTGAAAAGATTTGGAAAGGTGAGTACGTGGAGATATTTTCACTGCTGCCATTGGAGAAGTTCAATTTGGACAGAGTCTAGCTGGATGATTCCAAGAAGGAAGATGAGGAGAAGCGTAGGTATCGGCTTATCCCACGGACATTTACAAATTGGCTGCAGGCATTTGCCATTTTGGCGAGTGTGATAGGGGTAAAGAAGCCGGAGTTCTGCTCTGCCCTGTTTTGCTACCAGGATGCTGTAGGGGAGGCATATAGGGTCTACGGCGGCACGGCTGGGCTGAGGTATAATGAACAGTTCCGGCAGAGGATGGCGGTGCGGTCGGAGTTGAGGTGGGATCACAAGGATATCAGTTTGTGGATGCGATTGATGTCTTCGGCGAGGGCTCCGAACCAGTTTTTTCAGGGCGGGGCCGGTGAATTGTCTTCCCCTGGACAACCGGCCGGTAAGGCAAAAGGGGTTTGTTGGCAATTTAATTTGGGTACATGCAAGTTTGGAGGAACGTGTCGTTTCAAACATGAGTGTTCCGGCTGCGGGGGTTCCCACCCCTTGTCCAGATGCTTTAAGCAAGGGAAGAACCGTTCCGGAGAGCTTGCGAATAAGAGGGAGGACGCCGGTGATGGTGGAAAGGATGCGGCCGTTTCTAGGTAGGTATCCCGACAGGGCGGCGGCTCGGTTGTTGGAAGGTGGATTTGCTGAGGGTTTTCGTATTCCGTGCTCTTTGAGGGAGGTTCCCCCAGTGCCACGCAATTTGCGATCGGCGTTGCAACATTTGGACGTAGTTTCTGAGAAACTGCGGAAGGAAGTTGCGCTGGGTCACATGTGCGGCCCTTTTCCGGTGCCCCCGTTAGATGATTTGGTGGTTTCTCCTCTGGGAGTGGTGCCAAAAAAGGAGCCGAATAAATTTTGGCTCATTCACCACCTCTCTTTCCCCAAAGGGGGGTCAGTGAATTATGCCATTGAGCCGGATACTTGCACAGTGAGTTATACATCGTTCGTTGCAGCGTTTTTTTGGATCCGTCATTATGGCCAGGGGGCTCTTATAGCAAAATCGGATGTGGAGGCGGCGTTTCGGCTCCTTCCGGTGCATCCCGATAGTTTTCGGTTATTGGGGTGTCACTGGAACGGGGAGTTTTATGTGGACTGGTGCCTGCCTATGGGCTGTTCCATATCGTGTGCATTGTTTGAGAAGTTTAGCTCCTTTCTGGAATGGGTTGTCAGCAGTGGCGGCTGGTGCTCAAAATTTTTGGGGGGCGCAAACAAACTGAAAAAATAAATAAATCAATTGCCGCCACTGTGCCCATTAAACGCAGCCACTGTGCCCAAATGCCACCAGTTTGCCCCCTCAAATACAGCCAGTTTGTTTCCATATACAGCCAGTTTGTTTCCATATACAGCCAGTTTGTCCCCATATACAGCCAGTGTGCCCCCATATATATATACAGCCAGTGTGCCCCCATATACAGCCAGTGTGCCCCCATATACAGCCAGTGTGCTCCCATATACAGCCAGTTTGTCCCCATATATATATATAGCCAGTGTGTCCCTATATATATATATATATATATATATATATATATATATATATAGCCAGTGTGTCCCCATATATATATATAGCCAGTGTGTCCCCATATATATATATAGCCAGTGTGCCCCCATATACAGCCAGTTTGTCCCCATATATATATAGCCAGTGTGCCCCCATATACAGCCAGTTCCCCCCATATTCAGCCAGTTTGTCCCCATATACAGCCAGTGTGCCCCCATATACAACCAGTGTGCTCCCATATACAGCCAGTGTGCCCCCATATACAACCAGTGTGCTCCCATATACAGCCAGTGTGCCCCCATATACAGCCAGTGTGCCCCCATATACAGCCAGTGTGCCCCCATATACAGCCAGTGTGTCCCCATATATACAGCCAGTGTGTCCCCATATATACAGCCAGTGTGCCCCCATATACAGCCAGTGTGCCCCCATATACAGCCAGTTTGTCCCCATATATATAGCCAGTGTGCCCCCATATACAGCCAGTTCCCCCCATATTCAGCCAGTTTGTCCCCCATATACAGCCAGTACCCCCCAAATGCAGCCAGTTTGTCCCCCATATTCAGCCAGCGTGTCCCCCATATACAGCCAGTTTGTCCCCCATATTCAGCCAGCGTGTCCCCCAAATGCAGCCAGTTTGTCCCCCAAATGCAGCCTGTCCCCCCCCCCCCCCCAGCCCTGCACTTACCTTCCTCGGTCCGCGCCGTCCTCGATGTGTTCTCCCGCCCTCGATGTCGCTTCAGCCAATCAGGTTACCGGTAACCAGATCCGGTGAACCTGATTGGCTGAAACCTCCACACAGTCTTCTCCAAGGAACGCACCCCCGTGCGTACCTGGGAGGAGTTTTTGGAAGCCGAATACAGCGTGAGAGCTGTATTCGGAAAGCCTATCAGAGCCGTTGGCTCTGATCGGCACTTCCAAGTTCTGGCCACCGCTCTAATTCATATGGCCGGCGCTCACCAGGAGGCCGGCCATATGAATAGTGGGCAGCGTGGCAGCGGTGACAATACACAGATTCATGAAATGCATGAATCTGTGTATTGTCTTTCAGTGGCGGTGCGGGAGCGAGAGGGGGCGGCGCTCCGGCGCCCTCTATGGACGCACCGCCACTGGTTGTCAGGGACGTGTCAGGGACGTGTCAGGGACGAATTCAGTCATACATTATCTGGATGACTTCCTCTGCGTGGGCCCGGCTTCCTCCAGGTGCTGTGCGATTCTTTTGTCAATGCTGGAGCATATGGCGGATCGTTTCGGTGTTCCGTTGGCGCCGGATAAGACGGAGGGGCCTAGAACGGTCATTACGTTCTTGGGGATAACGCTGGACTCAGACTCCATGGAATGCCGTTTTCCGGAAGACAAGCTTGCGGCTCTGAAAGGGGAAATTAAAGTGATGTTAGGTTTGCGCAAGGTACAGCTGCGAACGTTGCAGTCATTGTTGGGGAAGCTTAACTTCGCCTGTCGCATTTTGCCAATGGGGAGAGCGTTTTGCCGACGGCTGTCGGCAAGTACGGCTGGGGTACAGTCGCTGCGACATTTTGTTCGTCTGGTACGGTCCCACAGGGCTGATCTGCAGGTCTGGCATACATTCTTGGAGTCCTTCAATGGTAGGGCACTGTGGATGTCGGGCCCGGTCAGTAACTTTGGATCTGTTCACGGACGCTGCGGGCTCAGCTGGTTTTGGGACTTTTTTCCAAGGCCGGTGGAGCGCGGGTCCGTGGCCACAGTGTTGGGTGGAGGCAGACCACAAAGAATATGGTGCTGCTGGAGCTCTTTCCGGTGGTATTGGCAGTGGAGTTGTGGGGCGAGGCTTTCCGGGATCGGAAGGTGCGTTTCCACATCAACAACATGGGTGTGGTACAGGTGATTAACAGGGCGTCAGCTTCATCACCGCCGGTTGTTCGCCTGCTACAACAGCTGGTGTTGAGATGCCTGCAGTTAAATATCTTTATATATGCTGTTCACCTTCCTGGGGTGGACAACGTGTTGGCTGACGCTTTCTCGCTTTCAGTGGGACAGATTCCAAGAGTTGGCACCGGAAGCGGAGCAACGAGGGGTACCTTGTCCCGACTGGCTGTGGAAGATTGCGTTGGAGTAGTCTCCGGATGGATCAGAAGGTCGGTGAGTGAGACGACGTGGGCCGCATATCATAAAGTATGGCAGGAATGGGCGGAGTTGGGTCGCATGGTGGGAGTGGATATTGCCGGGCCGGAGGTGAGGTTGCTAGTCTTGTACTTTATCTCCAGGTGCATGGAAGCAGGGGTGTCGGTATCCGCGCTGGGTAGAAAGGTTGCTGGTTTGTTTGTTTTTTTGTTCAAATGGCAAGGTTTGCCGGATTTTACAAAAGATTTCTGGGTGCGACAAGCGCTCAAAAGGTTATAGGCGGGCCAGACCTTTCAAGGACACCAGACGTCCAGTGTCGTTTGGGGTCCTGCTGGGTGTGTTGGCTAAGTTACCGGAGGTTTGCGCCTCAGTGTACGAGGCCTCCTTGTTCCAAGTTGCATTTTCATTGGCATTTTTTGGGGCATTTAGGATTGGTGAGTAGTGATGAGCCGAACACCCCCGGGTTCGGTTCGCACCAGAACCCGCGAACGGACCGAAAGTTCGTACGAACCTTAGAACCCTATTAAATACAATGGATGCGAACGTTCGAATTCTAAAGTGCTAATTATAACAACTATTATGCATGTTATTGTCCTAAAAAGGGTTTGGGAACCCGGGTTCTGCACCAGGGGACATGTATCAATGCAAAAAGAAGTTTTAAAAACGGTCGTTTTTCGGGAGCAGTCATTTTAATGATGCATAAAGTGAAAAAAAAAAGTCAAATATTCCTTTAAATATCGTACCTGGGGGGTGTCTAAAGTATGCCTGTGAAGTGCCACGTGTTTCCCGTGTTTAGAACTGTCCCTGCACAAAATGACACTTCTAAAGGAAAAAAAAGCCATTTAAAACTTCTTGCGGCTTTAATGTAATGTCTGGTCCCGGTAATATGGATGAAAATCTTTAAGAAAAATGGCATAGCTACCCCATGACCCCCCCCCCCCCTACCCCAGCCCATTACCAGCCCCTTTGGGTCTTGTATGGATATTAAGGGGAACCCCGCACATAAAATAAAAAAGGCCCTATATACTCTGAACAGCCGTATACAGGCGGTGCATACAAGACAGGGACTGTAGGTTTGTTCTTATGTAGAATGTGTTTGTAATTTTGAACAGGTACATTGTTGAACTGTAGCTCCAGCCCAAAAATCTATTTTTAAACTTTTTGGGAAACATAGGTAAGGGTTATCACCCCTGTAACATTTGTTTTTCTGTCTGTGCCCCTGTTCAGAACATTTCACCTCACTTTCCGTCCCAATGACAACTGTTTTTGAAATGTGGTGTTTTTCTTGAAACAAGGATTGCTGATAAAGCATCAGTACAGAGGAGACACCTTTCTCCCATATTTATTCTTACAGGAGAGAATTTTCCTTCCTAGGGGTAGATTTCCTCTCACTTCCTGTTGTCTTCTTTCGTTTGCAAGTAGGAGTCGTTTGTAAGTTGGATGTTTGAAAGTAGGGACCTGCCGTATATACTCTGCAGAAATAGGCCCCTTAGTTGTTGGTGTTGGCACAACACTGTAAGCACTCACAGTTACTCTTGGTTGGTGCTGGAACGCCCTGCTGTCAACTATTATATCAGGAATTTTAATTACATATAATTGTTGAACAGTGGTAGTAAAAATTGGGGCTTTGATGGTGGTGCTGGTGCCACAACACTGTAAGCCCTGACAGTTACTCTTGGTGGGTGCAGCAATGGGCCCTGCTGTGAATTATTAGATCAAGAATTGTAATTGCATGCCCCTGTTGAACAGGGGCTGAAAAATTGGGCTTTTCGTGGTGGTGGTGGTGGTGGTGGTGGTGTTGCCACAACACTGTAAGCCCTCAGAGTTACTCTTGGTGGGTGCAGGAATGGGCCCTGCTGTGAATTATTAGATCAAGAATTGTAATTACATGCCCCTTTTGAACAGTGGCTGAAAAATTGGGCCTTTCGTGGTGGTGGTGGTGGTGGCGTTGCCACAACACTGTAAGCCCTCAGACTTACTCTTGGTGGGTGCAGGAATGGGCCCTGCTGTGAATTATTACATCAAGAATTGTAATTGCATGCCCCTGTTGAACAGGGGCTGAAAAATTGGGCCTTAGGCACTGGTGGCACAACACTACAACCCCTCACAGATACTGTACTTGGAGCACAGCAATGAGCCCTGTTGCAAAGTATTGCTTCAAAAATTGTAATGACACGCCCCTGTTAAACAGGGGCTGAAAAATTGGGCCTTAGCCACTGGTGGCGGCACCCATAAACAAAAATGATCTTCCAAGCTATCATCATCAATCGTATCATTGAGGACTCGGAGGAGGAGGATAGCCAGTCAACATAACAGCACAGGCACTCAGCATCAGCATCAGTCTTGAAGGGACGTGACATGTTAAAATCAATTAGTCTGTTATATCAGCATCAGGTGTGTGGTAGCTGGTGGTGATCCAAGACTGGTTCATCTTGATGAAAGTCAGTCGATCAACCGAGTCGGTGGACAGGCGCACCCTGTGATCCGTGACAAATCCTCCAGCAGCACTGAATGTGCGTTCCGAAAGAACGCTGGATGCAGGACAGGCCAGTAGCTCAATTGCATACTGTGCAAGCTCTGGCCAGTGATCCATCCTCAAGACCCAGTAAGCCAGAGGATTTTCGGTGGGGAAGGTGTCCAAGTCTGACCTTGCCCCTAGATATTCCTGCACCATGTTTATCAGACGCTGGCGATGGTTGCTGGAACCAATCATACTTTGGGGCTGCGGACTAAAGAATTGTCTGAACGCATCGGTCAGACGGCCACCTTCCCCACCGCTCCTTCTTTGACTGGCCGAAGCCTCAGCAACTCGTTGTCCTGGACCAGGAGTTTGTAACCTCCCAGTCTCTGGGAACGCGTTGCACAGACCTTTCTGCAAGGCCTCCCGGAGTTGTCTCATCCTCTGCTCCCTCTGCGACGGTAACATAAGGTCCGCAACCTTACCCTTGTACCGTGGATCAAGGAGAGTGGCCAGCCAGTAATGGTCCCTCTCCTTGATCCGAAGAATACGAGGATCCTTCCGCAGACTTTGCAGGATCAGGGAGGCCATGCAGCGTAGGTTTGCTGAGGCATTCGCTCCGGAGTCCTCTGGGTCACTAAGGACGACATGATCCGCAGTCACCTCCTCCCAGCCACGTACAAGTCCACTGGTTTCTTGGGACTGTAAATCATCCCTAAAAGACTGCTGCTGATGATGCTGAGTGCCAGCCTCCACCTCCATGCTGACACAATCCTCCTCCTCCTCCTCCTCCTCTTCCTCTTCCTGTGCGATGGGTGGGACAGAAGGAACACTGTCTGGGTAAAGGGGGCCTTGAGAGGCAAGGAAGTCCTCCTCTTCCTGCCTCTGTTCTGCCTCAAGTGCCCTGTCCATTATTCCACGCAGCGTGTGCTCCAACAGGTGGACAAGAGGTACAGTGTCACTGATGCATGCACTGTCACTGCTCACCATCCTCGTGGCCTCCTCAAATGGTGCCAGGACAGTGCATGCATCCCTGATCATGCCCCACTGGCGTGGAGAAAAAAAAACAAGCTCCCCTGACCCTGTCCTGGTGCCGTAGTCGCACAGGTACTCATTGATGGCCCTCTGCTGCGTGTGCAGCCGCTGCAGCATGGCCAACGTTGAGTTCCACCTGGTGGGCATGTCACATATAAGGCGGTTCTTGGGCAGGTTCAACTCCTTTTGCAGCTCAGCCAGGCGAGCACTGGCATTATAAGATCTGCGGAAATGCACACAGACTTTCCTGGCCTGCCTCAGGACATCCTGTAAGCCCGGGTACCTGCCCAAGAACCGCTGCACCACCAGGTTAAGGACGTGAGCCACACAGGGCACATGGGTCAGTTGTCCCTGTCGGAGGGCGGAGAGGAGGTTGGTGCCATTGTCGCAAACCACCATTCCTGGCTTAAGCTGGCGTGGCGTCAACCACCTCTCGGCCTGGCCCTGCAGAGCAGACAGGACCTCTGCCCCAGTGTGGCTTCTGTCCCCCAAACACACCAGCGCAAGCACGGCATGGCATCTTTTTGCCTGCGTACTTGCGTAGCCCCGTGAACGGCTACGGAGCACCGCTGGTTCATAGGACAAACCACAGGAAGAGGCCATGGAGGAAGAAGAAGAGGAGGGGGTGGAGGAGAGAGGTGTGTCACAACCAGTAGTAGCATTTTGGAGGCGTGGCGGTGGGACAACCTCCAACACTACTGCACCTTGTCCTGCATCCTTCTCAGCTGCCAAAAGAGTGACCCAATGGGCCGTGAAAGAAAGGTAACGTCCCTGTCCATGCCTGCTGGACCATGAGTCAGCGGTAATATGCACCTTACCGCTGACCGCCCTGTCCAGCGAGGCCAAGACATTGCCTTCCACATGCCGGTAGAGAGCCGGAATAGCCTTCCGTGAGAAAAAGTGGCGTTTGGGAACCTGCCACTGAGGAACCGCACATTGCACAAACTCACGGAAGGGGGCCGAGTCTACCAACTGAAAAGGCAGCAGTTGAAGCGCTAGCAATTTAGCCAAGCTAGCATTCAACCGCTGGGCATGTGGATGGCTGGGAGTGAACTTCTTTCGACGGTCCAGCAGCTGGGGCAGGGAAATTTGCCTGCTAGAATCGGACGTCGGTGTACTGCTAGCAGAGTGGCCGCAAGTACTTGGCTGTGACACACCTAATTCTACACCTTCATTCCTCTCAGTGCATGTTTCAGAGAGGACTGAAGTTATAGTGGGGTTGGAGATCCCAGCTGATGCGGTGCAAGGAGAGGTCCGCTTTGTTCTTTGGTGTGGGTCTTTGAGGTAGGCTTGCCAACGAGCTGCATGGCAGGTCAACATATGTCTGGTCAGGCATGTGGTACCCAAGCGGCTGATGTTTTGGCCACACGATATACGCTTGAGACATATGTTGCAAACAGCAGCTGTGCGATCTGATGCACTAGCCTCAAAAAAGGCCCACACCAAGGAACTTTTTGAATGACGGGCAGAGGCAGCGCCCTGCACAGGCGGAGCTCTGCGGTGTGATTCCGTCGGTGTACTGCCCTTACGCTGGCCACCAAAGGGCATCCTGTCTCGTTGGAGATGTGCCTCCTCCTCATCCTCCTCTCTCCTATTAGGCACCCACGTGGAGTCAGTGACCTCATCATCCCCTCCCTCCTCATCACTGGAGCCAATCTGGCAGTATGCTGCAGCTGCTGGAACATGACTGCCAGATTGGTGTCCTTCTTGAGCATCCCCTCTGTCTGCTCTCACCCTACTGCCTTCCTGTAGCTGGGTTTCATCATCAGACCCTTCGAAACGCTGGGCATCCTCCTGGAGCATGTACCCAACACTGTGCTCAAACAGTTCGGGGGACTCCTCAGGAGGAGGACATGGTGGGTCTAGGGAAGGAGTGACTGATGATGAGTCTGACATTGATACCAGGGAAGAGGACGCTTTGGCAGCTGCTTTGCCAGTACCCTGAGCCTGGGTGAGAGAGGATGAGGAGGAGGAGGGCTTGGTCATCCACTCTACCAAGTCTTCGGCATGATGTGGCTCAACATGTCCAGCTGCGGAAAAGAAGGACAAGCGTGTCCCATGGCCATGTGCTGATGACAATGCACCGCGTCCACGACCAGCACTGTTGCCCCCAGACACAGAGCCTGCTTGCCCTCTTTTATTGCCTCCTGACTGTCTGCCTCTCCTTGTTTGCCTTCCAGACATTCTAATAGATGGCCTGCAGGGAGATGGGAAAAAAGCAATAAGGGCTACCTTCAGGTGTCCTTCTCTGTCCCTTGAAACAAGGACTTGCACAGTGAAAGAAACTGACACTCTCCCTACCTACAGTTTTCTGTCCCTAGAAAAAATGTTTTTTTTAAGCACACTATAGCACAAGGAGCATTCACTCACTGTCCTTCCAGGTCCCTGGAAACAAGGACTTGCACAGTGAAAGAAACTGACACTCTCCCTACCTACAGTTTTCTGTCCCTAGAAAAAATGTTTTTTTTAAGCACAATATAGCACAAGGAGAATTCACTCACTGTCCTTCCAGGTCCCTAGAAACAAGGACTTGCACAGTGAAAGAAACTGACACTCTCCCTACCTACAGTTTTCTGTCCCTAGAAAAAATGTTTTTTTTAAGCACAATATAGCACAAGGAGAATTCACTCACTGTCCTTCCAGGTCCCTGGAAACAAGGACTTGCACAGTGAAAGAAACTGACACTCTCCCTACCTACAGTTTTCTGTCCCTAGAAAAAATGTTTTTTTTAAGCACAATATAGCACAAGGAGAATTCACTCACTGTCCTTCCAGGTCCCTAGAAACAAGGACTTGCACAGTGAAAGAAACTGACACTCTCCCTACCTACAGTTTTCTGTCCCTAGAAAAAATGTTTTTTTTAAGCACACTATAGCACAAGCACAAAACACACTGACACTCTCCCTACCTATCCTTCTCTTTCCCTAAACTAAAGGAATCCAGGTTAAGCAAGAAAGAAATAAAAGTCACTGTCCCTGCCTATGCTGCTCTATCCCTGCTCCGGAACACACTACACTAGGCCGCCGTGCTGGCGGCCTTTTATAGTGTGGGGCGTGTACTAAACACCCTCAGCAATAATTGGCCACAGGCATCCTGCCTGTGGCCAATCATTGCTCTCCTCGCTGCCGGCGCTGTGATTGGCCAAGCATGCGGGGTCACAGTGCATGCTTGGCCAATCACAGCGCCTGGATGACACTGCGATGGCGTAGTGCATTGTGGGCCGTTCGCGTCACTCGAATTTGGCGCGAACGGCCCAAATCGTTCGATCTTCGTCGAACGATCGAACAGCCGATGTTCGAGTCGAACGTATGTTCGACTCGAACACGAAGCTCATCCCTATTGGTGAGCTTGTTAGCCCGTCTAAGAAGGTGCACGGGGGGATTTGGGTGACTGAAGTGCGCTGCCATGAGGATAGTGGGTCCTTGTGGTTACGTAGATCAAAAACGGATCAAAAAGGGAAGGGTAAAAGAGTGCAGATTTTTTCATTGCCAGGCTCTGTCCAGTGGGGGCGGTTCGAGGTTTTCTGGCAGTACGCCCAGATAAGGAGGGTTCCTTTTTGATACATGCAGATGGGTGTCCGTTGTCCAGATTTCAGTTCATTTAGGTTTTCCGTAAATGTTTGGGGTGCCTAGGCTTAGAGGCGAAAGAATTTGTCACATTCTTTTAGAATTGGGGCGGCTACGGAAGCGGCTCGAAGTGGGTTGGATGCTGAGTCTGAAGCGCATTGGGAGATGGGAAAAGGAGATTTTGATCTTACATTCGCCCTCACTTGGTGGTAGGGGTGTGAGGATAGTGGGGGGTAGGGCTGGAATGGGGGTTTTAAAAAACAAAAACAAAAAAAAAACGAGGTTGATGGGCTTTGCTGTGGTTACGGTGGATACGTGTTTTTTTCTCTTTCAGGTATGGCACCGGCGCTGGTCTGGATACTGGGGCACTCTTACGTGTACTGGGGGGGGTAAGAGGGCTGAGGCTAGGCCGGAAGGTCGGCAATTTGGGTTTCCAAGGCAGGAGGCCCGGGTTCGCTGGCTGGGAGTTCCTGGAATGTTGTGGAGTGGGATGGTTCCAGAAGTGCATCGTTATGCGCGTCTGGACCGCCCACCTGACGTTTTAGTTCTGCACGTAGGTAGGAATGATTTGGGTGTTAGATCTATGCTGGATGTGACGAAGGATATCAAATTTGATATTCTTCGTCTTCGCATGGCATTCCCGGACATGGTGATAGTGTGGTCCGACATGGTGGCTCGTACCTCATGGCGGACGGCTAAATCCTTGGAAGGCATTAAATAGGGCTCGGAGGAAAGTTAATCGGGATGTGGCCAGGTTCATGGTTAAGAATGGTGGGTTGGTGATACGTCATTTTGAGCTGGAGTTGGAGACATGGCGGTACCTTCGGGGAGATGGGGTACACCTCAATGATGTGGGTATAGACCTGTGGGCGTTGGGGTTACAGGATGGTATCCAGAGGGCTATCAGGGTGTGGAGGGGCACCCAATTGTAAAGGTTTTTATATTCGGGTGCTGTGGCGGGTGTCTGGTCTTTGCAGGGGAAGGATGATACCTCGGAAAGAAGGGTTCAGGACCTGTCGTTGGTATGGGTCCTGATGGTGGGCTTACAGTTAACGGAGGTTTAGCTTGAAGCATTGGGAACGGGTGCACTGCGGTCATGGTTGTCTCTGAGCCAGCATGTCGGCTTGAGGCCTATTAGCGGATTTTGAGAAGTACCGCAGTGCAATAATGTACACAGATGGTAATAGAGGTTCCTGCAGAGATCGACACCAGTAATTTACTGAGGGTCCTTTAGGACAGAGTTTATGGTTACTGTTAAAAGTTATACAGCGTTTTAATAAATAAGGCTGCCACGGCCTATGATTTCTCCAACTCCTGGTGTGGTCTCGTTTACTTAGTCATAAGTAAGAAGGTAAATAAGGGGTAGTATAGTAAGTACATCTGTTATACTATAGTCAAGTTGCATGCGAAGAAACTGTTCTTCTAGAGAGAGTTAGAAAATATGGATCAGGCCTGATCCGTAGTCAGAGCTTAAAGCGGAGCTCCGCCGAAAAAAAAAATATTAAAAGCCAGCAGCTACAGCTACAGCAGCTGCTGGCTTTTAATATTTGGACACTTACCTGTCCTGGAGTCCAGCGACGTCCGCAGCAGAGGACGAGCGATCGCTCGTCACTCTGCTGCTCCCTCCGCCATCCTCGCTGAGGGAACCAGGAAGTGAAGCCCTGCGGCTTCATGCCCGGTTCCCTACGGCGCATGCGCGAGTCGCGCTGCGCCGTTCTGATTTGTCCTCCTGTGTTCTGGGAGCCGAGTGTCTCCCAGAACACCAAGGGAAGTCTGCGGGAAGTGACGTCACTCCCGCAGATTCCTGGAGAGAGGACTCCCGGATGTGGGTGAAAATACCTGTCTTAGACAGGTATCTTCACCCCCCTCCCCCTTGAAAAGGTGTCAATTGTGACACCGGAGGGGGGGGAGGGTTCCAAATAGCAAAAGTTGCTATTTAGGGTGGAGCTCCACTTTAAGTTGCTGCGCTGTGTTAAGCCCCGTACACACGGTCGGACTTTTGCCCAACAAACTTCGTTTTGAGCAAGTTGGACCAACAATCCGACCGTGTGTACGCTCCATCGGACAAACTTTTTTCTTTTGGATTTCATCGGACAAAAGTTGGGTCTGCAAACGGACAAACTTTTGCCCAACAAAAGTCCGATGGAGCAAAGTCCGACCGTGTGTACAGAAAACCATGGGACTTTAGTCCGATGGACAAAACAACTAATGTTAAAATCAACCAACAATAGCAGAAGTTGACCAAAGGGTGGCAGTAAAGATCAGAAAAGAGCAGAAAAAACACGTGATGTTGTAAGAAGTTTTAAGAAAGTTTGCAGAAAAGTCCGAGCGTGTGTATGCTATGGGTGTTCCCGACCAACTCCGTTCGGACAAAAAACCACGGAAAAGTCCGATGGAAGTCCGACCGTGTGTACGAGGCTTTAGATTTTCTGCTGCAGTACTCTGCAGATATATATGTGTTATGTGTTAACCTTATGCCTTTTACCCAAAGTAAAGAAACTTTATATTTTATCTCTTGCTATCAGTGTGTTGCCTTTATGGAAAGAGGATACCCATGCAATACAGATAGATTGTGTGCATATACTGTTAGATTGTGATACTAGAGAAACCCCTAGACTAACTGTGCCAGAGTGGTTCGAGTAAATTGCCGGGGGTTGGCGGTGCTGTAGACAGGGCCCGAAACCAAATCCAGCGGCTCTCTTAACTGGGGGTAGCGCTACACGTGGGGGCTCTCGAGTCCGGGATCCTGTTACAGCAAGTAACGCGCCAAAAGTACCAGCATGGACCCACTGGAAGTAGAACAGTGGTGCAAGGCGGCTTACACAGATTCAGCCGCGGCAGTAGTCATAGAACTCCCAGGGACCTGGCAAGAAGAAGCGGTGAAGCGGTTAGTAACCTCACTGTCCCCGTAACAGACGGTATGGGTGATGGATATCAGGATGAATCCCACACTGACCCACGCACTGATAGCTTGGATGAGGGAAATCCCAGAACATTTCAAGGGTCCAAGTATAAAAGCAATGGATGATCAGACCTATACATGCGCTGCCACTCATACCAGGAGGATGGGTTCAGACACCTAAACCATCTTCTCCACAGGTATCTCCACCGCAGTCCCCAAAAGCAGAAAACCGGAAGGCTAAAGAGAGCTCCGGGTCACCGCCTGCCACCCTTAGCGCAGAATTATGCGCGGTCCTGGGGGAGATTGAAGCCCAGTGTAAGAAGGATCCTACAGACTATCAAATGTCGGGATACAGAAAACTCAGAATATTCTCTGGTAGGAAACCTGTACCTTCGGGTGAAGAGGGGTTTGAGGAGTGGTTAGATGGTACCACTCAGGCTTTAGAAGAATGGAATGTCCCAGAACACAGAAAGAAGCAGAGAATTGCTGAAAGTCTGAAGGGGCCTGCTTTAGAGGCCATACGCAACCTCAAGATGAGCAAAACAGACTGTGATGCGCAGGATTATCTGGACATTCTACAGAATGTGTTCGGAGGAACAGAGAAAATCACTGAGCTCACTTACCAGCTGGAGCACTGCTACCAAAAGACAGGAGAGAAACTGTCGGAGTTCATGAGGCGCCTGGATAAGATCCTGCATAAGATGATCCTGAAGAAGGGGATCGACCCGCGGAAGGTGGATGAGGCCCATGTTCAGCAGGTGATGAGAGGATCTCAGCCCCTGGACCCCATCGCATTGGCGTTACGCACAAGACAGGACGGGAAGAGCCTGGAGTATCCTGACTTGATCCGAGTGGTCAGAGAGGAAGAAGCGATGCTGGAGGAGAAGACGAGGAACCAACCAGTTTAGTCAGTTAATCCTCCTCCGGTGATGGTCAGGACGGCCATGACCCTGGAAAGAGACTCAGAGGTGGATACCTTGAAGTCACAGATGTCCCAAGTATTGGGGATGCTGACCTCCCTGATGGAAAAGAATTCAAGGGAACCGGAGAGGGAAAGTCCGAGGAGGGAGCTGTTTCCAAATACCTCAGCGCCCGCATCCCTACAAGATTGGGGGGACATGACTTGTTTCAACTGCGGAGGGGTTGGCCATGCAGCCAAAGTGTGTGCCAGTCCAAAGAAAAAAAAGATGAATAACCGCAAGCCGCCGGAAAACTTCAGCGGGCCCCGGTAAAGGAGTCAACCGGGTGCCCATCATCTCCAGTGAACTCCAAACTGAATGAGAAGCACATAAAGAGTGGAGAAGACCCCTCAGAAGAAACACAAGGTTCCTCAGTGGGAACAGTTCATATATTAACCACTTAAGACCCGGACCATTTTGTAGCTAAAGGACCAGAGCTGTTTTCAGAATTTTGCACTGCGCTGTTTTAACTGTAAATTGTGCGGACATGCAATGTTGTACCGAAACGAAATTTGTGTCCTTTTCTTCCCACAAATAGAGCTTTCTTTTAATGGTATTTGATTATATCGCAAAAAATAAAAATCACAGAGGCAAACGGAAAAAGACCGAAAATTTTGAAAAAAAATTATATTTTCTACTTTTTGTTATAAGAAAAATCGAATAAACTCAATTTTAGTCATACATTTAGGCCATAATGTATTCAGCCACATGTCTTTAGTAAAAAAAATGTCAATAAGCGTATATTGGTTTGCGCAAAAGTTATAGCGTCTACAAACTAGGGTACATTTTCTGGAATTTACACAGCTTTTAATTTATGACTGCCTATCTCATTTCTTGAGGTGCTAAAATGGCAGGGCAGTACAAAAACCCCCCAAATGACCCAATTTTGGAAAGAAGACACCCCAAGGAAATTGCTGAGAAGCATGTTGAGGCCATTGAATATTTTTTTTTTTGTCTCAAGTGATTGAATAATGACAAAAAATAAATAAAAAATTACAAAAAGTTGTCACTAAATGATATATTGCTCACACATGCCATGGTTATATATGGAATTGCACCCCAAAATACATTTTGCTGCTTCTCCTGAGTACGGGGATACCACATGTGTGGGACTTAGGAGCCTAGTCGCGTACGGGACCCCGAAAACCAAGCACCGCCTTCAGGCTTTCTAAGGGTGTAAATTTTTGATTTCACTTCTCACTACCTATCACAGTTTCGAAGGCCATAAAATGCCAAAATAGCACAAAACCCCCCCAAATGACCCCATTTTGGAAAGTAGACACCCCAAGCTATTTGCTGAGAGGCATGGTGAGTATTTTAGAGCTCTGATTTGTTTTTGAAAATGAAGAAAGAAAATATATATATTTTCTTTTTTCAATTTTCAAAACTTTGTGACAAAAAGCGAGATCTGCAAAATACTCACCATACCTCTCAGCAAATAGCTTGGGGTGTCTACTTTCCAAAATGGGGTCATTTGGGGGGGGGGGGTTTTGTGCCATCTGGGCATTCCATGGCCTCCAAAACTGTGATAGGCAGTGAGAAGTGAAATCAAAAATTTACACCCTTAGAAAGCCTGAAGGCGGTGCTTGGTTTTGGGGTCCCGTACGCGGCTAGGCTCCCAAAAAGTC
This sequence comes from Rana muscosa, assembly GCA_029206835.1. NCBI lineage: Eukaryota > Metazoa > Chordata > Amphibia > Anura > Ranidae > Rana > Rana muscosa. The sequence goes on along the minus strand of CM055124.1, from coordinate 15,056,966 downwards.
TCACACATGTGGTATCCCCGTACTCAGGAGAAGCAACAGAATGTATTTTGGGGTGTAATTCCACATATGCCCATGACATGTTTGAGCAATATATCATTTAGTGACAACTTTGTGCAAAAATAAATAAATATATAAATTGTCTTTTTTCCGCAACTTGTGTCAACATATAAAATATTCCACGGACTCAACATGCCTCTCAGTATATAGCTTGGGGTGTCTACTTTCCAAAATGGGGTCATTTGGGGGGGTTTTGAACTGTTCTGGCATTTTATACACAACATTAGGAAGCTTACGTCCACTCTTCTAACCACTTGAAGACAAAGCCCTTTTTGACACTTTTTGTTTAAATGAAAACATTTTTTTTGCAAGAAAATTATGTTGAACCCCCAAACATTATATATATTTTTAAAGCAAAGGCCCTACAGATTAAAATGGTGGGTGTTGCATTTTTTTTTTCTACACAGTATTTGCGCAGCGATTTTTCAAACGCATTTTTTGGGGAAAAAAATACACTTTTTTTAATTTTAATGCACTAAAACACACTATATTGCCCAAATGTTTGATGAAATAAAAAAGATGATCTTAGGCCGAGTACATAGATACCAAACACGACAAGCTTTAAAATTTCGCACAAACGCGCATTGGCGACAAACTACATACAGTTTTAAAAGCCTTTAAAAGCCTTTACAGGTTACCACGTTAGATTTACAGAGGAGGTCTACTGCTAAAATTACTGCCCTCGATCTGACCTTCACGGTGATACCTCACATGCATGGTGCAATTGCTGTTTACATATGACGCCAGACCGACGCTTGCGTTCGCCATTGGGCAAGAGCAGGGCAGGACAGGGGTGCTTTTTTTTTATTATTAATTTTGCTTTTTTATTTTATTTTTAAACTGTTGCTTCCATATTTTTTTTTTTATCATTTTTATTGTTATCTCAGGGAATGTAAATATCCCCTATGATAGCAATAGGTAGTGACAGGTACTCTTTTTTTGAAAAAAACTGGGGTCTATTGGACCCTAGATCTTTCCTCTGCCCTCAAAGAATCGGACCACAACAAGATCGGTGTGATAAAATGCTTTCCCAATTTCCCAATGGCGCTTTTTATATCCGGGGGGGGGGGACATTCCCTCCCACTGCTTGTAAAAGCAGTCCAGAGGCTAATTAGCCACTAGGATTGCTTTTACATGAAATCCGGCCGCTGGCTGAAAAGAATGATACCAAGATGATACCTAAACCCGCAGGCATCATTCTGGTATAAACATTCAAAGTCCAGCAAAATACCAGTACGTTGCTGGTCCTTGTTGGACATGTATTGTAATCTTTTTTTTTTCATGCAGCCTGTTGGCTGAACAAAAAAAAAAGATTGATCGGTGGGTATGCCCACCATTAGAATACCGCCCTTCATCCACCCACTTCTAATGATGGGCATACATGCACCATTTATATATGCCGAAGCATGGGGGCATCTTCCCGCAAAAGTTATGCCGCGTACACATGGTCAGACTTTTCCACGGGCAAGCCTCCGTCGGAATTTCGACCGTATGTACGCGGCATTAGGAGCAAAATTGCTCCTCCGCTCCTCCGCCCCTGCTGCCCCAATGCTTTGGCATATATGCTTTTTTTTTTAACTGTGGTGGTGAAATCACCTCCTACAGCACTGGAGTCGCAGGGATCAGGCCTGTCTCTGCGAACGCTGCAGTTATGTGTGTTGTGTTTTGTAAGTGACAGTGATCGATCGATACTGCACTTGGGTGGCCTGGGCTGGACGGAGGGGCAAAACGCAGGTGCTAGCAGGTATCTGGGCTGATCCTGCTAACACTGCGTTTTTGGGAACCCTAAATTGCTGGGGACGCTAGTATAGATCTGATCAGATATTGATCTGATCAGATACTATACCACTAAGGGGGGTGTATGCTTCACGCGTGGGTGTTAGCGCTACTGGCACTAACCTGACACTGCCTGGGGTGTGACGCAGACCCTCTCTGACGCTAAAACCTAATTGATATCACCCGCCGGGCGATCAGGGGGTTAAACCTTTATTGGGTTATATATACGGCGGGTGCCCTGACACTATAAAAAGCAAACTAACTAACCAGCGTCACCCGTAACACTTATATGGTGATTACTGGTGAAAGGGTTAACTAGGGGCAATTAGGGGGTTAAAACCTTTATTAGGTAATATATGGGGGTACCTGACGCTATATAAAAACCTGACGGTGAACCTAAAAAAAAAATTACTGGCTACCTATCGGCATCACCGACACTAAGACAGCGATCAGAAAAATGATCGCTTAGCGACGGCGGTGCTAGGGGGTGAAAGGGTTATCTGGGGGGCGATCAGGGGGTTAAACCTTTATTAGGGGGGGTTGGGGGGCTACACTGGACCTAAAACTAACTTTAGTGACACTTTTACAGTCACAAATGTCACTGATTGCAGTGACCATTTATTTACTGATCACTGCAATCAGTGACACTGTGACTGGGGGCTGGGGGGTGATCTGGGGTGTCTGGGGGGGGCGATTTATGTGCCTATGTGTCCTGGTGTCAGTGTAGTGTTTTGTGCACTAACCTGCATCTTCTCCTGTACGGCGCTCGGTATATGTGAGCGCCGCAGGAGAGATGACATCACTTCCTCTGCCTGTGTTTACATTACACAGGCAGGGGAATGATTCGATTCGCTGGGAGCGATCGAGAGGGGGTGGCCAGAATCTAATGGCTGTCCCCTCATCCCTGATCGCTCCCAAAGGAATAACCACCGCTCACTGTAAAGAAGGGGGGTCCGATCTGACCCCCCAACTATACAAAGGCAGTCACGTAGATATACGTGATTCTGCCTGTCGGTGCCATTCTGCCGACGTATATTTACAGTGGGCGGTCGTTAAGTGGTTAAAAGACAACATGGGAAGCAAAATGCATAGCCCTTTTTTTTTTTTTTTTTTATTAGGTTAAAAAAAAAAATTGGGTTTTTAATCAGAAAAACACCAACATACAAAGATAAAAAGTGATCACAGTTCATATATTAAAAGACAACATGGGAAGCAAAATGCATTTTGCTTCCCATGTTGTCTTTTAATATATGAACTGTGATCACTTTTTAGCTTTGTATGTTGGTGTTTTTCTGATTAAAAACACAATTTTTTTTGACCTACACCATTGGAGCCCCCTATTTTTTTCTTCTTTGCATGGAATCGGTGAGGAAAAGTTTTTTCAGTTTTCTCCAGTTGGTCCTTCTACAATACCCTTGTCGGGGTATTTTCCATTTAAGTTTGATCGTATCCCATCGTCCGGTTGAATACCGGGATCCAGAGTGCCAGTCTTCTGGTGGGATCTCCAGCCTTGGAGTTATTGGAGACCCGAGAAGTATTGCATCCATCAGTTCCACCCAGGATTGAAGACATCCGATCGTCTAGCCGGTATACCTCAACATCCATCAGAGATCCGGGGACATTCCTGTGGAGCAGCCGTTGGAGATACTCTCAAGCTCGATTGATCCGCTGTCGTATGACATTCGGGTCCAACGTTTCTGGTAAAGCACACATGAATGTCACCATCCACGTGAAGAATTGTGCCAGAAGTTTTACATCCATTCCTTGTTATTTATCAACTGTTTTGGACACTCATAAATTTTTTTGTTTATTATTGTGGACATTTTATATATATTGGGTAGGGCGTTCAGCCTGCCCCTTCTCACTTTTTTGTGTGTTTTCATTTATGGTCACATTTGAGTTACAGTCGAGAATCTAGAAGCCCCTATGCCTCCCCGATAGTGGTGGTCAGAAAGAAGAATGGGTCGTTGAGGCTGTGCATAGACTACAGGACCCTCAACAGGAGAACCATACCCGACCAGTACACCACTCCGAGGATGGAGGATGCCCTACAGAGCTTGTCTGGAGCCAAGTGGTTCAGTGTTATGGACCTCAAGAGCGGGTACTATCAAATACCTATGCATCCAGAAGACAAAGAGATGGCGGCTTTCATAACCCCGGTGGGGTTCTTTGAATTTGACCGGATGCCTCAAGGTCTGTCTGGAGCCCCAGCCACCTTCCAACGTCTCATGGAGAAGACTGTAGGAGACATGAACCTCATCGAAGTCCTTGTATACTTGGATGACATCATTGTCTTCGGGAGAACCTTGGAAGAACATGAGGAGAGGCTGGAGAAAGTTTTGAAAAGACTGAGTGAGGAAGGACTCAAGCTCTCGCCTGAAAAATGCCAGTTTTATCAGTCATCAGTTAACTATCTGGGATACATAGTGTCTGAAGTTGGGGTAGCCACAGACCCCGAAAAGTTGGAGGCAGTCACTTCCTGGCCAAGGCCCACCAAAGTGACAGAGCTCAGATCCTTCTTGGGGTTCTGTTCCTATTACAGGAGGTTCATGGAGGGGTTTGCTCAGATAGCCAGGCCTTTGAATGAGCTGCTCAAGACGGAGGGGGAAGAGGATGACTCGGGTCCCAGGAAGCCAGGGGAGTCAGTCAAGGACCAGTGGAATGAGAAGTGTGAGTATGCCTTTCAGATGTTGAAGAAAAGCTTAACCACTGCCCCTGTCCTGGCCTACGCAGACCCTAAGAAGCCTTATGAACTTCACGTAGATGCCAGTCATGATGGCCTGGGAGGAGTGCTCTACCAGGAGCATGAAGAGCAATTAAGGCCCATTGCGTATGTGAGCAGAAGTCTGACTCCCTCTGAAAAGAACTACCCCACCCATAAGTTGGAGTTCCTGGCCCTTAAGTGGGCGGTAGTTGACAAACTCAGAGACTATCTGTATGGGGCAGAATTCACTGTGAAAACCGACAACAACCCCCTCACATATCTTTTCACCACAGCCAAGTTGGATGCCACAGGACATAGATGGCTGGCGGCACTGTCTTCCTTCAATTTCAGGCTAAAATACAGGCCTGGGGCCGGAAATCGAGATGCAGACGCCTTGTCTAGAAGATCTCATGTCCCCACCTGCAGTACAGAAAATTGGACCCAAGTGGCACCCGACGGGGTGCGGGCCCTCTGTCAAGGCGCTAGACTCCAAGCCAGTGGCGGCTCAAGAGCAGAAGAGATAGGGGTTACCATAGTAGGAGTTCCCAAGCAGTACTGTGGGGTAACCCAACTGGGGGAAGATAACTTGCCAAAATTGTCCAAAAAGGAGTTGAGATCTGACCAATTGGAAGACCCCATGGGGAGATTGGTTCTAGGGGCCCTGGAGAATCAGGATCCGAATAGACTCTTACGTCACCCTTCAAAGGAAGCTCGCCTGTTGAGGAAGGAGTGGGACAGGTTGCAGGTGCATCAGGGAGTGGTCTACCGAAGGGGCCCCTCTGATGACCTGGAAGACAAATGGCAGTTGTTCCTGCCCGAGAAACAGAGAGACTGTCTTGGTTGCTCTGCACGACAACCATGGCCACCTAGAGGCGGAAAGGACCTTCCAACTCGTTAGGGACCATTTCTATTGGCCCTGCATGAGGGCTGAAGTTGAAGAATACTGCCACTCATGTGCACGATACATCCAGAGAAAGACTTTACCCCATCAAGCTGCCCCAATGGGCCATTTGCAAAGTCAAGGCCCACTTGATCTGGTATGCATTGATTTTCTCTGCCTCTAACCCGACCTGAGTGGACTAGGAAATGTTCTGGTAGTAACTGACCATTTCACCCGGTATGCCCAGGCCTTCCCAACCAAAGACCAGAAGGCTTCCACGGTAGCCAAAGTCCTTATGGAAAAGTACTTTGTACACTATGGGCTGCCGCAACGTCTTCATTCAGATCAAGGAAGGGATTTTGAAAGTCGGTTGATCCGGAAGCTCCTGGATTCCTTGGGGATAAAGAAGGCAAGAACTACCCCCCATCATCCACAAGGTGATGCTCAGCCGGAGAGGTTCAACCGAACCCTGCTCAATATGCTGGGGACCATAAGCAGTGAGAAAAAACAGCATTGGAGCAACCACATAGCGGCAGTTGTGCATGCATACAACAGCACCACCAGTGACGCTACAGGGTACTCACCCTATAGACTTATGTTCGGCCGAGAAGCAAGACTACCGGTAGATCTGGCCTTTGGCACCTCCATAGACCATTGTTCTGCCACTTCTCACAAAGGATATGTTGATAGACTCAGACACAATTTGAAATTTGCCTATGAACAGGCCCAGGCGGCCTCAGAACAAAGGGGGGCCCGCAACAAGAAGAACTTTGATCTGAAAGTTCGGATTCAAGATTTACAACCTGGAGACAGAGTGTTGCTACGGAACTTGGGGGTCCCTGGAAAACACAAGCTTGCAGACAGATGGAGACCTGAACCCTATGTTGTTTGCAAGAGACTACCGGGCCTACCCGTTTAGACTTAGGCCAGAGGGAAGGGTGGGGCCCTTAAAGACCTGGCATCGGAACCACCTACTCCCACTAGCTGAAGCAGTTTGGATTCCCCCTGCGATGAGTTCCCCCGAGCCAATTTCCATCCTGGATACTCCCAGGCCGAACACTCAGTCCCAGACCCCTCGGATTGGGGATACAGAGACCTCGGAGCTAAGTGAAGATGAGGGGGAAGAACTTGATTGGCTTTGGCCTTCCCAGACCCCAGAAACTTCTGCTATTGATCTCCCACCTGAAGAAGATACCATAGACGGAACACTAAATGCAGAAGCTACTGAGTTCATCCCGTCCAGTCCTTTGTCTGATTTTTGGGAAAATGCCTGTGACATACTCCCAGAAGAGGATCCAAGAGATGCCATGTACCTCCCTGCTCCGGAGTCCAGTGTTCCTGAACCAATGGAAACTCCCAAGTCGGTTCCAGAAGGGGAACCTGTTTTAGCGGAAAAAAAAAGCCCAAGAGGACAAAGGACACGGAGGGCCATCAAGCCTCCCAGAAGATTGACTTACCCACAGATGGGGAGGAGCTCGGAAGACACTGTGGTTACCGCCAGGAGGAGTATGGAAGACCCTAATCCCTCCACTGTTCATTTGGTGGGGGGCAACCCCAACTCACTCTCTGGCACAGTTAGGCAGGACACTAATGATAATGTGACCTGTGGGCAGGGGAGTTCACGCCTCGTTTTTGGTGGGAATTTCCTCTGCCAACATCATATGCAACTTTGGTTGATGTTGTGCATGCTATAATTTGATATCTTTGGGGACCAAAGAGTTTAAGTGGGGGGAGTGTGTAGCGGGGTCTACTTTAAGGCCCCGGGACTACGTTACCCAGAACCCTGTTCGGCACCCAAGGTGCATGGAGCCACCGCAGAGACACATGGGAGGGGCTATATAGGAAGAGGGAGAGGCTGAGCTCGGCCTCTTTGGACACCGCGCTGCTATCAACAGGTCTTCCTGTGCGGATCTGCTGCAGTGCAGGGCCTGAAGCCAGGGCCTTGCACAACTTCCAGAGAGCCTTCCACCCCACTGCGGAGCCTGGGTGGCACCTGACTTTATCGAGTTTGGACATCAGTTGGACCGGAAACCCGGCCGTTGCAGACACTGTGTGCGGAGACACAGTAGGTGGAAGTCCCGGACTGGGATCGCGTCCGGAGTGGTGAGCGAGCACCTGCTCATTCATATAAACAGTACTTTGACTAGGCCTAGAGACTGCCTTGGCCCTTCTGGTTCTATTTTTCCTGTCCCACAGGAGACTAGTGGCGGAACTGAGTGAGTAGTCTCCTGTGAGTGGTTCATGCTGTCCTTTTTATTTTCCTACCCCTTTGGATTACAAATAACTGTTCCTGTTGTGCACCACCAGTCAAGTTGCATGCGAAGAAACTGTACTTCTAGAGACTGAGTTAGAAAATCTGGATCAGGCCTGATCTGTAGTCAGAGCTTAAGTTGCTGCGCCATAAGGGCGCATAGATAGAGATAGTAGTACTTGGCGGGTAGTCGCCTGCGTTAGATTTTCTGCTGCAGTACTCTGCAGATATATATGTGTTATGTGTTAAAGTGGTTGTAAACCCTATATTTTTTTTTTTTCCCCATAACCACCTGTAAGAGAAAGGCGTAATGAGCTATTATGACTAGCATAATAGCTCATTATGCATCACTTACCTTAGATCGGGGCCCCCGAACCCGTCCTTGTCTCCCTCTTCAGCCGCATCCATCGCTGCGGCTATAGCCGGAAGGTTACTTCCGGGTATCGCCGCTGCAGCCAATCACAGCACCGCTCCGGCGCTGTGATTGGCCGGAGCGGCGGAGACGTCACTCTGCGCATGCGCGCGAGAGCCTTTTCATTCGGCTACGCCCAGCGATTGCTGGGAAGTAGCCGATTTTGTGAATGGGATTAACCCCATGAATGCGCCGTAGACAGCTGCGCTTGTCATTTTTAGTAAATATCTCCTAAACCGTGTAGGTTTAGGAGATATTTCTTGCACCTACAGGTAAGCCTTAATCTAGGCTTACCTGTAGGTGCAAGTTGAAAAAGTGGGTTTACAACCACTTTACCTTATGCCTTTTACCCGAAGTAAAGAAACTTTATATTTTATCTCTTGCTATCAGTGTGTTGCCTTTATGGAAAGAGGATACCCATGCAATACAGATAGACTGTGTGCATATACTGTTAGATTGTGATACTAGAGAAACCCCTAGACTAACTGTGCCAGAGTGGTTCAAGTAAATTGCTGGGGGTTGGTGGTGGTGTAGACAGGGCCCGAAACAAAATCCAGCGGCTCTCTTAACTGGAGGTAGCGCTACACTAGTATATTGTCAGCTTTACTTCTATTCAAAATGAAAAAAAAAAAGAAGTTTTGCCTTTCAAGTAGACTTGTAATTTGTACAAGCTTCTATTTCCAATAATGTAATCTATTGATATCAATATAAGTATATATTAAGTGTTATACAAATCAAAGGTTATGTAAAATAGCAGACAAGAGCAAATATCAACATTTCTACATGGTTGGGAGTACCAGACAATAAATCCCCTATTTACTTGCATTTCCCACTAATAGGACTTCTGTCCAGAATAGGCAGGATAATTAAATGATAAAAATGTCTGTAAAGTCCAATTTCCTAATCTTTTCTCACATGTTTTCCTGATGGAATTGTGTCTTTCCTTCCTCTCTTCTACCAGATTGCCTTTTCGGAACAAAGGTTGTCCCTTTTTTAGTTTCAGGCATTGTCTTGCGCATTCTGGTACGGAATATTTGAATCCCCGTTACTCGTGTGGGTTTGTTTTCACTTGATGAGATTTTCAAGTGTCCTAGTAAGAACAGAAGTATGTGCTTCGTTTTCTGCTATACAAAGAAGTTCAAGCAAAAAATGCAGATTAGTGTCAAGGCCATTGAAAGGTTTAGCTTTGCTATCGGAAATCTGGACTACAGTGGAACAAGGAACAAAGGATGGGGAGAGATTAGAGCGGGATGTGTAAAATGGGCAAAATAACTCAGTAATGCAGGGTTCTAAATACTGCATTATTCAGGAATATTAAGAGTAACTTCGGGAAAAAAAGTTTTGCAGCAGTAAAGGGTTAAAAGGGCCAGGAAGTGAAAAGGAATCTAATCCAAACAGAAATAAAACACTGGCAGATTTTCCAGTTCTTCTTTATACTATGACGGATTATAATATACCATATAGTATATAAACAAAAAACTGCGCTATGATAAAAAGGGATAAAAAGGCAGCAACTCTAATGAGATACACACATTAACAGATTTGTCAGGAAAGGCTTCACCCGCTGGTGGTGCTGTTGGTCCTTTGGACTGCAGTACTAGTGTCCACCAGCAGGTGTCCTCTTGCAGCCAATATCCTTGTTGGAGGATCTCACCTGCTGGTGGTAATGCATGATACATGGACTGCAGTACCGGCATCCACCAGCGGGTGTATTCTGGCAGTATGGGACAGGCAGCACTTCCTGTGGTCAGCTGTGACCTGAAGCTTAATTACTAGACTTCCTTAAATACCCGGCAAGTTCAAACACTCCTTGCCCTGGTATTGCTCTCCCCCCGACCTAGGACCTGTGACCTGTGACCCTGACTCGAGCCTGCATCCTACCCAATCCCGATCCCTACCTGTATCCTGCTTTACCCGATCCGACCTGATCCCTGCCTTTAGCTCTTCCTGCATCTGTCCTTCGGTTACCATGGTCCCTGCTCTGCAGCCAACCCATCCATCCCCTCCCTGTTCCTGTTTTATTCCCTTCCTACCCACCTGCTGGATCCCCTTGTGTATGACCTCGGCCTGGCTTTCACTACGATTCCGGTATTTCCCCTTTAGGCCCCTTTCACACTGGGGCGTTTTTAATGCGGTTTAGCGCTAATATTAGCGCTATTATACCGCATGAAAAAATCATGCCCTTTAGCCTTCAATGTGAAAGCCCGAAGGCTTTCACACTGAAGCTGTGCGCTAACAGGACCGCTCCAAAAGTCCTGCTAGCCGCTTCTTTACAGCGGTAAAGGAGCGGTGTGTACACCGCTCCTTTACCGCGGTCTCCCATTGAAATCAATGGGACAGCGCGGTAATACCGCCCGCAAACCGCGGCAATAGCCGCGGTTTGCGGGCGGTATTAACCCTTTTTCGGCCGCTAGCGGGGGTTAAATTTACCCCCCTAGCGACCGCATACTGCGGTAAGAACGACGGTATAGCAGCGCTGAAAATCGCGCTGCTATACCGCCACCGCTCCTGCCCGCCCCAGTGTGAAAGGGGCCTAACTGTATATGTCTCCTTTTGTCACTGTGATTTGGTTTGGTTATTTGCACTGTGTTCTGTTTGAGGTGTTTGTCTGTTTACTTCACTTAATAAATTATTACCCTTTTACCTACACCTGTTTGGTCTCCTCTGTGCTGTCACACAGTCTGGTTTGCTAACATTCTCTGACAGTATACCAGGGCCATCCCTAAACCAGACGTGACGGCATTGAGGGACCATCCTGGTTTGTAATACCCGGTCAAGATGGATAATAATGAGGCCATTTATTATTCTCTGCTGGCAGCTGAGGAGAATGAATATTGTCGTCTGATTCTAAAGGATTGGACCAGTGACCAGCTGATAGAAACCATCCGATCAGCTTATTCCCTAGTGGGGCAGGGTTATATGTCTTTTGAGGACATCCAGCCGTTAGTTCAGTTATGTGAAAAGCCAGCCCTGTCATCTATTCCCGTTGGGAAGGACGATTTTTCACCCCCTTTCAGTTTTGACCAGGTTGAATCCTAAAGCCTCGTACACACGGCCGAAAATCTCGTCAAGAAAAAACATGTCGTTTTTCTTGACGAGATTCTTGGACAAGAAACTTGTCCCGGCCGAGTGTAAACACGCTCGATTCAAAGAACACGCGGTTCTTTGAATGGAGCGAACGCGGTGACGTCATCGACTACGACGAGCGTGCGCTCGTCACATTCGATGCCGTCGCCGCCATCTTGCTACACCCTATCTATGCCTAGGAAGCTACCGCGCATGCGTCAAAGTCATTTCGAGCATGCGCGGGCTTCCTGGAGGAGGACAGGTAAGTGTACACACACACACACACAATTTTCTCGTCGAGAAACAGGCTGACGAGAATCTCGATGAGAAAATAGAGAGCAGGTTCTCTATTTCTCGTCAAGATTGTCGGTTTTCTTGACGAGAAACCATACACACGAACGATTTTCTCGGCAAGAAAGCTATCTCTGCAGTTTTCTTGTCGTTTCTTGCCGAGAAACTCGTTCGTGTGTACGAGGCTTTAGTGTGGTTGTTAGAGGATGATCCAGCCTATTTTTGGGAACATTATTCCTCTTGTTCCCAGCAGGTGTTGTCTGATTGCATCCATTCAGTGCAATCCCTGGTCAGACAGTCTGTGAGTGAGACAGTTTTTGCTCAACCTGTGCTGCAGGCATGGTCAGATCTCCTGCGCTTAGCCAAGCCGCAGCGTTCCAGCCCTGCCATTGATCACCTGCCTTCCCAGGAATGTATCCGCCCATTGCCTATGGCAACCCCAGCTACCGTCCAGTGTGTTCAGCCCCCCAAATACTACTACCCCGTCTCTACCTGTTGCACCTATCCTGCCTTCAATCCACCTGCTTCTTCCCTCCTATCCGTAGCCAATCCACAAGAACCTCGTCCAGTCACTGTCCCTGCACCTCTGCCATTTTCTTCCATTTGCTCATTCCCAACCTTTTCATATATTCCCCCCCGTTACTTGCAAACCTGCAGTGACTAAATCCAAGAAGAAGAAGAAGTACTTCCCAACCCACACAATCCAACCAGTAACCCAACCTACCTTCACACCCACCAACCTGCTCCAGCCTGCGGTTCCCAAGCCAGCCTTCCAGCCTGCGGTTCCCAAACAAGCCTTCCAGCCTGCGACTCCCGAGCCAGCCTTCCAGCCTGCGACTCCCGAGCCAGCCTTCCAGCCTGCGGTTCCCGAGCCAGCCTTCCAGCCTGCGGTTCCCGAGCCAGCCTTCCAGCCTGCGGTTCCCGAGCCGGCCTTCCAGCCTGCGGTTCCCGAGCCAGCCTTCCAGCCTGCGGTTCCCGAGCCAGCCTTCCAGCCTGCGGTTCCCGAGCCAGTCTTCCAGCCTGAGGTTCCTGTACTAGTCTGCCAGCCTGAGGTGCCCGTCTGCCTGCCTGAGGTTCCTGTGCCTTTTGCCCAGCCTGAAGTTCCCGTACCAGCCTGCCAGCCTGAAGTCCCTGTACCAGCCTGAAGTCCCTGTGCCAGCCTGAAGTTCCCGTACCAGCCTGCCAGCCTGAAGTTCCCGTGCCAGCCTGAAATTCCCATACCAGCCTGAAGTTCCCGTGCCAGCGTACCAGCCTGAAGTTCCCGTGCCAGTGTACCAGCCTGAAGTTCCCGTGCCAGCTTGCCAGCCTGAAATTCTTTTGCCAGTTTCCCGGCCTGAGGTTGTGGTGCCCGTTTCCCGGCCTGAGGTTGTGGTGCCCGTTTCCCGGCCTGAAGTTATGGTGCCCGTTTCCTGGCCTGAGGAGCCTGCTGCCCAGCTCGATGACCCGGAGCCTGCTGCCCAGCTCGATGACCCGGAGCCTGCTGCCCAGCTCGATGACCCAGAGCCTGCTGCCCAGCTCGATGACCCAGAGCCTGCTGCCCAGCTCGATGACCCAGAGCCTGCTGCCCAGCTCGATGACCCAGAGCCTGCTGCCCAGCTCGATGACCCAGAGCCTGCTGCCCAGCCCGATGTGTTCCTGTCTGCTGCCCAGCCTGATGTGCCACTGTCTGCTGCCCTGCCTGGTGTGCCCCTGTCTGCTGCCCGGATGTGCCTACTATTTGCCCGGATGTGCCCGTTGTCTGCCCGGATGTGACCTTGCTTGTTGCCATGAACTCCCCTCAGCAACAGTTCGTTGGAGCGTCCGGAGGCCGCTCCTTTGAGGGGGGGTACAGTCAGGAAAGGCTTCACCCGCTGGTGGTGCTGTTGGTCCTTTGGACTGCAGTACTAGTGTCAGCCAGCAGGTGTCCTCTTGCAGCCAATATCCTTGTTGGAGGATCTCACCTGCTGGTGGTAATGCATGATACATGGACTGCAGTACCGGCATCCACCAGCAGGTGTATTCTGGCAGTATGGGACAGGCAGCACTTCCTGTGGTCAGCTGTGACCTGAAGCTTAATTACTAGACTTCCTTAAATACCCGGCAAGTGCAAACACTCCTTGCCCTGGTATCGCTCTCTCCCCGACCTAGGACCTGTGACCCTGACTCGAGCCTGCATCCTACCCGATCCCGATCCCTACCTGTATCCTGCTTTACCCGATCCGACCTGATCCCTGCCTTTAGCTCTTCCTGCATCTGTCCCTCGGTTACCTTGGTCCCTGCTCTGCAGCCAACCCATCCATCCCCTCCCTGTTCCTGTTTTATTCCCTTCCTACCCACCTGCTGGATCCCCTTGTGTATGACCTCGGCCTGGCTTTTACTACGATTCCGGTATTCCCCCTTTACTGTATATATCTCCTTTTGTCACTGTGATTTGGTTTGGTTATTTGCAATTTGTTCTGTTTGAGGTGTTTGTCTGTTTACTTCACTTAATTTATTATTACACTTTTACCTACACCTGTTTGGTCTCCTCTGTGCTGTCACACAGTATGGTTTGCTAACATTCCCTGACAAGATTATGGAAAAAGAAGGAGCTGCGCCAATTAAGATTAGAAAGGGAGGGAGGGGTTGTCAAACTGACATAATTAAAGTGACCACTATCCCCGGTAGGTCATAAAAAATAACCCATATAGCAGTATTGTATTAACACCAACAGTGCTTGATATGATGACACCACCGTGCTTGAAATTCATATGGCGTGCCCACCACCGCAATGGCTTCTTACCGAAAGGCAAGCAAAGACATGCAGTCGGCTGTAACCCAGCCGCGGCTTTTAGCTTGCAGGTAGATTGATACCGGGACACGGATCACCACACTCACTCCCTGGCTGGGCCTCACAACTTTGATGCAAGAAATATTTGAATAGCCACAGCAGAAAGACAAAACATCACAACACATCAGGATATGCTAACGGTGGTTCACCATCCAGAAAGTGGGGAGAGAGTCCAATTCTGTTGAGAGTTGTCTTTCACTACATGCTCCTGTCCTGAAACTATCCAGTGTGTAGTATCCACATAGGGATATACCATTTATTATTATTTTTATTATATTATATTATAATATAAACCTATATAAATATATGTATAAACACCTCCAGATTAAACTAGGAGTTTTGCAGCTGCCCAAAGGATGGAAGAAGAGAGAGGAGCTGCGCCACTCTGAGTGCAGGATGTCAACTATGTAACTATGGAACTATTTATAATATGTGAATCGTTGGGTTATATGGTGCATGTCTGTCCAGTATGACCCTAGGCGACTGCAAGACCAGAAGATGTGGAGAAGGGAACCAGTCTCCCCTAACAATGATTTTTGACCTTGACCTTGGCCCTAAAACTTGCTCTGACCTAGATCAAAACCAGAAAAGCCTGGAGCAGAAAGACAGAATGCCATAGGCGGAGGGCTGGCATGACTGAGTGAACAGGGTATGAGATGTGAAGAGATTATTGATTGGCTAAAATGAAGTGAGAAGGGGAGGGGAAAAGGCCAGATAAAAGGGAGTCCCCGCCCCCCTAAGACAACACAACGTGGGGGAAAGTTCCTGATAGCAGCAGCATGTCATCTGTGGATAAACTTCTGGCCCAACTGCGGGCAGAGGCTGCTACACGGGGCGAGGATTGGCTCCAGGAGACCCTGGGGCCGATGCTGTCTGGTCCGTCTGGATCAGCAGGTACCGTGGGGAGAGAGGCTGGGCGAGCTTGCAGGTCCAGACCTCCGGAGCGCTTCTCACCAGGCCCCTCCCCGAGAGCTCAGCGTC
This sequence comes from Rana muscosa, assembly GCA_029206835.1. Taxonomy (NCBI): domain Eukaryota; kingdom Metazoa; phylum Chordata; class Amphibia; order Anura; family Ranidae; genus Rana; species Rana muscosa. The sequence goes on along the minus strand of CM055124.1, from coordinate 15,041,739 downwards.
AGACTGGGAGTCCCCCTAGGGCGCCTTCGGGCCCCCGGCCAAGCGAGCTGCGTTGCCCAGGGTGGGGGGGGGGTACCGGGAGGAATCCCCCTCAAGTTCGGAGCTCGGCGGGGGGCTGCGAGGCGCATGGAGTCGGAGAGTGCGGGCCCCGCCCCCCCGGGGGTCTCCTGTGGATTCGGGGCCCCAGCGTGGGTTATCGGGGGCTGGGGTGTCCGGGCATCCCCCCCCCTCGGCCGGACATCATGGGCTGGTGCAGGGGGGTTCAGGAGTGAGGGAGCCAGAGAGAGATGACGGCGGTGCTGGGGAACAGCGTTGTGGCAAGTCGGCAAAACGATCGGTGTGCGGGTCTGGTGCGCGGAGGATGGATCGATCGGGTGCAGGACCCTCAGCTTCCAGGGACAAGTTGCCTGGTGAGCTTTCTTCTGGTGGCGAGGAGCAGTCTGGTGTGCTGTCGGAGGGGGAAGTGTGCAGCTCGGAGGAGGATCGGAGACCCGGACGGTCGGTGGCAGAGGTGGAGTCGAGTCGATCAGCTGGTGGGATTTCTTCCAGGCAGCCCGGTAAATCATTTTCACTTACTCATTCTGGGGGTAGTGGCCAGGTGGTTAGGCCTGCTGTGGGTGAGGGTTTAGCCGTGCAGGTGCTGGATCCAGGTAGTGGGCAGGCTGGGGGGATTACGGTCCCTGATGGGGGAGGTGCACAGCTGGATGGGCTGCAGGGGTTTCTTGCAGGTATCAAGTCCTTGGTCAGCCAATTTGAGAGGGGGGGATGGTGGGCAGGTCAGCCCGGCAGTGGCGTGGGTTCCGCCTGCAGGGCCAGTGGGGCCCATGGCTGCGGTGGTAGCGCCGGTTCCACCTGCGTCGACTACTGCGGTGGGGGAATTGGCAGAGGTGGCTACCGTGGCTTTGGGGGCCACACAGATGGGTAGCACGGTGGAACAGGCGGCACGGCAGGATATCATTAGGTTTGCTGATACTGCAAAATGTGAGCTGTATGTGTGTTATGAGGCACCGCTGGGAGCACACCTGAAACCTAAAGTGAGGGAGAAGATATGGAAGGGTGAGTATGTGGAGATGTTCTCACTGTTACCATTGGAAAAGTTTCACCTGCACAGGGTTAAGCCAGATGATTCTAAAAAGGAGGATGAGGAGAAGAGGAGATGCAGGCTTATCCCACGGACGTTTGCGAATTGGCTGCAGGCGTTCGCCATCATGGCCAGTGTTATAGGACAGAAGAATCCGGAGCACTATTTGGCTATCAGGACTCCATTGGAGAGGCCTACAGGGTGTACGGGGGCACGGGGTGGCTCCGATAAGACGAAAAGTTCAGACAGAGGAGAGCAGTGCGGCCAGATCTGCGGTGGGATAATAAGGACATCAGCTTATGGATGCGGTTGATGACCTCGCCGAGGGCTCCTAGTCAGTTTTTTCAGGGGGGGGGGGGGGGGCGGTGGAACCTCTTCCCCAGGACAATCGGACGGTAAGAAAAAGGGGGTGTGCTGGCAATTTAATGAGGGCACATGCAAGTTTGGGGGGTCCTGCAGGCACAAGCATGAGTGCTGCGGTTGTGGAGGCTCCCATACGCAGGCTAGATGCTTTAAGCAAGGTAAGGGTCGTGCTGGAGACGCTGGGCACAAAAGAGAGGACTCCAGTGATGGTGGAAAGGATGCGGCTGTTTCTCGGTAGGTATCCGGACAGGGGGGCGGCCGGATTGTTGGATTGGGGGTTTTCAGAGGGGTTTCACATTCCATGTTCCTTGCAGGTTATCCCCCTGATCGCACGCAATTTGCGGTCGGCCATGCAGCAGCCTGCTGCTGTCGCAGAGAAACTGCTCAAGGAGGTTACTTTAGGTCGCATGGGCGGTCCTTTCCCTTCCCCCCTTGGAGAATTTGGTGGTCTCCCCACTCAAGGTTGTCCCCAAGAAGGAGCCGAACAAGTTCCACCTCATTCACCACCTGTCTTTTCCGAAGGGTGGGTCGGTCAATGACGCGATTGATACGGAAGCATGTACAGTCAGTTACACTGCCTTTGATGCTGCAGTGGGCTGGGTTTGCGGGGTACGGGAAGGGGGCGTTGATGGCAAAAGCCGACATAGAGGCGGCATTTAGATTGTTGCCGGTTCACCCTGATAGCTTTCACCTCCTGGGATGTCATTGGGACAATGCGTTCTATGTGGATAAGTGTTTACCTATGGGATGCTCCATATCGTGCGCATTGTTCGAACAGTTCAGCTCATTTGTGGAATGGGTTGTCAGGGATGTGTCGGGGGTGAGTTCAATTATTCACTACTTGGACGATTTTCTGTGTGTGGGTCCGGCCTCATCCAGGATCTGCGCGGTGCTCCTGGCCACCTTGGAGCACATTGCAGAGCGGTTTGGGATCCCTTTGGCGCCTGAGAAAACTGAGGGACCTCGCACGGTTTTCACGTTTTTGGGCATTGTCCTGGATTTGGAGGCCATGGAGTGCCGCCTACCATTGGACAAGTTGGAGGCTCTCAGGGGGGAGCTGAGAGTTATGGTGGGGCTGAGGAAGGTGCAGCTTAGGGTGTTGCAGTCGCTGCTGGGAAAACTCAATTTCGCGTGCCGCATCCTGCCAATGGGCAGGGTGTTCTGCCGACGGCTGTCGGCTAGCACGGCTGGGGTACGGTCTCCCACACATTTTGTGAGTTTGGGCAGGGAGCACAAGGCTGACTTGCAAGTTTGGCATTCATTTCTGGAGTCCTTCAATGGGAGGGCGTTATGGATGTCTGGCCCAATTGACAATTTTGATTTAGAACTGTACACGGATGCAGCTGGGGGGGGGTCAGGTTTTGGGGCTTTTTTGGGGGGAAAGTGGAGTGCGGGCCTCTGGCCTCAGGCATGGATTGATGCTGGTTTCACCAAGAACTTGGTCCTGTTGGAACTGTTCCCGGTGGTACTGGTGGTGGAACTGTGGGGGGGTTTGTTTCAGAGACTTAAAGGTGCGGTTTCACGGGGACAACCTGGGGGTGGTGCAGGTCATTAACAAGGTGTCGGCATCCTCCCCCCTGTGGTGCAGCTGCTGCGCCATCTGGTGTTGGGATGCTTACAGCTCAATGTGTTTGTGTATGCAGTACACCTTCCGGGGGTGGACAATGTCATAGCTGATGCGCTGTCTCGCTTTCAGTGGGACAGGTTTCAGGAGTTGGCACCGGAGGCGGAGCAACGTTGGGTCCCTTGTCCAGGCTGGCTGTGGAGGATTCCGTTGGAATAGTGTCAGGTTGGATCAGAAAATCGGTGAGTACGGGCACATGGGTGGCGTATGAGAAGGTGTGACTGGAGTGGCGAGAGATGGTTCGGGAAGCGGGAGTTGATCCGGTAGGTCCCGATGTAAGGTTATTGGTGCTGCATTTCCTGGCCAGGAACATGGAGGCTCGCGTGTCCAGGTCCTATTTGGGTAAGAAGCTGGCAGGGTTGGCCTTTCTGTTTAAATGGCAGGGCTGCCCTGACTTTACAAAAGATTTTTGGGTGCGGCAGGCATTCAAGGGATATGGTCGGGGGGGCCCAAACACAGACGGCAGGCAGCTGGTATCGTTTGATCTGCTGGCCGGGATCATGGGGCGGTTACAGGGCCTATGCTCGTCTGGGTACGAGGTTTTGCTGTTCACGGTGGCTTTCTCCTTGGCATTCTTTGGAGCATTCTGGATAGGTGAGTTGGTTAGCCTGTCCAAGGCAGTGCATGGGGGTTTGCTGGCTAGCGATGTGGGTTTGACAGAGGAAGGGGTGTCACTGGCACTTAGGAAGTCTAAGACGGACCAGATGGGCAGAGGTAAGTTGGTACAGGTTTTTCCGGTTCCAGGTTCTCTGTTGTGCCCGGTGAGGGCTGTTAAGGGGTACTTGGAGGTTCGCCTGTCTGGTGTGGGTTCCTTTTTGACGCACGAGGACGGGACCCCACTTTCAAGATATCAAATTTGTTGCGGTGTTCCGAAAGTGCCTTTGGGCATTGGGACTCCGTGATAAGGAGTTCTCCTCTCACTCCTTCAGGATAGGGACAGCTACAGAGGTGGCCAGATGTGGGATGGATGAGGAAGCTGTTAAGAGGATAGGCCGGTGGGAATCCAGGAGGTTCTGGCTGTACGTTCGCCCCCAGCTAATAGTGGGGCTTGAGTAATTTTGGGTGCATGCCTGGGGTTATATTCAGGCTGCTGCGTTGTACAGGTTGGGTTTTGGGAATTTTCTCATGGGAGTTATTGTTCTTCTTCTACTTTCAGGTGAGACACAAGCTTTGGTCTGGATACTGGGCCATTCGTTTGTGTTCTGGGGGGCTAAGAGGGCTGACGTTCGATATGAGGGTCGGCAGCTGGGGTTTCCGAGAACTGAGGCATGTGTCCGATGCTGGGAGTTCCGGGAATGTTGTGGAGCAGGATGGTTCCGGAGGTGCACCGTTTTGCTCGTTTGGACAGGCCACCTGACGTTTTAGTACTGCACGTAGGTGGCAATGATCTGGGCAGTAGGTCCATGTTAGAGGTGACGAGGGACATGAAATTTGATTTCCTGCGGCTCAGGATGTCCTTCCCGGACATGATCACTGTCTGGTCTGACATGGTGGCCCGGACAGCTTGGAGGGGGGCGAGGTCTGTGGATGGCATCAATCGGGCTCGCAGGAAAATCAATCGTGATATGGGTACGTTTGTGGTCCGGAACGGGGGGTTGGTGGTACGACACTTGGAATTGGAGGTGGATACGTGGCGGTATCTACGGAGGGATGGTGTCCATCTGAATGAAGTGGGGACTGATTTGTGGGCTTTGGGTTTGCAGGATGGGATCCAACGAGCCCTTAGGGTTTGGAGGGGCACCAAAAGGGTAAAGGTGTTTTCCCTTGGGTGCTGTGGCGGGTGTTTTGGTCTTTGCGGGAGAATGAAGTACCTCAAAAAGCAAGTGGTCAGGACCTTTCGGTGGTATGGGTTCTGAGGGTGTATTCCAGCTAACAGGGGTTTAGCTGGAAGAGTTTGATCTTGGGGGCACTGCGGTCAGTGGTCGGCTTGAGGCCTATGACCATTCAAGGTAGCGCAGTGTCACATGGGTTGTTATTCATATGATTAAGATTGATATGATTAATATTATTATGATTAATATGATTATGGTCATTTTGAGGTTCCTGCAAAGACCAACACCAGGAGGCAATATTCTGAGAACATGGGTTCTGATTATGTTTTGATGGTTTGATGTTTTGATAACTGATGTAACAGTTATAATAAAGGAGGCTGCTACAGCCATGTTTTACTCCAAACTAAAAGGTGTGGTCTCATTGATTAAGTATAAGTAAGGTACGGGGTAGAACGTGGTTGGCAGACCAGGAATACATCTGTTATACAATAGTCATGTTCTAGCTATATATTTATTTTTTACACACACTTTATTTAAAATTGTCACCGTTAGCAAAGAGCAACAGATACAATTTATCTTTTTTCTCAAAACAGAGGCTATCACAGCAATCAGGTGATCAGCAATGGGCTTCTCGGTTCGCAATCATTAATATGGAACACAGTGCTCTTCGTGAGAGACTGGTCTCTGTTCTGGGAGTATGCTGTGCAGTGCACTACCAGCATAGACACAGGTTTGCATACATGCAGCCCCACAGAACAAGATGCACTTCTGTGAGGCCGCATACCTATATGTGTACAGCCAGCGTAAAGGGGTTAATCTATAGATAAAAAAGGATTTCTCTGGAGTTACACAATATTGCATTGGCCTTTAAGGGTATAAACTCTAGAACTGTCACCCTCACCTAAATACCCAGGGCAGCATGAAGTACACATGTCCATACTTTTTACTGACTACATGATTGTTCTAGGGTATTGACTGTCACGTACCTGAAAGGAGACTGAAGTGACAAGGTCGGCCTCGCTTGCATCTCCAGCCCTGGTCCCGCTGGAGGTGGAACAGAGGGAGCTGAGGGACAGGAGGAACACGAGTGCCTGCAGGTGTAGACCCGGAAACCTGTAGAGGGTGCAAGGCTGGACGAGCAGGAGGACCATCAGATCACGGAAGGCAGCTGTGCACCAAGGATCAGCCGGGGTAAAAAGAGGCACCCTGCTGGAACAGTGCCACTGGGACGTCAGATGATAAGTCCCTGGAAGACTTGTAGCAGGAAGTCGCAGAGAGTCGCAGGAAGTCGCAGAGAGTCGCAGGACTGAAGTCGCAGACAATCGGAGGTTGAAGAGGAGCCACACAGGAAGCAGATGCAGGGTCACAAGGGTAGCCAGGTCTGGTAACAGGCAGGCAGCGAGGTACAAAGCAGCAGGCAGAAGCAGGGTCAAATGGGTAGCCAGGATCAGGAACAAGTAATCAGAACAGAAGCAGAGTCCAGAAGCAGGATCAAGGCAAGCCAGGTTCAGCAACAGATATCAAGCAGGATCACAACAGGGTTCAGGATATCGGGTAACAGCTGAAGACCAGTCAGCAAGGGTCTGGGGTCAGGGCACTTCCTTAAATAGGCCGTCTGGTGCCAATCGGCGCTAGGGACGTGCTCCTGCGCGTGCACGCAGTCCGGTGCGCGTAGGTATCTCTAAGTGCCCGTGTGCGCGCATCGGACGAAAACGAATGGTTCTCTTACATTGACCCTAGAATAATCATGTAGTCAGTAAAGTCTAAAAAGACTCACCAAGTAATAAAGCCAGATTTAGGATGACAGTCCAAGAGCCCGCAGTAGCAACCATAAGCTTTGCTCTGTTTCTCCATTATTTAGTACAAAAGAGTAAAAGGGTTAAGCACAAGCTGATGGCTGCAGTAAAAGCCATCAGCTTTTGCCCGTTTTCCTCAGCCAGTTCCTGGCTGCAAAGTAAAAAGGTATCCAGTCAGCTGTATAGTCAGCTGTATAGTCACCTGATCACTTTTACAGTGCAGTTCCCCCCTACGTTGGAACCACATTAACTGGCTTCAGGATGCTGAGCAGGAGGAGACTGGGGAAGATCTTTTCCTCAATCTCATCTGCAGTGAATGTGTAAGGTTCCCCGTTGGAAGATTTGGTCCAGAGTTGAGCTTTAGCTTGGGGTTGAGGCATTAGCCTAGTCTGGCAGGCCGGATCAGCAACGAGTCTTGACAGCAAGGTACAGAGTCAGAATCCTGAAGCGTTGTCGGGGACAGGCAAGGTCATACACAGGTTGGCAAAGTATTGTAGAATCGTCAGGCAAAGAGAGTAATCCAGGAAACAGGCAGGAGGTCAAAGTCCAGAAGTTCAGTAACTCAGCAGTATGTCACACACCCAGAGAAACGGATCCAACAAATGGGCATAGTCCACAGGAAGTACTGCAATTTAGGTTAAAAAAAAATTCCTATTGGAAATTCCATTCGTCTTCCGACGGAGGTAAAAGCACGCATGCTCAGAATCAAGTCGACGCATGCTCGGAAGCATTGAACTTCATTTTTATTGGCTCGTCTTAGTGTTGTACGTCACCGCGTTCTTGGCGGTCGGAATTTGGTGTGACAGTGTGTATGCAAGACAACTTGAACAGGATTCTGTCGGAAAAATTTGTTGGAGTTTATCCAGACGGAAAATTTGAACGTGTGTACAAGGCATTAAAGTTAGTTGGTTGAAAAAAGACCATCCAATTCAACCCACAGAAAAAAAAAAACACGTACAAATAGAAAACCTTCATATACACTATCCTATACCCACAGCTGATCCAAAAGGAAAAAAAACAAACAATGATCCAAATTTGCGCTAGCGGGGGAAAATAATACTTCTTGATCGCCCAAAAGGCAATCGGATATTCCCTGGATCCACTTTACCCAAAAATATTAGTATCCATTTATATTTTGTGCATTTAGGAACGAATCCAGGCCTTTTTTAGAACAATCTACTAAGCTAGCCAGAACCAGCTCTTGAGGGAGTCTAGGCACGTATCGTCACGGTCACATCACTTCTCACTGAAGAAGTCACGTGGCTGTGACGATATGCACTGGATTGGATTAGACGGGCACCCGGAAGTGATATCAGGCCACGAGCTCGCTGCTCGTTTTATTACCTGTTTGTTCTGTGAGTACCTTTAAGCCGAAACCCCAATAAATTACCCAGTGTTTACATGCTTCACTATTTGGGTCCCCCTTTCCTTTTTACTTCATGCTCACGGACTTGGGAGGCTGGCCACTGCTACCGAGGTACACAGAGGCAATATAGCACTGTATATGAGGATTAGGGATGAGCCGAACACCCCCCTGTTCGGTTCGCACCAGAACCTGTGAACGAACCGAAAGTTTGCGCGAACTTTAGAACCCTATTAAATACAATGGACTCGAACGTTCAAAATCAAAAGTGCAAATTATAACGGCTAATATGCAAGTTATTGTCCTAAAAAGGGTTTGGGGACCCGGGTCCTGCCCCAGGGGACATGTATCAATGCAAAAAGAAGTTTTAAAAACGGCCCTTTTTTCGGGAGCAATGATTTCAATGATGCATAAAGTGAAAAAAAAAGTGAAATATTCCTTTGAAAATCGTACCTGGGGGTGTCTAAAATATGCCTATGCAGTGGCATGTGTTTCCCGTGTTTAGAACTGTCCCTGCAAAAAATTACATTTCTAAAAGGAAAAAAACTAATTTAAAACTGCTTGTGGCTTCAATGTATTGTTTGGTCCCAGCAATATGGATGAAAATCATTGAGAAAAATGGCAGGGGTACCCTCTCCACCCCAGCCCACTACCAGCCCCTTTGGATCTTGTATGGATATTAAGGGGAAACCCGGCACCCAAAATAAAAAAAGGCCCTATATACTCTGAACAGCAGTATACAGGCATTGCAAACAAGACAGGGACTGTAGGTTTGTTCTTAAAGCGGAGCTCCGCAAAAAAAAAATATATTAAAAGCCAGCAGCTAAAGCTACAGCAGCTGCTGACTTTTAATATTAGGACACTTACCTGTCCTGGAGTCCAGCGACGTCCGCAGCAGAGGACAAGCAATCGCTCGTCACTCTGCTGCCCCCACCGCCATCCTCGGTGAGGGAACCAGGAAGTGAAGCCTTGCGGCTTCACTGCCCGGTTCCCTGCGGCGCATGCGCGAGTCACGCTGCGCCGTTCTGACTGGTCCCCGTGTGTTCTGGGAGCCGAGTGTCTCCCAGAACACAAAGGGTATTCTGCAGGAAGTGACGTACTTCCCGCAGATTTCCCGCAGAGAGGACTCCCGGAAGTGGGGGCAAATACCTGTCTTAGACAGGTATCTGCACCCCCCTCCCCCCTGAAAGGTGTCAATTGTGACACCCGGAGGGGGGAGGGTTCTGATGAGCGAAAGTTCCACTTTAGGGTGGAGCTCTGCTTTAAGTACAATCTGTTTGTAATTTGGAACAGGTACATTTTTAAGTGTAGCTCCAGCCAAAACATCTATTTTTAAGCTTTTTGGAGAACATAGGGAAGGGTTATCACCCCTGTAACATTTGTTTTGCTGTCTGTGCACCTGTTCAGAACATTTCACCTCACTTTCCGTCCCAATGACAAACGTTTTTGGAAAATTTGGGTTTTTTATTGAAACAAGGATTGGTGATAAAGCATCAGTGGAGAGGAGACACCTTTTTCCCCAAATTAACTCTTACAGGAGAGAATTTCCCTTCCTAGGGGTAGATTTCCTCTCACTTCCTGTTGTCTCCTTCCGTGTGCAAGTAGGAGTCGTTTGTAAGTTGGATGTTTGAAAGTAGGGGCCTGCCGTATATACTCTGCAGACCCTGCCACAACACTGTAAGCCCTCACAGTTACTCTTGGTGGGCGCTGGAACGCCCTGCTGTGAACTATTATATCAGGAATTGTAATTACATGCCATTGTTGAACAGTTGTAGGAAAAATTGGGCCTTTGGTGGTGGTGCTGGTGCCACAACACTGTAAGCCCTCACAGTTACTCTTAGTGGGCGCATGAATGGGCCCTGCTGTGAATTATTAGATCAAGAATTGTAATTACATGCCCCTGTTAAACAGGGGCAGAAAAATTGGGCCTTAGGCACTAGTGCTGGTGCCACAACACTGCAACCCCTCACAGATACTGTACTTGGAGCACAGCAGTGAGCCCTGCTGCAAAGCATTGCATCAAAAATTGAAAATACATGCCCCTGTTAAACAAAAAAATTGGGCCTTAGCCACTGGTGGCGGTGCCCAGAACCAAAATGTTCTTTCAAGCCATCAGCATGATTATTGAGGAGGAGGAGGATAATCACTCAGCATAACAGGATAGTCACTCTGCATCAGCATAATCAGTCTTGAAGGGATCTGACATTTAAAAGAAAATTATTCTGTTACATCAGCATCAGGTGCTTGGTAGCTGGTGGTGATCCAAGACTGATTCATTTTTATGAAGGTCAGTCGATCGACCAAGTCGGTTGACAGGCGCACCCTGTGATTGGTTACAAAGCTTCCAGCAGCACTGAATGTGTGTTCCGAAAGAACGATGGATGCAGGACAGGCCAGTATCTCAATTGCATACTGTGCAAGCTCTGGCCAGTGATCCATCCTCAAGACCCAGTAACCCAGAGGATTTTTGGTGGGAAAGGTGTCCAAGTCTGATCTTGTCCCTAGGTATTCCTGCACCATGTAAACCAGACGCTGGCGATGGTTGCTGGAACCGATCATACCTTGGGGCTGCAGACTAAAAAATTGTCTGAACGCATCGGTCAGACGGCCACCTTCTCCACCACTCCTTCTTTGACTGACCGAAGCCTCAGCAACACGTTGTCCAGGACCAGGAATTTGTAACCTCCCAGTCTCTGGGAACGCGTTGCACAGACCTTTCTGCAAGGCCTCCCGAAGATGCCTCATCCTCTGCGACGGCAAGATAAGGTCCGCAACCTTACCCTTGTAACGTGGATCAAGGAGGGTTGCCAGCCAGTAATGATCCCTCTCCTTGATCACACAAATACAAGGAACCTTCCGCAGGCTTTGCAGGATCAGGGAGGCCCTGCAGCATTGCTGAGGCATTCAGTGCGGAGTCCTGTGGGTCACTGAGGACGACATGATTCCCAGCCACGTACAAGTCCATGGGTGTCTTGGGACTGTAATTGATCCCTTGAAGACTGCTGCTGATGCTGAGTGCTAGTCTCCACCTCCATGCTGACACAATCCTCCTCCTCCTCGTCCTCTTCCTCTTCCTGTGTGATAGCCGGGCCAGCAGAAACACTGTCTGGATAAAGGGAGCCTTGAGAGGTAAGGAAGTCCTCTTCTTCTTGCCTCAAGTGCCCTATACCATTATTCCATGCAGCGTGTGCTCCAACAGGTGGACAAGAGGGACAGGGTCACTGATGCATGCACTGTCATTGCTCACCATCCTCATGGCCTCCTCAAATGGTGACATGGCCCACTGGCGTGGGGAAAAAAATCCAAGCTCCGCTGACACGGTCCTGGTGCCATACTGCAACAGATACTCATTGATGGCCCTCTGCTGCGTGTGCAGCCGCTGCAGCATGGCCAACGTAGAGTTCCACCTGGTGGGCATGCCACAGATTAGGCGGTTCTTGGGCAGGTTGTAATCCTTTTGCAGGTCAGACAGCCGAGCACTGGCATTATATGACCGGCGGAAATGCCCACACAGTTTCCTGGCCTGCTTCAGGACCTCCTGTAAGCCCGGGTACCTGCCCAAGAACCGCTGCACCACCAAGCTAAGGACATGAGCCAAACAGGGCCAGTTGTCCCTGTTGGAGGGCGGAGAGGAGGTTGGTGACATTGTCGGAAACCACCTTTCCTGGCTTAAACTGGCGTGGCGTCAACCACCTCTGAGCCTTTCCCTGCAGAGCTGACAGAATCTCTGCCCAAGGGTGGCTCCTGTCCTCCAAGCACACCAGCTCAAGCACCGCATGGCATCTTTTTGCCTGCGTACTTGCGTAGCCCCTTGAACACCTTCCGAGGACAAATCAGCAGAGAAAGAGGCCATGAAGGAAGAAGAGGAGGGGGTGGAGGAGAGAGGTGTGTCAGAATCACCAGTAGTAACATTTTGGAGGCGTGGTGGCGGAACAACCTCCAACACTACTGCACCTTGTCCTGCATCCTTCCCAACTGCCAGCAGAGTCACCCAATGCGCCGTGATGCGGCGGTGCAGCAGCTGGGGCAGGGAAATTTGCCTGGTACAATCGGACGTCGGTGTACCGATAGCAGATTGCCCGCAAGTACTTGGCTGTGACACACCTAATTCTACACCTTCATTCCTCTCAGTGCAGGTTTCTGAGAGGACTGAAGGTATAGTGGGGTTGGAGATCTTAGCTGATGAGGAGCAAGGAGAGGTCCGCTTTGTTCTTTGGTGTGGGTCTTTTAGGCAAGCTTGCCAACGGACTGCAGGGCAGGTCGACATTAGTCTGGTCAAGCACGTGGTGCCCAAGCGGCTGATGTTTTGGCCACGGGAGATACGCTTTAGACATATGTTGCAAATGGCAACGGTGCGATTTGCTGCACACGTCTGAAAAAAAGGCCCACACCAAAGAACTTTTTGAATAACGCGCAGAGACAGTAGCGCCCTGCACATGCGGAGCTCTGCGGTGTGATGTAGTCAGTGTGCTGCCCTTAAGCTGGCTCCTGGAGGGCATCCTGCCTCGTTGGAGATGTGCCTCCTCCTCCTCCTCTCTCCTATCAGGCACCCACGGGGAGTCAGTGACCTCATCATCCCCTCCCTCCTCATCTCTGGAGCCAATCTGGCAGTATGCTGCAGCTGGGGGAACATGACTGCCAGATAGCGGACCTTGTTGGGTATCCCCTCTCTCTGAGCTCACGTTACTGCCTTCCTCCAGCTGGGTTCCATCATCAGAGCCTTCAAAAACACTGTGCTCAAACAGTTCGGGGGACTCCTTAGGAGGAAATGGTGGGGCTAGGGAAGGAGTGACTGATGCCATTGAGCCGAGGGAAGAGGCCGCTTTGGCAGCTGCTTTGCCAGACAAAGTACCCTGAGCCTGGGTGAGAGAGGATGAGGAGGAGGACGGCTTGGTCATCCACTCTACCAAGTCTTGGGCATGTTGCGGCTCAACATGGCCAGCTGCCGAAAAGGACAAGCATGTCCCACGGCCACGTGCTGATGAGGATTCACCGTGTCCATGACCAGCAGCACTGTTGCCTTTAGACACAGAGCCTGCTTGCCCTCTTTTATTGCCTCGTGACTGTCTGCCTCTCATTGTTTGCCGTCCAGACATACTAATGGCCTGCAGAGAGATGTAGCTGCACAAATGTGGGATGTGTATATATCAGACATGGGAGTAAGTCACACATGTGCAAGTCACAAGCAAGTCTCAAGTCTTAACCTTCAAGTCTCAAGCAAGTCCCAAGTTACTGTGACGAAAAGCAAGCAAGTCAAGTCGAGTCCCTGCTAAAAGTCAAGCAAGTCAAGTCATTTATTTTGGTCAAATCACAAATCAAGTCAAAATACTGATCTACCCCATACTGTATACAAATAATAGGAGGGATAACAATAAATAATATTGGTTATGTGCCTGTGCCTCACTGTGCCCCGTGCCTCACTGTGCCCCGTGCCTCACTGTGCCCCGTACCTGATCGGCGGCATCCCGGCGGCCATTCCAGTATTCAAAAGCCACGCCTCCTCCTCGTCTGTGATAGGCGGAACACTCAATTTCCCAGCATTCAGTGTTCCGCCTATCACGGACATCCACTCATCCTCATAACCCAGACGAGGAAAAAGAGGATGTCCGTGATAGACTGAACACTGCCTGCTGTGAAATTTAGTGTTCCGCCTATCACAGACAAGGAGGCGTGGCTTTTGAACACTGCAATGGCCGCCGTCTGTCTGCATGACACGCTGATCAGGTAGGCAGACGGCGGCTTGCGGTTAGTGGTGCCAAGTCATATAGTCAAAGTCAAGTCACAAGTCATTAGTGACAACAAGTCAAGTCATTTATTGAATTCTGTCAAGCAAGTCCTCAAACAGGTGACTCAAGTCTGACTTGAGTCAAGTCATGTTACTCAAGTCCCCCTCCTCTGGTGTGTGTGTATATATATATTTATTTATATTTGTCTGCAGCTATCAGAATCAACTGCCTGCTGTGGTGTTGATATGGGAAAAGCAGCAATTGTTTTCAGTTAGTTTTAGGTGAAAACTGTGCTGAGAACACAGTACACTGAAAATACTTGCAGCTCTCTGCTTGTGGTTTTATTATGAGAACACCACTATAATAATCACTAACTGTATTCAGGTAAGCTTTAGGTGAACGCTGTGCAAAGCACACAGTCAGTGTTTCACTTGGTGTACTGTCTGCAGCTAGCACAATCACCTGCCTGCCCTACACAGTATAGAAACTAACTGTATTCAGGTGAGCCCAAGGTGAACGCTATGCAAAGCACACAGTAGTACACTAAGTGAAACACTGACTGTCTGCAGCTAGCACAATCACCTGCCTGCCTGTCACAGTATAGAGACTAACAGGAACAGATCTAGCTAAACTCAATACAGTGGATAAATATATATATATATATATATATATATATATATATATATATATACATACACACACACACACACACACACACATATACACACACACACACACACACACACACACACACACCACTTAGGATGCATATATATCCTCTACACACTGTAATTGCAGCTAACTGACTCACCTGCCTGCTCTATCTAACTCAATATAAATGACACCGTCTCTGTAAACTCTCTCTTTTCACAACTCCAACACACTACACAAGGCTGCAAAGCCGGCGGCCTTATATAGTGTGGGGCGTGTACTAAACCCCCTGAGCCATAATTGGCCAAAGCCACCCTGGCTTTGGCCAATTACGGCTCTCTGTTCAGACGGCGCTGTGATTGGCCAAACATGTGGGTCATTGGCCAAGCATGCACTATCAACAGCCAGCAATGCACTGCGATGCCGCAGTGAATTATGGCCCGTGACGCGCCACTCGAATTTGGCGTGAACGGCCCATAATGTTGGATCTTCATCGAACAGCCGATGTTCGATTCGAACATGGGTTCGACTCGAACTCGAAGCTCATCCCTAATAAGGATCGTATATCAGGTTACCAAGGCACATTAGGACTAGAGATGAGCTTCGAGTTTGAGTCGAACTCATGTTCGACTCGAACATTGTCTGTTCGCATGTTCGCCGAACAGCGAACAATTTGGGGTGTTTGCGGCAAGTTCGAAAAGCCAGGGAACACCCTGTAAAAGTCTATGGGACTAAATCGAAATCTAAAGTGCTAATTTAAAAGGCTTATATGCAAGTTATCATCATAAAAAATGTTTGGGGACCTGGGTCCTGCCCCAGGGGACATGTATCAATGCAAAAAAAAAAGTTTTAAAAAAACGGCAGTTTTTTCGGGAGCCGTGATTTTAATAATGCTTAAAGTGAAACAATAAAAGTGAAATATTCCTTTAAATTTCGTACCTGGGGGGGTGTATAGTATGCCTGTAAAGCAGCGCTTGTTTCCCTTGCTTAGAACTGTCCCTGCACAAAATGTAATTTCTGAAGGAAAAAAGTAATTTAAAACCACTCGTGGCTATAAATGAATTGTCGGCTCCCGGCAATACAGAGAAAAGTCATTGATAAAATAAAAAAAATGCGTGGGGGTCCCCCCAAATTCAATTACCAGGCCCTTCAGGTCTGGTAAGGATATTAAGGGGAACCATGCGTCAAATTTTAAAAAAAATGACGTGGGGTTCCCCCCAAATATCCATACTAGACCCTTCAGGTCTGGTATGGATTTTAAGGGGAACTCCACCCCAAATTTAAAAAAAAATGGTGTGGCGTTCCCCCAAAAATCCATACCAGACCCTTTATCTGAGCACGCAACCTGGCAGGCTGCAGGAAAAGAGGGGGGCCGAGAGAGCGCCCCCCCCTCCTGAACCGTACCAGGCCACATGCCCTCAACATGGGGAGGATGTTCCCATGTTGATGGGGACAAGGGCCTCATCCCCACAACCCTCGCCTGGTGGTTGTGGGGGTCTGCATGCAGGGGGCTTATCGGAATTTGGAAGACCCCTTTAACAAAGGGGACCCCCAGACCCCGCCCCCCCTCTATGTGAATTGGTAAGGGGTATATTGCACCCCGAACATTTCACGAAGAAAGTATAAATAAAAAAAAAAAAAAAAAAAAAAAAACAGACACCTTGGAAAAGTCCTTTATTAAAAATAAAAAAATAAAAACCCATTCCAGCGATGTAATCCAATGTCCCGCGGCGATCCGATGTCCAGCGCTGCAGTCTCCACTCGAAACGTCATTGGCTGACCGGACCTACACTGCTGAGGAAGTTGCCCATCAGGTCCGCTCAGCCAATGACATAGGCGGGGTCTGAGGTACGAGGGCGCCCTCGTATCTCAGACCCCGCCTACGTCATTGGCCAAGCGGACCTGATAGGGAACTTCCTCTTCAGTGTAAAAAAATGAATAGACCTGCCCCTTCTCACGTTCCCCATCAGGAGCGGACCTGATGGGGAATGTGAGAAGGGGCGTGTCAATTAATTTTTTTTACACTGAAGAGGAAGTTCCCCATCAGGTCCGCTCAGCCAAGATGTAGGCGGTGTCTGAGATACGAGGGCGCCCTGCTCCCTCGTACCTCAGACCCCGCCTACGTCATTGGCTGAGCGGACCTGATGGGGAACTTCCTCCGCAGTGTAGGTCCTGTCAGCCAATGACGTTTCGAGTGGAGACTGCAGCGCTGGACATCGGATCGGGGTACCCCTTACCAATTTACATAGGGGGGGCGGCATCTGGGGGTCCCCTTTGTTAAAGGGGTCTTCCAGATTCCGATAAGCCTCCTGCCCGCAGACCCCATAACCACCGGGCAAGGGTTGTGGGGATGAGGCCCTTGTCCCCATCAACATGGGGACATCCTACCCATGTTGAGGGCATGTGGCCTGGTACGGTTCAGGAGGGGGGGCGCTCTCTCTTGGCCCCCCCTCTTTTCCTGCGGCCTGCCAGGTTGCGTGCTCAGATAAAGGGTCTGGTATGGATTTTTGGGTGAACTCCACGCCATTTTTTTTTCATTTGGGGATGGAGTTCCCCTTAAAATCCATACCAGACCTGAAGGGTCTAGTATGGATATTTGGGGGGAACCCTATGTCATTTTTTTTAAAATTTGATGCAGGGTTCCCCTTAATATCCATACCTGAAGGGCCTGGTAAATGAATTTGGGGGGACCCCCACGCATTTTTTTATTTTTTATTTTATCAATGACTTTTCTCTGTCTTGCCGGGAGCCGACAATTCATTATAGCCGCGAGTGGTTTTAAATGGCTTTTTTTCCTTCAGAAATTACATTTTGTGCAGGGACAGTTCTAAGCGCGGGAAACAAGCGCTGCCTTACAGGCATACTATACACCCCCCCCCCCCCCCAGGTACGAAATTTAAAGGAATAGTTCACTTTTTGCATTATTAAAATCACTGCTCCCGAAAAAACTGCAGTTTTTAAAACTTTTTTTTGCATTGATACATGTCCCCTGGGGCAGGTTCCGGGTCCCCAAACCCTTTTTAGGACAATAACTTGCATATTAGCCTTTATAATTAGCACTTTTGATTTCGAACGGTCGAGTCCATTGTATTTAATAGGGTTCTAAAGTTCACGCAAACTTTAGGTCTGTTCGCAGGTTCTGATGCGAACCGAACAGGGGGGTGTTCGGCTCATCCCCAATTAGGACACCAACCCCATCAATGTTTCTCTGGACACCACTGTACATGAAGAATACTAGGTGATAGCCACTGCAAGATCCCGGATTCACTCATCACTATTTACATCACGCTGTTACCTTACAGCGGTAAGGTAAGGAGCCATTACACACTGAGATGTTTATACACTGAAGAGGATTCACATCACTTATTCACTGAAAGACTGTATCGCCACAGATTGTCACTTAGATAAAGTGCTATAAATAAAGTGCTGTGCTCTATCAAGTTTTTCTGGATACCTATGTGCACTGTTGGACTCTAGTTCTATACTGTTTCAGCATTAGCACTTTGATCTTATTTTTTATGCCATTTTTTCAATTTTCTGTGCACATTGAATTCTATGCGATTATGTAATGAAATTTTGCACATGTGATGTACACTTTATTTAGCACTGTAGTTATGGTAATGAGCCAGCATTCACTAGAGCGCAACACCACATATTGCTTTTTATATATATTTAATAAGCACTTTATCTACCAAGGTTTTCTGGATACCTATGTGCACTGTTGGACTCTTATTTCTATTGTGTCAGCATTAGCACTTTGTTCTTAATATTTTTTATGCCTTTTTTTATTTTCTGTGCACATTGAATTCTATGCGATTATGTAGCGTTTAGTATGCAAATTTTTATGAAATTTTGCACATGCGATGTACACTTTATTTATGGTAAAGAGTCATCATTCACTAGAGTGCAACACCACATATTGATTTTTATATATATTTGTCGGTATGGATTGACCAAAACCTGGTGGTTGCTGCAACTAGGGTTCCATTATTTATTATTATTCAGGTAGCGTGGGAATATTCATACATTATATATATATATATATATATATATATACACATACATACACACACATATATACACACACACATATATATATATATATATATATATAGTCTCATTTTGTTGTGCACTCTTTGCTGGGTCATTTGCGGTGTGGCTGCTGTATTCTATTGTTCTATTGTGTCTGTCTGCCTTAGGTATTATGGGATGTGCAAGTGTGTTTGCTGTGAGGAGGGAGGGGGGGATTCCTCCAACAGCTCTCCCTGCAGATTGGGCAGTCTACCCCGCCCAGAATACAGGGGGGGGGATTGTCCCAAGTATTACCTGTGTTTCAATAAACAGTTCATGTTCAGCAACCAAACGAGTACTGCCTAGTTTGTGGTTGTCAGTGGTTGGAATATCTGATATCTATATTCAGACTGGGAGGAAGCGGTATATGACGAAAGCACTCAATCGGCGTGTGGGACGGTTCGTTACAAGAGTATTTTATTATTTGAATAAATTATACATTTTAATACTACACTCAGGTTGGCGCTTCCTGTTTTGTTCTCCATTTGAAATCTCACAGGGATTCATGTGCCTTTCACAAACACATGCATCCCCAAGATAACCACTGGAGGACAATTTGTCCTCAGATGAGCTCTTCCTGTAATGTTGACAAAGGGAAATAAGAACAGGTGGAAACATCTAGTGACAAAATATGAACTACACAAAAAAGCTCACTATATCAATGGAAAACTAATGCCGCGTACACACGACCGTTTTTCCCATCGAGAAAAATGACATTTTTCCCTTTGGACGAGAAAAACGATCGTCTGGGCTTTTTGACGTTTTTCGACGGGAAAAACGGCATTAATCACGACGAGAAAAATTAGAACATGCTCCAATTTTTCTCGTCGTGATTCCCGTCGTTTTTTTCCGTGGCAGTTTTCCTATAGGGAAACACTGCCGCGGAGCCCACACGGTTGTTTTTTTCAACCAAAAAAAAAAAATGTAATTTAAAAACGGCCGTGTGTGGGGGGAACAAGCTGTTCCTCGTTTTTCACGTCGATTTTCTCGACAGTGTTTTCACCGTCGAAAAAAATTGATCGTGTGTACGCGGCATTACACCCTTCTGCAAATTGGTACTGTGCTACAAATATATTCCTACAAGGATTCTAGAATGAGCTTTCAGGGGTCAACACCCCTCCTTCTCAGTCTAGGGGCAGTACTGATACATGATGGTTTAGCAAAATATTTTCAATTAAGGGGCTACAATTAAGGGGTAGATCATTTTCTGATGAGGATAACATAGATCCCAACTTTCCCTCATTAGAAGGGACTGTCCATATTTTCTGTTTCAAATGTTTTTATTAATATTATTTGAAAAGAGCAAACAGTAAATGATCACTTGGCAAAGTAGCAAACAATCCTTGCCTTCTCTGTATATGTAACAAAATTGGTACATAAATAGGAGGAGGGGGGGGGGGGAAGACTGTCCATGTTTTTAGACCAAATTACTCCGTCCCTCTGCTGTCCCTCTTTTTGCTCTGTTGTGTACACCTCTACGGCAAACCAAACTGATAAGAAGTCAGCAATGGCACCACATGGAATAGAAATGTCGCAAGAAAGTAAATAATTTCTTTACACAAGAAAGGTGAATGCTACAAGAAGATCAGCAAAGCTCAACTTATCAGTCAGAATACTGTAGCAATATTGATACAAAAATTGAACAAAAATGGAACTGTAAAGCCCTGTACACACGATCGGATTTCCTATGAATTAAAATCCGATGGATTTTTCCATCAGAATTCCGATGAAGCTGACTTCCATCAGTCTTGCCTACACACCATCAGTCAAAAATCCGACCGTCCCAAACGCCGTGACGTAAAACACTCCGACGGGCCGAGAAAAATGAAGTTCAATGCTTCTGAGCATGCGTCGACTTGATTCTGAGCATGCGTGGGTTTTTTCTCCGATGGAGTTCCACACAGACGATCGGAATTTGCTATCGGTTTTTTTTCCCCATCGGATAAATTTAACCACTTCCATAGCACATGAGCGTTCAGCAAAGCCAATTGGAATAAGGATAGAGACACTTTTTTGTACCAGCGTCTCGCCTTACGGTCAATTAGATACGGTGCCAACAACTGGTTGTTGAGGTCCACCCCTCCCATATTTTGGTTATATTCGTGGACAAAGAGGGGTTTCTCCACAACACCAGTCGCCATACGAATTTGGACTGTCGTGTCTGCGTGAAGGGAGGTAAGAAGGAAAACATTCTTATTATCCCTCCACTTCACAGCGAGCAAGTTATTACACTTTACGCAGGCTCTCTCCCCCAGCCTAAGACGGGCATCTACAAGCCGCTGGGGAAAGCCCCGGCGATTAGGTCGCACGGTGCCACATGCTCCAATCTGATGATCAAACAAGTGACTAAACAGTGGCACGGTATAAATGATAAAAATTCTACTGCGCTTGCCTAGTAAAACTTGATGGTGATGTGTGGGGTTTGCTGCTCAATCTATGATTAACAATATCACAAAAAAGAAAGAAATAAGGTGATAAGCGCAAAACCCTTCTATTAATAACTACAATAGTGCATCAATGTGTGCAAAAGTACTATAACAAAGTGCAACGTGCAATCATACTATTGTTGTAAAGCTCAAAATAAAACCGAAAAAAATGTTGCATCAATATGTGTACAATGACTAAAATAAAGTGCAACGTGCCAAAATGTTATGACTAAGCTCATCAAACAATGCTGGCTAATAATTCTGAAATCCCAGTGTTCACATCTGTGCAGAAAAAACAATAGTGCAAAAAAGCAAATGTAGAAAAAAATAGTAAAAAGTCCCCAATAATAAATGAATAGGGATTTTCACAGAGTATCTTGATTAGTGATGAGCCGAACACCCCCGGGTTCGGTTCGCACCAGAACCCGCGAACGGACCGAAAGTTCGAACGAACATTAGAACCCTATTAAATACAATGGATGCGAACGTTCGAATTCTAAAGTGCTAATTATAACAACTATTATGCATGTTATTGTCCTAAAAAGGGTTTGGGAACCCGGGTTCTGCACCAGGGGACATGTATCAATGCAAAAAGAAGTTTTAAAAACGGTCGTTTTTCGGGAGCAGTCATTTTAATGATGCATAAAGTGAAAAAAAAAAAGTCAAATATTCCTTTAAATATCGTACCTGGGGGGTGTCTAAAGTATGCCTGTGAAGTGCCACGTGTTTCCCGTGTTTAGAACTGTCCCTGCACAAAATGACACTTCTAAAGGAAAAAAAAGCCATTTAAAACTGCTTGCGGCTTTAATGTAATGTCTGGTCCCGGTAATATGGATGAAATTCTTTAAGAAAAATGGCATAGCTACCCCATGACCCCCCCCTACCCCAGCCCATTACCAGCCCCTTTGGGTCTTGTATGGATATTAAGGGGAACCCCGCACATAAAATAAAAAAGGCCCTATATACTCTGAACAGCCCTATACAGGCGGTGCATACAAGACAGGGACTGTAGGTTTGTTCTTATGTAGAGTCTGTTTGTAATTTTGAACAGGTACATTGTTGAAGTGTAGCTCCAGACCAAAAATCTATTTTTAAACTTTTTGGAAAACATAGGTAAGGGTTATCACCCCTGTAACATTTGTTTTGCTGTCTGTGCCCCTGTTCAGAACATTTCACCTCACTTTCCGTCCCAATGACAACTGTTTTTGAAATGTGGTGTTTTTCTTGAAACAAGGATTGCTGATAAAGCATCAGTACAGAGGAGACACCTTTCTCCCATATTTATTCTTACAGGAGAGAATTTTCCTTCCTAGTGGTAGATTTCCTCTCACTTCCTGTTGTCTTCTTGCGTTTGCAAGTAGGAGTCGTTTGTAAGTTGGATGTTTGAAAGTAGGGACCTGCCGTATATACTCTGCAGAAATAGGCCCCTTAGTTGTTGGTGTTGGCACAACACTGTAAGCACTCACAGTTACTCTTGGTTGGTGCTGGAACGCCCTGCTGTCAACTATTATATCAGGAATTTTAATTACATATAATTGTTGAACAGTGGTAGTAAAAATTGGGCCTTTGATGGTGGTGCTGGTGCCACAACACTGTAAGCCCTGACAGTTACTCTTGGTGGGTGCAGCAATGGGCCCTGCTGTGAATTATTAGATCAAGAATTGTAATTACATGCCCCTGTTGAACAGGGGCTGAAAAATTGGGCCTTAGGCACTGGTGGCACAACACTGCAACTCCTCACAGATACTGTACTTGGAGCACACCAATGAGCCCTGTTGCAAAGTATTGCTTCAAAAATTGTAATGACACGCCCCTGTTAAACAGGGGCTGAAAAATTGGGCGTTAGGCACTGGTGGCGGCACCCATAAACAAAAATGATCTTACAAGCTATCATCATCAATCGTATCATTGAGGACTCGGAGGAGGAGGATAGCCAGTCAACATAACAGCACAGGCACTCAGCATCAGCATCAGTCTTGAAGGGATGTGACATGTTAAAATCAATTAGTCTGTTATATCAGCATCAGGTGTGTGGTAGCTGGTGGTGATCCAAGACTGGTTCATCTTGATGAAAGTCAGTCGATCAACCGAGTCGGTGGACAGGCGCACCCTGTGATCCGTGACAAATCCTCCAGCAGCACTGAATGTGCGTTCCGAAAGAACGCTGGATGCAGGACAGGCCAGTAGCTCAATTGCATACTGTGCAAGCTCTGGCCAGTGATCCATCCTCATGACCCAGTAAGCCAGAGGATTTTCGGTGGGGAAGGTGTCCAAGTCTGACCTTGCCCCTAGATATTCCTGCACCATGTTTATCAGACGCTGGCGATGGTTGCTGGAACCGATCATACTTTGGGGCTGCGGACTAAAGAATTGTCTGAACGCATCGGTCAGACGGCCACCTTCCCCACCGCTCCTTCTTTGACTGGCCGAAGCCTCAGCAACTCGTTGTCCAGGACCAGGAGTTTGCAACCTCCCAGTCTCTGGGAACGCGTTGCACAGACCTTTCTGCAAGGCCTCCCGGAGTTGTCTCATCCTCTGCTCCCTCTGCGACGGTAACATAAGGTCCGCAACCTTACCCTTGTACCGTGGATCAAGGAGAGTGGCCAGCCAGTAATGGTCCCTCTCCTTGATCCGAAGAATACGAGGATCCTTCCGCAGACTTTGCAGGATCAGGGAGGCCATGCAGCGTAGGTTTGCTGAGGCATTCGCTCCGGAGTCCTCTGGGTCACTAAGGACGACATGATCCGCAGCCACCTCCTCCCAGCCACGTACAAGTCCACTGGTTTCTTGGGACTGTAAATCATCCCTAAAAGACTGCTGCTGATGATGCTGAGTGCCAGCCTCCACCTCCATGCTGACACAATCCTCCTCCTCCTCCTCCTCCTCCTCCTCTTCCTGTGCGATGGGTGGGACAGAAGGAACACTGTCTGGGTAAAGGGGGCCTTGAGAGGCAAGGAAGTCCTCCTCTTCCTGCCTCTGTTCTGCCTCAAGTGCCCTGTCCATTATTCCACGCAGCGTGTGCTCCAACAGGTGGACAAGAGGTACAGTGTCACTGATGCATGCACTGTCACTGCTCACCATCCTCGTGGCCTCCTCAAATGGTGCCAGGACAGTGCATGCATCCCTGATCATGCCCCACTGGCGTGGAGAAAAAAAACCAAGCTCCCCTGACCCTGTCCTGGTGCCGTAGTCGCACAGGTACTCATTGATGGCCCTCTGCTGCGTGTGCAGCCGCTGCAGCATGGCCAACGTTGAGTTCCACCTGGTGGGCATGTCACATATAAGGCGGTTCTTGGGCAGGTTCAACTCCTTTTGCAGCTCAGCCAGGCGAGCACTGGCATTATAAGATCTGCGGAAATGCACACAGACTTTCCTGGCCTGCCTCAGGACATCCTGTAAGCCCGGGTACCTGCCCAAGAAGCGCTGCACCACCAGGTTAAGGACGTGAGCCACACAGGGCACATGGGTCAGTTGTCCCTGTCGGAGGGCGGAGAGGAGGTTGGTGCCATTGTCGCAAACCACCATTCCTGGCTTAAGCTGGCGTGGCGTCAACCACCTCTCGGCCTGGCCCTGCAGAGCAGACAGGACCTCTGCCCCAGTGTGGCTTCTGTCCCCCAAACACACCAGCGCAAGCACGGCATGGCATCTTTTTGCCTGCGTACTTGCGTAGCCCCGTGAACGGCTACGGAGCACCGCTGGTTCATAGGACAAACCACAGGAAGAGGCCATGGAGGAAGAAGAAGAGGAGGGGGTGGAGGAGAGAGGTGTGTCACAACCAGTAGTAGCATTTTGGAGGCGTGGCGGTGGGACAACCTCCAACACTACTGCACCTTGTCCTGAATCCTTCCCAGCTGCCAAAAGAGTGACCCAATGGGCCGTGAAAGAAAGGTAACGTCCCTGTCCATGCCTGCTGGACCATGAGTCAGCGGTAATATGCACCTTACCGCTGACCGCCCTGTCCAGCGAGGCCAAGACATTGCCTTCCACATGCCGGTAGAGAGCCGGAATAGCCTTCCGTGAGAAAAAGTGGCGTTTGGGAACCTGCCACTGAGGAACTGCACATTGCACAAACTCACGGAAGGGGGCCGAGTCTACCAACTGAAAAGGCAGCAGTTGAAGCGCTAGCAATTTAGCCAAGCTAGCATTCAACCGCTGGGCATGTGGATGGCTGGGAGTGAACTTCTTTCGACGGTCCAGCAGCTGGGGCAGGGAAATTTGCCTGCTAGAATCGGACGTCGGTGTACTGCTAGCAGAGTGGGCGCAAGTACTTGGCTGTGACACACCTAATTCTACACCTTCATTCCTCTCAGTGCATGTTTCAGAGAGGACTGAAGTTATAGTGGGGTTGGAGATCCCAGCTGATGCGGTGCAAGGAGAGGTCCGCTTTGTTCTTTGGTGTGGGTCTTTGAGGTAGGCTTGCCAACGAGCTGCATGGCAGGTCAACATATGTCTGGTCAGGCATGTGGTACCCAAGCGGCTGATGTTTTGGCCACGCGATATACGCTTGAGACATATGTTGCAAACAGCAGCTGTGCGATCTGATGCACTAGCCTCAAAAAAGGCCCACACCAAAGAACTTTTTGAATGACGGGCAGAGGCAGCGCCCTGCACAGGCGGAGCTCTGCGGTGTGATTCCGTCGGTGTACTGCCCTTACGCTGGCCACCAAAGGGCATCCTGCCTCGTTGGAGATGTGCCTCCTCCTCATCCTCCTCCTCCTCCTCTCTCCTATTAGGCACCCACGTGGAGTCAGTGACCTCATCATCCCCTCCCTCCTCATCACTGGAGCCAATCTGGCAGTATGCTGCAGCTGCTGGAACATGACTGCCAGATTGGTGTCCTTCTTGAGCATCCCCTCTGTCTGCTCTCACGCTACTGCCTTCCTCTAGCTGGGTTTCATCATCAGACCCTTCGAAACGCTGGGCATCCTCCTGGAGCATGTACCCAACACTGTGCTGAAACAGTTCGGGGGACTCCTCAGGAGGAGGACATGGTGGGTCTAGGGAAGGAGTGACTGATGATTTGTCTGACATTGATACCAGGGAAGACGACGCTTTGGCAGCTGCTTTTCCAGTACCCTGAGCCTGGGTGAGAGAGGATGAGGAGGAGGAGGAGGGCTTGGTCATCCACTCTACCAAGTCTTCGGCATGATGTGGCTCAACATGTCCAGCTGCCGAAAAGAAGGACAAGCGTGTCCCATGGCCATGTGCTGATGACAATGCACCGCGTCCACGACCAGCACTGTTGCCCCCAGACACAGAGCCTGCTTGCCCTCTTTTATTGCCTCCTGACTGTCTGCCTCTCCTTGTTTGCCTTCCAGACATTCTAATAGATGGCCTGCAGGGAGATGGGAAAAAAGCAATAAGGGCTACCTTCAGGTGTCCTTCTCTGTCCCTTGAAACAAGGACTTGCAGAGTGAAATAAACTGACACTCTCCCTACCTACAGTTTTCTGTCCCTAGAATAAATGTTTTTTTTAAGCACAATATAGCACAAGGACAATTCACTCACTGTCCTTCCAGGTCCCTGGAAACAAGGACTTGCAGAGTGAAATAAACTGACACTCTCCCTACCTACAGTTTTCTGTCCCTAGAATAAATGTTTTTTTTAAGCACAATATAGCACAAGGACAATTCAGTCACTGTCCTTCCAGGTCCCTGGAAACAAGGACTTGCAGAGTGAAATAAACTGACACTCTCCCTACCTACAGTTTTCTGTCCCTAGAATAAATGTTTTTTTTAATCACAATATAGCACAAGGACAATTCAGTCACTGTCCTTCCAGGTCCCTGGAAACAAGGACTTGCAGAGTGAAATAAACTGACACTCTCCCTACCTACAGTTTTCTGTCCCTAGAATAAATGTTTTTTTTAATCACAATATAGCACAAGGACAATTCAGTCACTGTCCTTCCAGGTCCCTGGAAACAAGGACTTGCAGAGTGAAATAAACTGACACTCTCCCTACCTACAGTTTTCTGTCCCTAGAATAAATGTTTTTTTTAAGCACACTATAGCACAAGCACAAAACACACTGACACTCTCCCTGCCTATCCTTCTCTTTCCCTAAACTAAAGGAATCCAGGTTAAGCAAGAAAGAAATAACAGTCACTGTCCCTGCCTATGCTGCTCTATCCCTGCTCCGGAACACACTACACTAGGCCGCCGTGCTGGCGGCCTTTTATAGTGTGGGGCGTGTACTAAACACCCTCAGCAATAATTGGCCACAGGCATCCTGCCTGTGGCCAATCATTGCTCTCCTCGCTGCCGGCGCTGTGATTGGCCAAGCATGCGGGGTCACAGTGCATGCTTGGCCAATCACAGCGCCTGGATGACACTGCGATGGCGTAGTGCATTGTGGGCCGTTCGCGTCACTCGAATTTGGCGCGAACGGCCCAAATCGTTCGATCTTCGTCGAACGATCGAACAGCCGATGTTCGAGTCGAACGTATGTTCGACTCGAACACGAAGCTCATCCCTAATCTTGATACAGTTCACAAATCCAGCTTCAATTATATGTGGTAAGCATATACAATTCTCCAATTATTAATAGAAGGGTTTTGCGCTTATCACCTTATTTCTTACTAAACAGTGGCACGCTCGTGTAATAATTGTCCACATACAAGTGGTACCTCTTTCCGAATAAGGGTGACACCAAGTTCCACACTATCTTGCCAACGCTCCCTATGTAATCTGGGCAGTTGACCGGCTCAACCTGACCATCTTTTCCCTCATAAACCGTAAAGCTCCATACATAGCCTGTTGCCCTGTCACAGAACTTATAGAGCTTGACCCCGTATCTGGCACGCTTGCTGGGAAGGTACTGCTTGAAAGACAAGCGGCCAGAAAATTTAATCAGGGACTCATCAACGCAGACAGCTTGATCGGGAATAAACAAGGCTGCAAAACGTTTAAGTGGTTTATGAGGGGCCGAATTTTGTAGAGCCGGTCGTATTCAGGGTCTCCACGTGGACGACAAAGTTCATTGTCGTTGAAATGCATGAACCGCAAGATCTGCTCGTATTGTTTCCTGGGCATGGAGGCAGAGAACACGGGCATGTGGTCAATTGGGTGCATGGACCAATAAGCACGCAATGACGGGAATTTATGTGTGCCCATGTTGAGGGAAAGGCCCAGAAAGGTCTTAAATTCGGAAACCGTAATTGGTTTCCAATCTTTGGCAATGGAAGGCAACTGGGGATTAGCGGCGATAAATTGACCAGCATATAAATTACTCTGGTTCACAATAGATCTATAGAGATCTTCCGTGAAAAACAGCGAATAAAAATCAATTGGCATAAAATCAGCTGTTTCCACCTGAATACGGGGTTGGGCAGTGAATGGGGGAAGTACGGGTTCTGCAGAAGTGGTGGGGACCCAATCAGGATAGGCGAATTTTGCAGGAAGGGCACTATGGGCACAATGGGCCTGCCTTTGTCTTCTTCTTGGTGGCAGCGGGACACTACTTGTGCTTGCCACCTCGCCAGCTTGAACTGCACTTATGCGACTCGCCACGTCACCACGTGATGCTGCAGTGCTGGATGTACGCCCAGGCTGTACTAGGCCGCTGGTGCTTGCCAATTCACCAGAAGGAATAGCGGCGCTAGTACTACTCTGCTCCATGATACGAGAGCCCTGCGGTTCTTGCTCCTCAACAACCTCAGAAGATCGGGAACGCCTGACCTTAGCAGGGACCTCACCTTTGTCGTCAGAGCTATCTGACATGGAGCCACTGTCTTCTACGGGAAGATATTCTGAGCCTGAATCTGACAGATACATAGTTACATAGTTACATAGTTAGTCAGGTTGAAAATAGACAAAGTCCATCCAGTTCAACCATAAAAAAAAATAAAAAATTAAAAAAATAAATAAAAAAAATCGTACAATCCCATATACCCAATTCTATACCCACAGTTGATCCAGAGGAAGGCAAAAAACCCCAGCAGAGCATGATCCAATTTGCTACAGCAGGGGAAAAAATTCCTTCCTGATCCCCCGAGAGGCAATCGGATTTACCCTGGATCAACTTTATCTATAAAGGTCAGTACCCAGTTATATTATGTACATTTAGGAAAGTATCCAGGCCTTTCTTAAAGCAATCTACTGAGCTGGCCAGAACCACCTCTGCAGGGAGTCTGTTCCACATTTTCACAGCTCTTACTGTGAAGAAACCTTTCCGTATTTGGAGATGAAATCTTTTTTCGTCTAGACATAAAGAGTGCCCCCTTGTTCTCTGTGTTGACCGTAAAGTGAATAACTCATCACCAAGTTCACTATATGGACCCTATATATATTTGTACATGTTAATCATATCCCCCCTTATTCTCCTCTTCTCAAGAGTGAATCAATTCAGTTCCTCTAATCTTTCCTCATGGCTGAGCTCCTCCATGCCTCTTATCAGTTTGGTTGCCCTTCTCTGCACTTTCTCCAGTTCCCCGATATGCTTTTTGAGAACTGGTGCCCAAAACTGAACTGCATATTCCAGATGAGGTCTTACTAATGATTTGTACAGGGGCAAAATGATAGCTCTCTCTCTGGAGTCCATACCTCTCTTAATACAAGAAAGGACTTTGCTCGCTTTGGAAACCACAGCTTGGCATTGCATGCCATTATTGAGCTTATGATCTACCAAAACCCCCAGATCCTTCTCCACTACGGATCCCCCCAGTTGTACTCCACCTAGTATGTATGATGCATTCATATTCTTAGCCCCCAAGTGCATAACTTTACATTTATCAACATTAAACCTCATCTGCCACATAGTCGCCCAATTAGACAGAGCATCGAGGTCAGCTTGTACTTTGGAGACATCTTGTAAGGACGTTATTCCACTGCATAGCTTAGTGTCATCTGCAAAGACAGAAATGTTACTTTTCATCTCAGACCCAATATCATTTATAAAGATATTAAAAAGTAAGGGTCCCAGCACTGAACCTTGGGGTACACCACTGATAACCTTGGACCATTCAGAGTAAGAATCATTAACCACTACTCTCTGAATTCTGTCTTTTAGCCAGTTTTCTATCCATTTACAAACTGATATTTCCAATCCTGTAGACTTTACCATACACATGAGCCATGTGTGGGGAACTGTATCAAACGCTTTTGCAAAATCCAAGTATACCACATCCACAGCCACGCCTCTGTCCAAGGTTTTACTTACCTCTTCATAAAAATAAATCAGGTTTGTCTGACAACTTCTGTCTTTCATGAATCCATGCTGTCTGTTGCTTAAATAGTTTTTTTCCAGCAAGAACTCATCTATGTGGTCTTTTATTAATCTCTCCAGTATCTTCCCAACTATGGAAGTTAAACTAACAGGTCTATAGTTACTTGGTAAAGACTTTGTTCCCTTTTTAAATATAGGCACCACATTGGCCCTGCGCCAATCCAGTGGTACTATTCCTGTCATTAATGAGTCCCTAAAAATTAGATACAATGGCTTTGAAATTACAGAGCTCAATTATTTTAGGATCCGTGGGTGTATGCCATCTGGTCCAGGTGCTTTATCCACCTTTATTCTGTCTAAATATTTCTGGACCATATCACTTTTGAGCCATTGTGGATTTGGGGCTGTGTCACTACCACCCCCATTATGGACATGAACTCCCCCATGCTCCATTGTATACACAGAGCTGAAGAAATTATTTAATAAATTAGCCTTCTCTTTGTCCCCAGTCACCCACTCTAGATTATTTTGTAAAGGGCTTACATGCTCAGACTTGACCTTTTTACTATTAATATATTTGAAGAATTTTTTGGGGGTTTGTCCTACTATCTTTTGCAATCTGTCGTTCGTTTTGAATTTTTGCATCCTTGATTTCCTTTTTACATGTCATTTAAATGTTACAAAGAATATAACAGGATACTAGTGTTCCTTCATTTCTATATTTTTTAAAAGCGCTTTTCTTATTGTTTATAGCTTTTTTAACTTTAACTGTGAGCCACATAGGTTTTATTTTTAGCCTTTTAAACGTATTGCCCATGGGAATATACTTTGCAGTGAGTTCACAAACAGTCTTTTTGAAGAATTCCCATTTCTGTTCTGTGCCCATTGATGCCAATATTCCCTCCCAGTCTAAGTCCTGGAGAGCAGCCCTCATCCTTGGAAAATTTGCTCTCTTGAAATTAAGTGTTTTTATCTTTCCCGTATGTGATTTTTACTTACAGCCAACATCAAATGAAATCATGTTATGGTCACTGCTACCCAGGTGTTCCTTTATCTGAACATTAGTAATATGCTCTGCATGGTTTGAGATTACCAGGTCCAACAGAGCATCATTCCTAGCTGGGGCCTCAATAAACTGGACCATAAAATTGTCCTGCAATAGGCTTATAAATTTTTGCCCTTTAACTGTCCCAGCAGTGCGATTACTCCAGTCAATTTCTGGGTAGTTAAAATCCCCCATTATTATCACTGTCCCAGCCCTTGCAGCCCTTTCCATCTGTGCAAGGAGCTGAGTCTCCACCTCCTCATTAACATTGGGTGGTCTATAGCAAACTCTAATGATTAACTTTGAACTACACACATCTGTATGCAGTTTCACCCATAATGCTTCAGCCTCATCACACTCTCCATCAACCAGGTCCTCTTTCACACTCGCTTTGAGATCACTTCTCACATAGAGACAGACCCCGCCACCTTTCCTTTTTGCCCTGTCTCTTCGAAAGAGTGCATAGCCAGGAATATTAATAATCCAGTCATGCGAGGATTGAAGCCACGTTTCAGCAATACCGATTATGTCATAGCTCTCCTCATGCACCAGAGCTTCCAACTCGCCTATTTTGCTTGGCAGACTTCTGGCATTGGTGAACAAACACTTTAATGTATTACATTTTTCTCTGGTGTTTTTCATATAATTTTTAGTAGTACAAATGGCACTATAGTTTCCAATGGCTGTTTGCAACATGGGAACTTTGTCACCTGCCATAACCCTACCCCCATCTATCCCCATTCCACTCTCCATTAATGTCTGACCCCTAACTGACCTGTGTGCCCGATGTAATTCTAGTTCACCCTCCCCCCTCAAACCTAGTTTAAATACTCCTCCAGCCTTCCCATAAACCTCTCCCCCAGCACAGCAGACCCCCTTCCATTCAAGTGCAAACTGTCTTTAGCATATAGGTTGCACCCCAATGAAAAGTCAGCCCAGTGCTCTAGAAACCCAAATCCCTCCTCCCTACACCAGGTCTTTAGCCATGCATTCAGCTCTCTAATCTCCCCCTGCCTTTCCTGTGTTGCGCATGGCACAGGCAATATTTCAGAGAATATCACCTTGGAGGTCCTTGCCTTCATCTTGCAGCCTAGTTCTTTAAATTGATTCTTAAGGAGCCTCCACCTTCCATGTATACTGTCATTGGTTCCAACATGGACCAAGACAGCTGGGTCATGCCCAGCCCCTCCCAGTAATTTATCCACCCGGTCTACCACATACCGAACCCTGGCACCAGGGAGACAGCAAACCATTCGGTTGAGGCGATCCTGGCGACAAATTATTCTATCAGTCCTGATTATAGAATCCCCTATAACCACCAACTGTCTAGGCCTACCTGCACTCCCCTCACCACCTCTACTAGATGGGTTGCTTTACCGGCTGTTAGGGGTAGCAGTGACATCTAGGGCTGCCACCTCTGTGCTTGCCACCTCCACATCTTCCCCCAACGTGGCCTCCTCTTCACTATCTGTCATGCTCAGAATCTCGTAGGCCTCTTTACTAGTGTACCTTCGATTTGCCATTTTGGGCTCTAAATTTAGGGGTACACTAGTAACATTCACAGGTAAAAAAGCACCTGACTGTCAGAAAATGTATCAAACGCTTCAAAAAAAAAAAAACTGTTAGCGATCGCAGGGATCAGGACTGTCTCTGTGAACGCTGCAGTTATGTGTGTTGTGTTTGGTAAGTGACAGTGATCGATCGATACTGCACTTGGGTGGGCTGGGTGGAGGGGCTAAACGCAGGTGCTAGCAGGTATCGGGGCTGATCCCGCTAACACTGCGTTTTTGGGAACCCTAAACCGCTGGGGACGCTAGTATAGATCTGATCAGATATTGATCTGTTCAGATACTATACCACTAAGGGAGGGGTATGCTTTGCACGTGGGTGTTAGCGTTACTGGCACTAACCTAACGCTGCCTGGGGCGACGCAGACCCTCTCTGGCGCTAAAACCTAATTGATAGATATCACCCGCCGGGCGATCAGGGGGTTAAACCTTTATTGGGTTATATACGACGGGTGCCCTGATGCTATAAAAAGCAAACTAACCAACCAGCGTCACCCGTAACACTTATATGGTGTTCACTGGTGAAAGGGTTAACTAGGGGCAATCAGGGGGTTAAAACCTTTATAAGGTTATATATGGGGGTACCTGACGCTATATAAAAATCTGACGGGTAACCTAAATAACTGGCTAACCAGAGTCACTTATACGGTGATCACTGGTGAAAGGGTTAACTCTAGGGGCAATCAGGGGTTAAAATAATATATGGGGGTACCTGACGCTATAAAAACCTGCGGCGAACCTAAAAAATAAATAACTGGCTATCTAGGGCACCACCGACACAAATACAGCGATCGGAAAAACGATTGCTTAGTGACGCTGGCGTTAGGGGGTGAAAGGGTTACCTGGGGGGCGATCAAGGGGTTAAACCTTTATTAGGGGGGGTTAGGGGGCTACCCTGGACCTAAAGGGGCCTAAGCCTAACTGCCCTGCAACTTTTTACTGTCACAAATGACACTGATTGCAGTGATCAGTAAAAAAATTACCACTGCAAACGGTGCACTGTGACTGGGGGTACTGGGGGTGACTGGGGGGTGTAAGTGTGCCTACATGTACTGGTGTCAGTGTAGTGTTGGTGCACTTACTGTGAGATGTCTTCTCTCCTCGCGCCGGAACGAAAAGACTGCCGCATGGAGAGATGACATCACTTCCTCTGCCTGTGTTTACATTACACAGGAAGAGGAAGATTCTCATTCGCCAGGAGCGATCGCGAGGGGGTGGCCGGAAACGAATGGCCGTCCCCTCATCACGGATCGCTCCCGAACAGATAACCACCGCTCACTGTATAGAAGAGGGGTCCGATGGGACCCCCCCCCCCCCAACTATACGAAGGCAGTCACTTACAGGTACGTGATTGTGCCTGTCCGTGCCATTCTGCCGACGTATATATACAGTGAGCGGTCGTTAAGTGGTTAAATGACTTTTTTCCTTCAGAAATTACATTTTGTGCAGAGACTGTTCTAAGCATGGGAAATAAGTGCTGCTTTACAGGCATACTATATACACCCCCCAGGTACGAAATTCAAAAGGAATATTTCACTTTTGTTTTACTTTAAGCATTATTAAAATCACTGCTCCCGAAAAAAACTGCAGTTTTTAACCACTTAAGCCCTGGACCATTTTGTAGCTAAAGGACCAGAGCTGTTTTCAGAATTTTGCACTGCGCTGCTTTAACTGTAAATTGTGCAGACATGCAATGTTGTACCGAAACGAAATTTGCGTCCTTTTCTTCCCACAAATAGAGCTTTTTAAATGGTATTTGATTGCCTCTGCGATTTTTATTTTTTGCGATATAAAATGGAAAAAGACCGAAAATTTTGAAAAAAAATGATATTTTATACTTTTTGTTATAAGAAAAATTGAGTTTATTCGATTTTAGTCATACATTTAGGCCAAAATGTATTCAGCCACATGTCTTTAGTAAAAAAAAAAAAGTCAAGCATATATTTATTGGTTTGCGCAAAAGTTATGGCGTCTACAAACTAGGGTACTTTTTCTGGAATTTACACAGCTTTTAAATTTATGACTGCCTATCTCATTTCTTGAGGTGCTAAAATGGCAGGGCAGTACAAACCCCCCCAAATGACCCAATTTTGGAAAGTAGACACCCCAAGGAAATTGCTGAGAGGCATGTTGAGTCCATTGAATATTTTTTTTTTTGTCTCAAGTGATTGAATAATGACAAAAAAAAAAAAAAACACAACAAATTACTAAAAAAGTTGTCACTAAATGATATATTGCTCACACATGCCATGGTTATATGTGGAATTACACCCCAAAATACATTCTGTTGCTTCTCCTGAGTACGGGGATACCACATGTGTGGGACTTTTTGGGAGCCTAGCCGCGTACGGGCCCCCGAAAACCAAGCACCGCCTTCAGGATTTCTAAGGGCGCAAATTTTTGATTTCACTCCTCACTACCTATCACAGTTTCGAAGGCCATAAAATGCCAAAATAGCACAAAACCCCCCCAAATGACCCTATTTTAGAAAGTAGACACCCCAAGGAAATTGCTGAGACCTGTTGAGCCCATTGAATATTTTTTTTTTTTGTCCCAAGTGATTGAATAATGACAAAAAAATAAAAATAAAAATTACAAAAAGTTGTCACTAAATGATATATTGCTCACACATGCCATGGTTATATATGGTATTACACCCCAAAATACATTTTGCTGCTTCTCCTGAGTACGGGGATACCACATGTGTGGGACTTTTTGGGAGCCTAGCCGCGTACGGGACCCCGAAAACCAAGCACCGCCTTCAGGATTTCTAGGCACAAATTTTTGATTTCACTCCTCACTACCTATCACAGTTTCGAAGGCCATAAAATGCCAAAATAGCACAAAACCCCCCCAAATGATCCCATTTTGGAAAGTAGACACCAAGCTATTTGCTGAGAGGCATGGTGAGTATTTTACAGCTCTCATTTGTTTTTGAAAATGAAGAAAGAAAAGCTGAGTTAGGCTTACCGGTAACTCCTTTTCTGAGAGTCTTCCAGGACAGCCCATGAGACCTAGGGCTCCTCCTACCAGGACAGGAAACACGTTACCCCCACCAGATAAAAGGGCGGTCCTCCAGGCCCCACATCAGTCTTCGAGAACCGTAGGACAACCCTGAAAAACACATGCATAATATACATAACTTTCAGACAGAAACCGGCTGTCCTGGAAGACTCTCAGAAAATGAGTTACCGGTAAGCCCAACTCAGCTTTTCTCTCAAGCGTCTTCCAGGACAGCCCATGAGACGATGAGCCGATGAGCCAGAACTTACCAGTCTAGGGTGGGACAACTGCCTGAAGGACCTTTCGACCAAACGCCTGCTCCTGTGCAGAAAGGAGATCCAGGCGATAATGTTTCATGAAGGTCGAAAAACTGGACCATGTGGCAGCCTTGCAAATTTGTTCCGGTGAGGCACCAGCCCTCTCAGCCCAAGACGCAGACAAGGCTCTTGTTGAATGCGCAGTGACAAAAGGTGGAGGAACTTCTCTAATTCTGTAAGCTTCCGAGATGGCTTGCTTTATCCATCTAGCCAAAGTGGCTTTAGATGCACTCTTACCTTTGTGCGTACCTGAAAAAAAGGACAAACAAGGCGTCTGTTTTCCTAAAGGTCTTGGTGACCTCAAGATAGACGAGAAGAATTCTTCTCACATCTAAAAAACTAAACTTCCTTTCTTGGTCGCCCTGCGGCGAACTACAAAAGGTTGGCAGTACGATGTCCTGAGATCTGTGGAACGTACTGGCCACTTTAGGTAAAAAACCTGGATCAGTTCTCAAAACAACACGATCCTCAAAAATTGTGAGGAACGGCTCCCTAACTGATAAGGCCTGTAACTCGCTTACTCTACGAGCTGAGGTAATTGCTACCAAAAAAAAATTGTTTTTAAAGTAAGTAACTTAACAGAAATATCCTCTAGGGGCTCAAAAGGAAATTCTACCAGAGTTTGAAGCACCAGGGACAGGTCCCAAGTTGGACAGCTTCTCACCACTACTGGCCTGGCCCTAGAAACGGATTTGAAAAATCTAGCTATCGTGGGATTTTCCAGGAGAGAAAACTGGAGGAAGACACTGATAGCTGCCGCTTGTACCTTTAAGGTACTAAGTGAAAGACCTTTGTCGACACCCTCTTGAAAAAATTCAAAAATAGAAGGAACATCATGAGTTAATCTTTGATTTTCAGATAACCATGAATTAAACTTTTTCCAAACCTTGGAATATATGGCTCTAGTGACTGGTTTTCTGCAATTGACCAGGGTCTTGACTACTTTGTCAGAGAACCCCTGAGCACTTAATATCTTTTCTTCAGATACCAAGCCGTCAAGTTTAAGGAAACCACTTGTGGGTGCGACACTGGACCCTGCGATAGCAAATCCTCTCTTCGGAAGCCTCAGCGGAGGCTTCGAGACTAGACTTTGCAACAGGGAAAACCATGGCCTCTTGGGCCAGAAAGGGGCGATCAGAATAAGGTCTGTTTCTTGTAGGAGAAACTTCCGGAATAAGTCTGACTGGAGGGAAGGCGTAACAGAGGCCGAATGTCCACGGATTCGCCAGAGCATCTACCCACAATGATTGATCTGTTGGGTTTAGAGAAAAGAACTCCTCTGTCTTGCGGTTGTCCTGGTTTGCGAACAGAGCCGCTTCGGGACAACCCCACTTGTCTGTGAGCTCCGCAAACACCTCGGGATGAAGAGACCAATTGTCTCGATCTACCCTGTAGCGACTGAGATAGTCTGCCAGGCAGTTTTGCGTCCCCTTCAGATGCACTGCTGCAATTGAGGCTAGATTCCCTTCTGCCCACAGAAAAATCTCCTGGGCAATCGATTGAAGAATCTGACTCCTCGTACCCCCCTGCTTGTTGAGGTACGCAACTGTCGCAATGTTGTCTGATAGAATCTGGAGATTGTGACCCCTGATCTCCGTCTGAAAAACTAGCAAGGCTCTCTGAACTGCTAGAAGCTCTCTGGTTCGACGAAGCTCTTGCTTCCCTCAAGGACCATTCTCCTTGTGCGACTTTGTTGCCGAGGTGGGCTCCCCATCCCCAGGAACTCGCATCTGTAGTGATCCTTTGGGATATAGGAATTGACCAAGGTAGACCTCTTGTTAGATGAAGGTTTGTCCACCACCACAAGCTTCTTTTTACTCTGGTAGGCAACAAGACCCTTGACTCCAGAGACCTTACGTCTCCGTCCCAATTCTTCAGAAGAAACATCTGTAATGGTCTTTGATGGAATCTTGCCCATGGCACTGCAGGAAAGCATGAGGTCATCAGACCTACTGCTCTTGCAAGCTCTCTCAGTGAGACCGATTGATTGGTCTGTAACGCTGAGACTGTTTGCACCATCTTTGAGACCTTCTCCTGTGGGAGAAAAACTTTTTGGTCTACCGAGCAAAATTCGTATCCCAGATATGTCACTTTCTGGGCCGGAATCAAGGAAGACTTCTGTTTATCAGCCAACCTAGGGATTGAAGGAAGTCCTGTACAATCTGGAGATCTGCTGATAATTTCTGGCAGGACTCTGCCACCACTAGGAGGTCGTCCAGGTAAGGGATAATTGTTATCGCCTCTAACCTTAGTGGAGCCAACGCCTCCCCCAACACTTGTGAAAATGCGTGGGGAAGAGGACAGACCGAAGGGGAGGGCTTGAAATTGGAAGTGCCGAATCTCTGTTCCCATTTTGACTGCTATTCTTAAGAATTTTTGAAAGGCTGGATGGATAGGGAAGTGAAGATAAGCATCCCTTAAATCCAGAGTGGCCATGAAGCAGTTTGGGTAAAGCAGGTTCTTGATTGTGAACACTGTCTCCATACGGAAGTGCTTGTACCTGATCGATCGGTTTAGAGACCGAAGGTTCAGAATAAGCCGATACTTTCCTGATGGCTTTCTGATAAAAATATGGGAATAAAACCTTGTTCTGCGCGGTGAACAGGGATCAAGACTTTCTGATCTAGCAAGTCTCCAATTTGGAGACCCAGAGCCCTCGCTTTTTCCCGATCTCGGGGAAGGGAGGTGTCCAATAGTTGCTCGGGTGGTTGGCAAGCAAATTCCAGCCTGTACCCACTGGCCACTAGATCCAGAATAAATGGACTTGAGGTGGCTGCTGCCCACCGTGGGAAAAAGGCCCTCAATCTTCCTCCCACTGGGAGACAAGCGTCACTGTGGCTTGGCGGGTTGTTGAGGAGGGTTAAATAAGACGCCCCCTCTACCTCTGCCCTTGTGACCGGTCCAATGCTTCTTGGGCCCACTGTCCTTTCTAGGACCTTGCTGCCTACTTTTGCCATGAAAAAAAAATTCTGGCTGTCGGCTTTTTCTTGTTTTCTGGAAAGGCCTTCTTGTCGGCCGTACGTTCCAGTGCCTCCTGCAGACCTGGGCCAAAAAGATGGTCCCATGTTAAGGGAAGCCCACATAGGCGCAACTTAGAGGCTGCATCACCTGACCAGGTTTTAAGCCACAGGCTTCTTCTGGCCGAATTCACTAAGGCCGAAGTCCTGGCCGACATTCTTACCGACTCTGCGGAAGAATCAGCAAGATACCCTACGGCCTGAAAAAGGAGAGGGAAAGATTTTAGAATCTGCTCTCGAGGTACCAGCCAACAAATGGGCTTGTATCTGTGTTAGCCATACTTCCAAATTCCTGGCTACACAGGTGGAGGCCAGAGCTGGTTTAAGATTCCCCACAGCTGAATCCCATGCTCTGTGAAGGAGGATATCCCCTTTCTTGTCCATAGGGTCCTTAAGCGTGCCCATATCGTCAAACGCTAGGTCCGAGTTCTTTGAAACTTTTGAAAGAGGTGCGTCCAACTTCGGATTTTTATTCCACGGCTGCGCCGCGTCCTCCTCAAATGGAAACCTTCTTTTTAGGTTACCAGAAAAGAAAGGCTTTCCCTCTGGATTCTCCCACTCCTGCTTGATAGTATCAAGGAGGGAACTATGTACTGGAAAGACTTCAGATTTCTTTCTGTGCAGACCTTTGTACATAAAGGTCATGTTTGGACAATTGTACCTCCTCCTCTTCCATTTCAAGAGTTGTGTAGATAACTTATATCTCGAGCCCCTAGAGGATTCTCTATCCCTGGACCCTGTATCTGACCCCGATTCTTCTGGAGAAGAACAGGTAGATCTGGCTTCAGCCTCAGAGTCCGCACTCTGCTGAGGGGCACTACTGACTGAAGCTTTTTTACTAAGGGACTGACGCTCTGCGGGAGCCTGAAGTCTGTCAATTAGATTTTTAAAAGCACTTAATGTAGATACAAGCTCATCTCTAACAGACGTCAGCGTCTTCTGACAGGAGGCTGCTGGGTCATCCTTTACCAGGCTCTCAACACAAGTGCGGCAAACTGGTTTACTCCACGAGGAGCTCAGTTTGTTTCCGCAAACCGCACATTTTCTCTTAGGTGGCTGCGCTTGGGCTTTGTCCTGGGTCTTGGTCTGCAAGACAAAAACAAAATGACCCAACATAAACTTCTAAAACCACCCAACACACCATAACACCACGTGCAGGAGGGAGAAAAATGTGTCCCCCAACACCAAAAACCTATGATTGGGAAGGGGGGGTAAAAACACTCCCAGGGTAGCAAGAGAGTGACAAGACAAACACTCCAGGCTTACCTGAGAGGTGCTGGTATTGGAAACCGCATCCGCTGCCTGTGCAGGTGCTGCAGTAGAATCCATCTGTCCAGAGGTCGTCCACAGCCTGTGCTGTTACCACCAAAAAACACCAGCAGGCCAGCGTCCCCTGTTCGCACCATTTATTTGAGACAGGAACCAGCGTCTCCGGCGCCCGATGACGTCACATGACCCGACAGTGGCCCTCGCCGGATACTTCCTGTGGGCCAGCTTGGAGCGCAGAAGCTTCGCTCCCTCAAGCGCTGCGGCTTCCTCTTTCCCTTGCACAGACCAGCCACGCTGTAGGCAGGGAAAGGATACCACTATGCTGCTTAAGCAGCGCGTGCTCTGGGACCAGACATCACCACGGTCCTGGCCCTCCCCAGGCACAGGGGACAGCAGATACAACCAGCTTCGCCAGCGGAGATACTGCTTCTGGCAAGGAGGAGGTTAGTACACACAAAGTACCCCACCGTCATTTTTTAGAGCCCCTGCTCATGAGACCTAGGGTGCCAGGTTCCAGGAAACATGTTACCCCCCGTCCGGAGGAAACACTAATACTGATGTGGGGCCTGGAGGACCGCCCTTTTATCTGGTGGGGGTAACGTGTTTCCTGTCCTGGTAGGAGGAGCCCTAGGTCTCATGGGCTGTCCTGGAAGACGCTTGAGAGAATATATATATTGTGACAGCAGGAAGGTAAAGTCACCTGGTTGCATCCAGGGGGGTAGATATATTTCGCCCAGATTCAGGCTTTACGCCGACTTATACAGCTAGGTGGAGAGTTGTATAAGGCTAGTGGGCTCATGGATGACTCATACCTCTAGGGAGAGTGTGGGGCGTCGTGCAGACAGGGAGTTGATGAGACCAGCTGAAGCTTGTCAGCTCATTTAGGCCTCTATAAGAACTCCCAGCTTCATTAGATGTTAGCTCATGCCTGGAACCAGACCTGTGTGGACTGTCTAGGGAGAGTGAACCCCTGTGCGGTGAGACAAAGCCTGTGTGGCTATTTGCTTGGACATTTAAAACCAGGGACTTAGGGACTAGGACAGCACTAGGCTGATCCCAGTTGTTAGTTAGGAAACCTGTATGTTTAGTCAGAGGTCAAGTTGACCAGGATTTATTTTGTTTAGGTTTCTTTTGCTTTGCTGTGTTTTGTCACTGTAAATAGAAAATAAACCGCACCTTTGATTTTGAAAACCACAACCTCCGTTTGCTGGGCCTGTTTTTGTGTGGGGAGCCCATCTCGGGGTTCACACACACACCCGCTGCCGAGCTAACCCCCTCACAGTTGGTGGAGAACCAGTTGCAGTTTTTTTTTAAGCCAGCATGGAGGAGATACTGAAGCAGCTGGCTCTAGCAAATGCCAATCAACAGCAGACAAATGCAGGTTTGCAAAAGAGCCTTGCAGCTCAACAACAGAACTTCGCAGCCCAGCAGCAAGCTCATCAACAGAGCCTTGCAGCCCAGCAGCAGACAAACGCAACTTTGCAACAGAGTCTGGAGGCTCAGCAACAAGCCCAGCAGCAATCTGAGGCCCGCTTCATAGACCTGTTACAGAAGCAAGAGCAGAGACTACAACAACAGATGGAAGCAGCAATGCAGCAACGTCCGCAGACCAGTGAGGAAAGCCGTCCCACTAATACCGCGTCCTTTGGGGTGAGTCGTTTATTGACAAAAATGACTGGAGAGGATGATCCAGAGGTATTTTTGACCACATTTGAAAGGACCGCTGAAAGAGAAAAGTGGCCTGAGGAGCAGTGGGCTGGACTGGTGGCTCCTCTTAACTGGTGAATCGCAGAAAGCTTACTATGACCTAGAGCCTAACCAAGCAAAAGACTATGCAATGCTAAAAGCTGAAATATTGGCAAGGCTGGGTGTCACCCAGGCTGTCCGGGCTCAGCGTGTGCATAAAACTGGACTTTCCAGCTTGGAAAACCCCCCAGGTCTCAAATGTATGATCTCATTCACCTGAGCAGAAAGTGGCTACAGCCAGAGACTTTGTCCGCACCAAAGATTGTGGAACGTGTTGTAATGGATCGGTTTTTGAGAGCTCTTCCTACTGCCATCCAAAAGTGGGTAAGCCATGGAGACCCAGAGACGGCCGATGGTCTTGTGGATCGTGTGGAGAAATACTTGGCTACAGAGAACCTGACGGCCTCTTCCAGAGACACTCGGACTTTCCACCCCAAGACCAGACCATCCCCAGGGGCGGATAAGAGGATTCCAAGGGGCGAGGGTGGAGAGAGTGAGAGGGTGGGAGCTCTACCCCAAGTTTGGCGAGAACAGCCTGGAAATCAGCGGCTCAAGAGGCCGCAAGAAGGATCGTTTGCTACCGCTGCCGGCAAGCGGGACATATTGCAGCCAATTGCCCGGTTGTGGAGGAACCCATGCAGTGTGACTTTCTGACGGGCAGACGTCAGTCGCTGTGTGCGACAGTCGCATGCACTGCCATTCGAGGAACTGAGAAACATTTATGCAAAATGTGTGTTAATGGTAGAAATGTTGTGGTATTGCTGGATTCAGGTAGCCTTGTGACCCTGATAAAGGCTGAGTTAGTTAAAACAGAGGTCTCTGGGAATAGCAAGGTAGCTGTTATTTGTGTGCATGGGGACACCCGAGAGTATCCAGTGACTACAGTGTGTTTCGAGACCCCCAAAGGTACCCTCTCTCATCCAGTGGGCTTAGTATCTCAGTTACCGCATGACGCCATTGTGGGAAGGGATTTTCCGAAGTTCTGGGAACTGTGGGATGATCCTGAGCCCCCCACTGGTGCCCCTATGTACCAGGAATGTGATAGCCAGAACTCCCCTGAGAGTGGTGAGGACTCTCCGGAATTTCCCTTATCAGTATTG
Organism: Rana muscosa; assembly: GCA_029206835.1. Taxonomy (NCBI): domain Eukaryota; kingdom Metazoa; phylum Chordata; class Amphibia; order Anura; family Ranidae; genus Rana; species Rana muscosa. The sequence continues at coordinate 14,998,637 of CM055124.1, read as the reverse complement.
GCAGGGGAGACTCAAGAAACTGGAGAGGAGCCCACCTCCTCAGACGAAAACCTACCGTCTGTGGAGTTTTCTGATCTTGAGGTTCACAGGGAAAATTTTGCCACAGAACAGTTGAAAGACCCCGCCCTAATAAAGGCACGGGAATACGTAGTGAAAATAGATGGCGAGTTAGTGAACCCAGATAATACCTGCACTTACCCATACTTCAGCGTAGAGAAGGACCTACTGTATCGGGTGGCAAAAAGGGCAGAAGAAACCGTTGAGCAGCTTGTGGTGCCCAAACCTTACAGGAAGTTGGTGTTGGAGTTGGCCCATGGGCACATTCTTGGAGGTCATCTGGGGACAGAGAAAACCCGAGAGAGGGTATTACAGAGATTCTATTGGCCGGGGGTGATGAAGGACATAGAAAATTATTGTTCCTCCTGCCCTGTGTGTCAGAGGTCGGCCCCGATGCCACATTTCCGTAGCCCGCTGGTCCCTCTACCCATCATTGAGGTCCCGTTTGAGAGGATCGCCATGGATTTGGTAGGTCCTATAATCAAGTCCGCTAGGGGGCACCAGTACATATTAGTTATAATGGACTATGCCACCCGTTATCCAGAAGCGATCCCTCTCCGAAATACCTCGGCCAAAACCATAGCCAAAGAGCTATCTCTTGTGTTTAGCCGGGTGGGTATTTGTAAAGAACTGCTTACGGACCAAGGTACACCCTTTATGTCCCGGGTTATGAAGGAGCTGTGTAAATTGTTCAAAGTGACGCAATTACGTACATCTGTGTATCACCCCCAAACCGATGGGCTGGTTGAAAGGTTCAACAAAACCCTAAAACAAATGTTGAAGAAAGTGGTGGATAGAGATGGAAAGGATTGGGACTGTCTACTTCCTTATCTGATGTTTGCTATTAGGGAGGTGCCCCAATCCTCTACGGGATTCTCCCCCTTTGAGTTACTGTATGGGAGACACCCAAGAGGGCTGTTGGATATTGCCAAGGAAACTTGGGAAAGTGAGAGTTCTCCCCACAGGAGTGTGATTGAGCATGTCGCCCTGATGCAAGACCGAATTGCACAGGTAATGCCCATCGTGAAGGAACATTTGGCCCAAGCGCAGTTAGCACAGCAGAGAGTGTACAACCGTGGAGCCAAGACCCGTACCTTTTCCCCGGGGGATAGGATACTGGTACTTGTCCCTACGGTTGAAAGTAAATTCCTTGCCAAATGGCAAGGCCCCTACGAGATAATGGAAAAAGTGAGCGAAGTGAATTACAAGGTCAGACAACCAGGAAGGCGAAAGCCCGAACAGATCTATCACGTTAATCTGTTGAAAGCCTGGAGGGATAGAGAGTCCCTAGTCGCAGACACTTGGTCACCAGCTCAAACTGGTTGCGTGATTCCGGAGGTTGGAATAGCAGCCACCTTGTCACAACCCCAACAACAGGAGGTTAAGGAGTTTGTGCTTCGCAACAAGGAGGTATTCTCTGAGCTGCCGGGACAAACATCTGGGGTAGAGCATGACATCATTACCCCGCCCGGTGAAAGGGTGAAGTTAAAACCCTATCGGATCCCAGAGGCCCGACGGGAGGCAATACGGGAGGAAGTACAGAAAATGCTGAACTTAGGGGTGATAGAGGAGTCCCAAAGTGATTGGTCTAGTCCCATTGTGTTGGTGCCTAAACCGGATGGGAGCTGGCGATTTTGTAACGATTTTCGACAGTTGAACAAAGTTACAAAATTTGACACCTACCCCATGCCACGTATAGATGAGTTGATCGACCGGCTGGGAACAGCCCGATACATGACGACTCTTGACCTCACAAAAGGGTATTGGCAAATCCCCCTGGCCAAGTCGGCCAAAGAGAAAACCGCATTTGTAACCCCAGACGGGGCGTTCCAATATAAAAGAATGCCGTTCGGGTTACAGAATGCGCCGGCCACATTCCAGCGGAAAATGGACCAGATGCTGAGGCCCCATCGGAAGTATGCTGCGGCTTACCTGGATGACATAATTGTCCATAGCACAGATTGGGCCTCACATCTGCCAAAAGTGCAAGCAGTCCTGGACTCTGTTCGGGAAGCGGGGTTTACGGCTAACCCCAAGAAGTGTACCATTGGGCAGGAGGAGGCCAAATATCTTGGGTACAGCATTGGGAGGGGAGTAATAAAACCCCAACTCAACAAAGTCGAGGCCATCCAGAGTTGGCCACGTCCCAACAGCAAGAAGCAGGTACGAGCCTTTCTGGGAATCGCTGGGTATTATCGGCGATTCATTCCCCACTTTGCTTCTAAGGCTGTGCCCCTAACCAACCTGACGAAGGGGAAAGGGTCGGTCATGATTAAATGGACCCCCGAGGCTGAGGCAGCATTCCAATTCTTGAAACAAGCCTTATGTAGCCAGCCAGTGTTGTACTCACCCGACTTCTCTAAAGACTTTGTCGTACAAAGTGATGCGTCAGATGTGGGGTTAGGAGCAGTATTGTCCCAGGTCTGGAACGGGGAAGAGCACCCAGTCATTTACCTCAGCAGGAAGTTGAAGTCCCATGAGGTAAATTACGCCACCGTTGAAAAGGAGTGTTTAGCGGTGAAGTGGGCTCTAGATTCCCTTCGGTACTACCTGCTAGGTAGGCACTTTGACATGGTTACGGATCACGCTCCGTTAAAGTGGATGGCTCAAAACAAGGAAACAAATAGAAGAGTGAATAGGTGGTTCCTGGCCCTCCAGGAATTCAACTTCACAGTAAAGCATCGCCCTGGCGTTCAAATGGGGAATGTGGATGCTTTGTCTCGAGTACATGAATGCCTGATTGCTGGTGTTCCAACCCCGAGGTTAAAACAAGAGGGGGGGGTATGTGACAGCAGGAAGGTAAAGTCACCTGGTTGCATCCAGGGGGGTAGATATATTTCGCCCAGATTCAGGCTTTACGCCGACTTATACAACTAGGTGGAGAGTTGTATAAGGCTAGTGGGCTCATGGATGACTCATACCTCTAGGGAGAGTGTGGGGCGTCGTGCAGACAGGGAGTTGATGAGACCAGCTGAAGCTTGTCAGCTCATTTAGGCCTCTATAAGAACTCCCAGCTTCATTAGATGTTAGCTCATGCCTGGAACCAGACCTGTGTGGACTGTCTAGGGAGAGTGAACCCCTGTGCGGTGAGACAAAGCCTGTGTGGCTATTTGCTTGGACATTTAAAACCAGGGACTTAGGGACTAGGACAGCACTAGGCTGATCCCAGTTGTTAGTTAGGAAACCTGTATGTTTAGTCAGAGGTCAAGTTGACCAGGATTTATTTTGTTTATGTTTCTTTTGCTTTGCTGTGTTTTGTCACTGTAAATAGAAAATAAACCGCACCTTTTTGATTTTGAAAACCACAACCTCCGTTTGCTGGTTCTGTTTTTGTGTGGGGAGCCCATCTCGGGGTTCACACACACCCGCTGCCGAGCTAACCCCCTCACAATATATATATATATATATATATATATATATATATATATATATATATATATATATATATATATATATATATATATATTTTTTTTTTTTTCAATTCTCAAAACTGTGACAAAAAGCGAGATCTGCAAAATACTCACCATACCTCTCAGCAAATAGCTTGGGGTGTCTACTTTCCAAAATGGGGTCATTTGGGGGGGGGGGGGGTTTGTGCCATCTGGGCATTCCATGGCCTCCGAAAATGTGATAGGCAGTGAGAAGTGAAATCAAAAATTTACACCCTTAGAAAGCCTGAAGGCGGTGCTTGGTTTTGGGGTCCCGTACGTGGCTAGGCTCCCAAAAAGTCTCACACATGTGGTATCCCCGTACTCAGGAGACGCAACAGAATGTATTTTGGGGTGTAATTCCACATATGCCCATGACATGTTTGAGCAATATATCATTTAGTGACAACTTTGTGCAAAAAAAAAAAAAAAAAAATTGTCTTTTTTCCGCAACTTGTGTCAACATATAAAATATTCCATGGACCTTTATTAGGTAATATATGGGGGTACCTGACGCTATATAAAAACCTGACGGCGAACCTAAAAAAAAATAATTACTGGCTACCTATCGGCATCACCGACACTAAGACAGCGATCAGAAAAACGATCGCTTAGCGACAGTGGTGATAGGGGTGAAAGGGTTACCTGGGGGGAGATCAAGGGGGTTAAACCTTTATTAGATAATATATGGGGGTACCTGACGCTATAAAAACCTGCGGCGAACCTAAAAAAAATTATTGGTTACCGATCGGCATCACCGACGCTAAGACAGCGTTCAGAAAAATGATCGCTTAGCGACGGCGGTGCTAGGGGGTGAAAGGGTTATCTGGGGGGCAATCAGGGGGTTAAACCTTTATTGGGGGGGTTAGGGGGCTACACTGGACCTAAAACTAACTTTAGTGACACTTTTACAGTCACAAATGTCACTGATTGCAGTGATCAGTAAATAAATGGTCACTGCAATCAGTGACTGGGGGCTGGGGGGTGATCTGGGAGGTGATCTGGGGTGTCTGGGGGGGCCATTTATGTGCCTATGTGTCCTGGTGTCAGTGTAGTGTTTTGTGCACTAACCTGCATCTTCTCCTGAGCGGCGCTCGGTATATGTGAGCGCCGCAGGAGAGATGACATCACTTCCTCTGCCTGTGTAAACATTACACAGGCAGGGAAGCTCTCTCATTCGCCGGGAGTGATCGAGAGGGGGTGGCCGGAATCGAACGGCTGTCCCCTCATCCCTGATCGCTCCCAAACGAATAACGGCCGCTCACTGTAAAGAAGGGGGGTCCGACGGGACCCCCCCCCCCCCAACTATACAAAGGCAGTCACGTAGATATACGTGATTCTGCCTGTCGGTGCCATTCTACCGACGTATATTTACAGTGGGCGGTCGTTAAGTGGTTAAAACTTTTTTGCATCGATTCATGTCCCCTGGGGCAGGACCCGGGTCCCCAAACACTTTTTATGACAATAACTTGCATAGAAGCCTTTAAAATTAGCACTTTAGATTTCTCCCATAGACCTTTACAGGGTGTTCTGCGACTTTTCGAATTTGCCGCGAACAGCCCAAATTGTTCGCTGTTCGCCGAACAGGCAATGTTCGAGTCGAACAGGAGTTTGTCTCGAACTCGAAGCTCATCCCTAGTGTTCACCGATGTGTACACTCAAGGGTCTGGAGGTTCTGCCCACATACTGCAGTCATTTTTGATTGCAGACTCCAGTATGTGGGCAGAACCTCCAGACCCTTGATTGGTTAACACGTGAACAATATCAAAAAGGGTTTAAGATCACACAGTGTCCAAACATTTCAGAAATTTTCATAACAGATCCAAAACGTTTAAGGTTCTGGGAATAAAGAACGTTCAAAAGCATTGGAGGGGGGTAACTTTGACTTATTAATTGTAAAAAGATGGCCTCAGGTGTAGCGGGTATGTACTTTCCCGGGTGCAATTTAAACTTGGCAGAGACATCAGTGATGTGTAATTCCCTGCAGCTTAGCGAGTGGCGCTGTCGCCCTGGGCTGGGGTAGAATCATTGCTGTGCGCCTTGCCTCCTTTTTGTCCTCCCTCGGCAGCGGTATGGTGGGGCGGGGAACCCGCCGTGCTTGCCGGGAGAGGATATAAAGGGGCCAACCATCTTTGTCACGGGGTTGAGTCCCAGGCACCTTCAGCCTGTGGGCGGTGGTTCGTGTCGGTCCTCTAGGCGGCCTAGGCCTAGAGGACAGCTGGACGTCGTGTTCCATCCCAGGCACCTTTAGCCTGGGGTGAGGTACTCGGATGGAGGTCTGGAGCTCAGTGCCCAACACTGAGTTCTGCGAGGGAAGGAGACCCTAGGGAACCCAGGGGTTGGGAACCCGAATCCGGAAGGCGTAATGGACCGGGGGAGCTCCTCACTTGAAGACCTGGTGCAGCATATTGCCAGTGACGGGTGAGCCTCTCGTCGGAGACCGCCTGGAAGGAAATTCCCCCCTCGCTCGGAGACCGCAACCCACTTTCAGGGAGGAAAGTGGAGAACACATTGTGTCTGGGCCTACTCGCATCCACACCTCTTTTTCTGTTCTGTTTCTACAAGGGAGTTCAACTGATTGTGTTCATTCGAGAAGAATAAAGAAGTGTTGAACTTTAATGGTGCTCATTTCCTGACAGACATTGTTCAAGGTAACTCTTGGTGGAGGCTCCAGGTGCACAGCACTGACCCGAAGGTAAAAAAAGAACTTTGCTTATACCACACTGACACCTGTGGTGAAGGCCAGGTGTGGTGTCCCCGCTCCCTTCCCCTCTAAGGTACCCCTAGACAGGAGAGCAGACGAGCTAAAGACGAAGAGGGGAGTGAGGAGGGCGCTACACAGGTATTATTCATTTTTATGAATTTAACAGGATTTGTTTATTTTGTTATATGGAAAGGACAGTTGTGTTTTTGAATTACCCCTCCTTTTTAAATAATGAAAGTCTGATTATCGCTAGGGAGGTTTATACAGTCATGCTCGAAATGGTTGGCACCCCAGAGATTTTTCCAGAAAATCAAGTATTTCTCACAGAAAAGTATTGCAGTAACACATGTTTTGCTATACACATGTTTATTCCCTTTGTGTGTATTGGAACAAATCAAAAAAAGGGAGGAAAAAAAAGCAAATTGGACATAATGTCACACAAAACTTCAAAAATGGGCTGCTCAAAATTCTGGGCACCCTTTAAAAATTGGGGATAAATAAGATTGTTTCAAGCATATGATGCTCCTTTAAACTCACCTGGGGCAAGTAACAGGTGTGGGCAATATAAAAAAAACACCTGAAAGCAGATAAAAAAGGAGAAGTTCACTTAGTCTTTGCATTGTGTGTCTGTGTGTGCCACACCAAGCATGGACAACAGAAAGAGAAAAAGAGAACTGTCTGAGGACTTGAAAACCAAAATTGTGAAAAAATATCAACAATCTCAAGGTTACAAGTCCAACTCCAGAGATCTAGATTTGCCTTTGTCCACTGTGTGCAACATTATCAAGAAGTTTGCAACCCATGGCACTGTAGCTAATCTCTCTGGGCGTGGACGGAAGAGAAAAAATTGATGAAAGGTTGCAACGCAGGATAGTCCGGATGGTGGATAAGCAGCCCCCAAACAAGTTCCAAAGAAATTCAAGCTGTCCTGCAGGCTCAGGGAACATCAGTGTCAGCGCAAACTATACATCGACATTTAAATGAAAGGCTATGGCAGGATACCCAGGAGGACCCCACTACTGACACAGAGACATAAAAAAGCAAGACTACAGTTTGCCAAAATGTACTTGAGTAAGCAAAAATTCTTCTGGGAAAACGTCTTGTTGACAGATGAGACCAAGATAGAGCTTTTTGGTAAAGCACATCATTCTACTGTTTACCAAAAATGGAATGAGGCCTACAAAGAAAAGAACACAGTACCTACTGAGAAATATGGTGGATGTTCATTGAAGTTTTGGGGTTGTTTTGCTGACTCTGGCTGACTCTGGCACTGGGTGCCTTGAATGTGTGCAAGGCATCATGAAATCTGAGGATTAATAAAGGATTTTGGGTCGCACTGTAGAGCCCAGTGTCAGAAAGCTGGGTTTGAGTCCGAGATCTTGGGTCTTCCAGCAGGAAAATGACCCCAAACATATGTCAAAAAGCACCCAGAAATGGATGGCATCAAAGCGATGGAGAGCTCTAAAGTGGCCAGCAATGAGTCCAGATCTAAATCCCATTGAACACCTGTGGAGAGATCTTAATATTGCTTTTGGGAAAAGGTGCCCTTACAATAAGAGAGACCTGGAGCAGTTTGCTAAGGAAGAGTGGTCCAAAATTCCGGGTGAGAGGTGTAAGAAGCTTATTGATGGTTATAGGAAGCGACTGATTTCAGTTATTTTTTCCAAAGGGTGTGCAACCAAATATTAAGTTAAGGGTGCCAAGAATTTTGAGCAGCCCATTTTTTAAGTTTTGTGTGACATTATGTCCAATTTGCTTTTTTTCCTCCCTTTTTTTGATTTGTTCCAATACACACAAAGGGAATAAACATGTGTATAGCAAAACATGTGTTACTGCAATACTTTTCTGTGAGAAATACTTGATTTTCTGGAAAAATTTCTGGGGTGCCAACAATTTAGAGCATGACTGTATATATATTTTTTGTTAATTAGTAAGCCGGTGTCCCCATGTGAGAAACGATTGCTTTGAAAGGCAGGTACTTCCTGCTTCCCACGATATCCATGGCGGCCAGTCGCCTATTTTTAGCTTCGGGTGACGGGGTAGCCCTATCCTTGCTGATGAAGTCCCGTAGGACATAACGCATACAGAGGGAGGAGCTACCTTTGCGGACATCACCCACTGCCATCCTGCACACCAACGGAGCTACGGCAACCCTTTACTGTCATTGCTCTACATGCTTGGAACCACGGCAATTTATGTGAGTGCACAATCTTTAAAAATAAATGCTATTTTGAAGTGGATCAACGGAGACCTCTTAGATTGTATGTGTAGCTGGGTCTCCTTTAAGGCCCCTGGACTAAGTTGCCCAGAACCCCGTTCGGCACCCAGGGTGCATTGGGCCACCGCAGAGACTCATGGGTGGGGCTATACAAGAAGAGGGCGAGGCTAGGCTCTGCCTTTTTGGACACTGCGCTGCAAGCAATAGGACTCCCTGTGCGGATCTGCTGCTGTGTAAGGCCTGAAGCCTGGGCCTTGCATACCTAACAAAGAGCCTTCCACCCCACTGCGGAGCCTGGGTGGCACCTGTTTCTGTTAGAGTTTGCGGACATGAGCTGGACCGGAGACCCGGCCGTTGGAGACACTGTGTGCGGATACACAGTGGTGGAAGCCCGGACTGGGATCGCGTCCGGAGTGGTGAGCGAGCACTTGCTCACTTTGTTACCCTTTTACTTTGTTAGGCCTAGTGACTGCCTTGGCCCATCTTGTTAATTTACTACCGTTGGATTACAAATATTGTTTCCTGAAAGTGCACCACCGTTCAAGTTGCATGCAAAGAATTATTCTCATAAGGGACTGAGTTTTAATCTGGGTCAGGCCTGACCAGGGTGGGGGTTTAAAACTTTGTTGCTGCGCCATATTGCGCATAGAAAAAAAAAAGATAGTTGCACGTGGCGGGTGATCACTCTGCACTATCACTGAGGTATATGTTTATTGCTGCAGGGCTCTGCATGTATATTATGTGATGTGTTTAACTTTGAATATTTACATCAAAGTAAATCCAGTTATATTTTATCACATGGGTATTGGTGTCATCTTTGCAGATAGTGGTTATCTATCAATGCTGCCAGATTGTGTATAATCAGGTATAGACCGTTACGAGGTAACAATCCTAGACTAACTGTGCCAGTGTGGCTGAGTAGATTGCCGGGGGTTGGCGGTGCTGTATACAGAGCCCGAAACAAAACTCAGCGGCTCTCTTAACTGGGTTTAGCGCTACACGTGGGGGCTCTCGAGTCCAGGATCCTGATACAGCAAGCAACACGCCAAAAGTACCGGCATGGACCCATTAGAAGTGGAACGGTGGTGCGCGTTGGCTGGCACCGATTCAGCCGCGGCAGTAGTTATTGAACTCCCAGAAATCTGGCAAGAAGTAGCGGTAAAGCAGCTGATAATGTCGCTATCCCCACACCAGAAAGCATGGGTCATGGATGTCAGGTCGAATTTTTTGCTGACCCACGCACTAACACATAACAGCAATGGATGATCAGACGTATAAGCTTAATGCATGCGCTGACAGTCAGGGGAGGATGGTTTCAGACACCAATTCCATCACCTCCACAGATATCTCCAGTGCAGTCCCCAAAAGCAGGAAGGCATAAGAAAGTGTCCCGGATCACCACCGGCCACCCTCAGCGCAGAATTATGCGCGGTCCTGAGGGAGATTGTAGCCCAGTGTAAGAAGGATCCTACAGACTACCCGATGTCGGGATACAGAAAACTTAGGATATTTTCTGGAAGGAAGCCTGTACCTTCGGGGGAAGAGGGATTTGAGGAGTGGCTAGACGGTGCCACTCAGGCTTTAGAAGAATGGGAAGTCACAGAACACCGAAAGAAACAGAGAATCACAGAGAGTCTGAAGGGGCCTGCCTTGGAGGCCATACGCAACCTCAAGCTGAGCAAGAAAGACTGATGCACAGGATTATCTGGACATTTTGCAGAATGTGTTCGGTGGAACAGAGAAAGTCACTGAGCTCACTTACCAGCTGGAACACTGCCATCAGAAGACAGGAGAGAAACTGTCAGAGTTCATGAGGCGTCTGGATAAGATCCTGCATAAAAGTATACTGAAGAAGGGAATTGATCCAAAAGAAGGTGGATGAGGCCCGTGTTCAGCAGGTGTTGCGGGGAGCTCAGCCCCTAGACCCCATTGCATAGGCGTTATGCACTCGACAGAACGGGAAGAGCCTGGAGTACCCCGACTTAATCCGAGTGGTCAGAGAGGAAGAGGCTATGCTGGAAGACAAAAGGAGCAAAACAGTTGAACCAACCCATCCTCCGGTGGTGATAGTCAGGATGGCCATGACCCTAGAGAGAGACTCAGGAGGTGGATACCTTGAAGTCGCAGATGTCCCAAGTATTGGGGATGCTGACCTCCCTAATGGCCAAGGATCAGGGGGTACCAGAGAGGGAAAATCAGAGGAAGGAGCCGTTTCCAGACACCTCAGCGCTCGCATCCCTGCAAGATTGGCAGGGATGTGATTTGTTTCAACTGTGGAGGGGCTGGTCATATCGCCAAAGTGTGTTCCAGTCCCAAGAAGAAAAAAAAAATGAATAACCGCAAGCTGGCGGAAAACTTCAGAGGGCCCCGGTGAAGGAGTCAACCGGGTGCCCATCATCTCCAGTGAGCTCCAAACTGAATGAGAAGCAAAGAAAGAGAGGGGGGCACCACCCCTCAGAAGAAACAGTATTCCCCATCGGGAATACACACCAAAGAAAGAGAATAGTGTCCCTCAGCGGGTAGCTACACCCACTAAGAGGAGGGAGATCAATGCATACCAAGCCCAAGAGAGACTAAAGTCCAAAGAGAAATGGAAGAAAGAGAGTCCAAAAGGGAAATGCAAGGATCAAAAGAAAGAAACTCCCTCGAAGCAATATCCAGAGAAGCTGGTAGGCCCCTCACCCATAGTACCTGTCCAGGTGGAGGGAGTCTACACAAGAGCCATATTGGATACTGGGGCACAAGTGACCTTGTTATACAGAGACTTTTATGACAAGCATCTGAGCCACTTACCCATCCAGAAAATAGAAGAGTTGAAGATATGGGGGATTGGGACCAGGAGCTTCCCTTATGATGGCTATCTGTCCATAAAACTGACCTTTGATCCATCTGTAGCCAGGAAGGCTGAAGTGTTCGACACCCTGGCTGTGGTATGCCCCCGACCGCCTGGAGCTAGCAAGAGCTCCATAATAATAGGGACCAACACGGACCTGGTTCGAAGGCTCTTGGCCCCTCTAGTATGAAAGAAGGACCCCACGGCCACCAAGATCCACCCAATGCTGAAGACAGCCTACCAGCGACTGGGCCAAGAGCAGAAGGCCCCGGAAGAGGGGGTAGGAAAGGTCTGGAGGCTGGGAAGAAGAGGAATAGTGCTGCAACCTGGCGAAGTAACCAGTCTCAGAGCCACTGTGAAGCTCACTTGGCAGCAGCCTGGGCCCTTTGTCATGTTGGAACCTGACCCAAGGGAAGGACACTCGGGCTTAGTAGTCCCAGAAGTGGTCCCATTGAGGGCCTTGAAGAAGGCACACTGTAAAGTACCTGTGAGTGTCAGGAATACTACGGATGGTCCGATGGAAATCCCAGCCTGGATGTTACTGGGCCAGGTGAGCCCCGCTACCCCGGTTGTCTTGTCAGATGTGGAGAAGACAGATGAGAAAGGACTATTTAGGAGAAGCTCTGCATGGAGAACCCGAACCTGCCAAGGGCCTGGAAAGAGAGAGCCAAGGCCCAGTTGACCAAATGGGAGCGGATCTTTTTCCAAGATGAGTTCGATGTGGGGTGTGCGAAGAGTGCCACCCACCGAATCCGCCTCCAAGAAGACAAGCCCTTCAGAGAGAGAGAGAGAGAGTCCGACGAGTCCCATTGGCAGACCTCGAAGACTTGCGGGAGCAGCTCGCCGAGCTCAAGCGAACCGGTGTTATCCGAGAATCCATAAGCCCCTACGCTTCTCTGATAGTGGTGGTCAGGAAGAAGAATGGGTCATTGAGGCTATGTATAGACTACAGGACCCTCAACCGGAGAACCATACCTGACCAGTATACCACCCCAAGGATAGAGGATGCCTTACAGAGCTTGTCCGGAGCAAGGTGGTTCAGTGTAATGGATCTCAAGAGCGGGTACTATCTGATCTCCATGCATCCAGAAGACAAGGAGAAGACAGCTTTCATAACTCCTGTGGGGTTCTTTGAGTTTGACAGGATGCCCCAAGGTCTGTCTGGAGCTCCAGCCACCTTTTAAACGCCTTATGGAAAAGACTGTAGGAGACATGAACCTCATCGAAGTTCTTGTTTACTTAGATGACATCATTGTCTTTGGGAGAACCCTGGAAGAGCATGAGGAGAGACTGGAGAAGGTTCTGAGAAGGCACTCAAGCTTTCACCCAAAAAATGCCAGTTCTATCAGTCATCCGTCAACTACCTGGGACACAGTGTCCGAAGAAGGGGTAGCTACAGACCCTGAAAAGTTGGAGGCAGTCACCTCCTGGCTTAGGCCCACCACTGTGACAGAACTCAGATCCTTTTTGGGGTTCTGTTCCTACTACAGGAGGTTCGAGGAAGGATTTGCTCGGATTGCAAAACCCCTAAATGAGCTGCTCAAGACGGAAGGAGAAGGATAACTCGGGCCCCAGGAAGCCGGGGTAGTCAGTCAAGGATCAGTGGAATGATAAAAGTGTGAAGAGGCTTTCCAGATGTTGAAGAAAAGCCTAACCACTGCCCCTGTCCTGGCTTACGCAGACCCAAAGAAACCTTATGAACTCCATGTGGATGCCAGTCACGGTGGCTTGGGAGTAGTGCTCTATCAGGTGAATGAAGGGCAACTGAGGCCCGTTGCATATGTAAGCAGGAGTCTAACCCCCTTGGAAAAGAACTATCCCACCCACAAGTTGGAGTTCCTGGCCCTCAAATGGGCTGTAGTAGACAAGCTCAAAGACTACTTGTATGGGGCAGAATTCACCGTGAAAACTGATAACAACCCCCTTACTCATCTCTTCACCACAGCAAAGCTGGATGCCACATGACACAGATGGCTGGCGGCCCTGTCTGCGTTCAACTTTACCCTGAAGTATAGACCTGGGGCTGGAAATCGAGATGCGGAAGCCTTGTCAAGGAGATTCCATGCTCCCCCCCAGCAGTACAGAAGACTGGAATCAAGTGGCACCCGATGGGGTGCGGGCCCTCTGTCAGGGGGCTGAACTCCAGGCCAGTGGCGGTTCAAGATCAGAAGAGATAGGAGTCACTGTAGTAGGGGTCCCCAAACAATACTGGGTGGTAACTCAGCTGTTAGAGGCTGACTTGCCAAAACTGTCAAAAAAAAGGAGCCGAGGTACGACCAATTGGAAGACCCCATGGGGAGATTGGTTCTGGAAGCCCTGGAGAGTCAGGATCCAGATAAACTCTTACGCTACCCTTCAAAGGAAGCTCGTCTGCTGAGGAAGGAATGGGACAGGCTGCAGGTACATCAGGGAGTGGTCTACCGAAGGGGCCCCTCTGATGACCTAGAAGACAAATGGCAACTGTTTCTGCCCGAGGAACATCGAGAGACCGTCCTGGTCGCCCTGCACGACAATCATGGCCACTTGGGAGCGGAAAGGACCCTCCAGCTCGTTAGGGACCGGTTCTACTGGCCCTGCATGAGGGCCGAAGTCGAGGAATACTGCCACTCCTGTGCACGCTGCATCCAGAGGAAGACTTTACCCCATCAAGCTGCCCCAATGGGCCATCTGCAAAGTCAAAGCCCACTGGATTTGGTATGCATTGATTTTCTCTGCCTCGAACTAGACATGTGCAAAAGGAAAAAAATTGTTTTGTTTTAATTTGTTAATTAATTAATTTCGTGTAGTTAGATTCGTTAAATTCGTTTTCTGATTTCGTTTCATTTTCGACCGAATTCGAAAAATCGGTCGCATTCGAAAATATTTCAACCGAATGCGAAAATATTTCTACCGGATTCGAAATTATTTCAACATGATTCGAAATTATTTCAACCGCATTTGAAACTATTTCAACCGGTTTCGAAAATATTTTGCGACCCGACTTTGGGTCCACGTATCTCAGGGTCACTTAGGGATAGAAACCCCAAATTTGGAGATCTTGTAGTGCTAGTTCTACTCTGTATATCAAATGTGGGGTTTCTAGCTCCAAGTGGCCCCGAGATATGTGGCCCCAAAGTCGGGTCGCAAAATGTCATTCTCTGCTGCAGAAAAGTGCTTGACACTTTGCGACCCGAATTTGGGTCCACGTATCTCGAAATCACTTAGGGATAGAAACCCCAAAATTGGTATGCACACACAGGAGATTTAGCATTACAATATCTCCAAATTTGGGGTTTCTATCACCAAGTAACCCAGAGATACGTGGACCCAAATTCGGGTCGCAAAATATTTTCGAATCCGGTTGAAATTGTTTCAAATGCAGTTGAAATAATTTCGAATCATGTTGATAGTATTTTAACCGGATTCGAAAATATTTTGCGACCCGAATTGGGTCCATGTATCTCGGGGTTACTTGGTGATAGAAACACCAAATTTGGTGATGTTGTAGTGCTAGTTAAACTGTTTCCATACCAAATTTGGGGTTTCAAGCTATAAGTGGCCCCGAGATATGTGGCCCCAAATTCGGGTCACAAAATGTCATTCTCTGCTGCAGAAAAGTACTTGACATATCGCCCATATCTGGGGGTCACTTGGTGCTAGGAACCCCATAACTTGTGGCAGGTGACAGTGGCAAGTGGACAAATAACCATCTTCCAAAATGTATAATTCAAATAGAAAAGATTAGAAAAAAAATATATAATTTAATAGAATAAAATAGAAAGAATATACAACCATCTTCTGAAATTCGAATAGAATAAATTCGAATTTAGAATAGTACGAATTCAAATGTTTTAATTAATTAATTTTAACTTTGGATAGAAAAGATTATAATAAAATAGAAAATAGACTAGAAAAACAATAACCCCAAATTTGGGGTTTCTATCACCAAGTAACCCCGAGATACGTAGACCCAAATTCGGGTCGCAAAATATTTTCGAATCCGGTTGAAATAGTTTCAAATGCAGTTGAAATAATTTCCAATCATGTTGATAGTATTTCAACCGGATTCGAAAATATTTTGCGACCCGATTTTGGGTCCATGTATCTCTGGGTTACTTGGTGATAGAAACCCCAAATTTGGAGATGTTGTAGTGCTAGTGTTACTGTGTTTGCATACCAGTTTCTAGCTATAAGTGGCCCCAAGATACGTGGCCCCAAATTCAGGTCACAAAATGTCATTCTCTGCTGCAGAAAAGTACTTGACATATCGCCCATATCTGGGGGTCACTTGGGGTTAGGAACCCCATAACTTGTGGCAGGTGACGTGGCAAGTGGACAAATAACCATCTTCCAAAATGTATAATTCAAATAAAAAAGATTAGAACAGAATAGAAAAAAATATATATAATTTAATAGAATAAAATAGAAAGAATATACAACCATCTTCTGAAATTCGAATTTCGAATAGTAGGAATTCATTTTTTTTAATTAATTTTAACTTTGGATAGAAAAAAAATAATAAAATAGAAAATAGACTAGAAAAACAATAGAACAGAATATATTATATTTTATTCTATTCTATTGTTTTTCTAGTCTTATTCTTTTATATTCTATTAAAATCTTTTCTATTAAAATCAAAATCATTATATACTAAATTCGAATTTCGGAAGATGGTATATATATATATATATATATATATATATATATATATATATATATATATATATATATTTTTTTCCCCCCGACATTCGAATTTCGTATAGAATGAATTCAAATTGAAAAGATTATAATAGAATAGAAAATATTGGAAAGAATCGAATAGAAAAATAGAATAGAATAAAATATACACACACACACATAATATATATATATATATATATATATATATATATATATATATTATTAGTATTGTTTTTTTTATGATATTTTTTTCTATTATTTTAGAATATTTTCTATTCAAATTCGATTTTATTCTATATGAAATTCGAATTTTGGAAAATGGTTTACACACAATATATATATATATATATATATATATATATATATAAAAAAAAACCAGCCAAATGGCTACTCACAGGATGCAGGACAAATTAAGGCATGTAAGGGGTTAATAGTGGTCCGGAGTCATCTAAGGCGGTCCTCAGGGGAGATGCAAGTTCCAGATGACAGAAGTTGCTGAAGGCAGGAAGGCTGGAAGCAGGTTGCGGTGTCAGCAGGGGAAGTCAAGGCATCCGAGCTGCAGGTGATGTGAAAAGCCCTGTATCGCTGGGATGGACAGGAAACAACCAGGAAGCTGCAGTTCAGCGAGCGCAGCGCGCCGTCGGACCGGAAGTGACGTGGGGATAGAACGGACCAATGGGATGACGCGTTTCACAGCATCCACTGTTTCATCAGATCCATGGAAGGCATTATCATAGGTGGATGTGATATAGTTGAGAGACGTGGCGTGATTGGTTGAAAACATACTAGCAGGAGTATATCAGCAATGTGATTGGTTGAAGGAGAGATAATGACACAGAGTTATGTGAGAAGTGCAGGGGGGGGGGGGGAAGGAGGAGAGGGACAAGATAGAATGGTTGGCAAGGGATATTTCTGTATGGGAGATTTATATTATAGTATGTGGGAGAACAAATAGAAATAGGAAGTAAAGATATATTAAGAATTATTAGTGTGGTGGTGAACAGCGCTAGGATGGAAAAATTATATAATAATAATGAATGTAAGTATTGTATTAATATATAGGAGAAAGAGCAGCACTATTATGGGGAACATATATGGATATTACTACAAGATTATTATAGGGGAACTATTAGGGGGTACATTTGAAAGGCTGTATATAGGATGGGAACGACTAGGGGTACAATATATATGGGTACAATATATATAGGATGGGAGCAAGAGCAAGTTGGTGTGGACAAGGGAAAGGGAGGGGAATGGGGGGGGGGGGTTTGTTTTTTGGGGGTGGGGGGGGAAAAGGATAAGGGAAATAATGTATTATATTACGGGGGGAAAAAAAAAGGGGGGGGGGGAAGATGGAAGAAAGGACATGATGGGAAAGCAGATGGGATAAATCAATGCAATGAATGATAAGCAGGGCTATCTTGGTAATAAGCTTTGACTTGTTATATTGTATTTTCTTGTGCGCATTCTGCATGCACTATATATATATATATATATATATATATATATATATATATATATATATATATATATATATATATATATATATATATATATTAGGCTTGTGCACAACGGAAAAATTCGGTTAGTTTCTGTTCATTTCTTTTCGGTCCTGTTGATTCGTAATCATTCGTAATTTTGCTAGACGGGATTTTTCGTGTTCGGACTAATTCGTATTTTCGCAAGCGACATTTTTCGTTGAATTTTTAGTTGATTTATAATTCGTACTTTCGGTAGAGTACATTGTTTTTCGTTGATTCTGGACACAACTACTTTCGTAACTTTTTTTGGGTTCGTTGATTCGTAATTTTCTGTGTCTCTCTCACGACGACGCTGCCTATTATGCCTAATGTGCTTCGAATGGATTTGTACTTTTCTAAATACATAGCGGTTATTTGTAACGATTCGAAAGCTCGTATTTTACTTTCGTTTTTTACATGCGGCTATAGCCTCCGCCCCTGTACACCATTTTGAGAGGGAGTTCAGCACGGTGTGGGAGAA